>BSBK01002949.1:10000-735000 GCA_027943335.1 Chamaecyparis obtusa
AAACTTTATTCACTCATGTTTCGACATTATATTTGTGTTTTGAATCTATTATGAGATCTTACGATTGTCACAAGATTGCAATGAATCCTTTAAGCCTTTGCGATCATGCGACAACCATTGATTTTTTATACAACTCAGCACG
The DNA here is from genome assembly GCA_027943335.1 of Chamaecyparis obtusa. NCBI lineage: Eukaryota > Viridiplantae > Streptophyta > Pinopsida > Cupressales > Cupressaceae > Chamaecyparis > Chamaecyparis obtusa. Next base: position 10,143 of record BSBK01002949.1, read on the forward strand.
ACTGCCAACTAGGTCCTAGTTATAAAGGGACTCGATCAAATGTGGCATTTAGTAGTTGCTGACATAAAAAACTGAAACCCACATTCCAAAGCACTAATTACTAAAAAAATCAGTACTAAACAAATTAGTATTTAATACGGATTTTAAGGTCATTAACATCTAAACTTGATATCTCAACTAAAAGTATATTACAATCATATTTGCAATTATACAAAGTTAAATAATTATGTAACATTTTAATGATTATTCGACAAAATACATTCTATATACATATCTAAATTATAACAATTTTGACAATTTCTAATTAATTTTAAATCTTCTAATTATGTTACTAAATTGATTAGGGTAAAATATCTTAGTAACTACTATCTAACATAGCTAGTTCTGGTATCTTATTATTGCGTATCCAATTTAGCTGTTAAAAACTATTAAATCCAAAATTAATTACTTTTGAACTACCTGTGACCGCTTACCTAAGGAATCAACACCAGATGAATGATCTAATAGTCGTCATTTGTTCGCATGGAAGCTTTCTAAACTTTCCGATCATGCGATAGCCATTGATTTAGAATGAAGGCCACGGTGAATTACTTTATGTCTAATCATAAAGGAAAATTATTACTACCTGTTGAGTGATGTAATTAAGGTTTTACCGTTGATACATCATAATCAAAAAGTAGTCCTATGTTTGTATAGAAACTTTCAAACCATTACGAGCATATGAAATCCATCAAATTATGTTCTCAAGAGAATCGACAATCCAAATTCAAACTTCAAATAGTACTGGTGTGAAATTTAATTTTCCCATTTACAGATGACAAATTAATTTATCAGAAAAGTAATGCCTACATCGTGTGAAGTAAATTGCTGAAAAGATTTTCTTTCATTGCTAATATATTGAAGGTTCATGCATTCCAACAAGCACAAATATATTGAATTTGTAGATGCCCGGACAAGAAAATTTGCAGACCTAGTTATTGTTTCCTGAAGGATTCCTTAAAAAGCTTAGTCAATATCTGCACATTTCTTGTTCAAAGCTTTATAGATGCTTGTGACAATTCTATCGCATAAACCATAAAAAATTACTTACCCTCAAATGCCGCCAAGAAAAAACTTATCTGGTAAAATTGAGTACAGTGACAAGGGTTTGCATGAAGATCTATTAGAATTACTAAATTAGTCGACGGCAAATTTAGTGAAGGCCAAGGAATTGACGCCAAAAGAACCTAGGCTACAAATTGTAGATGGTCTCTATGATAAGGATAATTACATAAGGGATGCCGAGATAGGCACGATTAATGCAAGTGGCTCTTTTGATATCACTAGTCTAGAGTTGTTCAAACTAGGGTTTAGCTAGAGAAATGCCCTCCCACCTAGCAGAAATGTATGGCAATTTGACTTGGGAAAGCTTGTGGTGCCCAGTGTTTTCATGGATATAGATTTGATGAATCAAATTGCTAAGAATTATGATCCCATTACTAGGGTAATTATGAATGTAAGTGGAAATGTACTAATAAGTATCTCAGCTGAAGAAATCAAGAAGGTTTTTAGACTAAGTGAACCCTCAAATGACTTACAAAAAATTGAATTTGACCAATTAAAGGAAGTGTACAATGCTCAAAGAGATTACCTCAGGACTGGGCCCTTGAAATAGTTCTGCGATAAAATTGGAGGAATGATTATCTTAGGACCAAATACAAAGGAACCTTTCAAAACAAAATATTTTAACTTGAGAGAAAGAACTTCATATTGGTCACTATGTCAAATCTTTGGAGAAGATGTTGAAGAGAGAATGCCAATACATTTAATGTACATGATGATCCAAATCTTACACCCTATCATAGCAGTTACATTTGACTTTGTTTCCTTCATTGCTGATTTAATTCATAATGGATTGGTAGCTATCCAAAAGAGCAAACTAGACAAGCCTTTCTGTTGGTACTCTTTTATAATGTATATGTTTTTATTTAAAGGTGCAAGTTATTTTGAGAATGAGATGGTTTTGATGAAACAAAATGATGGTGAGGATATGCCAGTGCAATTGTGGAACCTTAATATGACATGGGACAGACATGATAGTAGTTTTATAAATTTTGATAGATATCTTGCAGCCATGCTTAGGCTATTATTTGTTCATGAAAACCCACAAATCCCAATGACCTTGGTTCAACTTGTCAGACCAAAACAATTTTCCAAGAGCCTTAACATTGTCCATAATTGGGGGGATTTCATTTTTTATTCCGTTTCTACTCTTATCAAAATATATGGTTTTATTGGGACTCCATTCATATTGTCGTATCAAGTACCCTTCAAGATTGGTATTGCAGAGTTCATTAGACAATTAGGGGATATTGAAAAGAACATTCTTGTAGGTAAATCTAGAGGAACTCTATTTCCAAATGTTACAATTTCCCACCAGTTTATAATCACAAAGGGAGGATGGCTGCATATTGATAAATTCCTCACACCTTATGACATGGCTACATCAATTGCTAGGACAATAGACCCTGAGGGTTTTTATAATGAAATGTTCAAAAAGAAGGTCAGGTGCTCTTCAATACAACACATTTTTAATTTCCCAGAGGATATCATCAGAAATATCCCTAATATAGAGGAACAAGAAATAAGAAAAGAAAAGTGGTTACTATACAAGAAGACATTAAACTTTGTCCAGTAGTTTGAGAAGGGATATGATCCCCTAAAAAGTATCAATCTGGTTGGAAATAAAATAGACACTCTTATGGATAATTTTGAACATATTATTCAAACCCTAAATTAGAAAAAGGAGAAAGCCATAAAAGCTGAACCAGAGAAGGTTCAAACAATATTGACCAAGCATGGATTTGCAAAAGTATTTCCCCCAGGCAAATACATGGTACAAAAGAAAACTGGTTATAATTTGGTTATACAAGGATTTGAAAAGCACGAACAATAGAAAAGAAAACAAGATGTTCCTTCCACATCACGACATCTAGAAAAACATGAGATTGTAGACATTCCACAGTCACCTCAGGATCAGGCATATCAATATATTCCTGATTGTCCACCTCCCTCAAAGAAAAAAAAATTAGAAGAAAGGCATGTACATGTAGAAGATGATTATTCTCCATCCCAGTCACCTCTAAACATAATGGATGATCAAGAGCTAATAGAACAAATGCAACAATTGGGAGCCCTAGGTCAAATTTTTATGACTTATGAAGAGATAAACAAGGGGGTTCCTAAACCACCAAAAGAGCATGAATTAGATTTGATAGTGGGAGAGATGGTAGGTACAGAGCTAGACATAATAATAAAACAAGCATGTGATGAGTTCTTAGTTGATGATGCCTTTGTAAAGGCTAAAGGCTAGAGCCTTCATGCAGTTTTTATGGAAATTAAATTTTAGTCAATTTCAAGAAACTTGTAAAAAGAGGCATGAGGAGAACCCAGATAAAGATCTAAAGATCATAGAAAGTGATGTGAGGAAGGAGATGACTAAGTGGTTTGAGAAGATCAGTCCAGAACAGGGGAGAGACTTGATAAGAAATTCAAGAGTGCTTATTCTCCCAGAGTGGGATATAGTTGATGCAGTGGTCTTCGATGCAGTAAAAAAATAGACCACACCAATTCACAAGACCAGAGAGGAGGAATAACAGACAATTAAGGGAGTCACTTTTAGTGATGATCATCAAGCCTTGGTGATGTGGTTTTTAAAAAAAATGACAATAACAAAGGAAAGCAAATTACTAAAGGTGATATCATAGGTAGCCTCATTGTCAAAAGGGTCACTGATACTTCTGTACTTGAGGCATCAAAAATGGTGGTTGCATCAGCCCAACTCACAGCAAGGGTCACAGAAAAGGAGGCCAAGGAAAAAGAGGACCTCACAATAAGACTAGAAACAATGTTAAAGGCTTATGCAGACTTGAAACAAGGATTATATCAAAAGGATATATTAATTGCAAACTTGAACAAAAGGTTAGGTGAACAAGGCCCAATTCATTCTTCAGCACAATTGTGTATTTCTTCTTCACCTACTGGACCTTTTTCTTCAAGCCTTATTATTGAGTACCCACTCTCCCCTTTCCCACCTTCCATGGCTAATGAAGAGCATGAGAAAATAGAGAAGCTAAGGTATGAAAAAAAAATAAAAGATACCATTTTAAATTTTGTTGCAAATGTAAAACCAAGAGAAGTTTATAAAACTGCTAAATAGTTATCTGACATTTTGATCTCTTTTAAGAAAGAAATAGCCACTCTAGACCAAAATTTAGAATGTTGGATTCCTAAAAAGAATAGATTGAAATCAATGTTTTACTTGATTAATGATCAGTGTATTGTCGATATGCAACTAACAAATACATATAAATTTTTTAAAGACCTTTTTGAATTTGAGGTCAATAGAGAAAGTTTAAAGAGGAAGGCAAAAATGTTAAGAGTAAGATACTTTCAGAATGATTTCCAAATGTTTCCTAGTCTTATCAAAGCGGATGGAACTATAGAGCACAGAGATCGATGGTTACAACAAATTGAAGGAGAAGTGTCAACTATAATAGATACCATTCTAAATACAGAAGACAATACCTCCTTTGTACAATTAATTGAAATTTTGCAAGATGCCAGAATACATTTCACTAATATAAGAACTGAGATACACCAGGTAGTTGTAGATTGGGACAAATTACTGCCTAATAGAGATGAAGTTCTAGCCTTTCATTGGCCAACTGAAGATACTTATGCATCATGGGAGGCAACATATCCTTTGGACAGTGCCAATGAAGAAGAGACATCCACTGAAGAAGCAACCAGTAGCAGTGCCCCAACACCTTGAAAGAAAAACAAACAGTACAGGAAACCTCAAACACTTAGAGCAAGAATGGATGCTATAGCTGGCATATTTTGAAGTAACCCTGCAAGTTGTTGAAATATTGGTCACTCATACGAGTTATCAGTTTTGTGAAATTGCAACAAAAAACTATTAAATTTACCTTTTTTGTCTTACTGAAAACCTTTTTGTTTCTTCTAGGAAAGATCTGAAGCTTCTATGCAATCCTTTTTAAAAAAAATGGATTACTAGGATCATTTTAGCCTACAATAATGTTTCTTATCTTATACTTTGAGACTGTATGTCAGTAGCTTGAAAATTGCACTTTCATAGAATATGTTGTAGGTATAAAATCTCTTTAAAGTATTCTCAAAGAATCAGTATCCATTCCTTGAGTTCTACATGAAATTCATTTTGATGTCATTCAATACCTAACAAAGTATGTTCTCATCCTTTCAGTTTTTTAAAGTCAATTATATTAAGATTGTTCTCAAGTATGACCCTTCTATTTTTCATTTCTTATAATGGATCTCTTTTGTTAACAGTTGCATTTAAAAGCATTTTGTATACATGACATTGATATAACTCCTGTCTATTTCTCTTCAATATAATGATTTACGTGTCACAATTTTGTAGTGAAGCTATTGTCCTATGCATAAATCACTAACCAGCACTCTGGGTTTTTTATACTGATATTTTAAAAATTATATAAATTAATTATTGAATATGTATTGTCAAATATTATTATTAATTTTCATATATCATATATCATTATATAAATATAACAAAAAATAATATTTGTTAAAAGAAACTAAAATTATATAATAAATATCTCGCTATTTAATATTACTTCATATTTTATTATTTAATATGAATTTTATTACATCATATGATATTATTATTTAATATTTTATACTATCACTAACATTAAATAAATACAACCAAATTAATATTAATTATCAATAAATATTTTACGATACAAATTAAAAAATAGTTTAAGTATACATTTACATATTCTAAGTATTAAATAGTGGTGACAGTTACAAATTAATATCATTAATACTATTACAGTTATGAATTGATATAATAATTAGATCACAGCAAAGGCACCCCGACTAAGACAATGCCAGTGATGACTGAAGTATATATCACTTTTGCGAAAACTTGACAATGATATTTCTAGATTTGGTAGTTGCTGCCATATAATTCCAATGCATGAAAACCTTGTATTCAATACCAATATTTCAGTTTGTATATGATTTCAAAGAGTATTGATTAACAAAATCTTTCTTAGATATCCCACGGATGACCATTCAATATTTTGATTCTTGTGAACTAATTTTATATATAATATCAATTTCATCTAATACCAAATCTGCCATTCTTAATTTGTGTGATATATCTTGAGATTTTCCAAGTTTGTGATATCGAACATCGAAATAAGAGAACCTTTTCCCTTTCGCACGTGTCATTGGTGATATAATTGACATCTAAAATAAAATTTAAAATATTCATCTCAGCATTAAACACTTCATGAAGAGTAACATTAAAGCTATGGTTACATATCATTTATTTAACCCATCACTGATTTATTTCAACTCGTCGTACTACATAGATAATTATTATAAGACTGGCTGTGTAGAACTCCATCACATCACTTTAATGACCTTCTCAAAATATCATCTCCTCCAATTAATGTTATGAGTGCAAAGCACTCTACAACATTGCCATGTTCTTTTATAAAGTATCAAATTATACATGAAACTTGAACAAAAGCCAAGAATAGAAGAGAAGACGAACGAAAGTCACAACAATATCTGGTATTTAAACTAAGTTATGGTATTTACATTCATTTCTTAGCATTCTTAACCTCTTTCATTTTTGGAACATCTTCTTTATTTCAATACTTAAAAGTATCTAACAAAGTTCATATGCAAAAAAAATTAGAATAATATAGATAGCTAGCAATATGTAAAAATTGATTTGAGGCAATATAATCTGAAGAAAATATCTTGCTAACTAAACATATCTTCATTTGATAAATATTTGAATCCCACAATCATAGAATTGACTGAATACTAAAACAATTTGATAACTTGTGTTCCAAATTCTGAAGACGGAAAAACTAGGGTTCTAAATCGAATGCTCTACCTTTACCAATATTCTGAGTTGTTTTAAGATATATAGAAAAAAAAAGTCTTTCTCTAATAAAGGAGTACACAAATTTCATTTTTCTATTATAAATTAGTGATTACTTATACAAAATTTTCTTTTTTATAAAGCATTACAAAATAACCAAATATTAGATGGTTTTCATCTCATTATTAATAATTTATGAATTACATTGTAGAAATATTGTGACAGAGAACAGTTGTCATCAATGACTTCTTTCACACATGAACATTAAAAGAATTCATGAAGAAGATAGAATTTCAGGATTGCTAGCGCAAAGCTTACTGGAAGAAAATCAATTAATAACATCTCGTCCAGTATCACAAAGAAATTTTGACCACTTTTATAGAGATCCATATATTTCAAAATTGCAGTCTTGTGACACATGCAATCCAACACAAGTTCATCATGTCCCAAGAGAAACATGGTTTCAACTAGCATCAATAGCATGTAACATGGATTCCTATGACACGTAAGAGCTATGTCAGGAAGATTCAATGATAGGTGAAGACATGTGGTAACTGATAAATTTGAGTATTGTACACTCTTCCCCAATCGTGGAGTACTATTCCTATTTTCTCGGAGAATGGTAAAACCCTAATACGGTTATCTTTGGGAGTAGCCCTAAAAAGTGAAGCGTATGATATAAGCTTTTTTAGGGTTGCGAAGAGATATGATGCGAGTGTATTGTTGGAACGTTTTATGCTGTCGTGATTTGTCTTCAAGGGTTTAGAAATCTTCTGAAAGAACTTGCATTGCAAGTGTATTGTAAGCTGTAATAGTTTTGATCAATACATTGTGCAGGTTTTGGAGTGCTGGGGTTTTTTTACTGAAAGGTTTCCCCAGGGTATATCATTGTGTCATTCTCTATTTTTCTGTATGTATGGTATGTGGTTGCAATATCTTTGTTAAAGTAGTTAACGAATCTGAAATTGTAAGGATTTAAAAGAATTTGCACAATACTCTCCTATAGAGATTAGCGTAGGAAGCTGCTTTCGCACCTGAGTTTCCTTACAATTGGTATCAGAGCTTGATCAAATTTTGATCCTAGTTGTTGGGTAGGGTTTTTTGAGCTAATCTCAAGTTTGAGTGGGAGTTTTTTTGCAGAGCATTCTGAATCTTATTTGCAGATTGAGATGGCAAGTTCATCATATGGAAGAATGGAGGTGGAGAAATTTAATGGCACTAATTTCAAGTTGTGGAAACTCAAGATGGAAGACATGTTGGAAGATTGTGACCTATGGGAAGCGACTTCAAATGGTACAAGACCAGCAACTATAGCTCAAGTAGATTGGGATATCAAAGACCGTAAAGCTAAGGGTCTCATAAGACTCTGTTTAATCGATGCAGTTCTTCTGAATGTTCTAGATGAGAAAACCACAAATAGTTTGTGGGAAAGACTTGCAGCCGTGTATCAGGCCAAATCTCTGGTGAACAAGTTGTTCCTGAGGAAGAAGTTGTACTCTCTACGAATGGAGGAAGGTGGATCCTTAACAGATCATTTAAATGCATTTAATCTGCTGGCTGCACAGTTGACATCAGCTGGTGTCAAGTTAGAGGAGGAGGATTGTTGCTACACACTTTTGTGTTCTTTACCAGATTCATGGGACCGTCTTGTGATGGCTCTCAGAATCACGTTAGTCACCTTCAAAATGGATGATGTGGTGTCTTTGCTACTATCAGAGGAGACGTGGAGAAAGGCTTTCGTTTAAAAAAAAGAAGCCCTTGCTATTCGTGGGAGATCCACTGAAAGAGGGAAGAAAAATGACAATAAGTCTGACAATAAGGGTAGATCCAAATCCTGTGGGAAGTCAAAGACTTCCAATAAGTCCAAGGCAAAATGTTGGAACTGTGATAAATTTGGGCACTTCCGTAAAGACTGCAAAGAGCCGAAGAAGAAGAAGAAAGGTTCAGATTCAGCTTCAGAAAGATCTCAAGAAGATGGCAATGCATTCATCGCAGCTTTGGTAGCCCATGCATCTAATGATGTGTGGTTGGTTGACTCAAGTGCATCTTTTCACATGACCTCTCATCGAAATTGGTTCTCAAAATATGAAGAGTTCGATGGTGGAAAGGTGTACTTGGGTGATGATTCTCACCTAAAGATAGTTGGACGCGGAAGGGTCACTATCAAATTTCCTGATGGACGAGTAAAGGGAATCAATAGAGTTATGCACATTTTGGGTTTGGCATGAAACCTATTATCTGTAAGTATGCTAAATGATGTAGGTGTGCAAGTTGTTTTTTCGAAAGAAGGGTGCAAGATGATGAGAGGATCGATAGTGCTTGCAAGGGGTACTAGGAGAGGTACCTTATTTCAGCTAGATGCATGTATTCCTCTATGTAATAGTTCTTCATCCTCACCATTTGAACAAGTAGTGAAGAAGTCTGTGGCTATTGGTTCCGATGGTAGTGCAAACACTTTGGAAGGTAAGCTTCCTGCAGAAAACACAATGTTGTGGCATATGAGATTTGGCCACATTGGTGAAAAGGGTCTCAGAACCCTGAAAAATAAAAAACTCGTTGAGGGGTTAAATGATTGCAATCTTGAGTTTGACTTCCGTGAACACTGTGTCTATGGTAAACAAAATCATGTTCAGTTTTACTCTAGTTCTCACAAATCTTCTGATGTTTTAGATCTTATTCATTCTGATGTATTTGGTCCTGTAAAAGTTCCTTCAATCTCCAAGTCTGTATTTTTTGTATCTTTCATAGATGATTACAGTAGAAGGACGTGAATTTATTTCCTTAAAAGTAAGACACAAGTCTTTAGTTGGTTCAAGGAATTTAAAGCTCTTGTAGAGAATCAGACTAGTAAGAAGATTAAGTGTGTGAGAACTAACAATGGTGGTGAGTTTTGCTCAGCAGAGTTTGAACAGTTCTGTAAAGAACAAGGTATCAAGAGGCATAAGACAACTCCTTATACCCCACAACAAAATGGAGTTGCAGAGAGAATGAACAGGACACTGATGGAGAAGGCTAGGAGTATGCTTAGTGGAGCTGGTTTAGAACAAAGGTTTTGGGCCAAAGCTGTGGCCACTGCTTGCTATTTGGTTAATAGATCTCCTACCTCAGCCCTTGTTGGTAAGACACCCATGGAGGTGTGGTCTGGTAAGAAGCCTTCAATTAGACATCTTCATGTTTTTGGTTGTGAAGCTTATGCACATGTTCCAAAGGAGAAAAGATCTAAGTTGGAAAATAAAGCTGTTAAATGTATTTTCATCGGATACAGTGCTGGTGTGAAAGGATACAAGCTTTGAGATCCTATGACTAGTAAGGTGCTATATAGTAGAAATGTTATTTTCAGAGAGCTAACATCTTCTCCTATTGTGCTACAACCAGATGAAAAAGAAAAGGAAAAAGATGTTGTTCAGTTGCCTCCTACCCCTGAGAAGACTGAACAGAGAGACCGTGTTGGGCCTAATGATGAGGAGAGCTCTAGCAGCTCTGATAGTTCAAAAGAAGAGGAAGAACAACCTCAACCGCAGCCCTTGAGGAGATCCAAGAGAGAAAGAAAATAAACCAGAAAGGTTTGGTTATTCTATGTTAGATTCCAGTTGTGCCTTTGCTTTGATTACTAACACTAATGAGCCTAGATCTGTGAAAGAGGCTTTGGGCATGGAAGATGCAGGTTCCTGGATTGAGGCTATGGATGATGACATGGCTTCATTGGAGAAAAACAAAACTTGGGACCTTGTACCTTTGGCTTAAGGGAGAAAATTTGTTGGTTGTAAATGGGTGTTCAAGAAGAAATTCTATGTAGATGGCAGTGTTGAAAGGTACAAAGCTAGATTGGTTGCAAAGGGGTATTCACAGGTAGAGGGAATTGATTATGGTGAAATATTCTCTCTTGTTGCAAGGTTGACATCCATTAGATTTCTGTTATCTCTTACTGCATCATATGATTTAGAGATAGAACAGATGGATGTGAAGACAACTTTCCTTCATGGTGATTTGGAGGAAGAGATTTATATGTCACAGCCTGAGCACTACATTGTTAAAGGTAAAGAATCCTTATTTTGCAGATTAAAAAAATCTCTATATGGTTTGAAGCAATCTCCTAGGATGTAGTACCTTAAGTTTGATGCCTTTGTGTTGTCAATTGGATTTGTAAGATCAAAATCAAATCATTGTATTTATTTCAGAGTTGAAAATGATCACCTTCTTATTGTTGCATTATATGTTGATGATATGTTGCTGTTTGGGAAGGGTAAGGGTATGATTTCTGATTTTAAATCTCAGTTGTCAACACAGTTTGAGATGAAAGATCTTGGGGTAGCTAGGTACATCTTGGGTATGGAAATTAGTAGAGACAGGTCTAACAAAAAACTTTGGTTGAGTCAGAGTAAGTATGTGAAGTCTGTGTTGGATAGGTTCAGCATGGCAGATTGTAGACCACTATGTGTTCCTATTTCTGTGGGAACAAAGTTATCTGTAGATGATTGTCCAAAATCTCCTAGTGAGGTGGAGGACATGAGTAGAGTACCTTATGCTAGTGCAGTTGGCAGTCTTATGTATGCTATGGTCTGTACTAGACTAGACATTGCCCAAGAAGTGGGAGTCCTGAGTCAGTTTATGGCTAACCCTGGACGGGTACATTGGGATGCAGTTAAGTGAGTATTTAGATATTTGAGGGGTACATCAGATTACTCCATATGTTATCATGGTAACTCTTCTGGATCTCCGCATTCAGTTTGTATTCATGGGTTTGTGGATTCAGATTGGGCAGGTGATATTGACAGCAGGAGATCCACCAGTGCTTATGTGTTCACTATGTTTGGTGGTGCCATTAGTTGGATGAGTAAGCGACAACCTGTGGTTGCTTTGTCCACTACAGAAGCTGAGTACATAGTTGCTACTCATGCTTGTAAAGAAGCCATTTGGCTTAGAAGATTGTGTTTTGATGTTGGTGTTGATGCAGAATAGATTATTATTTGGTGTGACAGTTAGAGCGCTATTTGCCTTGCAAAGAATCCAACTTTCCATGCCAGAACGAAGCACATTGATGTGCGGTTTCACTTTGTGAGAGATATGGTGGAAGATGGAAAGGTAAATTTGGAGAAGGTAGATACTGTGAAGAATGTTGCAGATGCATTAACGAAACCAGTGGGCACTGAGAAGTTCAGATGGTGTTCGGAGTCTATGGGCCTTTTGGCCTATAGCAGTTAGTTCCTGTTATGTTCCTGTTGCTCTTACAAGGTGTTTGATAAGTGGGAGAATGTTAAGAATAAGGTGTCTCAACCTTGGATAATTCCTATTCTTATTATTTGTTTTGTAAAATGTATTTCTTGCAAACAATGTTGATGTGTCAGCATCTTGAATTGTGTGTAAGGAGATCATGGCTAAAATAGTTATGATGGATTCCTATGACACGTAAGAGCTATGTCAGGAAGATTCAATGATAGGTGAAGACATGTGGCAACTGATAAATTTGAGTACTGTACACTCTTCCCCAATCGTGGAGTACTGTTCCTATTTTCTCAGAGAATGGTAAAACCCTAATACGGTTATCTTTGGGAGTAGCCCTAAAAAGTGAAGTGTATGATATAAGCTTTTTTAGGGTTGCGAAGAGATATGATGTGAGTGTATTGTTGGAACATTTTATGCTACCGTGATTTGTCTTCAAGGGTTTAGAAATCTTTTGAAAGAACTTGCATTGCAAGTGTATTGTAAGCTGTAATAGTTTTGATCAATACATTGTGCAGGTTTTGGAGTGCTGGGGTTTTTTTACCGAAAGGTTTCCCCAGGGTATATCATTGTGTCATTCTCTATTTTTCTATATGTATGGTATGTGGTTGCAATATCTTTGTTAAAGTAGTTAACGAATCTGAAATTGTAAGGATTTAAAAGAATTTGCACAATACTCTCCTATAGAGATTAGCGTAGGAAGCTGTTTCCGCACTTGAGTTTCCTTACAACAAGTGTCCAATTTGTTTAGGCCTAAACCTAAAAACAAGGAAAAATTAAAAATAAATGAGTCTCTCAGCCAATCACAAGACCAAAAAATTTTGGACTCATTTGATCTTCCTTAATTGATCATTGACACCTTTGTCTGGAGATATTCTTGATAACTTCATTGAGTTATAATGAGATATGGTGACCGCCATTTCAGGCTAACCTACACCATTCTTCATAAATAGTTACCATCCCTCTACTCATAGGTCAGGTGTCAAATTTTAAACTGAATTCTTAAATCTTCATAAAAAAAGTCAACATCATCTGCTAGAGGCATTTTCTTCTTCACCTTGGTTACTGTTATAATAATCCATTGCTCTCACTACATCAAGCATTTCTTGTTCCTGTGGTATAATAATATTGTCATTTCTTACAATCAAATATTCATAATCCTTTTTTATTGTTTTGATTTGTTCAAAAATGCTTCCTGTGTCTTCATTTACAGTTGTTAATAACTCTGCAATTGCACTCAATTTGTATATATCTCCTTCCTCATATGCTTCTTTTTTGATAATACTTTGAACATGCAATTCATAATTTTTCTTCATCGTTTCTATATCTAGAACATCTTCAGCATTGACAATATCAATATTGTAGCTCATATCTGTAAACATCTTTTTCATATGACTAATGCCCATATTGACAGTTTCAATCAGATTTTGTAGTTCTTCAATTCTATCTGTGCTCATCTCTATTTTGAATTTGATTGAAAATATCCAGTTCTGTAATGGTGTGTCAATGGATTTGATAATTTTTACATTTAGAGCTTCTTCATTGTCCATATCTATTATAGATTGCAATACCTTTTCCTATCTACTATGTATTGTTTTATGTTCTTTGAGCATCTGCAAATCTGTAAACAAAATACCTTTTAGCTCACTATATATTTTGTAATACCTGCCTACACAGTCAATGAAACCCAAACCTTTTTTATTAAGATATTGTACACATTCTCGTGAGAGTTGTGTCATCTGTCTATCTTCATGCATCTGCTTCATAATTTGTTCACTTGAATAAAGTGATGGATCAAAAAAATCTTCTCTTTGACTTGCTGCTTGAGAAGAGATAGGACCCAAGATTTTCTAAATATAATCATATATATGTTTGATAGTGGATTTCAGAATGTTCTTTTCATCTTTCAATTGCTCCAATCTCTCTCTTACCTCTTGATGTGTAAACTCCCACATATCAACAGTACGATCATGGAATGCAGGTCCCATGTCAATTTGATTTACATCAAAATCTGCTACATTTAGATCAAAAAAATTACTGTGCTCTTTTGGTTCGGCAATTTGTATTATTACATGGCCTGTTTCTTAATGTTTTTGAAAAGCAGTTAGTTTGCCTCTTTCCTTTTTTTCCTCGAACCAGTACTTTCACTTATGATTTGAGAAACTAAATCTTCACTAGAAATTTAGCCTCTTTCCTTTTTCTTTTTCTTTGTAGTGTTTGCATTGTACATGTTCTAACCATGACGGAGTACCTAAAACTTTTGAGGAAGAGGCTAAACTTTCATTATCAAACAATTTTTTGACTATTTTAGGGCTTTCTATTTCTTTACCTAAAATTTTAAATTTGGGTACTATATTTTGAATACATGTTACAATACCTTCAATTAAATCTCTTATTTGATTTTTTGGTTCTTCTTCAAAAGATTGCATTCTTGCAATCTGTTCTGATTGACCTATTTCATCTAGTTTTTCTATTTTTCTTGTTTCCTCTAAACTGTATATGTCAGTCAAAGCAAGTGAACCACTACCACAAGTCTTGCTTATGGCTTTGTCTTTATCCATCATCCCCTCTTGTCATATCTTGATTGGACTCAGCTGTTATCTGCATTGTTGATAAAGTAACTTCAATAGAAACTATTGTTTGACATTCATTTGTTGATTGTACTTCTATGCTTGATGTCTCCTTTGTTGTTTTCTTTTACTGAAACCATTTTTTTGTTCTCTTCATTATCTGTTTCATTCTTTCTTCAAGATTGTCTAATTCAGGTTCTTCAAATTGCAGAGGTTGCAAAGCTATCCCTTTTATTTTTGACAAATAATAATCAAAAAATAATTTAGATTGATCATCATATAATCCTTTCACATCTATATCAATATTATAAAGTTGAATCTATTCAACTATGAGTTGGGACCATGATCTTTTTCTCATCTCAAAGTCATCTTTACAATTATCCCAGAAATCTTCTAATGAAGCAATGTGATTAAAACTAGGGCCTAATTGTAGGTTTTGTTTTACATAATTTGAAAGGTCAAAATAATGCTGAACAACATTATATTCACCAAATTTATATCTTTTTCCAGATGACTTGATCAAATTCATTGCACAAGAGCTAGAAAAGCATGTATAAGCACCCATTGAAATTGGAAAATGAATACCTGCTTTATGGCATTCGCTGCATCTTATATTGACCTCAATGATTTATCTGCATAACTCTATCAAATCCATTTTATCATCTATATATTTAGGCAATTTGTATGGAAACCCATCGAAAGCTTCAATCCAAATATATGTAAATGTACGATATTGTGTATAATAGCTCCCAAATTGTATAATTGTTTGTGTAGTTGGATTAGATAATTTATGTTTTCGACAACCCTAAATTTCATGGCATAACTTCATTGAAAAAAAATCATTAACCCTTCTGAAATTTCCATAGCTATTTTCGAGTTGTATCCATGGATAGAAATCATAAACTTGAATATTTGCATCATATTCAACAACACTAGGTAGCTCCTTACCTATATGTTCACATGTAAGCGCATAGATGAGGTAAGATGACATTGGAAATTTGTATGAATGCTTTGCTGAAACAAGCATTTCAATAAGTCTATCACTTATGAGTTGGGCCTAATCTATAGAAATATTATTTGTACCTATACATTACACGAGGAAAAACCACCATTCTTCAAAATTTAGGGCTTGTTCACTCCCTCTAATTCTATGCAAATGTACTAATATATCAAGAATCTCTTTTTTTAAATCTGTTCCATATAGGGTTTTCAATAACTTTGAATTGGCTGCTCTAATGGTTTCAAACCATTTTTTTGAAATTACAGCTCACCATCGTGACCTTTTTAAGTTAAAATTTAACTTTGACAAAGAGAAATTCCATTCTAAATATTGTTCTCTCGAAGGTAAAACAAAGAACTTCTGAATTGACTCTTTGTTCAAACAAATTACTACCTCATTGTTTTCATTCTTTATTTCTCTACTATATGGATCAAATCTTTTAATGCATTCCATAATGAGTTCTGGTACTTGAATAACAATTAGAAATCCTACAGCTTCTATTAATCCACTGTCAATGAGGCTTTGTGTAATGGTATGAACTGGTTCTGATTTAATCCTTTTGTGTAGATCATTTAAATTGTAAACATAAAGGTTTGTATCTGTGATTTCTTTCCATGCATTTTCTATTCCATCGAGATGATCGTAACTGTTTATTTTGGTACCCATTCTCTACAAGATTATAGACTATCTAAACCATTTGCTCCTAAAGATATATGCAATTCAAACAATCAAATCATAAATACTCCAACTTTATTAATTTTAAATTATAATTTAATAGATATAAAACATATAAACGTAAAAGCAATTAATGTTCTTGTTATTTGCAAAATTTATTCTTTTCCTGTGCAGTTATGATCACTATATGTATTGAATATAGGAAGTACTAATATAGATGGTACATCAAATGGCGTATGCCATTTATTCTTTTCTATCGATTAGTGTGTTTTTCTAACTACTGTTAGAACATTAAATTTTTTGAGAATTGTTTATCGATTATGTCATGCCCACTAAATAGAATAATTTAATGCCGCACCAATAAATGAGAGAGTCCTCAGTCTTGTAGAAAGTACAAATGTAATTTATCAAATAATCATTATCATATTGCATCATTGTACATCTTTATATTATTGCAAAAATTTTAGTCCAATTCTTCTATTTGATATATCGACTTTACAATGCAACCACCTCAAAATCCATAATGAAATAGTATCGGAAATAGTAATAACAACCTTCAAAACCTGCTTCATTTATTACTGAACAAGGCAAATGCCTGAAAACACAAAGTCATAATTACCAATGAGTATCATATAGATCCACTTTCTTGATTAAGAGACTCATTGCAGTTGCTTAATCTATAGTTCAATAATAAATCTTCCAACAACAATGAAATACACTATAGATGATAAATATCAACACACAGTACATACAAATTTTTACAAAATTAAAAGAAACATCATCAAATAACAAACACAAACACAAATAAACACCTCTACACAGCTGGCACGAAGTCCACCTTTTTCAAACACCCGGTAATAAACTAAGATCGATGGTGATCGCATGATCGGTACATGTAAAGAGTTTCATTGCAAACACACAACAACTGTTGATTCTCTACACAGTCGCAATCTTGCAGAAACCTAAAAGATAGGATGAATACGCAAACCTGTGATTCACCAGTACTTCTCGAATTCACGACATGTTTGCAACTAAAACAATTTAATTGGGATATTTCCAGACCAACGTTATCTCCAATTCCCCATATGTGATCTCTAACCACTATAATATACCAACATTCACCAACAACAATCATACTCAGATCTCTAACTTTGTCTTCTACAAAGACTCGATATATATCAAATCTACAATATAAGAAAAAAACATAATCGCTGAGAATTACCTATATTTCATTTGAAACACTGAATACCATTTCCACATTTCTAAAACTTTTCTAATTCTATATAAAAAATTCATATACGCAAATGTATATTCATATACAATAACATTTATACAAAACAAAATCTAAACCAAATAATTTAACAAGAACGTACTTTCTTGCAAATATGAACAACCTGCCATGTAAAATTCAAACTCTTTTCTCCCGCTTGTCTTAGTTTCCAAAACTATAATCTTTAGGCTACCTGAATTAAAACATACAAAAAATAGATAAAAATGACCAAAATTAATGTTATGGTATTTAAAATTTTATAAGATATAAATATTATAGAAATTACCTTAGTTTTTTTATCAGCTTTCAAAATTTTCAAGTATCCTTCGTCTTAGTTGATGAAAACCATGACGGTGTTTCAGAAATATGATTGGCATCCTCAATGGAACTTGATTTGCTATAAAAGCTTGATTATTCCAATGTTTTTTTTTTATCTATACATAGATAGAACATGCATATTGTGGAAACACAACTAGAAATATTGAACCACCTTCAAATTGTTTATATTGCCTAATTTCTTTACATAGATTTACCCATTGATTTTCGATATTTTTTTTGTAAATCTCTCTGTCTATTGCCATTGGCCATCACACAAATGGAAAAATATGTATCTTTTCAATATCTATTTTGTTTAGAAAATAGTTGTTGTACTCAAAACCTTGACCTGGTTGTGTGTATTCTAACAAAAAATTAAGTCTGTCAATCAAATCTTTAGGAAAAAGAGAAATCATGACAAAACGAATAGTCTCAACATTTTCTCCAATTTCTAAACCCCAAGCCATTAACATAGCCGCAATATCAACATTTATTTTCCATCGATGAGTAGTATTATGAAATTCTTCCCCTAATGTCTGTTGAACTGCTTGCACAATAGACCTACTCTTGCAGAGTAGTAAATTTTTTAAATATGAATGTTCTACTCTCCCAAAGAAAGTAATTTGTTGTAAGCTTGTTTGAAAAGTAAATGTAGCTTCCATTAGTAATAGATGATATCTAGTAATGAATATTATTTGTTCGAATGATCTTTACACCGAATTCATTTTCTTCTTCATCCATTTATAGTAACATTAGGTTCTACACATATATGACTTTCTATAAGATTTTCAAGATTATTAATTAATGAAATATTTAGTAGATTTCCTACGGATGTGCTTTAATTGTTAAAGATTGATGTAACTTAATTAAATGACTTATATCAAACTCATATTAAGTGAAAACTGACATAGTTAAGTTATGTTTTTGATAGATAAAGCAACAAGAGGGTGCTGGCCCATGGAACAAAGGGACTAGGAGCACATTGATGGAACTAGTCAAAGCAGATAAAACAGTTTAACAACATAATCACCAAGTCTAAATCTGCCCCTATCAAAAACATAAACCACAGTACTGATCAAAAAGATTAAACTAGAGTATTTAAAATGAAGAGTAGCAGTTAAAGTAATAGTCATAAGCCATGCAGGGCTAAACCAAAAGCTATAAAAACTAACATTAACCCCAAATGAAAAATAGGGGATTCGAGGGCCATGCCCAGTCAAAATTAACCAACTCATGGACACCAGAAGTTAGTTCTTCCCACCCAGATGCTTAGACAGCAGGGTCCTAGCACACTCCTCCTGCGGGAACAGGAAAAGATCCTTGTTATCCTCGTCCACTTCCAGACTCTTGCTCGCTAGCTTTTCATGCACATCACAGAGAGTCATAGTCGAAGCATGCATGACCTTCAGGGCAAATTTGTTGGTCATCATGCATTGGTGCTTCAGGCCCTGCATATTCTTTTTAATCTCTGTAATATCCTTGTCCATATCAGAGAACCTCCTCTTGAGGGTGCCTTTAAATTTTTTTTTGTCAGCCAAAGCCTTGGTATTGTAATCAGAGGTGGGGGTCTTATCCTTGTGATCATGAAAAGGATTTAGGGGTGGGGTAGAGTTATTGGGGGTTTTCATGGTTTGCTGGAGGTTGGGCAGGGGAGTATTACCATCCCTAAGGGGACTCATATGATTATTTGAGGAACCTTTCATGGACTCAGTGGTGTGAGAGTCTTTTCCAAACAGGGATTTCTCTCTAGAGGTCATTTCCATGAACCTGGTTTTACACTATTCCTTGGCAATTCTATTGAACCTTCGACAACCCAAGCCACTTAAGTCCACCTCCAGATTAACCTGGCTCTCCATCATTCTCTATTTTTTGGGCCTACATTCAGTCTCAGGAGTACTGTCAGACTCCTTCCTATCTTTGTTCTCCACAGACTCAGAGACATGTGACTCCTCCTGACCCTCCTTCCTATTGAAAGGGTTTTTAACACATTTTTTGTGGGTTCTTCCCTCTTTAGCACCCAGCTCAGGCTCTTGGATAACTTGGATGGACTGGGAGGTGGAATGGGTGGGATTTTTATTTTTGGCCAGGGACTCATCCTAGGTCATCTCCTGGATAATCAAGGGCATTGGGGTGCTGGGTAGATAGCTTTGTGAAAGTGGTAAATGCAGAGAAGGAGGCCCTGATGGAGGATAGGGATTGATTTATTAGGGTTGTCCTTAATGTCCAGGATATTACTCTCTATGGAAATCAAAAGATAGAAGGGTATGGAAATTAAATCCTTGTTTCTAATATGATTCAGGAACGGTAAGTGGTAGTAGTAAAACACAGTGAACTTACCTTCCAGTGTGAAATATTTCATCACAATGAGGCAAATTTTTAGCCAGAAGTCTGGCAGCACCTCCATGTTGAAACCCCCTTGTTTCTTCACTGACTGCTCCCCGTCCTTGAAAAATTGGTTGAGGCTTGTAGGGTTGGGAGTCTGACTGGTCTTTTTGTATTTCCTCCCCTCCATAGAGAGCCCCGTCGCCTTTTCTATGACCTCTTCATTAATCTAGAAGTGGATGCCCCCAATAGAGACACTCCTGTTGTTCCAGGATGAGATGAATTATTTCAAAATTCACTCGTCATGCCCACCTTTCATTCTCTCCATAAAACCCATATGTCACTTTCTTTGCAGTAATGAGTCACCAACATATCAGAGGTGAAAGCCTCATCGATTTTATCAAGTTCAATGCGGAGTGTGTTGCCTCCCATTTCAAAGCTTTGTCCCTCCTGCGCTAGAATATCCTGAATACCTAAGAGTCGAGTGTTAAGTTATGTTATATGCAAAACACTTCAGATTTCATATTAGATGCGACATCTTCTAAAATTTCAAAAACAATTTATTTTATAACATAAACTTTATTACATTTCTTATGGATGAAATTTAAATCTTGTCACGGTTGTCAGTTAGATTTATATAAAATATCAATGTCATCAAATGCAAATTCTAACAGAAATAACTTATCTGATATCTCATTAAGATCATAAATTGATAAGAAAATTCTAAAATATATATATTCTTTTAATTTTTCAATTTTGTTTCATTTTAAATGCTTTTTGTTGTGTTATCGGTATTCATTGTTCATGACTACTAAAACTGGAATTAGTAATATCTACCATATAAATCCTATTATCAAAGCTAGAACATTTAATACAAGTTTTTTACTTTCTAGCCCATTTCAAAAAGTACTAATTAATAAAATCTTTATAATATTTGTCACAAATGTTCATTAAATGTTCTGACTCTCCTCAGCTAATATTATCTATCATATCGATTCCTCTAATGCGAAACATGTCACTCTTAATTTCTGTCATATATGCTAAGATCTGACGGTGGTCGTATCTTAGCGATGAGCGGAGTCGCCCATTGCAAACATGCGCCAGATCGACATTTGATAAGCTAGTGTCATATCAAAGGGAATACAATTAGTGTCTGGATCGAGCCCCCAACGAATCAGTTACTGACAAGTCGTACGAGCAGTGATGTTGCATTAAATGTTCTGACTCACCTCACCTAATATTATTTGTAATATCGATACGTCTAATATGAAACCTACCCCTCTTAATTTATGTGATATATGGAACGATCTAACAGTCATCATATCTTTGCAATGAGGGCAACCCCCATTGCCAACATGCAAGAGCTCGACAAGTGGCACGGTGGTGACATGTCAAAGGAGTTACAAGTAGTAACCAGATGGAGACTCCAGCGAATTAGTGAAGGACAAGTCATACGAGTAGTGATGTTGCATTAAATGTTCTGACTCTTCAAATCCATCAATTAATAGAATCACATATAGTAATTACCATCTTCAAACCCTGCTTTCAACCATTAAATGTTTTTTTTACATTTCAGATTTAGCTCTCCACATCTACTAAATCTGAAATTAGTTTTTTTCACTTCTACTCCTAAAGTGTACAAATAAGTTTTTAAAAAATAAAAAATATAAACCTACACAGTACAATGTCGTATACGGTTACTCTTGGCATATAAATCTGATACTTTAATATACTAATTACCACCATAAAAACCCCGCTTTCACCCATTAAATGTTTTTTTGTCATTTCAGATTTAGCTGTTCACGTCTGCTAAATCCAAAAAAAAAAAAATCCCTTCTACTCAGAAATTGTACAAATAAGTTGTTCAAAGAAAAAATTATAAATCTACACATTACAATGTTGGATATAGTTGCTGCTTCCATATAAATCCAACACTTTAATATTGTATTCAAAACCATAATTTGATTTTTTATATGATTAAGAAAACTATTAAATAACAAAATATTTTTTAGATTTATCATGAATGTCCACTCAATGTTCTCACTGTTGACCTTCCTCACGCCTCCACTCTCTAACGTTTGTGCAGGAATGCAACTCTACAAATAATCAATGGTTGTCGTGTCTTTGCAAGGAAACTCATTAGATTATCTGATCATGCGATCACCCTTGATCTTAGTTAAATACCGCCCTCTGTTCTTCTCGTCTATTATATACCATATTATTTAAATATTTTAAAATATATTTACATATCTCTAACATGCCTACTAAATATAAATTTAATTCTATAGCAGATCTCGGTACGATTTAAAAAAAATTTAATGTCTTAACTATACTGTATTAACATTTCTAACATCGATCCATCCAAAGTGATAATTGGGTCGTCGATCATGCGATCATTAACATGTTCAACTTTTAAATTTGTTCATCTATACTTAAATTTAAAATTAATATAATCTTATAATAATGTACACTTTTAAATTAATATTAAAAAATAGTTATAATTAATATTTTGAAATATATATTATCAATATTTTCAAATTATAAATCTATGTCACTTATATTCATTGATTATTTTAATAAAAAGAAATATTAATAATATTTATTAAATATTATTTTATCTTTGTATCCTTCAAATATTGTAAATCAAAAACAATTATTAATTAATTTAATTTTTTTACTCAATACATTCAATTTTTGACTAATTTAATATATCTTATCAATTTATCATTATTTTAAATTAATATTAAATTTCCCAATTCTATTTAAAATTAACTAATGAAAAAAATACTATACTTCAATAAAAATATAAAAATAAAAAATTATATATAACTAACCATATTTATATTGATAATAATTTTAAACAAATATTACAAATTTGAATTACATAAATCTGCTTAAATTAAGAACAACATATCACAAACTTTTCTTTATTATTTAAATATGAACAATTGTATATAGAAAAAAAAAATTAAAATAAAACAACATAACATTTATTTAGCATAAAAATTGAATTACTAGTATGTATTAGTACCCTATCATCTAGTGGTCTGTCCCCTAACAGCCTATGAAAGTGCAATTATATATGAGATGATTCCATCTAGTGGGTTCACCTATACTTCTTCGCAAGATAATGAAAGTGGAGCCCCATCCTAAAGTAAACGACTTTTGTAGTAAACCATGCTTAGGTAAACGATGCGATTGAAAATGAACTCTTTCCAAAGTTTTACCCTCTGCATTGGAAAGGATGCCGCAGAGAAAGTGTAGCTGAGCCCACTCTTCCATCCTTGAATACTACTAACTTGTTCCTATGTTGCTTCTTCTCCAATCTGCTCAGTCCAAGATTCTTATGATTTCCTTTTGATTCCCTTCCTTTGTGGTTCCTCTCTCAAAGGCTTCAAATTATTCCGCCAGCTTGTGGAAAGTTGTGCGCAATTTCTCAGTCCCTTCCTTGTCATTGTTGAGCGGGTTTCCAGGAATTGATATTTCACTTGCCCCTATTGTATTCTGCTATATATATATATATATATATATATATCACCTACTGTTCGCGGTAAAGCAGTTTCATAATGGCGGAGGCTGCTGTGGGAACTGCATGGGAGCTTGGCTTCAAAGAGATTCGCAAAGCCTGTGTATCAATTTATAAAGGTTTGCGCGGTTCTGATTGCAAGGAACTAGAAAAAATTGCGGATAGATTGTTGCCCATCACCAGAGTGATATGCAGTTCGAGTTTGGAATCGTCATCGAATTTATCACTGTAAAAGTTCAAAGAATTTCGCAACAATCTTGCCGAGTGCAATCAACTGGTAGCAGACCACGATAGAAGTGGAAATCCATTCGAGCGATGCGAGACCAACAAACGCGCTAAGGAGATGGTAGAGACCATTAACAAATTCATTCAAAAAGACCTTCAAGTCATCATGGCGAGTGCGCAGGTTTACCTTTCGACCCAACTGGGAACTGTGCTTGGCCTTCATAACGACATGAGGAATGCACAGGTTTATATCTCCTCCCAACTGGAAATTGTGAGAGGAAGAGTGGAAGGTGTTTGTGAAGGAATCAAAGCTCTGCGTGAAGAAATGGAAGGCGTGAGTGAAGCAATCGAAGCTCTGCATGAAGAGGTGGGTGCTGTGGTGAAAACTGTGAGTCAAGTGGGAAATAATGTAGTGTCAAAAATTGAGGAACTACAAATTGAGAGATCACGACAGGATTTGAGCCTCTGCGCCCCACCAGATACGCCGAACCAATTCCTAGGCTTTGGTGAACACATAATGGAATTGAAGAATATTTTGCTGGATGATGGAGTGAATGTGGTTGGAATTACAGTCATGGGTGGTGTGGGAAAATCCACACTTGCAGCAGCTGTTTGTAAAAATGATGAAATCAAGAGTAAGATCACCTTGCGCACTCTCTTTAATTTACAGTATTTGAGTTGCATAAATGTAACCAAAACAATATAATCTATCTCAATGAATGCTCCTGAATTCTATTTTACCTTCAATTTGTGCCGGTTCTGTATCTGGTGTTTTAGTAGATCTATACATTAAGTAACCGCAGCTCTATTTAGAATTTACAATATTTCAGTTGCATGAATGTACCCAAAACATATTCTGTCTTAGTGCTTCTGATTTCTCTATTGGCTTCAATTTGTGCTAGTTTTGCATCGGGTATTCCAATAGATCAATAACTAACTATCATATTAAGTTTGGGTAGGAGAGCATTTAGGAGGGCTTGAAAATGCGAGAGGCTGTTAATGTATCATTAAATGTTTGAATGACATTTTTACATTGAATGTTTACCTGAGAACATGAAATTTATCATACTTCATTTTGGTAAGCATCCCATTTTAATTGGATTTTTCATAGATCGATCATTTGCATTAGATTTGTGGTTAAAATTAGAGCTGTCATTAACTTGGCCTCCAATCAGTTGAGAACTGAGAAGTGACAAAATGTGACTCTCTCTTGACCAGCACAAACTTGGATTTAAGTCCTTTCAATTTTACTGTGTATTTGTAATTCTGCAAGATGAAAATTTCTAAGCTTTCTCATGATTTGCAGAGTACTTCAAGGAGGC
Organism: Chamaecyparis obtusa; assembly: GCA_027943335.1. Taxonomy (NCBI): domain Eukaryota; kingdom Viridiplantae; phylum Streptophyta; class Pinopsida; order Cupressales; family Cupressaceae; genus Chamaecyparis; species Chamaecyparis obtusa. The sequence continues at coordinate 35,534 of BSBK01002949.1, forward strand.
AGTAATATACATTGAGGTTTCAGAAAGTCTAGATCTCTTAGCTATCCTCAAGATCATGTGGAAAAAAATTCTTGGTGGGAGAGCACTTGATTTTCCAAATGTTCAGAATACGCATAGAGAATTGCAATTGCAAATAAAGTCAAGAAATCATCCAATTCTAGTGGTATTGTGTTAGGCCATTTTTCTATCACAGCAAAAATCTTGTGAGATTGGCCTCTCCCCTGCAAGTGTCTATCAAGTGTCCTGCCCTTGGTAGTTTATGTGTCACCTTGCTTCAGCCCAAGCCGCATCCTCTTAAATCGCCAAACCCAAAAAGATTTTCAATTTCTAAGGTCCGCGGGAAGCAAACTTTAAATTTCTACCACAGTGTCGAAAACATGCAGTGTTTTCTAAAACCCGTGTTGTTTTCAACTTTCCTATTACCTTTTGGTCTGTCATTATTCCTGTGTGTTTTCGACCTTTTGCTGAAAACTTCCATTATTTTTGACCTTGTGCTTCCTGCTTTTATGCGCTTATCTTTCGGTCTGTCGAAAACTTTGTGTGTTTTCGATCCTTTTTCATCGAAAACATTGTGTGTTTTCGACCTCGCGCTAGTTCCCTGTTTGCTAGCATTTCCTAACTGCCCAAGTCTGACATGTGGTGGGTCCAGGCTCTTCCTGATTGGCTGTCGCATGGTCGCATGTCAGACTTTTCTGACATGCGATCATGTGACCACTTGCCACCTAGCCGTGCGAGTCCCAGTTCCTGATCAGCTGCCTGGCAGTCTTCTTTTTCTTAAGCGCGCAAGTGTGACGATGTGGGGCCGGTTTCTTCAAAGTGGCAGAGGAAGGAGATCAATGGTCAGCATGTGATCACATGGAATATTCTTTCCCCATGTGATCATGCGCCTGCCGTTGATCTTGTTTGTTTCCAGTGTTGCCTCGGTGAAGTGGGCCCGGTGTCAGAGGGGGGACAGATGGCACGTTCTTATTGGCCGTCGCATGACCGCATATCAGACTTTTCTAACATGCGATCATACGACCATTTGCCATCTATCTGTGTGGGTCCCGATTCTTGGCAGTTGGTGGCTTCTTTGTTGGTGGTCCCGGAGGTGGACATGTGGCAGCCTGTGATTGGCTGTCGCATGATCGCATAGCCCAATTTTTGGCTATGCGATCATGCGACCGCTTGCCACATGTCCCTAGGGCCTAGTTGCAGGAGATGGGGCATCTTCTGGATGCTAAGTAGCAGTGTTCTATAGGCAAGCAGGTGGTGGTGTTAATTATCTCCATGCGGTGGCAGTTCCGGTAGCGGTCTGTGGGTTGCCGCATGTTTACATAGCCCATCTTCGGGCTATGCGATCATGTGACAGGGTGCCATGTGTCCATGACAGCTGCGGTGGTGGTTTCAGTAGTAGTCTGTGGGTTTTCGCATGTTCGCATAGCCCGTCTCTAGACTATGCGATCATGCGATAGGGCACCACGTGTCCATGGCGGTTGCAGTGGCGGTTGCGGTGATGGTTCCGATAGGGTAAAAGGGAATGTCATGTCGCATGTTCGCATAGCCCATTTTTGGGCTATGCAATCATGCGACTAACCATCTGATGTCGTGGTTGCAGGGTTCTAAAGTGGGGCCATGGTGTCAGTCTCATTTCACGCTCAGGTTTGATTGGTCGCTGTGGGTGATATGGCGACAGATTTTGCAAAAGAGTTTTTGGAATGACCGTTGATTGTGGCTAGGAGACCACAGTTGCATGATCGCAAAGGTTAGTTTGGTGGCTTGCGATCATGCGACTAGGCATAAAGTGAAATCAATTTTTGTGGCACACTAATACATTTGGGGTGAAATTGCGACGGCAATTTGCGACGACAGGGAAATGTTAAGCGGTTTTGGCTTTTTTTTTTCAAATATAGCCCGACACCGTCGCAATTGTGACGTTATCGGGATATAAGTGCAAAAAAAAAAAGGAACGTTGTCATTTGTGTTTTCAACAGCGCTGAGAGAGATTCCCTCCGCGAAATCAAGCGGGTTATCATTTGTGTTTTGAACAAAGCGGGTTGTCATTTGTGTTTTGAACAGCACCGAGAGAGATTCCCTCCGCGAAATCAAGCGGGTTGTCATTTGTGTTTTCAACAGCGCTGAGAGAGATTCCCTCCGCAAAATCATAGCTACAATTTCTGAGTACGTTGGGTTTATTTTTCTTTTGTCATTATTATTTAATCTGGTATTCAGCTGTTAGAGAGCTAAAATACCCAGAAATGAGGATATATCTGTGTTGAATTTATTGTTAGCGGCTTTGGTTATTTAGAATGCTTCCCCACAATACTTAATAGGATGCATTTGGTTTTTAAATCTTTCACTGACTTGGATTCAAGATTCTGAGACTTTCACGTGCCTTGCTTCAGTTGTTTCCACAAACAAATCGCGTGCCTTTTGTATGCTTCCACATTTTATATACATGTCCATCAGGGTAGTCACCACCACTATATTTGACAAAAACCATCTTCAATTACTTTTTGGTGAATTTCCCTACCCTGTTCTATGACTGTACCTCTAGTTTTAATGTATAAAAATGACCCAAATTTCAAAGGAAGTATATGATAAATTCCACCTAACACTTCCTAATCCCTGGACAGTGTCTTCTTACACTTTGAAACAAATAATTCCAAAGGGAATTAGCCTCTAGGGCTCTGCAACACCCAAACCCACAATTCTTGGCTCTAAACCCTTCTTAACTAGGGCATTCTCAATCACCCGATTCTACACCCTTCAAATCCAAATTGGTGGATGATTCACCATCTCACAAACATTATACAATGTTCCACATTATAACAATCCACCCTTGCTTGGATAGATCACTCACTGCTATACATTAGCATTCAACTCAAGGTAATTTCCCACAGTTTATCCTGTGATCACACTGTTTTCCACAAAACTTTGCCTATGCAATGTCAGTACTTCATAATACAAGTTAGTTATTGTCATCCCATGAATATTAAGCCTTCTATGTTACAGCAAAATCAAAGTAAACTCATTCAAAACGGTTTAGAATGGATGAAAGAAATCCTTCTAACTCATGTATGTGTTAGTTCAAACAAATGAGGATAGTCACTCTAAAGACAACATGATAATGTACACTCACAGTAAGTGTACATTATCATGTTGTCTTTAGAGTGACTATGCTCATTTGTTGAAGAAGAAAAGCATTAATGTGGCTGAATAGTAATACATTCAAGTGACAATTACACAAGGGACAGTCACTGTGAGATGTCCTCATTTGTGACTGTCCTTACAGTGAGTGTACATTATCATGTTGTCTTTAGAGTGACTGTCCTCATTCTGTAAGTGTACATTATCATGTTGTCTTTACAGTGACTGTCCTCCTTCAAGTGGCAATTACACAAGGGACAGTCATTGTAAAGACAACATGATAATGTAGAGGAACGTTGTCATTTGTGTTTTCAACAGCGCCGAGAGAGATTCCCTCCGCGAAATCAAGCGGGTTATCATTTGTGTTTTGAACAAAGTGGGTTGTCATTTGTGTTTTGAACAGCACCGAGAGAGATTCCCTCCGCGAAATCAAGCGGGTTGTCATTTGTGTTTTCAACAGCGCTGAGAGAGATTCCCTCCGCAAAATCATAGCTACAATTTCTGAGTACATTGGGTTTATTTTTCTTTTGTCATTATTATTTAATCTGGTATTCAGCTGTTAGAGAGCTAAAATATCCAGAAATGAGGACATATCTGTGTTGAATTTATTGTTAGCGGCTTTGGTTATTTAGAATGCTTCCCCACAATACTTAATAGGATGCATTTGGTTTTCAAAGCTTTCACTGACTTGGATTCAAGATTCTGAGACTTTCACGTGCCTTGCTTCAGTTGTTTCCACAAACAAATCGCGTGCCTTTTGTATGCTTCCACATTTTATATACATGTCCATCAGGGTAGTCACCACCACTATATTTGACAAAAACCCATCTTCAATTACTTTTTGGTGAATTTCCCTACCCTGTTCTAAAGATCCCATTTTGGCACATGCTTGAAGAATGCTAGCAAAAGTGGTTGAGTTTGGTTTTATAACTCCCAATTGCATTTGTTTAAAAACCTCCAATGATTTTTAAACAAATGCAATTGGGAGGTATAAAACCAAACTATAACAATCCACCCTTGCTTGGATAGATCACTCACTGCTATACATTAGCATTCAACTCATGGTAATTTCACACAGTTTATCTTGTGATCACACTGTTTTCCACAAAACTTTGCATATGCAATGTCAGTACTTCATAATACAAGTTAGTTATTGTCATCCCATGAATATTAGGCCTTCTATGTTCATGGGATGATCTTCATTATCTCTAAAACTCTACTGCAATGACAAGTCTAGACAAAAGAATGACTGTTTCAGCAGTGACTGGCGCGACAACAGTCTCAATATAATAGTAAACTCATTCAATAACAAGAATAATTGAATAATCAAACCAAATGATTTGAGACTTAAAAGATCAAGGAACTTGCAGAAATTAAAGTTTATTGCTCGCTGTTTCCTTCACCAGTCCATACACCCGCGCAACAACAAATTCAAAGTAAACTCATTCAAAACGGTTTAGAATGGATGAAAGAAATCCTTCTAATTCATGTATGTGTTAGTTCAAACAAACTAAGACTTCCAAGATAAATGGAGTTGCAAAAACTAAGAGTTTTATATTTCTTACTGTTGCAGTCCGTATATATCTCCCTTCTTTGTCATAACAGAGATATATATAAGATTCTTTATAACTTCTCAAAAACTAATTCAACCAATTTTCATCGGTTGGAGCTTAGTTTGAGCCTAACTAAATCCTAAATACTAACTCCCTCCATTGTTAGCTAACCGTTGGATTTTGAAAATTCAAAAATTCCAACTTATAATTAATTGAATTATTTTAATCCAAAGACCACTAAACTCACTAACTTTGATCTCTTATGATTATTAAACTTTCCAAAAGACTTAAACTTCCGCACTAGCCTATTCTAGATTCTTAGAACATTATTGAACTTTGGACAATCTCAGTCCATTGTAAACAAGCTTTTAGTCCTAATAAGGACATCATTACAAACTCATTGAAGTATTGCATTATTTTAATAACATTAAAGGTGCTAAGATCCTCCAATTGACCTGTTGACCCTGTTTATGTATTCCATCCCTCTGATTTGTCCTGAAAGTCTGTATAATCTCTGTCTCCAAATTGGTTGTGTGAGGTGCTCCGGCACCAGTTTGCCAATGGAATAGAAGTTGTTCTTCCTATATCAATGGAAATCCTAGCTCTACAACTTCTAACATTAATTGAAGTAGAGGAAGATGGTGCGATGAATGTCATATTAGTAAAATTGTTGAATCTACAAGAAGCTTATGAGAATGCTTATAATGCCTTGACACATCACCAAAGAATAGTATAATGTGGGTTTGACAAGAGGTATGCAATCCCCCTCTTAAGAAAAATGATATGATTTTGAAGTACAATGAAAGAGCAGCCAATCCAAGTCAACATACAAAGTTTGATGCCTTATGGGAAGGTCCTTTTTATATTTCTCGCTACAAAGAAAATTATGTTTTTGAGTTGGAAAACATGGAAGGTAATCCTTTTGAGATATTGATAAATAGGATCCATCTTAAACATTTCTATTAATAGTTTATCCTTCCTTCTTGTACATAGTAGGTTATTTATGCTTTAAGCTCAATAAGTATCATGAGGTACATTTTCTTTGTTGCTAGTCTGTAGTTTTCTTAAGGTTTGAGCCCATGTTTTACCCCATGCATAGCATTTTTTGTTGTCCAACACATTTTAAAATGATCACCCCCCTATTATTGTATCACTTCCTCCTTGTTCCTCATTCAAGTGGCAATTACACAAGGGATAGTCACTGTGAGATGTCCTCATTTGTGACAAGGACAGTCACACATGAGGACATCTCACAGTGACTGTCCCTTGTGTAATTGCCACTTGAATGTATTGCTATTCAACCACATTTATGGGCCCATTTGGACCATGACACACAGTAGCATCTACAGAGAAGAATATCCCAGGTGTAACAAGTTGTAAGAATATATCAACAGTTCTAAGAAGTTCCCTAGCACATAGTAGCATCTACAAAGAAGAATATACAACATGAGGGCAGCCACTGTAAAGACAACATGATAATGTACACTCATTGTATGTGTACATTATCATGTTGTCTTTATAGTGACTGACCTCATTCAAGTGGCAATTACACAAGGGACAGTCACTGTGAGATGTCCTCATTTGTGACAAGGATAGTCACACATGAGGATATCTCACAGTCACTGTCCCTTGTGTAATTGCCACTTGAATGTATTTCTATTCAACCACATTTATGGGCCCGTTTGGACCACGGCACACAGTAGCATCTACAGAGAAGAATATCCCAGGTGTAACAAGTTGTAAGAATATACCAACAGTTCTAAGAAGTTCCCTAGCACATAGTAGCATCTTCTAATTGTCTATACCACTTCACAAGGTATTGTTTGCACACATTGTTTTTGGTTCTTTTGATGACCCTTGTTTTGAAATTGCTATTAGGCCTTGTAGCTTATATGTTTTGATTGCTGGAGAGCTTCTAAAGCTAAGCAAGAAGACCATTGCACGAGTTATAGCCGAGCGCTCAAGTTTGAAAATTGTATATTTTTTAATCTAATGTATATTTTAACTAGACTTTTAGCTTATTTTTGCTGTATATTTTAATCTAAAGGGAATCATGGATGTGAACTTGAAAGAATTTTGTACTTAGTTCTTATGGAGAGAATAGTAGTAGTTTACGGTCTAATATCAAATAGAGTTTTCCAATTACAGAAAGTTAATGAATTATAATAGCTTATATGTTTTGATTGTTGGAGAGCTTCTAGAGCTAAGCAAGAAGACCATTGCACGAGTTATAGCCGCGCGCTCAGGTTTGAAAATTGTATATATTTTAATCTAATGTATATTTTAATCCTTTTGCCATGTCATGTAATATGTCTTGCCTTGTAGCTTATATGTTTTGAAATTGCTGTTAGGCCTTGTAGCTTATATGTTTTGATTGCTAGAGAGCTTCTAGAGCTAAGCAAGAAGACCATTGCACTAGTCGTAGCCGCGCGCTCAGGTATGAAAATTGTATATTTTTTAATCTAATGTATATTTTAACTAGACTTTTAAAATATTAAAGGATTTAACTAGGTCTAAGAAGATTTGTGTACTTTTGACAATTTTGCTTAGTCACTGAAAGTTGTAGACCGAAGTTTTCATAGCCCAATTTTTGCTTCCTACGAAGAACGATCATGTCAGATAATATAAGTGAAGAACAAAATAGGGAGACAATCGCTAGATTGTGGTCTAACTTGAAAAGAAAAGGTGATGGAAAATGTTATTGTCCCTGCAAAATTTGTAAGGGCTTAAACCGTAGAAGACTGCTAATCAAAACAGTTAAGAGACATTGTAGGGAGAATGGTCACATTGAAGGGGGGCATGACTATCATCCACTGGTAAGTTGTTCATTATATCATTTTAACAATTTATATACATATGAAATCACTTGATGATGAGTTGAAGATCATGGTTTATTTATGTTAATCAATTTTAGATAGGTTGATCTCCCCAGGGAAGTACATGATATGGAGGAACATGGGGGTGTGAATATCCAAGGTGAAGATAATGATCCCATGGAAGATGACGATCATGCGCCAGAAAACACAATTGAAGATGATGGTATAAATACATTGATCCATGACACATTTAGTCCAAGCGGATCTGATCATGATGATGATGATAGCCTCGATGTACCTCTACTTGAGAAGGCATACGAGCCCCTATACAAAGACTCCCAAACAACTCTTCTCTTTGCTGTATTGTTGTTGTTGAACTTGAAGGTTATGAATGGTTTATCCAACATAACAATGTCACGTATGTTAAGGTATGTCATATATGTCTTTATAGTTAACAAAGGGTGAATAATGTACCACTAATATTGTTTATATTAACAACTTATATTTTTTACTGTAGATTGATAGGCGAGTTTTTGTTACCACCATCAAATATTCTACCTCGCTCATATCGAGAATTATCTGCTATTATGAAAGATATTGGAATGGAGTATCAAGCAATACATGCTTGTCCCAATGATCATATTATATATTATAAAGAACATGAATTTGCAACACAATGCCCTGTATGTCATATGAGTAGATATCAAACAGATCGAATAAAAAAAAAGGTGCCTCACAAGGTTCTTCGTTACATCCCCATTATTCCACAGATGCGATAATTATTCAGGTGTACTAGCTTGGCACAATTTATGGATTGCCATGCATGCAATAGAAGTCGAGATGACATTATTCGAATCCCTGCGGATGGTTCGACATTTATGCACATAGAGGAAAAGTGGCAACACTTCAAAGAAGAACCTCGTAATCTCAGGCTTTCATTGGCAGCGGATGGTGTCAATCCATTTGGAGAGATGAGATCTGTTTGCTCGGTGTGGCCTGTTTTTGTTATCAACAATAACATTCCTTCGTGGATGTCAATAAAGAGGGAGCACATTATGTTGGCAATGATTGTTCTAGGTATTTTATCATTTGATAGTTATTAATTTACATGTACTTACAAATCTTACAGTAAAATGGTCACAATAATTATGTAATGTTACTGTTCATTCAAGTAGGTAAATATCAAGTTAAAGATATGAATGTATATATTGAGCCTCTTATTGACGAGTTGGTGGAGTTATGGAACGGTGTCACTATGTATGACGTGTCTAGACCAATAGGACAAAGACAATTTCAATTCCATGCAATACTTGTATGGACAATACATGATGCCCCAGGGCTAACACATTTTTGTGGTATGTTATAGTGAATTCAAGTTGCGCATGATAATTCTAATTATAAAAATCAACATATTTAATAATCCAATTATATCATTATCTTGTAGGTCTTCAAACAAAGGGAAAATTTGCATGTCCAGTTTGTGGTCCAAAGATGAAATCTCATCATTCAAAAAGTTTAGGAAAGCAGGTGTTTGATGAGTACAGACACTTCCTCCACAGGAATCATAAGTATCGAAGTATGGAAAAACATCTTTTCAATGGGAAAGAAGAGACTACATCAAAGCCACGAAGAATGACACCTCGCCTATGGAAGTTGGAATATAATAGAATTAATCATCGAGGTAATGTCGTTCCACCTAATGGTTTATGTTTGTAATTTATATATTTCTATTGTGATTTTTGTTTACTAATTATGTAATTGATGATCGTGAAGGTCGTCAAGGCACTACTGACAACCTTCCAAAGGGACTAAAAAGCTATCCCAGACAATTTAGTAGGTTGCCCTACTACGAGGACCTACAAATTATGCATTTGTTTGATCCTATGAATATTGGAAAGAATATAATAGAGACATTGTGGAAAATACTGGATGGAAGGTGTGACAAAGAAAAAATTGTCAAAATTTGTAATGACATTCATGAATCCAATCATGCATTGAAGAATTTCATTCACTCAAATAGCAATAGAGATCAGATTAATATAAGTGCCCTTCCTTGGTTATTAACGGAGCAGCAAAGTGATGCCATAAAAGAAGTCATACGAAAAATTTGATTTCCCATAGGATTTGCTGTGAACATAAGCAATCTCATATCAAAGAAAAGTGAATTTGGGCCAGGGCTCAAAATGCATGATTGGCATACTTTCATCAAGGTAAGTTATGTTCTTCTGTATTTACAATATATTCATAAACTACGTGTACTATTCATTATGTTATGTTAGAAAATAATGAAATGATTGGTTTATAATTACTGCAGTACGTGCTACCTCTATCTCTCCCAGAGCACTTCAACAATAACATCAAACAAGTGATATATGATCTTGGAAAATACATGAGGTAAGCAGTAATATTTGTTCAATTTGTTGTATATATTTATTATATTCGCGATTTATTTTTCTTGCTATGTAATCTATTGTATATTATTTTGTAAAGTCTCGTATTTATATATTTTTTGTGACTTGAATCTCTTAATGTAGGTGGTTGTCATCTAAAAAAATCCATAAAGAAGATATAAACTATTGGAAGAGAAGAATTTCTCATTTACTGTGTGAAATGCAAAAGTGTCTACCTCCAACTTTTTTCAATGCACAAGAACACTACCTCATACACCAAGTTGAGGAGATTGAATTGTGTGGACCTGCACACACTAGGTCAATGTGGATGGTTGAGAGGAACTTGAAATCTTTGAAGGCTTTGGTTCGACAAAGAGCACATCTTGAGGGTTCTATGGTAGAGGGATACATGGTATACCAGACTATGGTGTACATTACTGAATATCTTCCTAAGTTTGCTTCAAATATCCATGTAGATCGCATTTGGGATCTCGACCCTTTTAAAAAATTCAAAGGGGAGTACTTGATGGGGAAAGGTAGATTGAGGAAAGTGACAGGTAATAAATTATAAGATGTTATTGTAATAAATTATTTCTTAATCTTCAAAATAAATCGATTGTAAGTCGTCTATTTTTTTTTTGTACAGTTGCTCGAGAGTGGGATGCACTACATTTGTATATTGCAAACAATCTTGATTGGATGACGGTATGGATTGAATGATGTCAACATTCTGGTCACACATTAACATGGGAAGGTGTATCTTCATTGGTTAAAGAAGCTCATCGTAATGGAGATTCTAATGTTACGCAAAGGGAAATAGATTTAGCATATGGTTTAAGATATTTCCAGGTATGTACAAAATTAGTAATCACCCGTATGTTTATCAACTCACGATATAATAATTTTGACATGTTTCACATATTATTGCAGGTTAAAAACCACAAGGGTATGTTCTGTAATGGTCAAAAATTTCACGTCAAAGTGTTGGATGACACGAAGAAAACTTGTGATTCTGGAATAACTGCAGTCTTTCAAGTGACTAATATTTCATCTAGAAATGACTTACATCCTCAAGAGTCTAAAAATCAATACTATGGCATTTTGGATGATATACTTGAGTGCGACTTTAGTTCCTTCAAATTAGTACTCTTCGTTGTCAAATGGTATAGGCTACGAGTTAATCCAAATGATCCTAATAGAACTGTTATTGAACATGATAATGGATTTACAATGGTTAATACAAGGTCGTTTGAGCCAGTTGGGGATGAGCTCTATGTTCTTCCAAGCCAATGTGAGCAGGTATTTTACTCAGAGGTTTCACATAAACCGGGTTGGTCATTTGTTGTTAGACATGAACCGAGAGGAAGGCCGATAAAGTATAATGCGATGGAAGAAGAAGATACCGAAGAAGTAGAAGATGATGTAGATGATGATCACGATCGACAATTATTGGATGATGTTCCTGAGACAAATTTTCATGAAGAAGAAGAAGATGATGACGATGATGCTGCTACTGATGATGATGATGAAGATGATGTTGATGTTGATGATGATGATGTTGATGATGATGACAACGATGACAATGACGACGACGACGACGATGACGACGATGATGATGATGATGATGACGAGGATGATGATGATGATGATGATGATGATGATGATGATGAGGATGATGATGATGAAATTTAAAGGTATGCCATTAATCCTTAATGTATTTAATATTCATTTCTTGATAGAAATATATTTGTCTTAAATGGTTACATAGTTTATTCATTATCTATTTAAAAGCTAAAAGTTTCAACTACAAATAGAATACTGCTAATCTAAATTAACTATTAATCTAAATTAATTAAATAAAACTATTTAAAACACATATTGATGCATGAATGTATTGAGCCTTATTTTCTTTCAGGTCAAAAGCATTTGTAAGTGTTCTCACAACACCAACCAAGCATCTTCATAAGATCACTCTCCTTGATCCAAGCCAACTCCATAACCTATCAGAGTGCACACCAAATCCTTATGCCACCTTAGCGTTCTACATCTTTGGAATAATCCCAATGTCCCTCAATCCATCCAATGGATTCATCCAAGCAATCTAATCAACAAACTATCAAATGCTCACAATGCCTCAATAGGCTCCAAACTTGACTTCACCTTAACTAGGTGTTTCCTCCACCTCCACCACACACATCAAACAACTTCAAATAGCATGTCCCCAAGGTTACTAAGCCCTCAACTCATCAGCTGATACAAAAACCCAGTTTTAGCCCTTCAGTAGGCCTACTTCCCTAGCAGGTTTATAATGTGAGCCTGATTTAAGTGTTATAATGTGTACGTTTTAATGTTTTTAATTTTTATGTGATGCTTATGATGGATGTGATTATGATTATGATGTGATTATGCTCACGATAATTGAATTACATTTGCAGGAAATTGAACCCCTTTCAAGAGCATCCCGCACAGTCTCATGGATCGACAGGTATAAGTCAATACACCTTATAGAAAGTCTATTTAATACACTTATCAATAGTAAGATTGATGTCTTCTAAGATCTCTCCCATTTGTAGGTACCAGCAAATAGGTATTTGTCAGAAGTGTCTTCCTCGAGTGAGGGAAATATAGGAATAGAAGAGGAAAGTGAGACATGCAGTTTATCTAGAATAGGGAGATTAACTAGAGGTCAAAGGACTAGAAGGAAATTCAATAAACACATGAAATTTTTCCTTGCTCAAGGGGGGTCATGTTCTTATGATGATGAGATGAAAGGCGACATCGAGGTGCCCTTGAGGTACCAACATCTACAGAAACATTGGGTACCCAAGGAACTTCCTCCAATAAACACTGATTTTTGTGTTAATGAGAGGGTATATCGCATAGCACCATCATCATTACATGGTTTGGGCCTATTTTTTATGGATGGCATAAAGGTGTCTTACAACAAAGTTTCTGAATTGATGGAGTATGTTGGACCATGTTACGATTACAAAAGTTGGATGCATATTGTTCAATATAAAAAAAGTATGCGTAGGTATGCACTCTCGGCAAATTATATACAATAGCAAGACAATAATCAAAGTAAAAGTGTGGCTATATACATTGATGGAAGGCCAAAAGCAACAGGGAATATTGCGGGTTTTATAAATAGTACACGACTTGGGTCAACTATAAAGCAACCCAATTGCATATTTGAGGTGCGCGAGGGAAATTGTGTATTCATCTGTGCGATAAAATCAATACGTGCAGGGGAAGAGCTACTTATTGATTACAATTTGAACCGCATAGATACAAACGAGGCTACTATCATGGGGGTGGTACATACTATTAAACCAACTTCTAATCAATGACTCCAACATACCATTTAGTTATTAAATTTTTGGCTAACATTTTTATACTTGATCTTTGACACAGGGGCACAATATGGAGCAACCGCCCGAAGGTGATGGTGACGATATTCCTAGCTCATCTACACATGAGCAGGTAAAACTCATTGTAATTGTGCAAACTAGATAGAAGCAAAATGTTATTTTTTTTAATGTTATTTTCTTCATTGTTTTGGAGTAATTTTGATAATACTAATACTATTGTTGTCATAGAGGGCCGGTGGTCGGAGAGAGGGAAAGCAACCTGCAGTCCCTCAGGAGTCCCCCCTTGTGGACCCTTTTTTTATTGATTTAGCAGAGACCGATGACCCGATCGGTTCCATTAAAAAGCTGCTAAAGAAAATTGGGAAAGAACTTCTACGTTTGGTATCCATACATCCTCAGACTCAGGAAATAAAAGACAGGACAGCTGAGTTGTTGCGCACTTCTGAAAACTTTAAAGTAAGTATTAATGAAATTTTTAATTATTACAAGAGTTCAATAATGGTTTTTATGTTATGCTCTTTTATGACATTAATTAAAATATGGATGCATTGTCTTTACAGAGTTATTTGCGTAATTTTGAACCCCATTCCCATGATGAGGCCAGTACTGCAAGTGGTTCAGGTAGATCACATGTTCCATTCCCCACTTGTGTTTTCCACTGAATATATATAGGAATGATCATAATCATTGACAATACATGCTCGAACAATCTTTTTTTTTAATGCTCTAACAATCTTGTCCATGCTAGTCCACGCATTCTATATTTATGCATGCTCTAACAATTTTATTCTTCAGCTCCTTTCCATGATGATATGACAACGCCGCCTCCATCCAGGACAGCCACAAATGTCTTGCCGACTGCCATGTCAACAACACATAGCTTGAATGCACCAACTGTTGCACCATCTACTGGTACACAAATCCCTCTTTTTCTCTCTTTTGTTATGTGTTTAAGTGTTATGTGTTTACGATGTAGATCCCTTGATTGTGTTTGTGCCATGGGTGCTCTGCACCAATTTATTTCCCTTGAAGTATTATTTCTTGGAGGCATTTGATAATGGTTTTCATTTTTTGCAATAGGAGATGCAACAAGTCCCGATGCAGCATCATTTCCTGGATGTTCCCGTGTTCCTAGTACGGGAACGGTGAAGGATTGTGTATTGATCATCAGCGACGATGAAGGCATTCCCTTAAAAGTAGCCAAAGTTCCAGGTACTTTAAAGTTATTATTATTCTATAGTGATATAATAGTAATTTAGTTTTTGATCACTCTTCATCGACTAATGATCCCATGATTATTTTGTAGGGAATGATATTTTTTGGCGAAAACTTGGTGACGAGTGTTTACGGATATTCGGGCCCACCCTACGTACATGGTGGAACATCATATCCTAACTAAAACCCCAAACCACTATTTTGATTTCATATCATTGCTAGAATAGTTTTCCTTTTCATCAATTTCTTGAACTATATTAAAGGTAGCTTCTCTTCATTTATGAGTCTAACATGTTTTTTTTTACTTAAAAGGTGGAATAACCAAGATAAAAAGTTGAAGGATGATCTTGTACATAGTATGACCCAGCTTTTTGGACCTTGTGCATTCGAGAGAAACAAGCTCCTTGAAAGAGCTGGTTTATGTTTGAAGTATATTAGGGACCAGTACAGGAAATATTTAGAGGTTAACCCTAGGCACGAGCGTCCGCCCTGTGTTCTTGAGGTTGAGTGGCAGGCTTTGATTTTGGATGGAAAGTATAAAGCCGACATGAAAAAAGGAATTACGCCAATAGAGAGTAGAGCAAGGTATGTGATACTTTTGAGAATGTAATTATGTACTAATTAACCTCTAAATTTTTCCTGTACTGGTCTCTAACATATTTCAAACTTTTCATAGATTGCTTGACACATCAAAGGCAACAAAGGCAAGATTAGAAAAGCACGGGACACACAAGCTCGGCTCTGGTGGTTTTTCCAAACTTCAAGCACGAGTTGTAAGTATTAGTAAATGAAAACTTGTATCAATTTTTTTATATATTGCAAGGAAATTTTTTTTGATCAAACAATGCAAGTAAAATTCACCATACCAAGCAAAAATGTAGGGGTCAGAGTTCAATAGATGCCTCACAGAAGAGGACAAGAGAATTGGCTTCCAACAAGGCTATAGAGCCGTGGCTGAACGGCTACGAGCTGAAATCAGTGTGCAAGGTTCAAATAATGATGCATCTGAGCCATAGGTAAATAAGCTAAATGAAATTTATTTCAAATTGAATACTTTACCAATTAGTCTATTTGATGTTAAGTTCTAATATAAAGTGAGTATATCTGTTTTAAGAAAGCAATGATAACAATGTGTAGGATATTGGAATGCAGCCTAACAATCCTTCTACACAATCTATGCATAATGAAGGTTCGCATGATGTGCATCCTAGTGGTGGAGGTATACATTTGCTATTAAAATTTTTATATGTAATTACAATTGGTGTTTGGATTAATGTAACATTTTGTATAGCAACTGTAGAGGATCGAGGGGTCGGTGCTCATGAGCATGTTGAGGTTGAGTCTAGACAAAATGATGTGGCCAGATCAGGTAATTAAAGAGCGCCACAGTTATGTTCTTTAAAATAATTAAATACTTGTAACAATTATAATTAAATATTTTAAATTTAACTCTTTTATTTGTTATTGTAGAGGACCCCCCTTTGCAGCACCATAGGAATTTGAGATCATCAAGAATAGAGAACAAAACAACTGATGAGGGGGGTATTGATGATAACACTGATGCTCCTCTTAGAGCTTACATAGAAAAAAAAATTAGAAAGAGAAAAAAGAAATGATTGTCATCTAAATACCTTAATTGATAATGACTGAATTTTATGTCTCAATGAATTTAATTATGTGCTAATGAATGTTCATGAATTATGTGTTTATTTTCATATTGATGAATGTTGCGTGTTAACGAATCTAATGTGTTAATGAATGTTATCATGTGATATTGATTGAATGTTACATTTTATTAATAATTGAAAGAATGAATGAATGTTAGATGTTAACGGGGAATGTAGAGTGATGTTAGGGGGAGGGGGGTGGGGCCAAATGAGCTTCCACCTTCACGTGGTTGGCCCTGTTTAGTAGAGAATATTAAACTATATTCTCGAAACAAAGTGAAGCTCAATAAGATACTAAATGAGTCAAAATGGTTATCAAGGTCCTCTATCCATAAGATACTTGTAGTCAAAATGGTTATCTAGGTCCTCTATCCATTCCATAAGTTCTTCACCATTCAAACTTCCTCCATAACAAGGAATGTGCTCTAGGTTAGTCATGAAGCCTAGCATGGACTCTCTGTCAGATAGAGACACTATTTCAGAGCCTTTTCTGTGCATTTCCTTCAAGCACTGTACAGTGTACGGATGTGAAAGGGAGGGCAGATCAGTGTGGAAGTTAGAGTATTTATATCTTATGCTTTGAGAGTTTATTTGGTAGATTCAAGACACCTTATATCAAAGTTATTCCTTTTTCTTATCTGTTGTTCTGTCAAACCCTCATTTTTTGGGTTATTGCATTCAAATGGCCTTAACTTGAAAATAAACCATAGGATATCCTCTGTTCTTTGTAAAATGCAAGTTAAGGGGGTTTATTTTCATATTTTAAAAGCTTTGGAACAGGATACTAAGCCAGAGAATTTCGAGAGCAAGCCCTAGGTCAAGAATCTCAATGTTCTTGACTAGGAGTTGATGGATTATGCAAGATCAGAGGGTAGCGGCAAGTAAAGGACCTCAAACCTTGTTGAATCTAGATCTTTAGAGCATGGTGGACATCTTCAAACTCTGATCTTGGTTTCATGCACCCATTTTCAATGCCTTGTTTTGGAACCCACACCCAAAGGCATGCATTAGGTCTGCGGACTCAATAAGGACATTGATATGCTGGAGTGGAGTCAGGGTCTGGGAGTTGGAGGATTGTTAGAACATCAAAAAGGGTACTCAAAAAACATATAAGTTCACAAGGTCCTTTGTCAAATTGAAGAGTTATTGCTGCAGAACAGGTTTTGGAGACCTACTAGAGTCACTAGGTCTATTTGTGATTTTGATGTCTTGGGTTGTTTGGAACACAACCAATGCATGATTCTGCATGTTTTAGGGAATCTTAAGAGTTTTCAAATGTTTGATTGGGTTGGCAAAGCCTAGGATCAATAAAGTCTCTTTTGGTAGAAAATCAGGGAACTTGTCCCTAAAAGGAAATTTGGTCTTGGTTGGGATTGAGTCAATAAGGTGTTAGAAGTATCTTGAAACCTTTGAAGTCCCTCTAGTACAGAGATTTTAAACTGGTCTGATAGAATCAGAGGCTAAATTGCTTAGGTGTAACATTTTGGTGTCTTGAAGTGGGTTGGGGCTTAAGACCAAGTTTCTTGCTGACCACTCTGCATCACATTGTCTTGCATGAAATTAGTCATTCTGTATACACCGGTCTAGTGTTGTCAATAGACCCAAATAGTTCAAAGATACTCAAACCAATCAGATGTTTTATGGGGTGCATTTTTGTGTTAGGTAGAAAGGATTCTTCATACAGGTGAAAGTCTCGAACCTTTCCCCACTCCCAAAAAAATATCACTTGTACTGTTATGAGCAGTCATGAGGACTAGACAGATACATTATAATATATGTAATTGCCACTTGAATGTATTGCTATTCAACCACATTTATGGGCCCATTTGGACCATGGCACATAGTAGCATCTACAAAGAAGAATATCCCAGGTGTAACAAGCTCTAAGAATATACCAATAGTTCTAAGAAGTTCCCTAGCACACAGTAGCATCTACAGAGAAGAATATACAACATGAGGGCAGTCACTGTAAAGACAACATGATAATGTACACTCATTGTATGTGTACATTATCATGTTGTCTTTATAGTGACTGTCCTCATTCAAGTGGCAATTATACAAGGGACAGTCACTGTGAGATGTCCTCATTTGTGTCATGGATAAATCTGCAAATCAGATACATAAAGAGTACATAAAATGAACAGCTGTAGAGTAATTTTACTGTTTACATGATTATCCTAGCATGATCTTGGCTCTAATACCAATAATAATGCAAAGGAAGGAGTGCTTCAACCTAACATACAAGATCCTAATCAATTTTCAACCGTGGAAACTCTGGTTATGAATTTATTACTCTCGCTAGAAATCCTAGTTAGGGTCAGGATAGTCAACAAGAAAAATACCATAACTTAATCAAAATCCAATGAAATTTCATGAAACCAACTGTCTTTGAAAGGTAAAAGACAATATCAACATTATCAATCATGTGCAGGTTCGTACTAGACTATACAGAGCCATACCATGCCTATTTTCAAATTGTAACTTTAGAAAAAATAAACTTTCAGGGCAGCCAATGGTATTTTCATCATATCTTGCTCAAAACTTAACAAAATTACATGAAACCAATTGCATTTGAAATCTAAAAGACAACACTAGACCAGTTTAAAGAAAGATCATCTAGTCATGCGTATTTGGTCATGGAAATCCGTCTCATTGGAGTTGATAACACGCTTATAAAAAGGAATTGCATCTCTTGTGCGCTTACACATTTTTTGACTACCTTCTTTTATACACTCCCCTATGGCCGCGACAAGGGTGGCAAGAACAACTACAATAACAGGCAGGAGTCTTCTCCTCCTCATAATCTCTCCTTCAATTTCAATATCATCATCATCATCATCAATATCATCAATGAGATCCATTGAATTACCTAAAAATACCAACAAAACAATCATGAAACAACATAAGAAAACACCCAACTATAATGCATAATCAGAGAATAGAGTTGCAAGTTCAGTATACAACATATGTTGACAAGAAAGTACCTTGTGTAATTTCACAAAATGAGAAGTTCTCATAGTGACTGTCCCTTGTGTAATTGCCACTTGAATGAGGACAGTCACTGTAAAGACAACATGATAATGTACAGTTGCAGTGAGTGTACATTATCATGTTGTCTTTAGAGTGACTGTCCTCATTTGTTGAAGAAGAAAAGCATTAATGTGGTTGAATAGAAATACATTCAAGTGGCAATTACACAAGGGACAGTCACTGTGAGATGTCCTCATTTGTGACTGTCCTTACAGTGAGTGTACATTATCATGTTGTCTTTAGAGTGACTGTCCTCATTTGTTGAAGAAGAAAAGCATTAATGTGGTTGAATAGCAATACATTCAAGTGGCAATTACACAAGGGACAGTGGTGCAGGAGCACCTCCAACATTTTCTAACATGTATTATATGATTCTAATCTAAATATATGCAGAATCGCGTGGGAGAACAGTGTGATCACAAACAAGAACAGTGGAAAACGGCATTGGAAGTGTGCTAAGGTGTAGCAGTGGGCGATCTGTCCACATAAGGCATATGTTTAATGCTTGGGAATAGTATACAATGTTCATTTGATGGTGAATCTGCCACCAATTCAATGCAGGGTCGTGTGGAGACAGTAGATTGAGGAAGCCCTAGTTGACAGGGTTTGAAGACAACAAATTGGGGTTTTGTAGTTGCAGAGCATTTGTGTCTAATTCCTTTTGGAATTGAGCAATTGGAGACATAACTAGACACTGTCCAGGAGTTGGGAGCCAGGAGATCTTTAACCCATACTTCCTTTGAAAATTTAGTAGATTTTAGTGCATTGAAACAAGGTAGCAGTGCCGAACAAGGGTGTTTGTCCAAAGCAACAGTATAAAAAATTTTGATATGTTGTTGAACTCCAAAGAGGGTATCCATAAATGTTGTTACCTCATCAAATGTTTTGAGAAAAGTTAGAATTATTCCCTTTTTAAGTCTGCTGCAGGGTTTAGACAGCCTGTTAAGCTTTTTGTGACCAGTTTGTGAGAACATTGGTGAAATGGGATATGGGAATTGAGTGAGAGTCTCAGAATCTTGAAACCAAGTAAAGTGAAGCCTTAAAACTCAAATCCATCCTTTAGGATAGCCTTGATAGTCATGTTCTTGAAGTATTTAAGATTGTTGAATAAGCCCAAGTGTCTAACCTTTGAAATTTCTAAACCTACTTGTGCATTTGATACCACCACCCTTCCCTCTACATCAGACAGTCACTGTGAGATTCATTTGTGACTATCCTTACAGTGAGTGTACATTATCATGTTGTCTTTAGAGTGACTGTCCTCATTTGTTGAAGAAGAAAAGCATTAATGTGGTTGAATAGCAATACATTCAAGTGGCAATTACACAAGGGACAGTCACTGTGAGATGTCCTCATGTGTGACTGTCCTTGTCACAAATGAGGACATCTCACAGTGACTGTCCCTTGTGTAATTGCCACTTGAATGAGGACAGTCATTGTAAAGACAACATGATAATGTACAGTTGCAGTGAGTGTACATTATCATGTTGTCTTTAGAGTGATTGTCCTCATTTGTTGAAGAAGAAAAGCATTAATGTGGTTGAATACCAATACATTGAAGTGGCAATTACACAAGGGACAGTCACTGTGAGATGTCCTCATTTGTGACTGTCCTTACAGTGAGTGTACATTATCATGTTGTCTTTAGAGTGACTGTCCTCATTTGTTGAAGATTTCACTTGATGCAGGTTCCAGTACTAAATAGATCATGTCATGTTCATGTAACAAATGGAAAATATCTTGCAGGATTCAATTGAGGGGGCACACATCCAAATATAGTAGTGTCCTTTGAAATTAATGTTTACTAACAGTTTCAAATAAAAAGAGCATATGAGTGGCAGAGAATGCAGTATATTGAGTTGAAAATAAAAAGTATACTAGTGATAGGCCAGACTATCCACCCAGTTAATTTAAGGTGTTAATGTGACACCTATGTGTCTGTGGGCACCTGCAAAGTTAAGGTGGCACCCATCAGGCCCTCTCCCTTAATACCTTCCTCTGAAACTAGATATCCATCAATTGCAAGTTATAATTGATGAGATATTTATTTTGAGATTTTGAATGAACAAGATGGCCCTTAAAATTTCAATATTACAGGTGCGCCATTTAGGACAAAATGGAGTTATGCAAAGAGTAAAATGGTAAGAACACTAAATACAAGAGACAACATCCAAAAATTGTTTTCTGAAAAACCACTCCCGCTGCCACTGTACATAAATATGCACAGGCACAATATATACCAGCTGCGTAAATATGCTAATAAAAAGTCATGGTTTCACCGTGATAATAAATCTTCTTCGTACAAGAAACTCTCCAGCTATTAAGAAAAAAATTGTAAATTTGCAATCGCTGTGATTTTTATTTCCATGGATCCCAAACCAATTTCCACAAAATCCAAAACTATCAACCAGCACAAACTAGTCATGCTAAACTTTCCTTTAAGCAGACATTCTTTCCATTAGACTCTTCTTGCAAGTAATCATAGTATGGCCAAACAAATATTCTACAATTCCTTCCCTCATCTTGCAGGCCAAACCAATCTTGTTTATTCTATCAATTAAAGATTTGCACTGGTATTCAAAGTTCAAACAACATCACATGATATATACGCTAAATATAGAATATTTTGTCAAATCATTTGATATCAATTGAAAAAAATGTCATCTAGAATATCACAATCAAATCAATCCAATATTCCAGGTGATAGAATTTAATGATTTAGTTGTGAGCCTCAGGCACGGAAAGTGCCCTGGGTAACAACCAAAATGTTTGTAAAACTACAAGAAATGATGTATGTTGCAGTGACTGGTTAGGGCAGTATCACTTCATATTGCATTTGTCTATTGAGACACATTATAACTAGGAAAGCTGACCTTCTTTCAGCCTTCCATAAACAATTAGCTCCTAAAATAATATAGCTACAGTCACCTGTGAGTTAGAGTTTCTCTGATATTCTTAACATGAAGGAATTGACAGCAGTCAGATCTAGCTTAATCCAGGATGACTCAAATGCGTCATGTCTGTAATCAGCCCCAAGTTCCTTGGCTGTGGCATGAAATGCAAGCCCAAACCAGTTGCCCTGTTGGGCTCCAAGTATGGGTCTGTTGGCAACACCTACTACCAATACCATCTTGGAGTGAGGAATAATAGCTGCACATATCATAGGTTTTGTTTTTGTGCCCTTTTCTCTCAAAGCATCCATGAGGAAATAGCAATACTTAACAATTGCTTGAGGATAAGCTAAGAGTTCAGTATCTGCTCCATCCTCAAGTTTCACCCATCTGAAACTCCGGGCACTCTTGATGAATCCATTTCTTGTTATTGCCAGACTACCCTGCCGATGAGTAGCACACTGGACACGAATGGCAAGCTGCATCCCCTTTTGTAACTCATCCAAATGATTCAAAGAGAGTGCAGAATAAGCACTCCAGAATTTCTCAGCCCAAGAGTCTTTGGAATCTGTCCAAGATTCAAGAAGAGCTGTGACTCCATACACAACATCAGCAGCTGAAACCTTTGAGCTATATCCATGAAGCCTCTGGAAGCTTCTGTACTAGAATTCATTAAGACCATATTCTGGCAAAAACCTCTCAAACTCATCCTTCATTCTTTTCTTCATGGCATTGCTCATGTACTGAAATTTTTGTTGGCAGTCCACAAGGGCAATACCCATTTTGGCCAAGAGTAGTTTTAGCTTCTTCAACCCATTATCACTCCAAGTTTTCAACTTAGTGGCAACGTAGGATGAGCATAACATCGAATCAAAAAGGGTCCACTCCCTCAAGAGCATAAGGCGAGGCTCATCTTCATAGGAAATCCTAGACACATCTGGTACTCTAACCTTGGTGCCATCCTTAAGTGTAACAGATGTAATCATTTCCAAATTTCCTGCACTATTTACATGCTGCTCAAGCTCCATGACACCAGCCTGGTACCTCTCATTGGTGACTCTCTCATGAACAAATTGATCAGTCAGTGAGACACATGCTAACCAAAGCAACTCATTTGTGCTCTTATGCAGAGCATGGGCCATATCAAACATTAGACATCCAGAAGGCCTACCATAGTATGTTCCCGGACCATAATATGATGTCTTCAGCTTCTTCAATGTTTTCAGTGCATCCAAACAGGCCCTTACAGTGAGTGTACATTATCATGTTGTCTTTAGAGTGACTGTCCTCATTTGTTGAAGGAAAAAAGCATTAATGTGGCTGAATAGCAATACATTCAAGTGGCAATCACACAAGGGACAGTCACTATGAGATGTCCTCATTTGTGACTATCCTTACAGTGAGTGTACATTATCATGTTGTCTTTAGAGTGACTGTCCTCATTTGTTGAAGGAAAAAAGCATTAATGTGGTTCATTAGCAATGTATTAAATAATTTTTTAAAAAAAATTCTACCCAGGATCGTCGCAATTGCGACGGCCCTCCCAGGAGATGCGACGGCGGCGCCGAATTGGTGATGCCCAGGCCCGTCGCAATTGCTTCGGCGGACCGTCGCAATTGCGATGATCCTCCCAAGACATGCGATGGTGGTGCCATATTGGCGACGCCCAGGCCCGTCGCAATTGCTTCGGAGGACCGTCGCAATTGTGACGGTCATCCCAAGACATGCGATGGCGGTGCCGTATTGGCGACGCCCAGGCCCGTCGCCATTGCTTCGAAGGACCATCGCAATTGTGACGCCCTGCCGTCGCAATGCGACGGAGGTGCTGAATGGGTGAAGCAGTGACATTGTGATGGCAGGGCATCGCAATTGCGACGGAAACCCATAGACGTCGTAATTTGCGACTAAAAAACTGCGACGTCTATCACTGTCGCTATAGCGGCACATATCCGTTGCAATGGCGACACATAGCTGTCGCAAAATGGCCCCAAATTTATTAGTGGCAGTAAATTTTGTGATTGCGCAATTGGGCGACTGGGGGCAAACGGTTAAGGAATATGAAGCCAGCGAATTGCGTGATGACCGTTGCATTTTGAGTTTGATTTTCTGAGAGACAGGGGGTACCATTTTTATGGAATTGAATATAGAAAAGACCCTGTTTGGTGAGAAGCGATTTGCAGTGTGGTCCAGGATGCCGTGAGTGTTTGCAGGGGTGTTTTGCTGTGCGGTGACTGGGCAGTTTTTGTGGCTCGAGGCTTTCTACAGGAGCTTTTGAATTTTGATTTTTTGCTGTTGGTGTGGCGGTTGTAATCCTAACCCTAGTTACTCGTAGCTTGTTTCATCCTACTAGTCTAGGATTTCAAGGTAACCAGTGGTATAAGTAGTGGAAATTTTGACTATGTCTGGGTTCCATTCTGTTTGGTTCCTGTGGGAAGTGAAGAATTTTGTCGCATTGTAGGAGGCTAAATTGAATTTCTGGAAATCTTTTGTAGGTTATTGAAGTGATAGTCTCATCTTCTGGTATAGACATGTACATGCCTCATCATACTTAATACAATTGCTTCAGGCTTTCAAGTCTCTCCTTGGTGTCAGTCATATGAGTTTTGGATTTTCTAATCCATTGCATTGGGTTGCCTCTGCATATGTTCTAGTCTTTAGTTTTTGATCTAGGATCAAGTGAAATATACTTCAGATAGGGCATAGATTCAGTTTGGTTGTCTACAGAAAGATTTTATAAGTAGTGGATGGGTTGGAATAGTTGTACTTATGCCTTTGAGTCTTTGATAGTAGTTAGTTCATGTCTCTATACTTGCATTTGATGTGCTACCCAATGGATAATGGCACTGATCAAGGATTAGTATATTCAGTTGAGTCCAATGTTTGATGGGTTTTGGTTATTTCCTACATCTTTAAATCATTTCCTTTTCCCTTTCATGTTGTTAGGATAGATCTCTAGTTTTCATACTCACTCCATGCAAGTAGGGCTATTGCATGAGATATTGGCTTCATTGAGGTACATGATACCTAGGAGTTTGAGAACCATTCCACAGTCAGTTACCTGCAGGCCTGTAGTGTGACACAAATTGTATGAGTGTGCAGATGAGGTACACCTGCCTGAGTGATGTGGAGCTCAAAGTGTAGAAGGATCTCTCTTTGATCCTTGTTAGTTGGCCCTATTTCCTGTCAGATTTGGAGTGTTGAGTAAATGTGACACTAGCCCTGTCAATCTTGATGCCAAGCTGACCTTTGGGAAAAAAGAACACCAACAAGATGGTGACTCTGCTGGGGACAGTCTAGAAAAGAGTCAGATATAAAACAAAGCATTTGCAAAATTTTCTCACCTAGTTGTGAGTGGCGACTCTGAAGTCTTTGTTTGATCGGTGCATTTTCCTGATAGACAGTGTGTAAATCCTAGTGAGTTTTGTGTTGGTTGGAAGCAGAAACAAAAATATATATTTCCTCTCTAAGGAGGTGGTAGCTCTACAAAGTGTTAAGGGTGATTTGAAGGTGATTCCAAATCACACATTTTCTTGCAGCTGCTCCAATATATCCAAGTATTTCTCAAGAGTTGAAATGTATCCCTATCAAGTGTTAAGCATTGCATAAAGGGATGAGTGTTAGTGGGCAGTTCTCTGTTGATCCCATCATGAGTGATACTGATTATGAGAATCTTCTCATCAAGATTGCTACTCTTAAGAAGAAGATTGTAGAGAGCAATGCTGAGATCTAGCAGTTAGAGGAGGACAAGAGGTTGCTAGCACTGGTGGTTCCTTATGATGATCATGAGGAGACCAGTTGTTTTGATTTTGATTCTCATTGTGCAGAAAGTGTTGACTACGAAGCTGATGCTGAGGACAATGCATATGAGAGTGCTAAAGATGGATCTGAATTTGATAATATTTCCAGTTTGTCTGCAGATTTTTCTTCTGTCCAATATCAGAGGGTGGATTTGTTGTCTCGGTTTGATGATGTTTTGTGTGAGGGGCAAAATATTGAATATGATGCAGATGATGATTCCTACATAGAATTTTTTACACAAAATGATTTAATGATTCCTAATTAGGAAGATGTCTGCAATAATAAGGATGTAGCTGATGAAGAGAAAAATGATGCCCAAGGTCCAATGAGCAGTGAAAAGATGTCAGCACTCTTGGCTGATAATTTCTAGAGATATGATAGTAAAGAAGACCTTCACTTGGTTCATGATCTAGTTCATGAAGACATCATTGATGAACCAAGTTGCTCAGTGGCTGGAGTAATGCATGAAGGTAAACCAGAGGATTCAAGTCTTTTTCAGCCAGGTAACTCTGATGTAATGCATGATGCTCAGTATGTTTCATTTTTTGATGCATTACTAGATGAAAATTATATTTGTCCTAGTCATCAAGAAATAAGTGATGTTCCTTACTTCTTGGAGTTTGAATATGAATGTAATAGTCATGACTAGAAGAATATGGGTAGTGACCAACATAGTTTCATTCTTCAGCCCATGAAAATTCACATATGTTGGCAGCAAGCTGGTCAAGATAATTTCAAGTGTTTGGCCACATATGTGGATGAAAATTAGACTTTTGATTCAGGATGGTCCCTGATAAAAGTTCTTTTGTAAATCTCTGTAAATATCTTTCCCTTTCCTGTTGTGTGTTTTTCCTTCCTATTCCCTGCTTTTTTGTGGTTCCTTGTTTTGTCCAGTTGGTGGTCTGCTCTACCAGTGATTTTGAATTCTTGCATGGGCACAAGTTACCCATCATCCCCAATTAGAGCCACTGTTAGGCCATTTTTCTATCATAGCAAAAATTTTGTGAGATTGGCCTCTCCCCTGCAAGTGTTTGTCAAGTGTCTTGCCCCTGGTAGTTTATGTGTCACCTTGCTTTAGCCTGAGCTGCATCCTCTTAAATCACCAAAACCAAAAAGATTTTCAATTTCTAAGGTCCGCGGGAAGCAAACTTTAAATTTCTTCCACAATGTCGAAAACATGCAGTGTTTTCGAAAACTCGTGTTATTTTCAGCTTCCCTGTTACCTTTCAGTCTGTTGTTATACCTGTGTGTTTTTGACCTTTTGCTGAAAACTTCTGTTGTTTTCAACCCTGTGCTTCTTGCTTTTGTGTGCTTATCTTTTAGTCTGTTGGAAACTTTGTGTGTTTTCGATCCTCTTTCATTGAAAACATTGTGTGTTTTCGACCTCGCGCTAGTTCCATGTTTGCCAGCATTTCCTAACTGCGTAAGTTTGATGTGTGGTGGGTCCAAGCTCTTCCTAATTGGCTGTCGCATGGCCGCATGTTAGACTTTTCTGACATGTGATCATGCGACCGCTTGCCACCTAGCCGTGCGTGTCCCAGTTCCTGATCAGCTGCCTGGCGGTCTTCTTTGTCTTAAGCGCGCAAGTGCGGCGACGTGGGGCTAGTTTCTTCAAAGTAGCAGAGGAAGGAGATCAACGGTCAGCGTGTGATCGCATGGAATATTCTTTCCCCATGCGATCATGTGCCTACTGTTGATCTTGTTTGTTTCCAGTGTTGCCTTGGTGAAGTGGGCCCAGTGTCGAAGGGGGGATAGATGGCACGTTCTTATTGGCCGTCACATGACTGCATGTCAGACTTTTTTGACATGCGATCATGCGACCGCTTGCCATCTGTCCGTGTGGGTCCCTATTCTTGGTAGTTGGTGGCTTCTTTGTTGGTGGTCCCGGAGGTGGACATGTGGCAGCCTGTGATTGGCTGTTGCATGATCGCATATTCAAATTTTTGGCTATGCGATCATGCGACCGCTTGCCACATGTCCCTGGGGCTCGGTTGCAGGAGATGGGGCATCTTCTGGATGCTAAGTGGCAGTGTTCTATTGGCCGGTGGGTGGTGGTGTTATCTCCGTGTGGTGGCGGTTCCGGTAGCGGTTTGCGGGTTGCCGCATGTTCGCATAGCCCGTCTCCAGGGTATTCAATCATGCAACAGGGGGCCACATGTCCATGGCAGTTGCGGTGGCAGTTCGGGTAGCGGTCTGCAGGTTGCCGCATGTTAGCATAGCCTATTTCCGGGCTATGCAATCATGCGATAGGGCGCCATGTGTCCATGGCGGTTGCGGTGCCGGTTGCGGCAGGGTAAAAGGGAATGTTGTGTCGCATGTTTGCATAGCCTATTTCTGGGCTATGCGATCATGCGACTAACCATCTGATGTCGCGGTTGCGGGGTTCTAAAGTGGGCCCACGGTGCCAGTCTCATTTCACACTCAGGTTTGATTGGTCGCTGTGGGTGATATGGCGACAGATTTTGCAAAAGAGTTTTTGGAATGACCATTGATTGTGGCTAGGAGACCGCAGTTGCATGATCGCAAAGGTTAGTTTGGCGGCTTGCGATCATGTGACCAGGCATAAAGTGAAATCAGTTTTTGTGGCAGTAAATTTTGTGACTGCACAATTGCACGACTGGGGGCAAATGGTTAAGGAATATGAAGCCCGCGAATTGCGTGATGACCGTTGCATTTTGAGTTTGATTTTCTGAGAGACAGGGGGTACCATTTTTATAGAATTGAATGCAGAAAAGACCTTGTTTGGTGAGAAGTGATTTGCAGTGTGGTCCAAGATGCCATGAGTGTTTACAGGGGTGTTTTGCCGTGCGGTGACTGGGCAATTTTTGTGGCTCGAGGCTTTCTACAGGAGCTTTTGAATTTTGATTTTTTGCTGTTGGTGTGGCGGTTGTAATCCTAACCCTGGTTACCCGTAGCTTGTTGCATCCTACTGGTTTAGGATTTCAAGGTAACCAGTGGTATAGTAGTGGAAGTTTTGACTGTGTCTAGGTTCTATTCTGTTTGGTTCCTGTGGGAAGTGAAGAATTTTGTTGCATTGTAGGAGGCTGAATAGAATTTCTGAAAATCTTTTGCAGGTTATTGAAGTGATAGTCTCATCTTCTGGTATAGACATGTACATGCCTCATCATACTTAATACAATTGCTTCAGGCTTTTAAGTCTCTCCTTGGTGTTAGTCATATGAGTTTTGGATTTTCTAATCCATTGCATTGGGTTGCCTCTGCATATGTTCTAGTCTTTAGTTTTTGATCTAGGATCAAGTGAAATATACTTCAGATAGGGCATAAATTTAGTTTGGTTGTCTACAGAAGGATTTTATAAGTAGTGGATGGGCTGGAATAGTTGTACTTATGGCTTTGAGTCTTTGATAGTAGTTGGTTCGTGTCTCTATACTTGCATTTGATGTGCTGCCCAATGGATAATGGCACTGATCAAAGATTAGTATATTCAGTTGAGTCCAATGTTTGATGGGTTTTGGTTATTTCCTGCATCTTTAAATCATTTCTTTTTCCCTTTCATGTTGTTAGGATAGATCTCTGGTTTTCATACTCACTCTATGCAAGTAGGGCTATTGCATGAGATATTGGCTTCATTGAGGTACAAGATACCTACGAGTTTGAGAACCATTCCACAGTCAGTTACCTGCAAGCCTGTAGTGTGACACAAATTGTATGAGTGTGCAGATGAGGTACACTCGCCTGAGTGATATGGAGCTCAAAGTGTAGAAGGATCTCTCTTTGATCCTTGTCAGTTGGCCCTATTTCCTATAAGATTTGAAGTGTTGAGTGAATGTGACACTAGCCCTGTCAATCCTGATGCCAAGCTGACCTTTGGGGAAAAAGAACACCAACATATTGGATGACATTTGGTCGATGCCGGACTTGGAAAAACTGTTATTTGAAGGGGAGCAATACAAAACACTAGTAACAACCAGAGATAAAAAGGTCATTCCAGAAGAGCCCAAGACACACGTTTATGAGCTACGGTTGTTACAACATGAGCATGCTCTGTCACTTTTCTGCTACTATGCCTTTGGGGAATCCTCCATTCCAATTGGTCATGATAAAAAATCGGTCGAAAAGGTAGCCTCCTCCTCACAATACCTTAACTGTGCTTCGTTTACTTCTTCTCTTCAACTGTAATAACCAGGTTTACATTCTTCATTTACTTCTACTCGCAGGTGTAGCAAAAGTATGGCTGTCTGCCACTAGCTCTTAAAGTAATTGGTAGGTCTTTGTATAGAGAGTCCGAATCTGTTTGGGAACGAGCTGAGAAAAGGCTTTTAGGAGGAGGATCTTTCAACGATGATCACAAAAAGAGCCTTCTTGATAAATTGAAAACAAGCATCGATGTGTTGGAAGACCAAGAAAGAGAGTGCTTCTTGGATCTGGGTGCATTCCCACAAAGAAAAGCTATTCCTGCAAAAGCATTGCTAGACATTTGGGTTTATGTTCGTGGAATGAAGTCGGGCAAAGCCGAGGACCTTTTACGGAAGTTTGCAGATCGCCATCTTTTGGATTTGAAGAAGGATCCCGGGTAAGGAGTATTGTTACTTTTTTCCAATTTCTAATTTCTGGTACCATGATTTCTTGATAACACGTTTCCCTATTCCTAACATACGTGTTTTCCATTTCCCAACATGATGTCATGAGAGATTTGGCCCTGTTTTTGGCGGAAAATAGTAAGAGGCTATATATGCCTAAATTGAAAAATCAGTTGCCCTCAGAGTGGAAAGCTCTTTCATCTAAAGCCCATATTGTTTCCATTCACACGGGTAACTGCCACACCTGGTTTTTTATATTGTAGTTCATGTTTGCCAATGATTTTGCTTCCTACACCAAAATATTTAAAATTTATCATGAAAAATAGATTTATTTTAAATAAAATTAATCATAGCGTAGAATTGACCTCCATCATTGTTGGGAATATTTAGGGGCAATGAAGAACACAGACTGGCCTGAAATGGAGTTCCCTAAGGTGAAAGTTTTGGTTTTATATTTCAAGAATGCAAGGGAATATTGCATCCCAAAGTTTTTGCAGAGAATGAAAAATCTCAAGGTTCTGATAATGCATAATATTGATGGAGCAAAACGAAGCAAGCTCAATGGAGTGGCAGCTGGTTTTGAAGGACTTTCTCAACTTAAAACTCTGCGTCTCGAAAGGCTGATAGTTCCTGAGGAATTTAAATCCTCCAAGAGTTTGGAGAAAATATATATGACTCTATGTGAGGGTCTTGGTAGGGATAAAACGTTCAACTTTCCTGAGCTTTTGGAATTTAATGTGAGCTACTGCATTGATCTCGAAGAGTTGCCAGGACTCTGTTCTTCAGAGTCCCTGAAAAGGTTGTCAGTTACTCATTGTCATCGCCTTGTAAAGTTACCTGACGAGATTGGTAGGCTTGGATCACTGAAGCTAATCAGATTGTGTGAATCACCAAGCTTGGAAGCACTGCCATCCTCCATCCGCAATCTAGAAAATCTAAAATTCCTTGACATATCATCGTGCTTACGTTTGAAGGTGAAGAGGCGGGGAGGCTGTGAATTGAGGGAAACTCTTCAAACAATTGCCAAACTGCCATCCCTTAGCGTGATTTGTGATGTGAACAATGAGCACCTATTCAACACTGTTCAAGCTGTTGGGGAGCCAGAACCTAATTTGGATTGGCTGGATTTGAGTGGACGAAATTAGAGTTTTGATGCTTACCCTGGAACAATGTTTTGGAGCCTCTTAGCTGTGTTCGCTTTTTTATGCTGGTTTGGATGCTTTTAATAGGATAAAAAATAAATATTGAACCGCTATGGGATTATAATATTTATAATTTGAGCTTTCTGATTTGTTGATCTCTTTTTCTTAACCTTTTTTCTTTTAAATTAAATCTTAATTTTCTTTTTTTACATTACATTTATACAAAAGTAATTGTATAACTGATTGTTTAGTTCTTAATTGTGACTTTTCATTTTAAAATAGTCCATTATTTTGATCAGTTATGACGTTTAACTATGACCTCTTATATTTTCTTAATTTTCTTCTCTTAAATTAAATTGTTATTTTCTTTTTCTTAAATTAAATCTACTTAAAACTAGTAGTTATTAGTTAATGTATTTGATTGTTTAGTTTGAATATCATTTTGCATTCTAAAATAACACATTTCTATGAAATTAAAATTTTGATACATATGTGATACAATATGTTGTGTATAACTTTTATATGTTGTTACATGGTCTTCAATTATGTATGCAAAAAAATATATAATCACATTCAAACTATGCATTTTAAAGCCTATGCAAGTATATATCCCTATGCATTCTCTTATCCATGTAATACCTCTTTTTTCATATCTTTGGTGCTAATATAAGATTGACTCCATGATCATAGATTTGACCTTCAAAATTTTAAAATTTGTATTTAAGCCCTTGCGCCTATTGCTTTTATTGCTACTTGGTGGAAGGATGTTAATAGAGATAAATTGATTATCTAAACTTTTGAATCCTCTTGTAATGACTCTTAGGATGATGTTGACTCCTCTCAAGATGACGTTGACCCTCTTGCTACTAGTGTGGCCTCCTCTAGCCTTGTGCAACCTACACTACATGCTCCTATTTTGTCCAGCCTTCGATGGATGATGTTTTGCATTGTGTGCACTCTATCCCTTGTGCTTACAAACCCTCTAAGAGGATTTCCCATTACATGTCTTGCCTAGACTATTATTTGTCGCTAAAGGAAAAATTGTTCTTCCTCCTTTTTCCAAAATTATTTGCATTGTTGTAAGTGATAACTCAAACCAATCTTGATGTGGATTGCTTGTTGTACAACTAGTGTGATGCATGTGGTTTTTATGACTAGTGTTTTTTTTTTTGTGTTATGTTCTTGATCTACTACTTTACTATTAACCCATCTTTATTTGCTCTTAGAACTTATTTGATATGTGGTTGATATCTCTATTTTGTTGATCTACTTTCCTTTAGTATTCTTTATGTAATATAATTCTAAGACCCTTGCCTACTTAATTAATCAAAAACATCTCAAGTACTAAAATTCAAATTCAAATTTGTTGATGAACTTTGATCCATTCATTTCTTGTCTAAGACTAGCTAAACATGATGAGTTGGCAGCTCATAATTATGTCACTCCAAAATATAGTGCAAAAAAGAAAGTGTATTAATAAAATGGAAGAAGCCAATTATTAAAGTCAATAATAATCTGGCATATGTGGATGATACATTGTTATAATTTCTATTCTCCCACCATAGTTGTGCAAGAATGCCAAAAATTTTAAGTGGATGCTCTATAAAAAAGAGAGGTTTTTTTGACAAATCTAATAAAATTCTCATTCTTTGTGTTATGATACTTGTTGCTCAAGGGATGAAATTTATTGAAAGGAAATATGCATGGCTTTAGAAAATTTGAATTGAGGAGATTAGGTGCATATTTTTGTAGAAGGTAGCTGTTATTACTACAAAGGAAAAACTAACCAATAATAAAAGAGAATAACATGCTACTGGAAGATAATATGTTGATCATGAATCAACTCACTTCCATATTTGATTTCAAATAGAAGTGTTGTATATGCTACATGATCTTATTTATTAAATACCATGATGTCGGTTGCCCTCTTCCCTATCTATATTACAAATACATCTATATTTGCACATTTTTAAAAGCAGTGATTGAATCTTTTCTTGTCCTCACTAGGGAATTACAGAGGGGTTCAAGAGATGTATCAAGCATTGAGATGCCTTGTAAGAGTGTATAACATTTATTTCTAGGAAGATAACCAATGGATAACAATGATGCTTTAGCTAGGGATTTCTTTTAAATGCTTGTAGGATGTATAACCATTCTATTGTTAAGGAAGATGTGTTATTTTAGATGATTCCACTAGGGTGTGTTGAAGATGGTTTTTATATTTTTCAATGATTGGAGTTATGTATTGAAGTGATCCAAATGTTTTTATTTATTCTTAGAACTATAGTAGTTGTAGATATCTAATTTGAGGAAGATGTTAGACATTGAGTAATTGACATCATGTTAAGGAAGTATTTTTATGGACCCATAGGGCAGAACCCTTCTTTTACTTGGTTCACATACTCACACATCCTTGATTTAGCTTTAGGGTTAAATTTTACATGTATTTCAAATCTCATTTAAGACTACATTTAATGTTTATAAAAATCCCATAATATGTATTAAGGGATTGAGTATTAAGGCATTGAGATTTTGTTTCATAATTTTGTGAACCTTGCCCTTTTTTTCTTTTGGATAGATCCTTCTTTCAATTGTGGCTCTTTATGGCCCTCTAATAATTGCAACTATTCATGCTTTTAGTACTACTATAGCAGTTTTATGTACAAATTGTGAGATGTAATTCATTTACCTTAATTCACTTACAACGTTCTATCACACAAATGGATGACTTTATCTGTAGTGTGAGCATGTTATGATGTGTTTATGTTATGTGAATGAATTTACAAAAAGTGCACACATAATAATGTGCACATTTTGTAGCATGTTTGTGTTCATAATGCGAGCATGTAATAATATACTCACAAATTTGTGAAGGAAAATTATATCTCTCCCTCACCTTATCTATCTAAAAATCTTTACCATCTCCCTCCCTCTCTCTTAGTCCCTTTTTAGATTTCCATATTTGATCCAAATTATACATTCAAAATACAATATGTAGTGTTTGACCTGCGATATTGTGTACTTGTTTCAAGAACAAGTTTGAAAAATATGTATAAAAACCAAAATATAAATTGATTCATTTAAAAAACCACTTTATATAGCTTTGGATAAGGTTTATTACAAAAAAAATGTCAAAAAATTATCAAAATACTATATGTACTTTTAGTCCACCTTTGAAGAGCCATAAGTTTTTACTCAGTGATCAGAATCATGAACCACTTACATTATTCGAAATATTCCAAGAGCTCTAGTTTCAGTACCTTAACATGAACCTAAATTCTTCTCTAAAGACATTCAAAATTTTGATTTATTAAATCATAGAAGTTATTGAAAATTAGATTTTTAATATTTTTCGTTATTACTTTTGTCAACTCCATCTGAGATCTCCTAGATCATTATCTAATCATTTCACCACTCCTGAGATGAAATGAGCCCTAGTGCATCAAAACACTACAATAGATGAGGGAAACAAAGTTAAATTTATTCTTGGGTAAGTCACTTACCCCAATGAGAAAATTCACTAGCTTAAACCACTCTATAATATGAATGTTATGCTTCTTCAAGTTCATCATAGTAGCTTCCATGACCTAAGAATTTTTTAGTGGAGTATTAGTTTCTATATTTGATTTTGTATAATTAATGTGATCAATAACTTCCGTAAAATCTAGTAATGGAGGAAAACAAGAAATCAATAGTTCTGCATTGAAGATTCGATGAATTAAAAAATGGCGAGATTGAGTTCAAATGCATTTTCACCAACTTTTTTAATGATTTGGGGGGATGTTGGGAATATAATAAAAAAATAGGCCTAGGTTCGTAGACATCACTAATGGTGCATACCATGTCCCTGAACCTCCTTAACCCCTCATTGATTACTTTGTGGGGTTGACTAGAAGATTGAGTAGAGGTGGGAGGGTGACAAGTATATGGGACATGTTGGCTAGATTCTCTATTGTAGAAGAATATGAATTGGAACTGGGTCGTGATTCTAGTTCACATGGATAATAAAAGGATGTAGGGGTAGCACTATCATACTATGTAGGGGAATAATATGGGTTTTTATGAAATGAATCCAATATTAGAGCTTGATATAAGTTACAACTTCATAAAAAAATTATAAAACATGAAAAATCATATTTGATCTTTGTAAATAAAAATACTACTTTACTTCTTGAAACTAGTAGATTGATCTTGGATTCACCATGGTGTTTGAAGAACTATCTCCAAAGGCTATTGACACTAAGAATAACACCCAAATTATCATTGTATGATGATCTTTGTGCCAACTAACTAGTGGTATTATGAAATAACTTGAAGGATAGTGCCACTGAGCATGCCAAAAAGGGTAAGTGGACCAAGATGGTGAAAAAAGGGGGGTATAAGTGGCTACTTTTTTTTCTTTCTAAAATCAGGGAAACCTGAACTTCACAGAGAGATTTGAGGGTCATGAACTCAAAACTAGGAGTTGTGTAAAGAATAAGAATTGTAGTACTCTTAATCTAGTTTCTAAACTACTAAAAGTTTTTAAAAATGGATAAGATTAAGAGGGTCAAACCTCTCCCGCATGAAAAATTGTTCTTAATTTTTTTAGAAAAACATAACATGGTTGTTTTTGTGCACTTCAAAAAATCTATAGTTAGATTTAGTATTTCACAAAATCCTTTTGTAGGATGACAGGTAAGAGTGAGATCTAAAAGTTGTGTAGTTTTTTGTAATTTTATATAGAGTATTTTAATTTTTATGATCTTTTGAAGTGAGCACATCCTAAAAATTTGGTACCTGTTCGTGCGTTGGGCATAGCTTGCATCAAAATAATTAAAATTACAAAAAAAAGTTAAAGTGTATAGAATCTATTGTAGAACAATAATAAATAATTTGTTTTGAATTTGGTCGAGTAGATCAAAAGTTATTAAAAAAATGGTAGACATATGTCTGTGAGGATTTTGAAGACACTGGTAAAGAAAATTAAAGTTTACTATGCTAATGTTGTCCAAAAAATAAATAAATTTATATGGTTAGAAATCTTAGAAGATGTGTGAGATGATGGTAGTAATTTTAGAGATACCCACTTGATCATTTGTAAAGCTAATGATGACAAAGTCAAACAATTATGTTGATAGAAGGAAAAATGTGTAAATGGACAAAATTGGAGGGAAAATGAGCCTGCAAGCCTTAGGGTCATTCTCCAAACCTGTTACCAAGCCATAACCCATATGGTACGGGTTATGGTGTACAAAATAACCCGCTCGGGTTTTGAAAACCAAAAACCACAATTTCAAGTTCTACATAACCCGTACGGGTTATGAAGACATAAAACAACATTTTCAGTTTCACATCACTCGTACGGGTTATGAAGACAATAAAAAAATTACTTGTAAATGTGTAATACAATACACATTTGTATAGATTTACATATATGTTATGTTAACATACATACATACATACATACATACACACACACACACACACACACACACACACACACACACACACACACACACACACACACACACACACACACATATATATATATATATATGACTCTTCTTATTTCCTCTCTCTCTCTCATAATATTTTTGCCATGTCTCCTATTGAACCAAATGAAGGCTAAAGCTAGGTGATTGAGGCTTGCAATTTGATGTAACATAATGCAACACAATAGATGTTGGAATGACTTGGTGTAAGAGCTAAGGCTTCACCTTGTGTTGATGTGGTTGAAGTAAAAAGATAAATAATGAAAGTAGGTTTCTCCCTTGTGAGAAATAGATGTGTCATATTTGTCTTGATGATGGGTGGATCATCTATAGTGATCAATAATCCTAGCTAACCTAGGGATGGTGTCATCTTATACTTGTCCTATGGAGATGTTACAACCCTCTCTTATGACACACTCTATTTTCCTTTATTGCACAATAATGTTGAGTTTAATGAGTATGTGGTTGTGTGGACCTAATAGAATGTTTTATTGAGTTTACATTACAATGAATGAATGAATGTAGGACACAAATTATAGATAGTGTAATTGATGTCTCACACACACACATACACATTAGAGTTGAAAAACACTCTAGTAAGTTTAGTCAAACCTTCAAAGGGATTTCCTTCTTCCCACCTAGTGGTGTCAGTTAACCATTAAGGTAACTTTAGTCATTAACCTTATCTAGGTTGTAAAGAATGGAAAACATCTTTAATCTTTCTCTTCTGATTTAGAGCACCCTTATAATATTAATCTACCTCATTTTGAAGGTCCCATAATTTATAGTATATATATATATATATATATATATATATATATATATTCATTCATTTCTCTCATAAGAAGCTTGATGGATAGATAAGCCTTGAGTCATTTATCACAATTTTACCATCTCTTTGTACTTAAGGTAGAATGACTTCATAAGCTGATGTCGACTTAAGTCATTAAAGACTATTAAGAATAATTTTGTTGACCATTCAAACAGTTACGAGTTACACCAAGCTCAACTTATAACAA
The DNA here is from genome assembly GCA_027943335.1 of Chamaecyparis obtusa. Classification (NCBI taxonomy): domain Eukaryota; kingdom Viridiplantae; phylum Streptophyta; class Pinopsida; order Cupressales; family Cupressaceae; genus Chamaecyparis; species Chamaecyparis obtusa. The sequence continues at coordinate 73,570 of BSBK01002949.1, forward strand.
GCCATGAAGTATCAGCTTTGCCTTTTATACTGCTCAAATATTAAGAATTATGTTGGAGGAGTAAAGCCACGTTATATGATATGACTTTGTGTCGATTTGAGCATTCCTTAAATTATAAGGAAATGAATTTCGTGAATATATCTAGAGCCCAATAGCAATTTTCTTGGGAGGGATCTTCAAATAAGAAGCGAATTCAATCTATCATATGAAAACTGATTCTTGGTTGAAACGATTTTGAATGGGTTTTGAGTTGTGGGAAATAAAAGAAAGTAGTGGCACCGTTTGAAACATTAATCATGATAATTTGAATTTTTTTGCACAGAGGGGAGCTAAGGCAGTCTTTAATGTATAAACAAATTAAGTTTATAAAAAATTAGTAATTTTGACTATTTAACATTTTTAATCTAAGAGTGAGTCATTTAGCATGATATTTAAGCCAACCGAATCAAGATAGTCCGAAGTCAAAAAGAAATACGTTCAATTCTTCATTACATTTGCAGGTTAAACCTATTTTATTCTTAATAAGTTGTATAAAGAAAGTTTTAATATGAGAAAAAACTTGAGGCTCAGAATTCAGAAAGGAATGAAGACGAGCTATATATATACATTTCAACGTTAAACTTAGCTAAAAATAATAAGCTTCTTCATTATTAAATGAGTATATGGTATATGCATTATCGGAAACTACTAAGCTGTCATTCTGAGTTTAAATATTTGAAGATTTTTACAGGTACCCATAGAAATATTGGAATCCAATTACGTTATCATTAATAAAAATGTTATTTTGAATGAGACATTTAGTTAAATTAGGTAGCTTTCTTATTAATCTGAAATTGACACATTAGTATTCCAAGGAAGTGATCATTAAATAGTCAAAATAATGGATAAAATTAGGAGAGAAAGATAAGATATATTCAAAGGGCATAGTCTTTACAGTTCATCATCATAGGAATATGTAGGCATGTATCATGGAAAGCTTAACATAAGCGAGACCAGGCACCTATATCCATGGCTGTATTGATATTCTTAAACAAGTACTCCAAAAGCTTTAGTTCGAATTGACCGTTCAACGTTTAATCTTATCATTTAATATTAACATCTGAACTACATGACCTTGCAAATTTGATCAACACCAATAACACTCATATATACCGTTACCATCGACTATTCATCCCAGACTAATTACAGAAAGAAGTAGTTGGCAAACATAGTTTAATCAAATATACCAACCATAGTAGTTGGCAAACATAGTTTAATCTTATCATTTAATATTAACATCTGAACTACATGACCTTGCAAATTTGATCAACACCAATAACACTCATATATACCGTTACCATCGACTATTCATCCCAGACTAATTACAGAAAGAAGTAGTTGGCAAACATAGTTTAAATCAAATACTGATTTTAGTATATCCGCCTGTCTGGAACGAATGACTGTATTGATATCATTATACAAATACTCCAAAATATTTAGCTCGAATTGGTCGTCCGAATTAAGCAACGACAGTTTAAACGAATAACAAAAAAAAATTGGGCGGAATGCACGATGGAGATTAGCTGTTAAGATGCGGTGTGTGGTCTATAAGTTTGTAATCGTTTTCCCAGAGAGTACATCATTTGTGCTTTGATCATTTGTACTTGCTTAGATGGCGAAGGGAATATGTGTGTTTCTCATGCTTTTATTCCTCACAGCTTCTGGTAATATTCATTCTTCTTCTCTCTTCAATATTAGCAGGATATATTTCCTTGTTAGGAATGAAAATACGTGAATTATTTGTCGTGGAAACATTTGACAAATAATCTAATAACCAGTTCATGTTTTGGAAAATGAGCAGTGGGCATGGCCGGGTTTGAGCATCCGGGGTATTGTAAAAGCCTGAGCGGTGCATTTCATGGGCAATGCCTTGGATTCAGGAGTGCAGAGTGCAACGATACGTGTATAAATCAAGATCATAAAGAGTTTGGAGAGTGCGATTTTGATCAGGGCTTTCGGGGATTTGCTTGTTTCTGTCTTCATCGCTGTTAGAATAGAAATACTATTATTTCTATCATGGCACAACACAGGGCTTATGAATAGTATCAATCACAAAGTATAGGAGAGTGTCGAGTGGTTTAGGTTTTCTATTATCAAATAAAGTATACCAGCGTGTCAACTGGTTTAGATATAGTAGTATCAAATAAAGTATTTGTGGGTGCAGGGTGGTTTAAATTTAGTAGTATGAGAGTGTGGTTTGGTTTAGACCAAGTGCTGTGAATTTGGAGAGTATAATTACACAACAAACAGTAATAAATGAAGAGATTGACTTATTTTCTGATTAAATAATGAATGTTAATTAATGAGTCTTCTTTATTTTAAAATTCAGAAAGATTTTAGACAATTATGTTTATAAATTAAAATTAAAATAGTTTTTCTTATCTTAAAATTTGTTAACTTCATTTATTTAGAATAATTTCTATTAAGAATTATCACTTTGTATCTTTTTACTTTTACATTTCTTGGCAATATTATTTATCAATAATGACTTATTTTACAATTGATTTACTTGTTGCTAATGCTTGGTTTTTAATTCAATATATTCAATTATAAAAATTTGATTATAGATAAATAATATTTGTAAAAATAGTATAATAATAAATAAGAATTTTGTATCTTGATACATCATTTAACAAAGATAATGAGATTTTGTACTTCAAAAATTGGAAGGATTGTTAGAAAATCATATTCATGGATGAAAATCAAAACATTTTTCTCTCCTTTATATTGGATCAACTTCATTTTTTCTAGATCTAGTTTCTCAATAAGAACTTTTTCTTATTAAGAATCACCATCAAACTTTATACTATTTGTTTTCAAATTTGTTATCATTAATGTTTGTCAATATTGACTTATTTTACAATTGGTTTACTTTATACTAATGTTTCACTTTACTATAAAGAATAATTAGTTATATATAAATAAACAAATTCAATTTAGTTAAAAAATATAAGATTGCATATTGATCTTAATTTTAATCTACATTATCTAAATTTTGAAGTGGCTTCTTAGTTCAATTTTTCAACTTTTTGCAAGGTTACAACTATGCAACTTTTTGCATTTTTGATAAAACTTAACCAAACTTTACAAACCTCTTCCTAGACACCTTTAATATGAGAAATTAGGCTAATTTTTACAAATTAAAATATTTCAATCTTTCTAAATTTCTTATTTTTGCCCTTTGACCTTAGTTGACTCTATTAGGACCTATTACGTCTCTCGGCTCAACATGGTTCTTTAAAGCCTTACAAATGATTTGTTTCGATCCCCTTGATCTTTGTGACCTTAAAAACATGAAGTCAACATTAAAAATAATTACAAATAAAATTTGTCTTCATACATTACCTTTTATGCTTGGGTGCCCCTGCACCATACTACAGACCTTTAAATCTTTCCAAGTGCCTTGGAAATATAGAACAACAACTTATCTTGTCATTGATGTCTTTGTCTTCAAATTTTTCTCTTACCATTCTTCTTGCCTTTTCTATTAGGATAATCTTCAAAAGGACATATGACTATCCTTGCAACACCTCCTCTGTTACTCCCATCAGTGGAGTACTCAATGGCTGCAACCTCAAGTGCTTTAGCTGTCAAATATCCATCTCTCCTTTGCTGCTTCACCTCACCAACAAACAAATCACTTTTGCCTCACGTAGGAGTCCTTTCCTTGCCTCTATCCCTAGTCTTTTTGCAATGAATGGACCATCTAATGGTTTTGACAAACCTTCCTTGTCTACCCACTCACACACACCCAACTTCCTCTTCCATCTATATGGACAATCACCTACAACCAAAAACTCATCAGCAACAAAAAAATACCAAATCCTTTAAGATATGTCCTGGTGTGGTTTGCCTCCTTTGACAATGTTGATACCTCCTGATAGATTTAATTTTACTTGTTATTTTTCAATAAAAAATAAAAATATGATTTTAACTAACTTGACAAATAAATTTTATAAAAATATCTTGTGCTCAAAAACTGTTATTCTTTTTTAGTAGGAAAGTGAGGTGGTCAATTTTATTTTTCATGCATTGATGTTCTTCATGACCAATTTTGTTACAAAGGAACATTTAACTCTCTTAGTAGTTGATTTACTTTGTTGAGATGAGTTATCCTTTGTTAGGATTCAATAATATTGAGAGGGGGGTGAATCAGTATTACAACACTTTAAATTGAACTTAAACCAATTCCATATAAACCATAAGATTGCATAAATAAAAAGTACATAAGAAAATAACACATAACTCATAACCCCATTATTGGAAAACCCTGGTGGGGATGGTACCCACAAGATGCACTAAATAATAATGTCTCTGTTAGAAGACTGAGTTCTATTAGGAGCTAAGTATTACATAGTACATTTCCTTATGAAAGGAACATCAACCCTGTTAAAGGTATACAAAACCCTATTAGGGGTGTACTGAGCTTACAACTCTTACAACTAATACTTATGTTACAAAGTGTTCTCAATGATGAACATAAACAAGCATATGCTATGCTTTGATAGTTCCAGTTGTTGTTCTTAATAACATCTGTCAACCTCTAATCTCACATCTGCCATCAGCCATCTCTAATATCTCTATCTCACTTATCACATCTTCACTTTACAAAAAGTTCTTCATATATATATATATATATATATATATATGTATGTATGTATGTATGTATGTATGTATATGTATCTGTATGTGTATGTATGTATGTATGTATGTGTATATGTATATGTATATGTATATGTGTATGTATATGTATATGTATATGTATAGGTATATGTATGTATGTATGTATGTATGTATTCTACATTCAGTCGGCTCTCAAATACAATACAAAATAGAATAAATAATAATGCAAAGAGTAAATTCTAAGTCGGAGATCTTGTATTACCAAAGTGGAGGTAATTCACAATCTTATTCTATCTTAGCACATTATGATTTCATCTTATACTCCCTTAATCATCACGACTGTTCATATGCTTAGTTTCACTGTTTCTATGTCTTCACATGTCTTCAAATCACTGTAACTCACTAATAACAATACCCAAACACAAGCAACCTTAATTGAAGGTCATACATATCCCAAAATGTCTTCCTCTAAGCTCACAAGTCATCATCTATCATATACTATCTTGGATGTCCAAAATAGTACTGCTATATTTTGTACTTCTGTTTCTATACTTAGTCATTTTCAAGACTGTATCTCTAAAACTATACTTAACTTCAAGCGATCATCATATCATATGTGTTGCCATAAATGACAACCCTCAAGTGCTCCATATCACTCTAAGAACATCACTTTTCAACATCCTTTTTGAAGTTATCAATTTTATCTTCCTTCTTCCCTTCCTTGCCCTTTTTAGTGTTCTTTTTCTATCCTTTAGCATTTTGATGCTTTTCATTTCCTGCAATTAAAGATTATCTCTTAGTTGATCTCAAAGTACCCATTTGAATTAAATTTTCTTGTTCACTTGTAAGATTAGCAATAAATTTATCAAGTGAGGGCATAGTCCATAAGGTACCAAGGGCTCTTTTAGTAGAATATAAGGTAGAGACAAACATTAAAACTCAGAACCTAGTTTATGTTACAAGTAGTAGTTGTCGTTGCACCAAAAGATCAACCTGTTAATGCCCAATACAACCACTAGACTTATAGAAGACACAGGAGGTGATTAAGCCATGTCACAAATCCCGAGGGGAGCGCTGACCATTTTTTCAACAATCTCCCCCTCAGCATTACTCAAGGGGATTCAAACCTGTGACCAAGCTCTAATACCACTTGTTACAAGTAGTAGTTGCCGTTGCACCAAAAGATTGACCTATTAATGCCCAATACAACCACTAGACTTATAGAAGACACAGGAGGTGGTTAAGCCATGTCACAAATCCCGAGGGGAGTGCTGACCATTTTGCCAAAAATTTAGAAAGTATAGAAAGGATTAATTTATCCTCTTTATTGTCAATTCCACAATCTTCTAATTGCAAGTTCAAAGATTTCAATTTAGTGAAGAAGTCCTCTAAAGTTGAAAAACTTGAAGTACTAAGACCTAGAAGTTGATTTTCCAACTCGTGACTTCTAAGCTCATCAATTGTCCCAAATAGTGTTTTGAGACCTTACCAAACTTGGTTGGGTTTTTCTAAGTTCTCAACATGAAATACTAATTTTTAGGAGATAAATTTAAACATAGAAAGAAAAATGCTTGGTCAAACTTATTGAAAAAAAATTCTTTCTCCTTAGCTACATTAGGTTCTTTTTCTATTCATATTGTTACCCTAAATAAGTCTTCATTCTTTAGTATAAGAATGACTTTCAACTTCCAATTAGGATAATTGAAAGTTTTTAGAGGTTGTATAGTGATGCATTCATGGCAGGAGTTTCCCCATTGGAGATGGTCCAACCATGCATCCCGAGTCAACACAGGGAAAATCAACAACTCAAGATCATCAATAAATCAACAATAAATAGGAAACATGCAAAATTAGACCTTCACATTTTCATAGATTCATGAATTTACATTAAATTAGCCTATAACATGAAGCTTCATTCTAAGGCACACATACCCACTATTAGATCCTGAATCTAATCTAATCTAATCTTACAAACCCTAGTCTCCAAGAGGTGTTATTACTATAGTTACCTAAATAAAGATCAAATGCCTCAATATATAGAGCCTTCATGAGAAACATGTCGGCCCAAATCAATCACATTTTCCAAGAACAAGAAAATGTAATAGAGAAATATAGGTTACGACCCAAATAAAGGAAATTTTGATGTCAATGTGTTAAAATGACATGTAATCCAAGAGAAACATCACCGTATGATCCAAGAACATCTTGATATGAGTCACAAAAAATTTTTGATTGAGGAAATTCTTTGCGAGATTGAAAACCTCCAATTGATTGTTAGAACATGAAGAACACATAGGCTCAAACAATAATCTAGAATATCTCAAAAAAAAAAGCCTCAGATTGAGGTGCGAACCACATCATAATTAAAACATGATGTCTAGTATATACCCTAAGGTTTTTGATAACATATGATCCAACAAAAAGGAATGCCACTAAAAATATTGGAATTGGCTAACACGAACAAACTGAGAATAAACTGAAAGGAAATATTTTTGGGTGATGGAATATTGTTAACAACCCAAGGATGATCCTACATAAGACACCCATGGTGATAAGAAGATGATGTATAAGAGGAATTTATGAAAATATTACAGGATTCAAGAATTAAATCCCATACTCATTCTTGATCCAATTATCCTCTTTATTAGAAAATATCTTTCTCTATACCACTACTCTTTCTTCTGTGAAATCCTTCAACTTCTTCTCTACACTTTTTCTTTCATGCCTCACATCTACATGAGGTAGGAAAGGATTCTTAATACTACCTCTTTTCTTCTATGTACAACTGACTTACCTATGATACAAGACTCTGTCAAAGTCTTATTATTTTCAACTTCACCTTTTTCACTTTCTAGTACCTTCTTTCCTAATCCAATCACAACATCCTCCTTTATATCTAAGCCTTCCAAGGTTCAAAATAACCTCTGCATTCTACTTCTCAGCACTGTAACTCTTCATAAGACTCAAGTTCCATGCACTATTCCCCTCTTCCTTCAAGGGAACCAAAGTAAATATATGTCCATCCTTCTATATTGTGACCAAGTTTCTTTTGCAATCATAGATAGCTCCCCTATCAAATTTCCAAGGTCTACCCAATAAAACATGAAAAGAACTCATAGAAACAACATCACACAACACTTCATATCTAAAAGGATCAATGTTGAATTTCACTAAACACTTCGCCTTCACCTCCACCATATTATTATCTTGTTCAAACCAACTTATCTTTTAAGGACTAGGATGTCTAAGCCACTTCAAGCCAAGATTATTTACCATCTCTTCTGATACCAAGTTATCAATACTACCACTATCCATAATAACCTTACAACATTTACCTCCTTATTTGCATATAGTCCTAAAAAAATTCCTCCTTTGAGAAGGTTAAACTTCCTTCTTAACCTGCCTCATCAAAACTCTCCTAAGCATAAGAGATTCTCCCATCTCAAGCTCTACCAATATTTCATCAAGCAACTCATCTAGTTGCTCCTCATGTACCACACAATTACTTTTACCCATGTTTTTACTAGATCCCTCAGGACATTCATAAGCTCTATGGAGATTCTCTCAAAATTTGAAACATTTCCCAAGGAATTACTTGCTACCACTTCCCCTTCTAGGTACCCTCTGATCAGGTTCTTTACTCCACTTAGGCTTTGACTCATCTTCAAGGATCTTCTTCTCCTTTCCATTGTTAGTCACTTGCTTCTCTTTCCCTATAGGATTACTCTATTTTATCCTCTTTACAATATCTTCTATATTCAGTGCATATTGATAGGCATCCTCTATTGTATTAATCCTCAACATACTCATCTCATCCTAAAAATTGAGTCTCAAGCTATTTATATATCTAGCCACCTTATCCCTAGACATTTCTTGGTGTTTAGAAATGATTGTCATCTTGTGAAACTCCTCACTATATATATTCTTCCACACTGACATCCTTCTACTTCAAGTTCTATAACTTTTTGAATAATTTCAATTCATAATCATCTGGGATGAATTTATCTTTCAATCTAGCAACTATTAGTCTCCACCTAGTAATCTTTATTTCACTATTCTCCTCTCTATCCTTCTATAACTCTTTCCACCATAAGGAAACATGAAACTTCAATAAATAGTCTATGCTAACCTAGCCCTCTTTGGATCTTCAATATCCTCAAGCTCAAAGCAATATTTCAACTCCCCAATCCAATCTATCAAATCCTCTGGATGTAATGAACTAGAAAAATTAGAAACCTACATCTTATTACTTTTACTTACATGTGCCATAGCTATCAATAATATTTCTTTATCTCCAGGTACCTTAGTCACTTCAGTCTCAAGATCTTCAAAAACTCCCTCATATTCCTCTTGAGCGTTATGATTCCTTCACAATCCAATCAATGCATTTTTTTATCATTCCTCATCTCATTCTTTAAGTCTTCCATCATTTTCTCTAGTCTTCTAGGGTTCATCCTTCTTGTCAACATCTCACACAATTCCTCTATTAGTGTAGGTCATATCCACACTCTTCCACCCCACAACTAACCCTACATCAAGGGCTTCACAAGCTCAGGAACATGGATCTTTAATCGGAGGAATGAATATTTCTCTAATACCACCTAATGTAGTCATGGCAATGCTTTCCCTAATGGAGATGGTCCAGCCATGCAACTTGAGTCAACATAGTGGAAATCAAAAACTCATTATGATCAATAACTCAACAATGAGTAGGAAACATGTAAAATCACCCCTTCACATTATCACATTTTCATGAATTTACATCAAATTGGTCTGCAACGTGCGGCTTCACTGTAAGGCACACATGCCCACTATCATATCCAAAATTTTATTTAATCCTACAAACCCTAGCCTCCAAGAGGTATTCTTACTAAAGCTATTTAAATAAAGATCAAATGCCTTAATATATAGAGCCTTTGCAAGAAACATGTCATCCCAGATGAATCACATTTTCCAAGAACAAGAAAATGTAATATAGAAATATAGGAACCAAATCAAGAATATATTGATGCCAAGATGTTGAAATGATGTGTCATACAAGAGAAACATCGGTCTATGATCCAAGAACATCATGATATGAGCCACAAAGCTTTGTCGATCGATAAAATACTTTCAAAGATCAAAAAAATCCAACTAACCATTAGAACATGAAGAACACATAGGCTCGAACAAGAATCTAGAATATCTCCACAATGAAGTATCAAATTACGGTGTGAACCAAGACATAAGTAAAACATGATTTCCATAATATACCATGAGGTCTGTGACAACAAATGATCTAACGCAAAGTAATGCCATAAAAAAACATAGGAACTGGTTAACAGGAACAAACTGGAAGGAAATATTTTTGGATGATGCAAGATTGTCAATAACCCAAGGATGCTACTGCATCATATAGTAACTTTAGGATCCATGTTGCTAGACTTAGATTGTTTCTTTGTAGAATGCATAAATGAAGAGCACTTCTTGAGGAAGTGTGAAAATAGGAAAACACACAATACCCCCTTGATTATCTTTTGTCCCCCTCCTATTTTTGGCACTGCATAGGAGTGCTTTGTGACCAAACCCAAAAAAAAATTGAAAATGAAACTTTATAAAGGGAGTGTGTGAGTGATTTGTTAGATTTGTGACAAAATAAAATGCACTTTTGCCAAAAATAGAACTCAATTTTGAGTTGAGCAAAATTTATGAGAAAATAAAAAATTAATCCTACATAAAACAAAGCTAGTGAAATTTTTTAACTTTCCCCAAATAAAAATAATAGGAACAAGCTTAAGTCCCCCTGGGTTGGGAAGAACTAGGGGCTAGAGCCTACTCCAACCTGACATGGAAAGACTGACTACCATTGGAGAAGACTTCGTAGGTGTGACCACTGTGATGGAAGACCATCATGAATGCTTACAAAATACTACCAATAGATGATCGCCCAATGATGTTGCACCAAATTTCCACAAGCATGCAGATGGCTATGAGCAGGGATTATCAACTACTATAAGTTATAGGCTTCCAAGAATCTCAAATCCGCTACATGTTACCATGTAGAATTCAAGATATAAAGAGATAAAAAAGAAGCACAAAAACACAAATTGAGACCAAAATTGACCATCCATTAATCAGAGAAGCAAAGTACATATAGGAAGAGTGATTAAGTTGAATCAAAAGTCAAACCCAATACTCAATGAGTGGTGATGAGTTTCCTCCTATTAAACTAGGATGAGGTGTTGAAATGGAATTGACACCTCTAATCAACTCCTAAATGTTGACAACTTGATGAACAAGTTCCAAGTATGCATGGATGACTAAGTAGGCTTAATAAGCCTAAGTGTAATTAAAATAAATAAATATACTACAAGGTTAAATAAAAAAGGGAAGAAGAGGTAGCCTATATAGACTCTACCATTGAAAATTTCAAGTTGAAAATTTTAAAAGATAAAGAAACATGAAAGGAACAACTACAAAAATTGAGAAATTTGGTAAAATATTTGTAGCTCCAATTGCATTTACACCTACTAGTTGTACAAATATCTCAATTTTGTTATCCAAGACTAAGGTCGATAACTTGTAGAGTGGATAGATCTATATATACAATGGAAAATGAATCTTCTAAACAAATAGAGTTGGGTTACATAAATATTGTTGGAAAACTACTCATTTATAGCAAATTATAAATCATTTTTTAATCTAATAATTATATGATTAATATAATCTACATTACATAAATATTATAGATATCTTAAAGAAACCTAAAACAATCTTAAATTTTTTTAAAAAATTTATTCAAAGACCATTCTATTTTATTTATGAATTATTTAACAATTATTATATTTTATTTATATTAAATATTTCATTTTATTTTATTTAATGAAATCTAAAATTTGTAGTCAATAATTTATCATAAATATTAATATTAACAATAATTTTTTTTAAATTAAAAGATCGAGAGTTCTACAAAAAGAGGAGCAAGGGAGGCAAGCCTCAAACACCAAGCTCAAACATCAAGTTCAACTGAGACAGTTAATCTTGCACAATAGGAAGAAGTTTACGAGAGTACAAAATATAGTGCTGAAAACTAATGCAAGAAATCATCCTGATCTTCAATCCAGGCAGTCCATCCTTGAGCGCCTTCCATCCAGACAACTTTCCTTCTTTCAAGAACGTGAGCAAAGAATTCCAGTTTATCAACAAAAGGTCCTCTAGTGTCCCTGATCTCCTTCAACAGTTTCTTCAAAGCACCCTCAAAAGCAGTTTGATCATTAATGATGCTAGCCCACTCCAGCCCATGTTTCATCTCATAGATAAACATGGTAGCATATCCATCCTGTAAGAATCTTTTCAGTTTATCCTTTTCAAGTTTCATGATGCAGAGCACCTGCGAAACAATCTTAAAATGTATAAGTTTCATTTGAAACGAAGTAAGGGATCTGCCTAAGCCTTGGAATTTGTCTTCATTCCTAAGCTTCCAAATGAACCAGAGAATATGAGAAGATAAAATGTTCCAAAAAAAATTAGCATCCTTTCGTAGACCAGATATATATCCAAGCATAATATCCAGCACAGAAACATGATCAGTAATAATGATTCCAAAACTTTTCCATATAATCTTAGCAAATCGACAAGTAAGAAAGATGTGCCTTAAACTTTCAGGAGTCCTGCAAACAGAGCAATAATTAGCATTGCCAAATTGATCTTTAATGATAATTCTGTCAAGAAGAAGTTGCCACTTGAAATGCAAAATTTTAGGAGGAATATGTGATTTCCAAAACCTGTCAAGAATTTTATGCCATTCTGAAAAATCAAGATTCATATACCAAATAGAATTAAGGTGAGAAAGAATAGAACTATCCTTATTAAGAGCTTTATATATGTCTTTAGCTTTGAGTTTATGCAATAGATTACCATCCTTCCAGCGAAAGAATAAAAATTTGTGAGAATCCACATCACATCTACGAGGAAGATTAAAAGATCTGCAAGCTCTGGAGATCAAGTTATAAGTGCGCTTATGCGACTCAGACAGATTAAATTTATGTTTGAGATCCTGCCAGGTAACAAGATTATCATTCTCAAGAATATCAATAAATTAATTAATTCCAAGTCTATTCCAAAGCTTAGCAGAACATCCCTGCGTAAGCACCAAGGGCTTTCCATTATGCATCAAGTTCCACCAGATGGAACGTTCACCATGAATGGTATGACCGCTATCACAACTAGAATTAGAGATATCCTCTCACAAGTTCCCAGGCCTTCCATATTGACTTAAAAACCAGAGAACCATGAACAGAGACGGGAAAGGTACCAGCAATAAGGTCAGCAAACGGAAGATTCTTCCAATACTTAGCATGTTTAGGACATCCAGCAAGGATATTATGCCTTAAAAGAATTTTCCAAGGCTCTTGACCATGAAAGGCCTGAAAGATCCATTTGGCCGCGAGAGAAATCCCTTGAGTCCTAAGGTCCTTAAGACCTAAACCACCTAATCTCTTATTTATATGACACCAACTCCATCTAACAGCATGTTTTTTCTTATTTCCTTTACCATCAGACCATAGGAATCTCCTGATGGCCTTTTGAATTTCAAAGAGTTGATAATTGCTAAACATCCAAACCGAAGAGTAATAAGTACTGTAAGAGGAAAGAATCTTTTGGCAGACTTGCACTCTACTAGCAAGGGAGAGAACTCTGTTATCCCATTTATAAAGCTTTTGAAAGATTCTATTCTTAACCCAGAGCCACATCTCCTTGAGAGAGGGGGAAACAGAAAAGGGAACCCCCAAATATCTAACAATTTTATTAGGTCCCCCCCAAGAATAGTTAAATTGTGAGAACCAATCAGGGGGGACCTCATTCCAACCAAGCATAACAGATTTGGATTTTGAAATGCGAGCACCAGAAATGATTTCAAAAAATTCAAGTTTCTGATTAAGATGTTGAATATTAAGACACGATAATTCAAGGAAGAGAGAGGTGTCATCAGCGAATTGGATATTGAGAAGTTCAGAGTTGTCAGGGAGCAGGACACCATTCACTTTGGGAGATATAGTATTATCTCTGAGAATATAAAACAGGGCTTCAGAGGCAATAACAAAGAGAGCAGGAGCAAGAGGACAGCCTTGCCAAATTGATCGAGACAAGGGGATGGGATTAGATAAACAACCATTAATATCTATTCTAGCAGAAGAGTCTTTAAGAAGGATCTGAACAAATCTGACAAATTCATCAGGAAAGCCGAAGGCCTGCAGCATAGATAGGATGAAATCCCATTCAACGCGATCATAAGCCTTTTCAAAATCAATCAGAAACATAGCAGCATTTTGATTGGAAGTCTTGGCCCATTCCAAAGATTCCCAACTGGTAATGAGATTTTCAAGAATGTACCTTCCCTTAATGAAACCAGTTTGTGTGGGGCATATAAAATTAGGAAGCACATTGATAAGTCTGGAAGCAAGGGTTTTAGCAAGAATTTTATATGAAACATTAAGGAGAGTGATAGGTCTCCAGTTTTTGATGAGGGATTTATCTCCGTCTTTGGGGATAAGTTTAATAATTCCCATATTGATTGAATTGCCAAGAGTTCCCCGATCGTAAGCCTTAGAGTAAAGCTCAAGCAAATCCTTAGCAATCCAGTCGACATTAGTCTTATAGAATTCAGCAGGCAAACCATCCGGCCCAGGCGCCTTATCCTTTTTAAGAGCAGCTATGGCATCTATAATTTCCTGAAGAGTAATCCTATCTCTAAGTGAATTGACATCTTTTTCAGTTAATTTTTGAGGAATAAGCTCCTTACATTTGTTCCTAAGATCCTTGGCAATGCTGGTGTCCTCAGATCTGAACAAGTTCTTGTAATAACTTTCAAAAGCCACCACAATGTCATTGAAGTCACAGAGTTCTTGATTGTCTATGACAATTCTGTCAATTTTTTCCTTACTCTGCTTAAGTTTAAGATAATTAAAAAAGAATTTAGATCCCTTGTCTCCAAATTTTAACCATTGCTGCCGCCCTCTGATAGCAGCTCCCATGGTTTTAACATGCTGATGTTTCCTTAAGGAATCCCTGATAACAGAGGCCCTATTTGCACTAGGAATGGATGAGGGGTTGGCCTGAGCATCCAACTCCACCAAATACAATCGCTCACTTAACTCATTCTCAACTCTCCTATAATTTTTGGCCTTCCTTTGGCCTAAGGTCTGAAATAGAACTCTCCAAGAGGAGACATTCTTATTCTAGCGGTCCATATGCGAAGGAAAGTTATTACTAAGATTAAACATTCTAACCATTTTAATAGCAATGATGGTGTCCTGATCATTAAGCAAGGAGGTATTAAGGATAAATTTATCATTACGCTGGCAAGAGGGAGGGAGAGCATTCCTAATATTAATAAGGGCAATAATAGGAGAGTGGTCTGACAGCGACGAGGGAGAGATAGAGAATGAAGGTAATTGGGGGAAAAGGAAAAAAAATCAGAGTTAACATAAAACCTATCCAGCCTGGAGTAAATCCTATTGTGTCCCTGTTGAAAATTACACCAAGTAAACCAAAGACCAGAAGTGTCAGATTTTCGTCCTTCCAAGGGATCAAACAAATTAAGTTTATGATTAAGTTGGTCCCAATGAGTTTTCTCTTGGTATTTCCAGAGAAAGGGGAGACCACCAAGTTTATCTTCTTGGTTTTCAATCATGTTAAAATCACCAGCCAGAATCCACAGAATGTTGGGAAGGTTAGAAAGCCAATCCCATAGAGCAATTCTGTCCTTAAGATCATTGGGGGCATAGACAGAGTAGACCCCAAACAAAGAGCCATTGAAATCAATTATGGCCCACGCCACACGATTACAGGGGGAACTACCAGAAGATTTGATAAACTTCCCCCAAAAGGCATTAATTAATAAGGCAACACCCCCTTTCCCTTTAGAATGGTTGGTATAAATTTTAATGGCATCCCTCCAGATACAATCCAGAGAAGAATTAAGAAGAAAATTAACCGCTTTAAGTTCTTGCATCATAAAAAAATCTAAATTCTTATGCCCCAAAAGAAATCTCTTAATAATATGCTTCCTATCAGGAGACTCAAGGCCTCGAACGTTCCAAGATATGCATTTCATGATGAAGGGTTCAAGAGAGAGCCAGTACTGGGAGCCGAGATCTCCCCTTTCTTTTTATTCTTGGAGCCAAGAGGCCTGCCCTTTTTCTTATAAGTATTAGAACCTAATAAGGGATCCTCATCCTCCTCTCCAATATTAGATTGAGAAATATCCAACTGAGAATCTAGCATATCAAAATCCCCAATAGTACTCGATCCATACCTTGTCTGGGTCACCATACTATCCGGATTTCCAGAATTCTTCATAAAGCTATTCTTACCCATCTTGTGAGAAGTGGCTTTATCAGAATTTTTATTAGCAAGAATAACTTCAATAAAGTAATCATCCTTTAATTCATTAAGGGTAGACTTGGAAAGGCTGGTGGTATTGCCAGCTGAGGGTGTTGCATTTAGGTTAGGAAGATCATTAACCGCGCAAGTATGACCCTCAGACATGATAATATCACCAAACTTTACAATTTGCCTTTCAGATGTGTTCAGATCAATCATATCCTTTTCCACAGAGGGGGCGGCTTCAACCAAGAAATTAGGGGAAGCTAAAGCAGCAAATGGGTTAGACTTAGTAGGGGCGCAAGATTGATCAGAAGCCAATTGTTGAGAATGTTTCTTCCTAGGTTTCTTGTTTTTGACCGTCTGGAACCCTTCACTATCTTTTAAATAAACTTTTTGATTCAAAGCGGGTTGTCATTGCAAATTTTTAGGTTGATTAGATAAGGGATTGACAGAGCTATTCTCCTTAAAATCTTTACCTAGAGCCATAACTATGCTTTGTTTAGGAGCCGAATTATCAGGAACAATTACAAGTTCTATGTTATTGCCATCGCTAGGTATGTTTCCATGTGTTGTTTCAGAATTCCTTCTACTGATAATTGGGCAATTCTTCCTGATATGCCCTTCCCTTTTGCATAAAAAGCAGGCATTAAGACCCCCTAATATCTCTATTGGGCAGGAAACCACATCGCCATGAATTTTCAGAGTAAGCTTCTGAGGAATGTCAACTCCCGGTTTAAGGGAGAGCAAAACCCTAGCATCAAGGTTGGAGACTAATCTTGAGGTTTGATCTATCCTGATGATTGACCCAAAAGGGGCTAGAAGCTGAGCAATAAATTTCCATAAAAACGGTGGAACCTCTTTAAGAATAAGCCATCTAGGAGCAGACAGGGCTAAAACCTCATCACTAATCGCATCATGAGACCAAGCAAGAGCCCTAAATGAGGTTTTGTCAACATTCCAATACTATACTAACAATAATTAGATTTATATATCATTTTTATGATGATTTATCTACTCACAAACTTTTGTTTTTAAAAACACAATTAGACGAGAACCAAAAAACAAAAATATTTTATATTATTTATACTATACTATACTATTTGTTATAATTCTTAATATATAAAAATAATATAAATCATGACAATTATTATGATAAGAAAATAAATAAAATAAATATAAAAAAAGTTAATATAAAAAAACATCTTAAAGATTTAAAAATAAAACAAAATATTGTTGATGATAATTTTGCTTAGAGAGTGACTTTGCTGGAAGATTGGTCATTTTCAAGAATGTTCTTTTGAGGGATGATCCCAACTTCATTCTTTCTAACTACACTATCTAATCAAAGACCTATTAACAAATTATATATTTTCTTTTAAATAATATTTATAAAAAACTACTAAATAGTTTTTAAATTTTAATATTACATTAAAAATCTAAACATTCAAAAACTTATTTTACCATCCAATGATTTCTAAATAAAATAAATATTTATATCAAACAAACATCGATCTTGACAACAATTCCTTTTATAGCTGCATTATTATTTTTTACTTCATCAATTTTGAATCAAATTATTTCACATTCTGTAAGCAATTTTATAATTAAATTCTAGATAAATTCCACTCATCTCCAACAACTTGGAATAATAAAAAAATGCTTAAATTTTCAGACATATTTACTGCAGAATATTGACACAAATGTGGGGAACTTTACCGTTCTTTAAGTTGCTATTACATTTTTAATTAGATAAAGCAAATCAAATTACAAATATCAAAAACCATCTAACTCAGTGTGAAATATAAGATCATTTCTTAACTTTGAGGAAATTTCAATGGCTTTCTTTGAATCGCAAACATAAAAACCTCTGTGATCTCCCTCTTTATATGAACAAAAGAAAGAAAAATCGGAAGAGTCCAACTCTTACGAATTTCTAGGAAGCATGGGACTCTTTGCTATACTTTCCATAAAAGTTTATAATTATTACTGTGACTAGTTGAATTGTCAGGTCTTATGCCAGAGAGCTTATCCACATTTTGGCGGCTGTTGCTATTTATTTCAT
Source organism: Chamaecyparis obtusa (assembly GCA_027943335.1). Lineage (NCBI taxonomy): Eukaryota > Viridiplantae > Streptophyta > Pinopsida > Cupressales > Cupressaceae > Chamaecyparis > Chamaecyparis obtusa. Next base: position 91,661 of record BSBK01002949.1, read on the forward strand.
GATTGTGGAAGCAATCTTTTTGCACGCTTTAACACATCGAATTGATCTCCTTGTGCATTTGGATATCTGTGAAATTTATTGATGAAGAGTTCAGTGACGACGTATGAATGAAGTGGTATTGGTACATTGTCATATCATGTGCCATATTATTCAATCATAGAATGTAAGCTAACAATTTCTTAGTACATTGTGATCATGTCATGTGACATATTATTCAATCATAGAATGCAAGCTAACAATTTCTTAATGAGTTACACTAGATCATAATAGAGCTCGTTCTCAGCTTGCCTTTCAGTCTGTAGAAGTTGCATGATACACCCTTTAAGTTTTCCAAAGATTGGGAGAATAACCCAGGAACAAAGAAAACAAGACAATCAATTCAAATAATAATTTGAAACCTGCAGTCTGGGCGAGGTCAACCATCATCAGGCTTCGATTATGAACATTTCACTGATTACATTGGCTAACATATGTTCTCACTTGTAAACATCATTCAACATTTTGTAATGTGGGCCATCTTCACAATTTACACTATTTTGTATAATGGGCCATCTTTACAATTTGCACTATTTTGTATTATGGGTCATCTTCATAATTTTCAGACCCACTGAATTCAAACCAGTGTGAGAGAGAGATTTTAAACTAACTGCCTTGCTGAAATTTTAGCTAGAATTCATTCAAAACAATTTCAAATTAACTTTCTCAAGATATTTCAATTCAATTTACAGACTTAATTTTAGCTATAATCCATTCAAAAACAATTCCATTGGAGAGAGAATCTAAATTAATTTACATTCATTCAAGACAATTCCAAATTAACTTTCTGAAGTGGAGAGAGAGATACATAACAATTCCATTGGAGAGAGAATCTAAATTAATTTACATTCATTCAAGACAATTTCAAATTAACTTTCTGAATCGGAGAGAAAGATACATATTTTAAATTAATTTACACACTGTCTAAAATTTTAACTGTAATTCATTCAAAACAGTTTCAGAACTTTAACAAAACGTATACTTGGCGCTAAAACAAAAACTAATTTAACTGTTTTACATGGCAGCAAAATGTATAGCTTCTACCATTAGTCCATGTTCTCTTAACATAATGGGCAGCTGCAATACTATTGTTCAACCTTTCTCCAATTAAGTTAGCAGCAGTACGGTACTAGAAAATTGCCCTAGCAGACACAGCATATATCTAATCAAAGGGACCAAAATATTGAGCCATTTTCATTACAAGAAAAGTAGTATGTATGTAAAAAAAACCCTGGTAAGAGCAGAAACACTAGTTCATCATGATAATCAGATGCCATGATCTTCATTCTCCAAGCTCCGAGCAAACTCTTCCACATAGTTATCAAACATTACTTTGTCCTCCTTACCTTGCTTAATTCCAGTGCTTGAGATGGAGGAGCAGCAGGAGGCATATTCAGCATTAAGCCTACAACTATTCCTCTCATGACTAGCCATACTGAGGGATTCAACAATTCTTCTGAGCTCTTTGTTAGATTCCCTCAATTCAACTAACTCCACATTCATACCATTGAGACGAGTATGCATGCAAAGAAGAGAGTACCTCACTCTTACCATTTCCCCTCTTATTATACCAGTAAGTACTCTGATTTCTTCTCTAACTCTCCCTAAAATACCTACAACCCAATGAACTGTTCGTTCAATCCTTCCCATTGCTAGAATTTCTATCAAAACACTTGCAGAATTCTGAAGAGATCTCAGATGAAAAACTATTACCAACTACCGTTACCTGCCCAATACTCGAATTTATAGTCTAAACGTTTGCAGTAATGTACTGTGATACCAAGGATAAGACGCTCATTGTTATTACTGCTCTGTTTAATTTGAAAGGATATATGTACTCAGTTTTTGTTTACGTATAGGAATAGCTAAATATATGATCTTAACATGATTTTCCAAAAAACAAATGTATAGAATATGGTTGGATGGGACCTTACTGACTGAAAATCATTTCTGAGCGCTTGAAATGTCAGTGATAGGATATGGCCGATCTAAAACTGATTATCACATTTAGTGAATGAAATATTTTTCAGTAACGATAAAGCTATCGTACAAATCCACTCGTGTGAGCAATAATAAAACTGAGTGAACTTGAAATCATTCAAGGGCACTCTGGAATGATATTTCTTTTTGGTTTTGCTAAATCAAATCACTTTTTTTATGTGCAGAATAATACGAGTGGATATGGAGATAATGGGAGACTGGATTGTAATAATCATCGCATAATAGTTGTATTATCAAAATATACTATTGAGTTATTTTATTATTATTTTTTTAATAAATGAGGAAGAATATTTTATTGAAGTAAAATACATACTGGTGAAGAGACAACAGAATAAAATTATACTTAAATAAAATCTGTACAAATTTAAATTACAAATTATTCTAGATAGGAGAGTTGGGTTGTTACATTGGATTTATAATAATGTAATAAAAACAGGTGTTTTGTTGGAGAGGAGATTGAATTAAATACGACTAAAAATTTATATTTGATTTTTAAAATTTGATTTGGGACAAACAGATTGTGACAAAGATCCCTTCTAAAACTTGAAACTTGGTGAAAATATATCTCAATCTTACACGAATGTAATTCAACCTTGCATCTATAAAAAACATCTATTGTAATGATCTGTTTTCTTTCAAACAAACATCATTGATTAATTGAATGATTCTGATAAATATTTGAAGACACCAAGTAACAAATGTAATTGATGTGGCTATAATTATATTGAGTGATTGAGGATTGTGTCTTGATACAATAACATAGGATGCATTGAATATTGGAATAACCTAGTGTAAGAGCTAGGGTGTCACCTTATGTTGATGCAATAGAATTGATGTGGTTGATGTCAAAAACTAAATAATGAGGGTGGGTTGATCCCTTGTGATAGATGTGGCATTTGAAAATGAACTTGGCAAATATAAAAATGATGTGGCTACAATGATGTTAGGCGATTGAGGCTTGTGATTTAATGCAACATAATGCAATATAATGGATTTTGGAATGACTTGTCTAATAGCTAGGGTTTTACCTTATGGTAATGTAAAATAATTGATGTGGTTGAAGTAAATAAGCTAACTAATGAAGGAGGATTGCCCCCTTGTGATAAGTAGATGTGTCATATTTGTCCTAATGATGGGTGAATCTCACCTATGCTAATCTATAAACACAAATGGCCAAGGGATGGTATCCTTTTACATTTGTCATAGGCAAATAATTTAAATATTTTAGCATTGGAAACAATGAGAAATGGCTAGTTGGAACAATTCAATCTTTATCCAATAATAAAATTTTAATCTTAACAAAGTGTGTCAATCATGTAGCCATGGAAACAATCCTAGCATATCTACACTTATAACTTTAAACCTAAGAAATGGAATTAGGATCTTATATTGGGAAATATGCCATGCATAGATAATATGTTATCTTTTATGTTCAATATAAGATTTAAGTCAATGTGATAGTTAATAGATCAATAAACATCATACACTAGGAAAAATTAAATAAGAAATCTACTCAAAATTTAATTAAAATAAAATGTGAGAGTACAACTTATGTAGTTTCTACCCATACAATATTTATAAATAAATGAATAAAAAATAAAAAATAAAAATGAGTATGCACCATAATTTATAAAAATATTTTTTAAGGTTTGTAAAACTAAATAATATCTTAATATATTTTTATAATTTATTATCTTTGAAATCTGCATTTATATGATGGAATGGAAAATATGAAGCAATATTATGGATATGTAGTATTCCCTATAGTAGGAAAGTATTGCTTTCAAGAGAAAGGGATGTCACTAGAGGTGAGCATCATATGCGATTTAGACCAATTGGTAGAAACAATAGAATCTAAAGGGTGAATCATAATATTGTGTCAAATTTCTTGTCCAAACTTATTTTTTTTTGAACCTCAAACTTTGATTAAATAACGCATAGAGGTTTTGACCCAAGAGGGGTGGATGTAATCTAAGACTAATAGGGTTCAATTTAAGCCCCTTAGATTGAACCCTCTTGGCTCAAATCAAGCATCATTTATCCTTCGCAAGGCCTAGAGGAAAATAATAAGAAATGAGAAGTGGATTTCATAGAGAAGGATCAAACAGTACTTTAATATGTAAACTATAAATCAATTGACTCCATGATTAGTATGCAGCTATGTTCAAATATTATTATTTTTTCATTATTTAATATTATTACTATTATTCTATATGCTAACATTTATAGGATCTTGAGGAAGATTACTTATTGGCCTTGTTTTAGATTCTGTTTGGAAACATCAATCTAACAAGGATTGAGAATCTAAATAGTGAGACCTGTCACTATTTTATCTATCATTTTCCATTCTTTTTTTCTTTTTTTTTGTGCTCCTATAAGAGCACACACTCTTTACCATTATTAATATTGTTGTTGTGTAGGTTGGAACACCAACAAGGGGTTTGATAGAGGCAAGCTCTTATACAACATAACTCATTTTCCCTTCTAATAATGCAACATCTAGGTTTCTATGGTGGATTAAATATTTGATGTTACATTTAGTGACTCTTAAACCCTATTGCTTATATTTTTTAGTTTGTCATGATTGAATTAGGTTATTATGATCATTTAAACTAATTTTTATATTGATTCCAAACTGTTATTGTCTTAGGTGCATTAACCTTGATAATGTTTTACAGAATCATGACCTTAGGTTTTCATAGCCTCCAAATACTAGCGAAGTGAAATGACACCCTTGATAGTCTACCCTAGATTTCTACACTATGTTCTACTCTAGATGTCATATTTTTTTATTTGTCTTCTATTTTTCATATTCAATCTTATAACATTTATGTTTTATTAATTAGATAATTTTAATTATCACTAGCTTAGATTATTGCATCATCCAATAATCCTTGTCATTTACAATAATTGAACAGAACCCAAGAAGCTTGGCTCCCTTGAGGAGGTTATTCAAGCACAACATCTTTGGTCCATTTGTGTTCGAATTTTGTATGGAAGAAGGATTGATCTAGGTCAGTATAGGACCTCTTTTACCATATAAAATTTTTGTGGATCTAAAGTATCTTACATTTTTAAATACTATAATTTACTTGCATATTTTTTTTTTTAATTTGGTCAACTAGTCAATTGATTACATGGTTACATTGAATATCATATTTAGCATTTGTAAAACTATTATATGTTTAGTTTAGAAAAGGAAAACAACATTTTTAATTCTAACACTTCATAAGAATATCCATCTTTTCATCATTTTCTTTTATCTACCACTTCCTAGGGGAATATGTTTGTATTAAAAATTTTACTTCCATTATGATTTTTATGACCTAGTTTCTAGAATCTAAAATTCTTGTGATGATAATTTATCACACTATGGATTCACATGCTTTAAATAGCTCTAGTGAAGTTATCCTAAATTTTTTAACTTATTTAAATCCTAGATAGTTTTGGAATATAGACATCTTTGGACTTCATTCACACCTTATTGATAATATTTGTGTCAATCCCTCCATGATTCTCCTAAGAAAAATCACCTTTTGAATCATGTTCTTCAGGCTAGAATTTAGAAGCTAAACAAGGAATTGAATAGATCATAGAAATTATTGAGTATATAACCTTGGTCGGGGACGTTGTCCCTCTTATAGATAATCTTAAGATATTTTTAATTAATTATTTAAAAGGCATGATATTTATATGTAGTCTATCTTGCATAATTTTTATAAAGGTACTAGAATTAGCTAATTATGTAGAAATTCTCAATAATATGTCCCTTCAAAACCTAATGGGGATGTAGGTGTGGATACCCATGTTGACTTCTCCTATTCCAACATTCACTTCTCCTATTATAATTAGAGCCCTATGTCATGAAGAGACTAATCAAGAGTTATTTTTGAGGAAGAGTTTGTTCAAGACGAGATGTAAAATTGAAGGAAAATGTTGCAAAGTAATCATTAGCAGTGGTAGTTTAGACAACCTAGCATCTAAGGAGTTGGTGAACAAGTTTCAATTACAGAGGTTGAAGCATCCCAAACCCTATCAGATAGCATCCCCACCATTGTCTGTTATATATTTATACATGTATTTGCATGCTTGTCTTTTATGCAAGATTTCAAGTATCGGGCATCGACTTCTTTGAATTGTCAAGATGAGTGTGTCCTATCGCAATATCTCTATGGCAAGAGAGGGAAAATAACATACAGGTCCAATTCTAACCTAAGCCATTAATTGTCCTAAAATAGTGGATAAGTATCTGATTTTTTTACCTATCTAGATTCATCAAGGTGACGTAAATTTGTGAGCCCTTCCTTTAGACTTGATTGTTGCATTTTGGTTTAGTTAGTTTTGTTCCATGGTTGCATGTCATGTGGTTTGATGTGGTTTTGGTGTTAAAATGGATTTAGGAATTAATTAAGATTAATTAAATAAGAGTAAATAATTACACCTTATGATACATTAAAATATTAAATATTAGGTTAACTAATTAATGAGAATTAATTAATCACCTATGTTTAAAAAATAATTTAATTGCAAAGTCAAACATAATTAATTGAAAAAATTAATAACTATGAAAAAATTTAAATTTAAATGTGCAATTTGAGTTAAGAGGTTATTAGTTGAATTGCATATTTTACATTAATTAAAATTAAATAATGCGACTTAAAAAGTACTTTATTATAAAAGTAGAACTTAAACTTTTAAAATCAAGTTGAGTTAAAGTGATTTAAGTTGAAGAAAATTAAATAAATGATTCTTTTCATAAATTGAAGTTGATAAAAACAATGTTGGAGTTGAGTTCTTATTTTTTGGATTTTGAGTAAAGTCTTTTATTATTTTTAAAGTTTAGTTTGTCTTATTTTTGGAGTCATATTTTTTCAACTGTGGTATCTAGGTTTTGTACATATAAGAGAGCTATAAGACCATTTAGAGATGATTAAATCAAGTTTTGAAGAATTCTCTCTTGGAAAATTTTTGGAGGATTAAAGTTTTGGTATTTTTGAAAGCTTTGGGTTTTCAAAATTTGGAATTGATTTTTGATTCAGCTTTATGTATTAAGGTAGGGTTTTAAAAATTTTAAAATTTCTTCATTGAAATCATTGTCTTCTTCGTGTTTGATTAGATCTTATATGTAAATGATGAGTGTTTGTTAAAAAGATGCATTTCTTTGATAATTACGAATATTAGGGAATCTTTTAGAAGAAAAAATTGATTAAGGTTTTCTTTTAAAAGTTTTGCTTTGATTAATTTTCAATTATGGTCTTTCATGGTTTTGAGGATTTTGAAAGAGTTCATTTATAGAGAAAATGCATGCTTTTGAAATAGAAATATAGGTATTTGCATATAAATAATAAGAGTTGCATATTATTTAGGAAAGATATATTCAAATGTATGTTATTTAATGAAGATATATTCAGTTGCATGTTATTTAAGGAAGATATATTTAGATGCATGTTATTTAGAAAAGATGTATTCAGTTGCATGTTATTTAAGGAAGATATATTCAGTTGCATATTATTTAGAAAAGATATATTTAGGTGCATGTTATTTATGGAAGATATATTCAATTGTGTATTATTTAAGGAAGATATATTCAGTTGCATGTTATTTAAGAAAGATATACTTAATTACATGTTATTTAAAGAAGATATATCTAGTTGCATGTTACTTAGGAATGATATATTCAGTTGCATGTTATTTAAGGAAGATATATCCAATTATATATTATCTAGAGAAGGTATATTCAATTGCATGTTATTTAGGAAAGATATATTCACTTGCATGTTATTTAAGAAATATATGTTTATTTGCATGTGTAGCGGTACTCTGCTTTTAGAAATTCTATTTTTTAGAAAAAAAATTATTTAAAAAAATAATTTTTTATTTTTTTTGGAATTTGCATGTAGCGTTATTTTTTATTTAGAAATTCTATTTTTAGAAAGAAATTTTTTAAAAATATCATACAAGAGAATTCTTTTAGAAATACAAAAATAAGAATAATAATGATATATAATTAAATATTATTTGATGAGAATTTAATATTGATGTGTTTATTATTAGAGTTTTTGGTTGTTATGTTTGATTGTCAATATGGATAGCATTAAGTTGGCTTTTAGGAAATGTTATCAGAGGCTTGGGGTTTTTCCATTTTACTGTTGCATAGATATTTACAATGTTTGTAATGTGATAATGGTTTCAATCTTTTTACCCAAACTTTGTTCATTTTAAACTCATTAGTTTGTGAACTCTTTGAGAGACTATGTTTTTATGATGTTATGGATTGAGGACCAGTATGGATTTTGTGATGTTTGGTTTGAGGACTAGTGTGTTTGTTCTTGTTGGCATCTATGAAACTGATATCTGATCATTGTACTTCTATGAGATTTATTTGAGACTTATGAGCTTAGGGTAGGTTATCTAGGTGTTAAAGGAGAAGTGGCTTGCTTTGGAGGCGTTGGAGCCTGGAAATGGCTGCCTAGGTATCCTTTGCAAGTTACTTAATAAAGTGATAACTTAAATACATTGAGAGTGTTAAAATAAATTACTAAGATGTATGTGTTCCTCACTAATGCCTTTGAGTGCTAGTACATGCTAGGATGGTTTGTGAGAAGATGTTGGTTGTCTAGATAGATTGGATGAGGTATAGTTGGTAGCCTTGTCTGTATGAAAGGTTACTGATACAATATAGAGTCACAAGGGAAACTGTAAAACAAACTTTAGGAAACCAAGATATCTCTCTTTTTTTATATGATTTTTAGATTTAGGATGAAAGCAATGCTAATTTAATTAATCTATTGAAAATAACTTTCAAGGAGGGTTAGAAGATGTAAGGTAAAAAGAGATTTGAATGAAATTGCCGAAAAGAAACCTAATGGACATATGCTAGCATCACACCACCATGCGAATTAAATAACCAAGAAGATGAGGGAACCCATAAAACAAAGATCAAATCATATCATATCTTTAGCTAAATGGATGCAATCATTAGCAGAATCAAAAAAATGCAGATGTAGGATAAGCCAAAACTCATCAGATCACAAAGCCACCACAGATGTGCGCACACATGAGACAAGTTAATCTACAAGCATCAAAGAATAATCTTTTCATAAATTCGTCAGAACACAACAATGCAATACCAGCAAACACTGAACTAAAAGATCGCAGACTTAAAACCATTAAACAATCAATTGGCTCTTTGAAATAAAGAATGAGCAAATCACACATTCATAAAATTTGCATAGATAGTAGAAAAATCACACCATGAATGAAGCACTAACTGTATGTATTGTATTAAAATGATCAAATCAACCTTCGTTACATCATTTTATTACAATTTATAGAGCTGAGCTCTTATTTTCGCAGCTAGGGTTTGGCTGCAACTAAAACTTGAAAGTAAATCTAAACTAGAGATTGCATTAAAGAAACTACTACTAAAACTTACTTAAACTACCCTAGCACATAATTAAACCTCGTGCATTGCAAAGATTTGAATAAATCATGCATTAAATAACTTGGAAATGGAGCTGGAACTCATGCATGCACTTGATAATCTTCATGTTTCTGCCCTTGATCTTTAGCTATAGCTTCTCCACATGGGCTCAACAGGAAGAGATCCCAAAATGATGCACAAACGACCCCAAAAAAAAAGCTTAGTTGATTGGAAAATGATCTCTGAGATAACTGGAGTTAACTTTCAGACGTGAGAAAAAATGCCCAAATCTCGAGAGTTGGCCCCAAAAAATCAAGCTCAAAAATTGACTAAGTATTAAGTCCTCCATCTCCAAAATTTCAAACTACGGACTTTCGGAGGCCGAAAGTTCTCCAGGGCTGAAATGCCAAAAATCAAGCTCTGCAAAAATGGCTAAGTGTCAAAATTGCATTTTCTGTACACAAAATTTTTCTGGACTTGGATTGGATGCTCATTAGCTGGGGGGCACTTCTAGATGTGCTTTCTTGATTCTATCTACAATCTCCAACACTTCATCAAAGTCAAGCATCTTAATCCCTTGAAGGACTTCTTGTTTCCTATCTTGGAAGGCGATCAAGTTTTCTACAAAAGTCTTTATTTCTTCTTCTCGAGATAACATTTTCCACATCTCCTCCTTTTGATAGAACATTTGTTGGAGGTCCTCCTTGGTTTTAACTCCCCAAAATATCCCTAGGTATTGGTCAACGATGACATTTACTGAAAACATTATTTTCTCATCCTCTTCATTGTACAGATCCAGGTCCAGACCCTCAAAGAACTTATGCAACTCTTCCACAAAAATCATGTTGTTATCCCTTCTCTTATCCAACCTTTTAAGAACCTTTTCAAATATGGCTAATGTCGTTGTTATCTCCTAGATCCATTGCTCAAAATTGTCTAACTCCAAGCCTTCATATATTTTTACCAAAACTTGGAAGCACTGCTTCCTTATTACTGTTAGCTCATCTAGTACCTTCTACCAGTTTAGGATTGTTTCTTCCACACCATTTTCCTTGCTCATGATCTCAACCAAGGAAGTTATTCCTACCAAAATGCTTCGAAGGGGCCTTAGAATCTTTTTGAAGGATAGACTAGTGAACTGTTCAAAATCCTCCTTCCAATTAGCACATGCCTGTAAAAAAGAATGTGGTACATCTGTATTAATCTCACCCCTCTTCTCCAAAATTGTTTGTAATGAGGCCTTGGGGTTATTAGGGTCAATAGGACCTGTTGTCTTCAAAATGAACTGCTTCATGGCTTCATTCTATTCTACCAGAGCCTTTATTTTCTCCTCGTCCTTGTCCATAACACCAAGGGCATGTTTTAATCTGAGAGTGGCCAAGTGTTGCTACCTTCTCTTATTGGCTCTCCAAAGTATACCTCCTCCAACACATAGTTGTCAGGAGTGATCTCACTTGTACTAACATCCATCGTGGGAATAGCCACTTGTGCCTTCCACCTACCTACTTGATCTTGTGTCACATCAGATAATGTTCTTTCTCAAGTGATTGATGTTGTTTGGTGGAATGCTTGCCCTAATGCAGCCATATAAGCCTCATCATCTATGTATACTCTAACCCTTGGTTGTATTTCTTTTATGAACTAGGTGGGCTTGGAAAAGGAAGTTATAGGCTCATATGGAGCCACCAAATCGGAGGAAGTTATTGGAAGCTTTGTCTCCATCTCTTCTTGACTCTCTTCTCCCTTTTTTGTTTCTTTCTCCTCCATAGTATTCAGCAAACCCTCCTCCTGTGTTTTCTCTTCTTCATCGGTTGTTTGTTGTTCATCAGTCACTTGTTCCTCTGTATCTATTTGTTGCTTCTCCTCCTTAGTGTGTGGCTCTTTTTTAGCCTATGATTCTCCTTGATTAGTGGGCTCCTCTGATCCCACATGCTATTCTTCTACCTTCTCCTCACCAGCTACCTCTATATCTTTCTTAGGCTCTTGTGAGCTTTGAGGCACTGACTCATCTTGGTTAGGAGGTGGAGTGGGTGAAGGCATTCGAAGTGGAGGAAAAGTTGGCCTAGGAACATGAGATGATGAAGTTTTCTGAGGTAGCGGGGTGGTCTTTACTAGAGGTGGAAGTGAAGTGGTAGGTGGTGTTTGATGCAGAAATGGAGGTGGAGTTGGATGCAAAGGTGGAGGCAGAGGTGGAATGGATGAAACCAAAGGGACCTGTGCCATTGTATCTTCCTTAGAGGTGACCCCAATGGAAGAGTATTTATCGGGCTCTGCGGTCTCCTTTTGAACCTTAGCCATCTCAGCAACACCTTGCTCTTGGGACTTTTGTTGGATATCTTCTTCCATGCTACCAAGAGGGCTCGTGAACTGAGTGGGAACTTGTTGCTTAGACCACTTGAAGACATGCAATCCTATGAAGTTTATGATGTCAAACTCATCATCCCCAAGGGCATCCAGATTTATTAGTTCTTCCTAAGTGGCCGCTCCAACATCCTCTAGATCATTATCCATTACTCTCCTCCTTTTTATTGACCCTAACCTTGTCCTTCTACTGAGAGGGATGTCATCCAACTCATCCTTGTCTTCTTCTAGTAGGTTATCCAACTGTGTAGGCATTGAGCCTTTCTTTCTCTTGTAGACATTTCCCTTGATCACTCCAGCCGGCTTGGGTCCTATGATTTTGAACTTTGTTTTCTTTGTCATGCTTGGAAAATCATGGCCGCTGGATGAAGGCATATCTAGCAGTGCAATGCTCCATGTCATCCTAGCCTTGACCTTCTTTGAGTGAGTGGCTGGACCATATGTAGTGGGGCACTCATCCCTATATACCATTTTCAGCCTTAGAGGAGCAGCCTCTTTGAGCTGTGGCTTCAATATCTTTTCTCCCTTATTCTTCTTTTCTTTAGAGGGCTTCTCCAGGAGTCATTTCATTGGCACCAGTTTCATTAGGAAAGGATAGGAAATCCATGATTTGGTGACCTTTATGACATGCTGGGCCCTAAACTCAATATCATCATTTTCATCTCTATCTACCTCAGCAGTCAGGATAGCCCTTGTATACACCTTGTCTATGTTGTAGATGGAATCTAATATGTCCTTGAAATCAGCCTCTTTCTCCCTTTGTGGGATTCTTAATGAAAGAGTAGTCTATGCTAGCTCCAAACTCATGTGGCAATAGTCACGGACCCTCACCTCATAGTCATCCACACAATTTTCCCAATGATCTTCAACATGTGGCTCATGAATGTAATGCCTCCCCATTATATGGATGAATGTGCTGATAGGATCAAAGTGAGGCCTTATCAAATTGTAGGTTGGCATTGAGAACTCATCCCATTCCTAGGTCAGGGATTTTCAGACCTTCATGTCTAGCACGCAGTGGGGTTTGATAGAAATAGGAAAGTCCCAGCAGTGCTTCTTCTTATGCTTGATATGTTCATGTGCATCAGAGAGCTACCTTGCTATCTCTAGGAGAACTACCCTGTCAGAAGGGTACCTTGGCAGCTTCTTTGATGCTAGGGTGCTTCCCACCATCTGAATGTATGTGAAGTTCTAGAATTGTATGTAGAATTCCCCAAGGGCATTTACTTTTGTTGTTGCTTCAGTGGAAAGGTCTTGACATAATCTCCCTCAATGGAGCATATGATGGAAAATACGAAAGCATCATTGACAATTCTAAAGTCTGGGCTGTTATGTGTGTAAAAATCCTTCCTCACTAATTCAGGATACAGTGTGAATGGCTAGGTGTTCTGCTCTCCTATTTCCCCAACCTTGATTAATCCTTGATATACTTCCCTAGTAGCTAGAAGATATATGACATAAGATGTCATGTAGAAATGGGGATCAGTCTTTACTCGGACCAATTTTTCATCAAAGTTATCGCTCAGAATGATGGCCCAATCGAACCTTGCTTGAATTTCCCTTATCTTCTGGATGAGTAGGATCATCCATGGTTCCAATTGAGAAGATCTTGCCAGCCCATACACCCTGCTGATCATTGTGATGGCATCTTGGATGTCTTCTTGCATATACCCCCTCCTCATATCAATTTTGTCTAGTTTGTTTTACGGCATGGGCTACATCAAGTATTCATTGTTTACAATGTCATGAGCCCTAGAGACATTCTTGTTGTAGAATTACATCCCTTTATTGATATGAAAGTCAAAGAACTTGTCGACCCCTTTAGGTAGATGGAATACATCCTCAATGTTGTCTGGCCTTAGGTCCAAGACTACCTTGCCAACACTATTTTTCACCATTCGCTCATTAGGTACATAGTGGCTGGGTAATGTGTTAATAAAGTTTGATGATAGGATGGAGACTGGGGACCCATTGAGTTCACCAAAGAGTAGTGTACCAAAAAAGTGCAGTCTTCTGATCATCCCACTGGTTGGTCACACATTGTCAGGTAATCATTCTAGCTCACATTCCCACAGTTTGTGTTTGTAATGCCTGCATGTAGGTTGGTTACCTTAGAAGGTGGATGGTACCCCTTGAACTTATAATTCTATTGGAAAGTTGTCTATACTAAAGTATATGACTATATATAGTGTTGTCATTATGGCAACAAAGTCATATAGAAGTTTGGAGTGAGCGCACCAAGTGTAAACATCAGAATTCGGTTAAGTATTGAAGATTGGATAGTATACAAAGTACCAAAAGCTTAGAGCATTTGTGCTCATGCATACAGATGAATTATCATATGCACCCTATGATTTAAGATTGTTAGACTATACTCATGCTTAGTCTAAGAGCACATAAGAAGATATGCAGTAGTATGAAAGTTATAGTCAATTGAAGTTGCACAACTAGTATGTGCCAATAGAGAATAGAGCATGGAGCCGAAAATCAACATTTTGGTTTATGATTGTAATGTAAAGTTGTAGAGGCCATGCGCCCATTATATTTAGGTTGCCGACATATGTATATGTTCATTTGTAAGAGTGCTTAAGCCAATTCATTTGGAAGCGTTATTTGTAATAGGTCTACGAGCCGACCTAAATGTTTTGTTTATATGAGAATATAAATATGAGATGCACCCATGGTATTTTGTATGGAAGTGATGCAAGTTATATTAGAGTTATGATAAGCAGAGAAGAGGTATGTGAAGAGAGCATATGATGTAATAGAGCTTGGCTAGAGGTCAAAGCATCAACGCACCAAAGGAACTAATCTGACAAGAAGTCTCATAGAAACAGTTCATCTACAGATATAGTGTGTATCTAATCTCAGAAGGTTGTAGCCTTCATCATTTGAGTAGTGAGCTCTAGGACAGTGAGTCCACTCCCCTAATAGGGATCATTGTAAAAGACTCCTAATAGGGTCTGACCCTTAACCAGGTCTACTGTACTAAAAGCATTGTAAAGCTACTCCTAATATCGAAAAGGATCTTCTAACAAGGATCACAAAACACTAGTCCAAAATATTAGTGGGTATTAAGTCCTACTGGGGTTTTTACCTATTTGGGTTTCCCCATAACCATATTGGTGTCATGTGTTATTCTTATATTTCATGTTCGATGTGAATGTTTAATTCAGTACTTAAGCATTTAAGTAAAGCATAAAGATTAAAGAGAAAAGTTAAAGTATAGTGAACACTGATTCACCCCTCCCCCTCTCTCAATGTTCCCATTCCTAACAATTGGTATCAGAGCTCTGGTCCTCAGCATAGAAGTTTAACCACTTGAGGAGATCATGGAAAAAGCAGATATGAAACATTTGAAGAAGAATCTTGAAGCAGCTCTTGAAGACCTAGATAGTTCAAAAAGAGAAATTGAAGAACTAAAAGAAAAAGTCAGTGATGCTCAATTAGTTATCAAAAGACTAAGAAAGGATTTGAAGGGACGCCTAACAATGATCTTGAAGAAAAAATCAAGAATTTGAATGAAGAAAATGCATCCTTATTGAGTCAGCTTGAAGATTTTGATGACAAACTGATGAACAATCAAGATGCCTACAATGAACAAGTAAAAGAGAACCTTCAACTCAATGAAGAGTTAAGGGAAGCAAATTTTGAAATCTTGGACCTAAAGAATTGCAAAGCAAGATTAGAGTCTGAATTGAAAGAAGCAAAGAATCACATAGAAAAATTGCACACCAGTTCTAATTTGATAGAATCTCAGTTGTATGCAAGAAGAGCCAAAGGAGACACTAGCTGTATTGGGTACAATGAGGCACAAAATCAGATTGACAACATGCGAGCAAGAATGGATTCACAAAAGGACACTACCAATACTAAGAAGACTAAAGATCAATCCAAAGACAATGGTGAACCTCCTAAGAATGAGCGCAAGCCTGGAGAAGCCACTTGTTTTGCATGTAGAAAGCATGGACACATTGCAAGGAACTACATAGAGGTAAAACTTTTTAATGGTTACTATTACACATGTAATAGATTTGGTCATAGAGCAATAAATTTCAATACTAGTAAGAAGAACAGGATTCAACTTGATCAAAGAAATTAAAATCAGACAATTATAAGAAGCTCTCAGAATGTTACATGTCAGATATGTAACTATAATGGTCACACAGCTAAAAAATGTAGAATGGTGACTCATGTCAATGCACTAAGGAATAACAAACCTCCAGTGATTTGTCACACCTGTAACAAGGCTATACATATCTCAAAGTTTTGTAGATCAAGGACGCAAGGTCAGGAGAGCCTTAAAAAGGCTGAAGAACCAATTTTGGATCCGGAAATAGAAGTCAAGTTTGTAAAGGCATTAGAAGGTGTGAGCTTGATTTGGTTAGATGGAAAGAAGGATAATATTGATGGTAATGTATTGGATGCATCCTTAGTGGATGCACCCTCTACATCTGTATGAATGGCCCTCAGGGTCATAGGGGGATTTAATTTATCTCTAGACCCCTACATGGTTGGTATACTCATCCTCAAAGTATGCACCTTTTGAATTAAGCTATTGGAGTGTATAGGAACCTTTGTGCAAGAGGGCACATGTTAATTGTGAGTGCAGCTCAAGTTTGAAATTTTGAAGTGACAGCTTGGTTTACGCGAGTTGCATTAATGGTAGAATTCTTACTTTAAGTACACAAAAGATTGTATGTTCACTCATTGCATTCATATTCAAAGTGATTAGAGAGAAGAATGAGCATTGGAAGCTGTTGTGAAGATTTGGAATTTGAATTATCCATATTGGCAGTGCATTCGATTGATTGCAGAAACCCTAGTTCATTGTGCCATATCAAAAGCCATTAGATCATCTCAGAGATCATCCAGAAAGAATTTATCAAGTTATGGCCACTCCTATTGTTTTTTATGTTGTTGAGAAGAAGAGGTATGTTTTCAGAAGGCACCCATTTAAATCAACCCTAGATGATTTAGAGGGAGCATTCTCCTGCACGTCGATGGGCATCATGCATGTAGAAGACATACGGGCTTACATCTATTGTAAGAAGGAACCTGTTGGACTTGATAGGTTAAGGGTGCACATGGACACAATGTTGAAACTAGACAAAATGTTCATGGATGCATACACCAAATGGAACAATCACCCCATTATTGAATATGCCATAGCATATGAGTTCTATGAGGAAGAATAGATAAAAATCTTGTTGAGTAGAATCCATGATGATTTTTTTTGAATTGGAGATGTTCCAGTGAGAATCATAGGAGACCTAATTCATGAGATGACATGTCTTTCTAAGATAGGTGCCATCCTTCCAGTGGGTAAGGATGTCAGGAAAATGGTGGAACAAGTGTGTAAGTCAAGGAGTGATAAGCATGACATGACTATTGAGCCAATTGAGCAACCAGACATCAAGTTGATATCAATGATACTTGGTTATAGATTTCATCATACTAGTAGGGTGAATAGTGTGTTTTCAGGCACTATTCTAGCAATCATCCATCTTGTGCAAGAATATGGAGAGTTCAAATTGTGTGAGATCTTGTGCACATAGTTGATAGAAAATATCAAAGCCATCAAACATGACAAGACTAAGGTATTCAGGTTTGGTTCCCTTATCATCTATATGTACCTTCATATAGTTGGTAAAGTATCAGATTTGTACCTAAATAAGTCCATCCCAACTATGCCATAGATATTAGATAAGGTATCCTCAGAGAGCACCTTAAGTGACTACATCACCTTGGAATTGAAGACCTTCAGAGCAAGGATGTAGATGAGGTACAGAATTCCTGAGAATATTGTAGAGAAGTATAAGGATACAATATGCTTCATGGTGGAGATTGATACTACATGTATGGAAGCTATGGAACCTAGAACTAAGTGGATTCATCCACTTGGGTATGAAGTTGAGGAACAAGTTCTTGAAGCTTATGCATAGGTATTGCTATCAACCCCTAGAGATGATAATGAACCTAGGTGGGGAACCTATGAAGAAAAGACTAGAGAAGTTGATGCTAAGATGAATAGTGCTGTAACAAAAAGAAAAGTTGCAAAGGTCACATCAAAGATCCTAAGGATTCACGGTGTATCACAAGAAAACCTTGATAAAGCAAGGGATGAGAAGATTTCCCTAGAATTGAAGAACACAACAGAAGAACAAGAAGATCCTAAGTTGAAAAAGATTAAAGTTGAGAAGGATGATAGTCAAAAGAATAAAGAAGACAATACTCCTTTTGCACCCAAAGATACTCCTCCGGAGTATAAACCAATGGTCAAGAGGAAGAAAGAAGCTAGCACTAATCATCCATCCTCGTGAGCTACAAGGAGCAAAAGAAACATTCAAGCACCTCCTAAGGTAGGATTCAAGCCTAGCCTTAAAGTTTTGAGCTCTATAATTATTGATGAGGGCAGAATTGATCAAGTAGGAAAACACTATGAATCATATAGTGAGATTGATAAATCCAAGATTCATGATATGATTATCAAACATATGATCAAGTTCAAGATGATAGTTCTTGAATTGAAAATAGAAATTCCAGATAAAGTTTGGAATATCTTAGAACACCTAAAGAGCCAAGCTACTGAGGAAGATCAAAGAATAAGAGAAAAAGTATTAGAAGATACACTGTCTATATGTTCTAAAGATGAAGAAGCACTAATATTGAATCTAGTGAAGGCACACCTAAGAACAAAGATGAGAACTCTTCATATAATGAACAAGGACTATGACCTAATAACGAAGGAGACATAAAAAGCACTTGAAAAAGTGTTGTTAGAATAATAGATCAAACCACCTACTATGCCCATCACTCATGCACCTATTAAGGAAGATAAAGTGGTAGAGCCCACTAATGCACCAATAAAAGGTCCTTAGGACTCAGCACCCACAATCAGAGGCAGAAAAGTTTGTGCCCATGACAGGATCACTCAAGGACAACACATTCATCATAGACAATGTGGAAATAGCCATGGCATCTACTGATAAGGACTTGGATAAGTTTGAGGAAGTATTTATCAGCACTTAGGAAGCAAAAATCCTATGCAGCAATACTCCTCCTACTTAGCAAGAAGAAGTATTCATAGAAAACATATCTGATAAGAAAGAAGAAGAAAAGAAAGATGAATCTTCTATTGATTTGATTAAGGTAAAGAAAGAGGTGATGAATAGCACTCCCATCACTCCCTCCTCAACATTGTTGTCAAGTTTCACACTTGACACTAGTATTTTGGATTCTTGGAAAGAAGACTTGATACAATTCAGCATCCTAGCTATGGAGAAGGAAAAGGAGAAGCAAGTCATGAAAAATCCTCTCCTAGTAGAGTCAGTAAATATTTTGAATAGTTTTCTACTAGAGGATAAAAAGATGGTAAATGTACAATCAGTTGATGATGTGAGCATAGTTATATCATAGTTCAAAGTCAATTTTACAAGCCTAGAAAAATCTATGGCCATAGTGGTAGAGGAGAAATACTTGAAGAAGAGACTCAATGAGCTAATGAGTAATTTTGCACTAGACTTGAACTCTCTTAAGTCTGGTCAGGCATCATTGAAGGAGTGTAATGCAAAATCCATGGATCAGGATAAGTTCATTGATGCCCACCTTAAGAAGATAAAAAATGTAGAGGCAATGATTGAGAAGGTGAAGAGTTCAGTGTTAGATACTTCCACTGATGTAAACATGTGTAATAATGTCTATCAAGGTCAGCTAGACATAATTGAGAAGGCAGAAAAATAAAAGGAGAAGATAAGGTCTAGACAGACACAATTAAGGAATGCTCTTGCACCCTCCTTAGACATTCTCAGTCAGAACATAAAGGAGATTGATGCGACCATGGTGACCTATGATCAAGGTTCAAGCATAGAATTGGAGAAGATGGAAAAGCTTCAATATGCACTATGCACCCATCTACAGATAGTCAATTCATTGATAAAATTTTGGCATAAGGAGATCCAGAACCTCAAGATAGCATATTCAGATGTGTTCCCTTAGTAAGGGTATGTAGATATAGTTCTTTGATGCACCTTTGTCATTAATGTCAAAGGGGGAGTTTTATAGAATATGGGAGATATAAAATGGAGTATATAAGATGTATAGGGAGATAGAAGTTTATGTATAAAAATGTATAGGAGACAAAAAGTTTTTTGTTAAGGATAGTTAGAGCCTTGGCCATATTCCTTTGTTGCGATTAATGAAAAAGGGGGAGACTGTTGACAAGTTGTCTATACTGAAGTATATGACTATATATAGTGTTGTCATTATGGCAACAAAGTCATATAGCAGTTTGGAGTTAGCACACCAAGTGTAAAGATCAGAATTCGGTTAAGTATTGAAGACTGGACAGTATACAGAGTACTGATAGCTCAGAGAATCTACACCCATGCGTATGGATGAATTATGGTATGTGCCCTAGGATTTAATATTGTTAGACTATACTCATGCTTAGTCTAAGAGTGCATAAGAAGATATGTAGTAGTATGAAAGTTACAGTCAGTTGAAGTTGCACAACCAGTACGTGCCAGTAGAGAATAGAGCATGGAGCCGACAGTCAACATTTTGGTTTGCGATTGTAATGTAAAGTTGTAGAGGCCATGCACCCATTATATTTAGGTTTCTGACATATGTATATGTTTATTTGTAAGAGCGCTTAAGCCAATTCATTTGGAAGCATTGTTTGTAATAGGTCTAAGAGCCGACCTAAATGTTTTGTTTATATGAGCGTATAAATATGAGATGGGCCCATGGTATTCGGTATGGAAGTGATGTGAGTTATATTAGAGTTATGATAAGTAGAGCATAGGTATGTGAAGAGAGCATATGATGTATTAGAGCTTGGCTAGAGGTCAAAGAATCAGTGCACCAAAGGAACTGATCTGATAAGCAGTGTCACAGATATATTTCATTTGCAGATATAGTGTGTATCTAATCTCAAAAGGTTATAGCCTTCATCATTTGAGTAGTGAGCTCTAGGACAGTGAGTCCACTCCCCTAACAAGGATCATTGTAAAAGACTCCTAATAGGGTCTGACCCTTAACTAGGTCTACTGTACTAAAAGCACTATAAAGCTACTCCTAACAGGGTAAAGGATCTTCTAACAAGGATCACAAAAAACCAGTGTAGAATATTAGTGGGTATTAAGTCCCACCAAGGTTCACAAAAAACCAGTGTAGAATATTAGTGGGTATTAAGTCCCACCAAGGTTTTTACCTATTTGGGTTTCCCTGTAACCATATTGGTGTCATGTGTTATTCTTATGTTTCATGTTCTATGTGAATATTTAATTCAGTACTTAAGCATTTAAGTAAAGCATAAAGATTAAAGATAAAAGTTAAAGTATAGTGAACACTGATTCACCCCCCCCCTCTCAGTGTTCCCATTCCTAAAAATTGGTATCAGAGCTTTGGTCCTCAGCATAGAAGTTTAACCACTTGAGGAGATCATGGACAAAGTAGATATGAAACATTTGAAGAAGAATCTTGAAGCAACTCTTGAAGACCTAGACAATTTAGAAAGAGAAATTGAAGAACTAAAAGAAAAAGTCAGTGATGCTCAATTAGTTATCAAAAGACTAAGAAAGGATTTGAATGGATGCTCTAACAATGATCTTGAAGAAAAAATCAAGAAGTTGAATGAATAAAATGCATCCTTATTGAGTCAGCTTGAAGATTTTGATGACAAACTGATGAACAATCAAGATGCCTACAATGAACAAGTAAAAAAGAACCTTCAACTCAATGAAGAGTTAAGGGAAGCAAATTTGGAAATCTTGGATCTAAAGAATTACAAAGAAATATTAGAGTCCGAATTGAAAGAAGAAAAGAATCAAATAGAAAAATTGCACACTAGTTCTGATTTGATAGAATCTCAGTTGTATGCAAGAAGAGCCAAAGGAGACACTAGCTGTATTGGGTACAATGAGGCACAAAATTAGATTGACAACATGCAAGCAAGAATAGATTCACAAAAGGACACTACAAATACTAAGAAGACTAAAGATCAATCCAAAGACAATGGTGAACCTCCTAAGAATGAGTGCAAGCCTAGAGAACGCACTTGTTTTGCATGTAACAAGCATGGACACATTGCAAGGAACTACATAGAGGTAAAAACTTTTAATGGTTACTATTACACATGTAATAGATTTGGTCATAGAGCAATAAATTGCAAGACTAGTAAGAAGAATAGGATTCAGCATGATCAAAGAAATCAGAATTAGACAATTATAAGAAGCTCTCAGAATGTTACATGTCAGATATGTAACTATAATGGTCACACAGAAAAACAATGTAGAATGGTGACTCATGTCAATGCATCGAGGAGTAACAGACCTCTAGTGATTTGTCACACCTGTAACAAGGCTAGACATATCTCAAAGTTTTGTAGATCAAGGAAGCAAGGTCAAGAAAGCCTTAAAAAGGCTGAAGAACCAGTTTTGGATCCTGAAATAGAAGTCAAGTTTGTAAAGGCATTAGAAGATGTGAGCTTGATTTGGTCAGATGGAAAGAAGGATAATATTGATGGTAATGTATTGGAGGCATCCTCATTGAATTAGAGGAGTCAAAAGTTCGCATGTTGCAACCTCCGAAAGGCCAAAAGACCACCATAGTGCCTTTGTATTTGAAACTGCGAAGTCTTCTGCAAACTGGGGAAGACAAAAGCTTCGGTGTGTAGCAAGGATGAAAGTCTAAAAATAGCACTTGTGTGCTTGAGAGAAAGGCTTAGGTCCTTTGGGTTTGGCATTTCAAAGGACAAGATATTTCAATGTGTGCCAACACCAAAATGCTAAAAGTGCCAAAATCACTTGGTTCTGTAGGATTGAAGTCTGAAAGTTTCAGACCGCGAAGATCTGAAACTAGGGTTTGACCTCATTGGACTTGAAAATGAGTCCAATGGAAATTTTTACCACAAAATCACAAGGGGGTTGGAGGAGACTACCTCGCAACCCTTAAAACATGACCAGATGGGAAAATCCCTAGACTAGCAAGAAAACCCTTAAAAAAGCTAGCTAAGACCAACAAAACAAAAAGATTAAGCAAAACCATAGCTAACAACAAAATAAAGTGACATAAAAAGAGAGGGGGAGAGGAAACCCACCTCGACAACAAGCGAAAAATGAAAAGGAAGCAAGACTGAAGTGGTGAACAAGAAGCACAGGTGCGTAGAGAGCTCCAAAAAACACGATCGACAAAAAATGTTGAATGAGTTTAAAACCTAGGTTATGCTTTATATAGGTAGATCAGTGGGTGAGGTCAACCGCCCTTCGATCAGCCTTTTGGGGCTACTAGACCCCCAAAAGTCTGAAACTCTTAAAAGGCCTACCAAGGAGTTGGACATTTAGATCTTTCAGTGTCTGAAAAATGGAACTCCGCCTTGGGTGAGGTAATCGCCTAAGATCAAAGTGCTACAACCAACTTCACCACTTCAGACCTTTAGCACTTTTGGACATCCAAAAGTCTGAAAGTGTGACAAGATAAAAAATTATCTAAAAACAAAAAACAAAAAGGACAACAAACCAACAATTAGAAGACAAGAAAAAAGAAGAAGGGGGTCCCCTAAAGCCAAAAGGCTAAAAGGGGAGCATGGTTGTGGGACCACAACAATTTTAGAACCCTAATTAGGTCAAATCTTTATGATATAAGAATTTTCAAGATGTCAGATTGGATAATGATACATGAGAAGTAGCCACCTACATGAGACATCTAAAGATCAGATAGGGATATGATGTTAAAGTTTTGACAGAGTACTCAAGGATTATATTAGAATCAGACCAGAGGCAAGCGAGAAGTATTTGAAAGACAAATCTATCAAAAAAAGTTGATATCAGTTAAGAGCTAAGAAGATCTAAAATTTAGCAAAGTAAGTTGCTACATCCAGATCAATTTATTGCTACTTTCTCACAATTGTGGTGGACAAAATCTCTTAACAGAGTAGACCTAACCATCTTTTGTAAATCTCTTAACCAAGTGTAGACTTAACAATGTTGCTAGGTCTTAAAGGTTACTCCTAACAGGGTAAGATCATTAGAAGTGATCAACATTGTAAGGCCTAGCATGCAACTTTATTATTGCAGTAGTGAAGCTTTGTGGTTGTCATCCCAACCATAGTTTTTACCTTCTAACAAGGGTATCTATGATACCAAAATACATCTATCAAGTGTATGAAGTTTCATGAATGTTTACACATTAGATTAGAATCATTTCATATTTTAGTTATGTTATGAATGAATGCAAATGATAATATGACACTCAGTCAATGAAAGACATTATATTAAGGTTTAAGATCAAAAAGTTTTTAGGGTTACTGATTCACCCCTCCCCTTTTAGTAACTCACCTTTCCATAATCTCAACAATTGGTATGAGATCTTGTTCTCTTATTAAAGAAGTTTAATCACTAAAGAGGAAAGATCCTTAAAGATGGAAAGGTATAAGCTTGATAAGATAATTGAAAATTAGAAATTGGAGATGCCAATTCTCTTGGAACAGCTTAAGGATACCAAGGAAAAGCTAAGAGAATCATTGAACAAAAGAAAGGATTTATCATTTCAGTAGAATGAGACTCAATATCATAAAGAAGAGATAGAGGAATTGTCTGAAGGATCTAGAAGTATATTTGATGCATCTGAAGGAACTATCTTAGATCTATTTGAAAAGAATCAACACCTCACCGAACAAGTGAAAGCATTGAAAATTGGACAAGAAACTCAAATGGTAAGAATGGTTAAAGTTATGAACAATACAAGACAAGCTGAAAAAGAAAGGAAAATGGCTATTGAACACGGAAGACAAATGACTAAGAAGTTGGAAGAAAACAAATTTTAAATATTAAATCTGACTGAGCATCACTTTAAAATTACAAATCAGATGATTGTCATGAGTCTTGAGAAGTCAACTGGGTGAACAATGAGCTTTCTAGGAAATTGGAAGACATTGGTGAATTAAGGGAAGAGAATGAAAGATTGAAAAATAAATTGAAGATGCAACATCAACACAATGAAATGATAAAGAAAACTAAGGAAAGCATCAAAAGGATGGATGAATTATTAATGATTCAAAGAAGACTAGAAAACACCACTAGATTAGGTTATACCAAGCAAGGAGAGTCATCAAATCAAGTAGAGAAAAAGAATGCCTATGAAAATCCTAGATCAAAGAATCTCTCATGCTATCATTGTGGAAAACCAAGTCACACAACAAATGTCTAAAAAAGTAAAGCTTAGGGTACTCCTAACACTACTCCTAAATTTGATGATTATTGTTACAAGAAACAAGTACATACATCAAGCATATGAATGTAGATCAAAGAAAAAGTCACCTAAGAGGCATTATATGGAAAAAAATTGTCATACTTGCAACAAGCATGGTCATAAATCACAAGAATGTAGGGCACAGATGAAACAAGTTTGGAAACCAAAGAGACAAAATAATACCTATCAACTGAGAAGACAAGGTAATTCTTACACTTGGGATTACAACACTTGGTTTAATTGTATATCATGTGGAAGCTATGGTCATATTGCTGCAAATTGCATGAGACTACACTGGAGAGATAAATCTAGAAATTGGACAAATTTGGAATGACATGTCTGAACTATCACAAGGTCGGATACTTAAGTAAAGATTGTAGAGATTGAGCACTAGAACTAAATGTTGATATGAATGAGAATAATATTGATGGAATCAGAAGGAAGATGAGTCAAATGTGGATAAAATCAACAAAAGATAATGCAAGAAAAAGAACAACAATTGGTGACACCTCATCCTTTGGATTAGATGATTTCACCACTTCTACCTAGGCAAATCAAGTATGGGAACTAGATTTTAATCAGTTATACCTTACAATAGCTCCTTATATCTATTGCATGAATACCATATCTTCATGAATTAAGATGCACTAGGTTGTTATATGTTTTTGAATTGGAAATGAGCATAGTCAATAAAGCTTTATTGAGTAAGAAATTGTCAGTCGATAAAAATGGTAAGGTTAACTGAGTTGCATAGTCAACTGAGTGTTGGTAATGTTAACCAAGCTAATGTATCTAAAGGAAATAACTAAGTGTATGACCATTAACCAAGTTGTGGTTGGTGAAGCATTTAATGTAATATATTTATGTCGTAAAGCACTTTTGGGTATAAATACATGTTGATCCAACTAATTTTTCACATTGCATTTGAAGAGAAAAACTAAAGAGAAAGGAGAAAGATTTGAGAAACCAGATTTTGAGCTATTTACAATGATTTGTGTATTTTAAGGAAGTGTTTGGAAGTTATTCAAGAAAGTTTGAAGCAAAACCGAGCAATTTGAACATAATTTTTTTGAAGGCCTAATTTATTATTAGCGATGGCTTCCACTACAAAATTCATTCAATCAAAGGTTGATAAGGAGAATAAAGTCACACTTATAAAAAACACAACCTATGAGGAATCAAACTACAAGCTACATCTTGAGTTTTCATCTCAGATCGATGAAAAAGGTGTGTTTCATCTATACCACCTAGGGTTTTGCTAGTGAAGGATATTTGATCGTACATTTACTACAAGATTAGTGAGATTTGTGATTTTGAGATATAATCCACTTATCAGGAGCTATGCACAGATGTGAAACTAAAAGATGAGCATGAATACATGGAGATAAAAGGCTTGAAAAATGCACTTCATTTCCCAAAGGTATTTAAGATTTAGTGGATTAGGATTGTTTTGAGCTGAGTAAAAGATAGAAAAATATGGTTAGATGAACCACTAAAGATCACCAAGGATGTGATACACATGGTCACCAGATATCCAGTCTATGACAAGGCAAAATCCCTAAGGCACCCATTGAGGAGAAAAATTGAAAAGCTAACTAGATTCGAATGGGATGGCAGAGGAATGAGGATCAACACCATTGATGATCTTGAGACTAGATTCAGAGCATATGTCATAGAATACAAGGTATTTCAATTGAGTAGATAGAACAATGTTCCTTCCGGTGGCATTGACATTGCTTAATAAATTGTGAAGATATGTCTTCATCTTGACCTAGCTGAGTTGATGTTGAGGCAACTGAAGGAGAATATGAGAACAATCTGAGTTACTAAATCCAACACCTACAAGTTTGGATCCATTTTGATATGTATCTTTTTCTACTTACATAACTCATTTCCATCAATCAGTGATGTACAAATGGAGGTAAATAAGCCAGTAATTATTCAAATCAGTGAATTCATAAGTAGTTTAGGCTAGAATTTTGAGCTAGTTATGGATGACTACTTTGGAAAATTTAAGGATAAAATGCACAAGACAAGTAGAATTCTTGAAAATTTGGTGAAGTATAAAGAGGAAATTTGTTTCTTAGTGGATACTGACACCACTATAATTAAGGCAGTTGAACCGAGGATTGCACGGATTCCATTGGTGGCATATGAAATAGACATTGACCGAGATGCTAAGTCAATAAAGGCACTTATTGTAGAGCCAAAGGATAAAAGTGCAACAAGGTTTGGAACTTATGAAGAAGCAAAACAAAGAATAAAAATGGATTTAGTTGGAGTTAAATTAGGAAAGAAATCAAATAAAATGATAGGAAAAATTGAAAACCAATTTGGAGATGAAAAAGTAGAGAAGTTGGTTGAAGAGGCAACTGGGGAACATAAGCTAGTCAGTAATAGTGAAGATGAGGAAGAGATTGAGTCAGAAAAGGACATAAAAGAAGAACCACTAAAGGTAATGAAAGGAAAAAGGAAATAGGATGATGCTCCTACATGAGAAAGGACAAGGTCCTCTACAGGTGTTTCCCCACCTCAAAGAAGAGGAGTAGCAAAGATAACAAGGTCTACACCGACAAAGACCTATCAGAAGAAAAGAGGTACTCAAGCTTCCATCGAGGTACCAAAGAAGAGAAGAAAGTTAATAAGGAATAAAGATGATGTAGATTCAGAAGAGGAAGATACAAGTAAATTTAAATTAGTTGTTAATAAATCACAATCTATTGATGAGATTGAATAAGGCATAAAAGAAAAAGGAGGACTAGGAACTCAAGAACAAGGCCACAAGCCGTAGGAACTCACACTGGGGGAATTGAAAAGAGGTGGGACAAAGAAGAGAGTGTATCCAATGAGAAACAAAACACAAATCTAGAGAAAATGGCTCTAGTTCCTTATGGAAAATCACCATCATCCAGCAAACATGAAAAGAAAAAGAAGAAGAAACATGGTAAAGGTTTGGTCACACTTGATGAAGTGATAGAGATACTCACATGTGATCCGAGACAATTGGACCATGAAGCTCTTAGGAGGTATGGAGAAATATGCACCCAAAAAGAAGCTCGAGAGAAGCTGAGGCAAGAAAGAAAACACAAATAGGTGCTAGAGGATGTGAAGGAAATTTTGATACAAGCTATACTTGATGTCAATGCTGATGAGAATACCCTCATCATTGACCAACTTGCAGTACTTACCAAGCACATAAAATCTCCTACCACTGATGCAGAAAAGAAGATTGAGGAAAGAGCAGAAACTAAGATTCGGTACAAGATCACAAAAAAGATCAGCTAAGCAATGGAAATTCACAAGGTGAAATTATCCGAAATAATAACTAAAATTGAAGGTATTATTCAAAAAATACTTACTGTTTTGAAAAAGATTTGTACTGTAGATTCATTTACTACAGATATAAATGGAAAATTGAATAAGTTAGATGAAGACCTATAGAAAAGTGTTGAAATCTTGATAACCAAACCCTGTGCATTCAAAATGCATTACACAAAGGTTAAACATATACAAGGGTTAAGAAATGAATTGAGAAGAGAACAGGACAAAATAAAGCATCAAATAACTGAGCTTCAAGTTGAGTTATTACCACGCATAGAGGTGATGCAAGGACATGTTGAGAAGGCAAAGGAATTAGTTTCTACCCCCGAGCTATCAATTGTAGATCATATTTTTGATATGCATGCCCAGGTAGGCCTAGAGAAAATTGCACTAGAGAGTATGAAAGAGGAATGGGAAAACCTCTTGGACAACCTTAAGAAAACCCACCAGAACATTTTTGACAAGTTGTGAGTATAAGTTATGGCATTATTACCAAAAAAGGGGGAAAACTATGTATATAGTATGTATACCGAGGCAAATACACAGGGGGAGTCCATAATTTTTTTTGTAGTATACAAGTTTTAAGATTTTGAAGATTTTGATTATGGCATACATATGTGTTTTTATCACTAATTCCAAAGGGGGATAATGTTACACATAATTACATTATGATTTGTCATTAGTGTCACACATAAAGTTGGTAAAGGAAGAAAATAGACTAGTCGGTCAAAACACCAAGTATAGTAATCTAGCAAAGAACAAGGAAGAATGATAAGTTAACTGAGAATAGTCTTGAATGATCACATAAACCAAGCCAGCTAATTATGTTGGAAACTACAATTGAAATAATTGTTGTATTGTCATTGATGTCAAACCTTAACTAGTAAGATTGTTGCTACTTAGGAAAGTACTATATCTATTGAATTGTTGAGAAAGAGAAGAGATAGAAAGGATGGTAACAATAGCAAAACCTTTACTTCTGAACACATTTTAGATTTGGTTCATACTAACCTTTGTGGACCTATGGGTGTACAAAGTTATTGTGGTGCTAGATATTTTATTTTGTTTGTTGATGATCATACCAGGATGATGCATGTAATGTTTCTAAAAGAAAAATCTGATGCTTTTCAAAATTTTAAGTGGTATTTGGCTAAGGTTGAGAAGGAGACAGGTAGGAACCTGAAATGTCTTAGATCTGACCGAGGTGGAGAATTTACATCAAATGAATTTAATCTATTTTGCAATGATAGAGGAATCAAAAGATAGATGTCTGCACCTAGGACTCCTCCACAGAATGCTATAGCAAAAAGAAAAAATAGATCTATTTTGGACTGTGCTAGGACACTATTGATTGAAAAGAATGTGCCACAGAAATAATGGAAAGAGGCTATAAGTATAGCTGTTTACACTCTTAATCGGGTATAGATCAAGAAAGGTACAAATCTGACACCTTATGAATTATGGTATGGGCATGCACCGAGTGTTTAATATTTTAGAATCTTTGGAAGCAAGTGTTACATATTGAAAGATAATAGGAATGGAAAGTTTGATGCTAAAAGTGATGAAGGCATATTCCTAGGCTACTCCACAAAAAGTAAAGCTTATAACTGTTTGAACTCTAACACTAACAAAATTGTGGAATGTGTGAATGTAAAAATTGATGAGTATGTAGAAAGAAATGAGGTTGATAGTAAAAGAGAACCAAAAGATTACAGATCTTTTGCATACATTGAGAAAATAGAAGAGGCAGGTAATAGACCTGCACCTGATGCCGAGTCTTGGGTAAGCAATGCCGAGTGACAGGAAGAGGTTGCCGAGCATTAGGAAAATAGTGCCGAGAGAGAACAAGAACATACTGAGCTACATGATAATGTTGTCGAGGATCAAGAAGAGGTTGCCGAGCATTCAAAAGCTAGATTTGACAATCTTGTTGGGGAACTTGATGAACTAGAAGAGAAAAATGTTGAACGTATTTTGGCAAAATATGTAAGAAGACATCACAAGCCTAAACAGATAATTGGAGATAAAGACATTGGAATTCAAAATAGAAGCAAGACCAAGGATCCAACATGCTTACTGTGTGAGTTTGAACCTAAGACAACTAAAGAGGCATTATAAAATGAAGACTGGATACAAGCAATGAATGAAGAAATTGACCAGATTGAGAAAAATGAAACCTGGACTTTGGTGCCGAGACCTGCAGATAAGAATGTTATAGGAACAAAGTGGGTATTTCAAAACAAGTTGAATGAAAAAGGTGAAATCACTAGGAACAAAGCAAGGCTAGTATGCAAAGGCTACACACAAGAAGAAGGAATTGATTATGGGGAGACATTTGCCCCTGTAGCTAGATTGGAAGGAATAAGAACTCTGCTTGCATATGATGCTTATAAAGATTTCAAGGTATATCAAATGGATGTCAAGTCTGCATTTTTGAATGGTATACTAGAAGAAGAAGTTTACATAGAATAGCTAGAAGGTTTTATTGATCCAAACAGAAGACACATGGTATGCAAACTAAACAAAGCTTTATATGGATTGAAACAAGCTCCTAGAGCATGGTATGAGTGGTTGCATAACTATCTGATACGGATTGGATTCTCCAGGACAAATGACACAATAAATCTGTATATGAAAGATGAAGAAGGGAAAGGTATTTTGTTGGCCAAAGTTTTTGTTGATGACATTATTTTTGGTGGACAAGATGCATTGTGTAAAAGATTTTCACATGAAATGCAAACTGAATTTGAGATGAGTATGTTTGGTGAGATCAAATTCTTTGTTGGTTTACAAGTATATCAGATGAAGAAAGGTATTTTCATTACATAGTCTAAGTATGTTAATGAAATACTGAAAACTTTTGGAATGGAAGATGCTAGACCGGTGGGCACTCCTATGGTTTCTGGACAAAAGTTATCTAAGAATGATGATGCTGCAGAAGTTAACCAGACTTTGTACAAATCCATGATTGGAAAATTGCAATATGTTGTACATAGTAGACCAGATATTCCATTAGATATTGGGATTATGGAAAGATTCTCTGCCAATTCTAAGGAAACACACATGATAGCGGTGAAAAGAATTATGAGATACTTGAAAGGAATTGCTGACTATGGGTTATATTACAAGAAGAATGACAAATTTGAACTTAGAGTATATACTGATGCTGATTGGGTAGGAAATGTAGATGACAGGAAGAGCACTAGTGGTGGAGCTTTCTTTCTTGGATAGAGATTAGTATCCTCGACAAGCAAGAAACAAAATTGCATTTCCTAATCTACAACTGAAGCCGAGTATGTTGCTGCTATAGTAACTTGTTCAAATTTGATATGGATAAAACAATTGTTGATAGGCATGAAAGAAGAAATCACTGAACCTGTTATTATTTTCTATTACAACACAAGTGCTATCAATATTTCTAAGAATCCAGTGATGCACACTAAGACCAAGCACATAGCAATCAAGTATCACTATTTGAGGGAATTGGTACAAGACAAGGAAGTTCGAATGGAATATGTGAATACAAAAGAACAATTGGCAGACATATTCACTAAAGATTTACCTAAAGAAGCTCATGAGTACCTGAGAAGTCAATTAGGGGTCCTT
Organism: Chamaecyparis obtusa; assembly: GCA_027943335.1. Taxonomy (NCBI): domain Eukaryota; kingdom Viridiplantae; phylum Streptophyta; class Pinopsida; order Cupressales; family Cupressaceae; genus Chamaecyparis; species Chamaecyparis obtusa. The sequence goes on from BSBK01002949.1 coordinate 123,660, forward strand.
CCCCTAACTGAGGCTGCCTAGACAAGCTAGGAGCACTGCATCAAATATGCTACAGTAGAACATTTGACAAATTGATGCAGAAGATTGTCACACTTTAGGACTGTCCTAGAGCTGTGAAGAAGAAGCAAAGATAACAAATCAGTCATAAGCAAGATGACAAAGGGAGAAACACTATGCTAAACAGATATATCTACATCTGTTGGATGTATGTTTTAGTTGCTGCTTTGGCATTTTTTTCAAAGAGGGAGATTGAACTAAAATGATACTATAACACATGACATTGAAAGAAAGGTGATGATGAACTAAAATGAAAGATCAGGATAGAGGGAGATCCAGATACTTCTAACGGTCACAGAAGTGAGATTTACAGATTCTGAATTAGAATGAAGCTAAGGATATTATAAATTTTCTCTGATGGACAGATAAGTTTTGGATTGGTTGGTAATCCATGTGTTATTTAGGTGATATCATATGGTGTTGCCATCAATGCCAAAGAGGGAGATTGTTGGAAACTGCAATTGAAACAATTGTTATATTGTAATTGATGTCAAACCTTAACTGGTAAGATTGTTGCTACTTAGGAAAGTACTATATCTATTGAATTGTTGAGAAAGAGAAGGGATAGAAAGGATGATAACAATAGCACCTAGGGAGAGGTTGAGTTATCTTGATACTACAAAGTGTACTTGATTTTATTGCACAATGATGAGACAATGTATTGTTTATCTTAGTAAAGTTGAAGACTAAACTGGTAGGCTTAATCGAGCAAAAATGAAGTTATCATGTTTAAGCCGAGTTATGACAGAGTCGACCAAGTTAGTGGATGCCGAGCAAAAATCTAGTGTCGACCAAGTATTAGTAAATTGTCGAGGAAGATAGTATATGTCGAGGAAATAGTTTTAGTAATGACCAAGCATTTTACATGGAGACTGAGTGAATGATCACAGTATTGACTGAGCATCAACAATTTTATATTTGAAGAGAATTCATTTTGGGGATGACATTGTTTGAATTCTTGGATTGTGTAAACCATGTTGACTTTATTTATTGATTGTATGGAAGCATTTAATGCTTTGTAAAATATTTTATTGTAAATATTTTTGAGATTTGAGATGATTCTAGAAGAGGAGATGAAGAACATGATGTGGGTGGATTCAATGAATCTGACCTAACCCTAAGATCTACAAAGGAGATTAAGTGGAAAAAGAAAAGTTAACCTAACAGAGGAAAGTATTAAGGGAACCGAAGCATTAGGTATGTGAATGCTTGGGTGAAGTAGATGCTGGAAGAACAGTAAAGTTTTATTGATTGTATAAGCAAAAAGGTTGAAGAAAAGTGTGGTGATTGCTTGAAGGAAAGTTTCGAGCAGATCAGAGATGGAGATGGCAAAGTTTCAAAGTCAGTAAACCAGCATTTGTGTATGGAATTGGATCTGATATTTGCAAAGTGAGTTGTATGTTTTCAGATCAATACTACTGCTACTTTCTAACCATTGTAACATTCAAAATCCTTTTAACAGAGGTTGACCTAACAGTCATATGTTAAATCCTTTGATCAAGGTTGCATTCTAATGGAGTGTATGTAAGTCCTTTGACCAGGCTCACTTTTAACAGGGTGATTGAAATCCTTTAACGAGGTCACACTTGACAGTGTGTATTGTAACCTTTGACAGGGTTGGCTTTTAACCGAGCTCACTTCAAAAGAGTGAAAATAATAGTAGCATGTTACAAAGTGGTTTTTCCCATATTGGGTTTCCACTATAAATCCCGATGTCAATACTTGTGTGAATGTTTTGGTTTGAACATTTTTGTGTTTTAACAAGTTAGATATAGCTGGGTAGTGGACTACTGAGTTATATGTTTCTGTTATTGAATTAGTGATGACCGAGTTTATTTTGGTTGCTTGATCTGATTTAAGGAAAAAAAATTTAAAGTTATTTTATACATCAGGACCTTAGAACAACTGATTCACCCCCCCTCTCTGTTGTTCTAAATCATATTAACAAATTAGTGAGTATAGTTATAACTGAGCATGCATATTTACCAAGAAATAACATTTTACAAAGATAGAGTTACAGTATTTACCAAGTGATATAGGTTCGACATAGAATTTTGGTATGGCACTGAAAATAACAAAAATTATTTATATCGAGCTAGAAAATGGTTTACATAAATCAAGGTAAAGATTTATTGGAGATGTAATAATTAATTGCTGATGGTCCCTATGCAGTATTGCTTTAGGTCATTCATATGGATCATAGATATAAGTGTTTTCTAGATGATTCTACAACCTTATTAGTCAAAGCTTTATGATATAATAATTTTCAAGATGTCAGATTGAATAATGACACATGAGAAGTAGCCACCTACAAGAGACATCTAAAGATCAGACAAGGTTATGATGTTAAATTTTGACAGAGTATTCAAGGATTATATCATAATCAGACTAGAGGCTACTAAGAATTATTTGAAGGACAAATCTATCACAAAAAGGTGATATTAGTTAAGAGCTAAGAATATAAAAAATTCATAAAAGTAAGTTTCTACATCGAGATCAATTCACTATTACTTTCTAACAATTGTGGAAAAAAAATCTCTTAATATAGTAGACCTAACCATCTTTTGTAAATCTCTTAACTGAGTGCACACCTAACAATGTTTCTTAAATCCTTTAACAAGGTAGATCTTAATATGTCTTACATGTTTCTCCTAATAGGGTAAGATCATCAGAAGTGATCAACATTATAAGGTCTAACATGAAACTTTATTATTGTAGTAGTGAATCTTTGTGGGCATCATCCCTGCCATAGTTTTTACCTTTTAACAAGGGTTTCTACAATAATAAAATACATGTGTCAAGTGTATGAAGTTTCATGAATGTTTACATGTTATATTAGAAGCATTTCATATTTCAATTATGTTATGAATGAATGGAAATGATAATATGATAGTCAATTAATAAAAAGATATTATATTAAGGTTTAAGATCAAATTTTTTTTATTGTTACTGATTCACCCCTCCCCTCTCAGTAACACACCTTTCCATAATCCTAACATGTTAGTGATTCTATTACCATTGAGATTATGATTTTCATGATGGTGATGGATGATCCTTGTTGTTGTTACCTTTTTTTGTTCTTATTGGAGACTTTCTCTTATCTTTCATATATTGTACTTGTACTTTATATCTCAGTTTATTATTACATACCTTGCGACTTGTGTAGTGGATGTTGGTTATTATGTTTACCTAGTGGTATCAGTTGTATCTAGATTTCATTTATGAGATGATTTACTTGTTATTCTTTTGCATTATATGGAGATTATATATTATTTGTTGTATTTAGTAGATTAATTAACTTACATAGTTCTACGTCATGGAACCCTTAGGATTTGTAACTTATAAATGAGTTACATTTGTAAGTATGTATTGGCTTAGGTTATATTGCTTCTTCTTTGTTATTCATTATTTTTTGTAAACTTTTAAGAAAAAATATTCTGTAAACTTAGTAACATATTTTAGGTTAATTTCACTTGGGATCCCTAGTGGAGCATTACAAGAAACAATATGGTTTGTTTCTTTAGGAATATTAGGGATCCTATCATCATTAACATCCTCTTTTGGTTAAGAAGAAGAAGAGATTTTATCAAAATCTTTATTCTTACTTAAGGTTATCCTAGGAGATAAATCATCAAGAAAAATTTTAACATGAGGACTATAGAAAATACTTTGATAAAAGGAAGAAGTTGGGATAAGAGTGTGATCTCTATCTTCATCAGGAGAAATGATAGGGTTGGTTAGGAAAATGTTATCATTTTCAACAAAAACCTTTAAGAAATTAATACAATCCATGTATTTCAATAAGATATTTATGGTAAAATTATATGAAATATGGATGAAGGTCTTGGGAAATGATCTAAAATAAGGAATACTATTGTATATTATCATGATTCCATATGCAAGAGTGCCATGAAGGAAAGTAAGAAACATGAAATGAAAAAAAAAATATCTACTTTATGTGACTAATTAATGGAAGAAAGGAGAAATGTAATAACATGTGAGATAACAAGCCCATCCAACTTAGTGAATTCAATAATTAAAATGAAACTACCAAAATTAGATCTAGGGAAAAGGAAAGATATCCAAATAAGTTATAGGGATGAAAATTAGAAGTAAAGATGTTATGAGTTAGGTTCACCAAAATGTAATATAAGAAATGGGGATCACCATAATGTAAGGAAGAGAGAGTGGTGATCTGATTTATTTTGCAACATTCAAAAGGAAGATGACCTACCAAGATTGAGGAGGCTTAAATGACAAATGGGAAGAATGGTCCTTCACTTAATTGGAAATGAAAAAGGGGATAATGGATAAGGAGATGAAATATTTAGGGCTAAATGGAGATAAAGATAGATTTATGTATGCATAGACTGAAAAATATTTGATAGAAAATAATTGTTACCAAAATTGAAATCTAGAAACTGTAACTAACCTAAAGATTCAATTTGATACTGATTTGGAGGGACTATGTTGACTAGGTCAACTTGTTCCTTAGACTAAGTTAATTGGGTTAACTTATTCCCTGTACTTTTCAATGATTTCAATTGCAGTCTATAACCAAGATCCCACACTTTCTAGATCTAATCTCAAAAAATTGGCTCCAATTATTTCTACACATAGATTAGAGAAAAATTATTGTGTAGAGGGGTTTACCTAAGTCAAACCTTGGTTTGTAATCAACCATGAAATTGAATTGAAATATGATTGAAAGGAACTTGTGTTGATATAAAGAAGAGGTTAGATCTAAAACATGAAGTATCTTATACCTTGATGATGCAATGCTTCTTTGAATGTGATCATAAGTGTTCACACAATAGCTTGTCTCCACACAAAAAACTAAAAGGATATAATGAAATGCATGCCTTACACAGTGAATATTGTGGTTTATCACAATGCCTAATACAAAGAGGAAGAATGACTTGAATTCTTGAAGACTTGGATGCTTCAATGCTTGTGAATGGATGTTTATGCTATGATCTCTCTTGATGGTGATCTCCTCTACTTGGCCTTCAATGAGGGAGAGAAAGTTTCTACCATGGAGAAGACTGCCTTAAAAATGTCTTGAATGTTTGAGATGATAGAGATCTTGATATTTCTCTTGAGGTATTCTTATTCTTTCTTATGGTTATCAATGCCTAAACCCAAATAAGGAGAGCTAGGTTTCTTATATACCCATCACAAACATTTTAGAGCTCAAAAATCGAAGAGGGCCGACACAAATTTGGATATTTTTCTTAATTGTTAAGACAAACTCCTGATTTAAATTTCGAAGCAAACATCGAGGAATAAGTTGACCAGGATGACTTGTTCCCACCTAAAAGCCTTGAAATTTGGCCTAGGGGTCCTAATTATAGAGGGGATGCTAGAATAGAAATAGAAATTGGGGTTGGTAGTGGAAATTAATGCAAGAGTCGATACATGAAAAAATGGCACTAATCTAAATGGGGAATTATATAGTGATCCAATTCTAGGATGGTACACTTATAATCTATAAAATGGTTACTTTTGTTGTGGGTTACATCCATTCCTATAGAATGGATCTAACATGGAAATGTAGAGGTGATCTAAAAGGAAATAAAAAAATATAATATATTTGAATTAGTTCAATATAAATTTGGAAATTTGTTAGATGGGGGTCATGTTTTCCTCAATTAGGTCATTAAGTGGATTGATTCAATTAATTTCAGACAATGATTACAAAAATAGGGAGGCATGCACTATGTATTTGAAAACTTTCTAAATGAGGGTCATATTTTCCTTGATTGAGCCCTAAGTGGATTGGTTCAATGACACTCACACAATGATTTATAAAATCACTAAAAATGCACTATGCATAAGACAATGATGCAATTAGGATTCTTTGTGATTTTTCTATGATATTCTTGTGTGAATGCTCTCATAGTGACTCCTCAATCTCCTAGATGATTTACAAATAAATAGAGAATATTTTTAAAGACAACAACCCAATTCATACTATCCAAATGCATATGCATTAGGTTGACTCACAAAGAGCAACAAAAAGGTCAACAAAGATTCAAATCTAAATTTTGAATTTTAAAAGTTCAAGATTTAATCTATATAGGTGGAAATGACCTAGGTAAAATTTACACTTGTAGGTTTCATCAAAGATGATGGTTGAAGGTCCATGAATTGAAACTTATTTTTCATCAATAAATTAACATTAAAATAAAGTAACTTTTTAGTCAATAAAATATATTCATTCAATTTTTGTAACTTTTTAGTCAATAAAATATCTTCATTCATTTTTCCTTTAATTTTGTGTCTCAAGGAATATCATTTTTCCTAATGCTATAATAGAATCAAATCGAATCTAATATATTTTATACAAATATAGGAACTCAATTTGGGAAAACAACAATAAAACTAAAGACCAACCAAGGAATCAAATAATTTATTTATAATGCTACATGGCCCAAACGAGATGCATGATGTAAACTTGGTAAGATTAAAGTGGCGAAAGGCATTTTGATTTTAAATTTTTTTCCTTTTGAAAATATCTACACATAAAATCTAAGAGGAAGATAAGTTTTAATAGATTTGAGGGCTACAATGGCACCTCGATCATTAGAAACAACGCAAGAAATTGTAATGGAAACAAAGAAGGATATTCCGCTACAAGGCCTTTGCAAAAGAACATCTAACAATTTGATGTGTTTTGGGAGTAGCAAAAACACCATTAACGACTTAATTATGAGCTAAGATATGATAGATGACAGAAAATTTGGCAGTAATGTTGGTGAGGAGAAGGTTACCTATGACATAACAGTAAATATTGCAAGGGATTATTCGCGATATGTTAGCACTGATGTACAATTTTCACTTCGCCCTTCTTATCCTGCGGACAGGAAGCTCAAAGAGAGTCCTCTCAACTCCAACACCATTTTTAAACAAACAAATACTTGTATCTTCTGAAATTTTTTTATTATCTTGTTACTATTTGTTTTTAAATTTTAAACAAGTACTTATTTCTTTTGAAGTTTTTTTATTATCTTGTTACTATTTGTTTTTCAATTTTAAGTCCTATGTGTTGTCTATTGGCTTCACTATTAGGTTTTAATTAAGAGTTATAGTGTTTTATGAGGGAAATTAATAGTATTGTTTAGTATTTATTGTTTATTTTCAATTTAAACTAGTTCTGTAGAACATTTGTTTGAGTTTTAGAATTAATTGCAATGGTTTAACGTATAGCTTGATCATGTTGGTTGATATTTTTAGCGATTTTAGACCTTTATTTTATAGGGAGAGATTTAAAAAGGGACCACATATACTAAAAATAGGAAAAATTCTTCCACATGCCAAAAACCAGTGCATCTTTATCCAAAAGCAAGATGTTTATACTAGAAAGACAAACGAGATTCTCATCAATTTTTTGAGAGAGCACTCACTGACTTGGATATTTATGGATATGAAACTAGAAAATACTATGAAATTGAATCTAGAAGAACATTTCCATTTGATTTTTTTTGCAAACAAAGCATTATTCAAGAGACATATAATAAACTTATTTTGACTTTTATCATCATTTTTTTAAAGTTTACATCAAAGCTATTGCTTGTTACATTAGTGATAGTTATGATAGTCCTAGAAATACAAACATGATATTCATCATTTTTTTCAAGAGAGAAATGGCTTGGATATTTATGGATCTATAATGAAAAATACTATGCAATTTATTTGAGAAGAACATTGCCATTTGATACACTCCAAACAAAGCATTCTTCAAGAGACAAAATAAGCTTATTTTTATTTTTATTAACACTTTTCAAAGTTTACATCAAAGTTATTTCTCATTACATTAGTGTGTGTTATGATAGTCCTAGAAAAATAAATGTGATGCTCATTCATTTTCCAAGAGAGCACTCGCTTGGAACTTTATAGATCTGGAATTAAAAATACTATTGTCATTTAATTCCCTGCAAACAAAGAATTCTTTTAGAGACATTAATAAGCTTACTCTATTTTTTATTAATAGATTTTAAAAGTTTCACTTAAAGGTATTTCTCGTTACATCAGTGATAGTTATGATAGAGGGTGCATTGTTGTCATCTCAAGACAATTTACTTGATTTTGCATGATATATGAACCCACCTATGAAGCATCCATTTAGTAGCCACATGATCTCACCCACCATATGTCATGAACTATGGACCAATCTCCAAATTTTATGCCACCTCTTCATCCTCTACATTCCTCTTTTTCTAGACTTATTTTCCATTGCTTCTTGAGCATGGGTAGTAGGCACATCTTCAATAGCTACAAAAGTTCAGCCAAACTCATACCCCCTTTTGTTTCTCTTGCATCATCTACTTTGAAATCAATGTGAAGTTTGGAGATAGTGCATCATACATTTTTCTCTTTTGAGCATCACATCAGTCACCCCCTTCAAAAACTTCTAACTTTTTTCTAGCTGTAGAGTCTCCTCACCTTTAAGTTGTGTAACATCCTCATGGATTTGACTTTTTTCTTCCCCAACTAACTACACTTTTCAAATAGGATCCATAGAAAATATGGAGTTTGGTTTAGGATTCAAAGGAAATGGGAACCCACCTGCAAAGAACACCTTAGCATCATATATGAAGGCAAAAAAATAATTGGTTCAGAGTTGTGTTTATTAAAATGAGGAGAGAAGATAAGAAAGGGGGATTAAAATCATGAAGAGTCCCCCACATTAGAGGGTGAGGAGATGAATGTGAAACTTTGTTTCTCAAATTTTCTAAGACAACAAAAAATTTCAATGGATTTTACACATAAGAAGATAATAAAAGAATTAAAAAAGATAATCTCTCTAACTTTGTAAAATGATAAAATTCTATCATGTCTAGTGTAGTCAAGGATGAAGAAACCCACAAAAGATCACTCCAACCTTGCATCCAACACAGCTAATGCAGATCAAGGGAGGGGGATCCAATTAAAGACAGTCCAACCTTGTAGCTTCAGAATTACATAGCAGAAAATTCAACACAATAAATGTTTTAACTTAATTTTCATTAACATGTTTGGTTGTAAGGCCTTATGGGTTAGGGCCAATTACAATCAGAAGTAATCTACAAGATCATCAAGATCCAATACAACACTAGCTAGTTTAGTTATGAAAACTATTAGCAACTAATGGAAACCTTAAGGTAGATCTAAACTTGAGCTCCCAAGCCTCCAATCAATCTCCTTGTCTCCAAGCCTCAACCACTAGCTCTGCTAATACAAACTATTAGAATCAATCTGATCTACAAGATCTCGCAGGATCTTTTCTAGAACTTCACTTATCTAAATCTCCCAAATATGCTCTGAGAACTCCCAATATGATGCCTAAACAACTATCCAACCATCCCTTAAATACTAATCATAAGCCACAAGTTGGCTGGATGAAATAATTAACTCCTACAAACAAATATTAAATGCAATACAAGTTAGCTCATAAATCACCTTACAAAAATTTAATTCAACATGTTAGCCTACAGATCCACATAGGAGAATCCAACAAAAGATACCAACAATAAACGTACCAAGTCGGCCAAGAAAATCTTCAAGAACTCCAGTCGATAAGACCATCTACTGAGCATCAGAGAAACTATCGAGCAACAATGAAATAATCGACCAGCTAGGCAACATCGAGTGACACAGGCATTATCGAGTACTAGTTCCATCAAGCACCAGTGGTTCCACCGAGTTCCTTCAGTGACCGAGCTTCCTTTAATAACTGAGACCATCGGTTAAGGCTACAACTGAGTAACACCAGTCAAATAACAAACCACCCATGCAAATTCACCGAGTACCAAGAATGCCCTTGCATCACTCAAGAATTCCCCTGCATCAACATCACAATAGAAAAAATGACTAAGACAACAAAGAAATAAAAGATCAACCTTCAATTACTATTAGAAAATTAGTTACAATCAATCTTCAATATGTCATCTTACATGCCAAGCATACATGCCTGATTATGATCAGAATTCCCTTTTAACCCTAGCCAAACTACTATCATATAATCTTATGAAGACTAACTATCCCTTAGGAATAATTCCATAAGCTTATAAAGCCATTAGAATCATCGGTCAACCCATAATAGATCACATTTCCCAAGAACAAAGAAAACATTATACAATAATTAGGTCAGCTCCCAAAACCCTAGGAACTGTTGGAAATTGTAATTGAAGCAATTGTTGTATTATCATTGATTTCAAACCTTAATTGGTAAGACAGTTTCTATCTAAGAAATTACTATATCTATTGATTGATGAAAAGGATTAGGGCAAGGGAGATAACAATAGAACCTAGGGAAAGGTTGAGTTATTTGATACTTCAATGAGTACTTGATTTTTTGGCACAATGATAAGATAATGTATTGTTTATCTAAGTAAGAAGAAAGATTGAAGAAGTAGGATCAACCGAGAAAAAGTGAAGAAATCTAGTTTAAGCCAAGTGATGTTAGTGTCGACTGAGTGCTAGTATATGTTGAGTAACTTTAGTGTTGACAGAACATCAAGAAATGCCGAGTGACAATAATTTACCGAGCAAGACAGTGTTAGCCGAGGAAGACAGTTTATAAAGATGTCCGAGGAAATGAACACAATATTGATCGAGTGTCAGTAATTTACATTTGGAGGAAGAATTTAGATCTCCAGTGGACATAGTTGAATTCTTGGGTTATGTAAATCATGTTGACTTTATTAATTAATTGTATGGAGAAGTCAATGCATGGTAAATTATTTTATTATGGATTTAATGAGGAGATTGAAGATGTTTCTAGAAGGATGGATGAAGAAATTAAATGATAGAAGGATTTGATGAAACTACCCTAAACCTAAGATCTACGGAGGAGATTAAATGGAAAAAGATGGATCTACCTATTGAGGAGGTATAAAGGAAAACCTAAGTGTGAGGTTACAGAGTATGCTGGAGTTGTTGATGGTATTGACTGATAAGTCTAAGCAGAAGGATGAAGGTGAAGGAGTAGATCAGAGTTGTTATTTCTTGAAGTGAATTCCAAGAAGATCAGAGATGGAGATGGAAATGGAACTCAATCAGTAAATCAACATATATGTGTGAATTGGATCTGCTATTTGCAAAGTGAGTTGTATGTTTTTTAGATAAAAAAATACTGCTACTTTCTAACCATTGTATCAGTCTAAATCCTTTAATCAAAGTTGATCTAAAAGTCATTGTTTGAATCCTTTAATCAAGATGGAATTTTAATGGAATGTACTTAAATCCTTTAACCAGATCTCTTTTGCCAGAGTGTTGAAATCCTTTAACAGGATCACACCTAGTAGTGTGTTTGTAAACCTTTAACAAGGTTGGATTTTAACAGAGCTCACTTCAGAAGAGTAAAAATATCAATAACATGTTACAAAGTGGTTTTTCCCAAATATTTTTTTCACTATAAATCCTGGTGTTATACTTGTGTGAATGTTTTGATGTGTATGTTTCTATATTCTATAAGATAAATACTGTTGGACAATGGACTGCATGTTATATGTTTCTGGTATATATATTCTTTAGAGACTGAGTTGTGTTGGTGATTCGATCTGAGATTATTGATGTATTTAAAAGTTCAATTGGTACTTCTGGACTTGAGAACAACTGATTCATCCCCCCTCTCTGCTGTTCTAAATTATATTAAAAATTGGTATTAGAGCTATTGGTGCTTACAGAGAATAGGTTTAAAGGTACTTGAAGCAAATGATCAAGATGTATAAAAAGGAGGTATCAAAGTTGAAGAAGGAGAACATCCATGCATGATAGAGTCTGATGAAATTGCATCTAGCTAGTATTGGAGATCTAGTGAAATACTATGTTGAACATGACTATGTTATACCTGCTACACCTTTGACTGTCAAGGAGATGAAAGAAAAATAGGAGCACAATCAAGCAATGTTGGAGATTGCATTTTTCCCTAAGCTATCCTGAATTTGAAGACATCAAGGATTGCACAAATACAAAGAAAATGTGGGATAATCTTACAACTATCTATGGTGGTGATACAAATGTACTAAGAGTAAAAGTTGAAATCTTGAGAGGTAAGTTTGATGAGATGAAAATGAAAGAAGATGAGAATATTTCTCAATATTGTGGGAGAATCAAGGAGATAGTGAATGCTATTAGAGGAGCTAATGGAATCATTGATGATGAGACTTTCATTGGAAAGGTATTGAGAAATTTACTTCCTATATATGCCATTAGAATTTTAGCAATTCAAGAATCAAGATGCAACCTTGGTAATGTTTTAACTATGGAAAGCCTTGTTGGTAAGCTTATTGCTTTTGAAGTTTCTAACTATGATAACTACACTATTCCTAATGTTGAATCTACATTCAAGTCACAAATGGTTTTACATAAATCTAAGAGAGAAAAAGAAAATTGTGTGAAAAGTGAAAGTGATAATGAAAGTAATAGTGACACTTCTGATGAGGAACTAGATGATCTTTAGGCACTCATGGCTAGAAGATTGAAGAGAGGAAAAGAAAAATATAAAGGAAAAATTCCTATAATCTGCTTCTCATGTAACAAAGTTGGCCATATTGCTACAAGGTGTCTTAACAGGAATGACAAGGATGAGGAAAGAGAAAGCAAGTACAAGGATAAGAGAGATAACAAAGATCATTAAAGGTACAAAGATTACAAGGATAAAGGTAAGAAATCTTTTTATATTGCAGAAGAGGAAACTGATAGTGATAGTGATGATTTTGATATTGAAGTAGTTTATGTTGCTATGAAAGATGATTTTGATGAGGATGAGAAAACTGCACTTATTTCTTATGTGAGTAAAGGTGATAAATGGATTATTGATAGTGGTTTCTCACATCACATGACTGGTGATAAAAGTAAATTTGAAACCCTAGATCATTACAAAGGTAGAAGTGTTAAGTTTGGTAATGATGCACCATGTCCTGTGAGAGGTAAATGATCAATTAAATTAACTAATAAGATCACATGTGAAAATACCTATTGGGTTGAAGGTCTTAACTATAATCTGTTGAGTGTTGCACAACTTATTAGCACTGGTTACCGAGTGGAGTTTCATCATAGGAAGGCTAAAATATTTGATGCTACTGGTGAACTAATTGGAAATAGAGAACATACTAGAGGTAATTTGTTCTATCTAAATCTATCTGAAGAGACATGTTTTTTTGCACAATTTGATGATGTTTGGTTATGGCATAAGAGGCTATGTCATGTTAACTTTGACAATCTAGTGAGTATTAGTAAAAAGAAGAAAGTTAGAGGTTTTCTGAGACTGAAGAAACCTAATAATGTAATGTGTAAACAATGTCAGTTGGGTAAAATGACAAAGTCTAGTTTCAAGAGCAATACATTTACTTCTGAGAATGCTTTGTATTTGGTTCATACTAACCTTTGTGAACCTATGGGTGCACAAAGCTATTGTGGTGCTAAGTGTGTGTGTGAAAATTGTACCTAGTTGTGGAGATAACACTTTAGTAAAACATTAGAGGTTAGCAAATCAAAGAAATCTGTAAATAAATGAAACTAAGCTAACCAGGCAATTTACTACCTTCTAGTAGGTGCGAGTATGGTATTCTCAGATTAGACATAGATCAGTGATAATGCAACACTTAAACAAAGGATTTGGATGCAAAAGATGAATAACTGTATGAATGCAGATTTAATCTATATTTTTGATGCAATAAGATGAAACACTTGATATGAAACTAATCTAGAATGAATTGAAATTGATATGTAATTAATCTAACAATGCTATGAAGATGAATACAAAAGTATGCAAAAGCTATGAAAAACTATGAAATGATATCACAAAACTGCCTCTTGCAAAAGCTTTGTTCTTCAGTTGTAAATTCTCTTGAGTAATTGTGCAAATTCGAGAGATATGAGATTGATTGAAAGCTTGAGGGATTTGAGAGATTGAGAGATATATTATGAAGAGATGAGCCTTGATTTTATAGAAATCAAGGGTTTGAGGATGCATTGAGAAAAGCCATAAATCACTCTTGATAAACTAAGATTGATTTTTGAGTTAACAAGAAATTAAGAATAAATAAACTCATAAAAGCATGCAAAAATAGTTTTTATCTCAAAATAGAGCTTTAGTTCACTTTTTCAACTCATCATCAGATGTTGAGTTTAAAAAGTTAACAAATTGAAATTGAAAATTGATTTAAAGTTAACTGCTTTTTTGATTGTGCATGATTTAATATGAATTAATTTAATAGATAAAGTGATTTATTTTCCACTTAACTGATTTTGAATTAAAGCAATTGATTTATGGGTTAATCAATTATTAAATCAAACTTTATTTCAATTAAATCATTAAATTTGACAACTTTGATTTTAAATCAATTAAATAAATATTCAATTGATTATTTTTAGCAAATTTGATTTATTGTCAAATAAAAACAATATTAATTAAGAATAAATAGAATTAAATATAAATAAATAATTAAGTGGCAATATTAATCTAATTAATTAAATATTCATCATATTTAGTTAATCAACTTTAGGATAAATAAGATTTATTGCCAAATAATTATTTAATTAAAGATAATTGGATAAATTATGAATATTTAGGAAATAATCTCTGATGCAGAATTAAGATAATCAATTATGTTTTTGATAAACTGATGTGCAAATGTGCCTTAGGTTAGGACTTTGATGTCAATTTCGATCTATTTGACGATGTAGGAGATTAATGAACCTATAGCCCATTTTTGCGGTATTACATTTTGCCCCTCTTTGAATTACTGTGTGAAGCGTAGTGGTTTAAAGATTAGTCTATGTATGATAAAGATGTTTGGGATTGATTTGAAAGATGAACCGATTCCAAGACAGAAACTGATTGAAAGATTGAAAAAGCTAATTCTGGTCTTGTTTGACCAAGAATCGTGATGATGTCAACTATACCAATGATGAATCGGTGATTATGAAAAAGTATAAAATGCTTGATTCTGAACCTTATGATTATGAAGAAGTGAGTGACCTGATTCTAGACCTGATTGTCCAAAGGAATCGTAATTGGTATCACATCCGAACCCTTTAATTATGAAGAACCAAGGAAATAACACTAATGAACTGATGGTTACAAAAGCTAATACAGTTTACAAGATAGATTAGGATACTAGATTGATATGGATCTCGATGAATCTGATATGTCCCAAGAAATGATAGATTTTCCCCAAGCGACAAGGACTTTCAGATGAATCAGTAACCAGACGTGGTTTTTGTCTTGATCACTGAGGAAAGATTAGATTTACAGATTTGTATGATATGCAATACCATGCCCCCTTCGGGATGAAAATCAAAATCTGACAAGAAAAGTCAATGTTAAATGGTTTCGAAGCATGTTATTTGATTTGAGAATTGGTTGTACATGTCTGAGAATGCATTCTGCATCGTTTGGAGGCCATGGAGACCAAGTTTGACTAGGTTTGACCATGAGTTGACCATGGGTGACCAATATTAAATTTTGATAGTTTGATGTAAGATAATTAGTTAAGTTGAATTCTGGTTTTCTGTGAAGATTGAAGGTTGAATATGCAAGTAGTTGACAATATAAACAATCTCAAATTTTGATTTTGATCCCGAAAATGGATTCTACTTGATGTTTCATTGGAGGGACCTTCGTATGAGATTTAGCTCTTGTTTAAAGATGTCTAGCATGTTGCTTGTGAAGAATTGTTTAAGTGGTCAAATAATTTGTGAGATCATGCAAATATGCAAAGTGCAAAATGAAATGCAGACCTAAGACCTAGGACCTAGTCATTGATCATGTGTTGGTCATTTTCATCATTGAATTTTTAGGTAACCGGATAAATCAATACAATGTCCACTAGTTAGGAAACTATAGACATATGAATATTGATTTGTATGCACAATAATCAATACAACGCCCACTGGCTAGACAACCATGGACATATGAATATTGATTTTTTTTTTCCAGAATGTCGGATTAGATATAAGCACGAAGGCATAAACGCTAGGATGACTTGAATATCATGTCCATTTTGATATAGAAATTTGTATAAGGATCAAAACATAAACATCGTGATGACCTAAATACGCCTTGTGGTACAAACACACCAAGTAGTCAAGAGATCATTCTGAATCCAATGTGAATTACCCGTAGTGACCCTTTATCATTCACATCCTTAGGTAAGATTGTGTTTCACAGTAGGAGTAAGAAATCACTCAAAAAGACAATAGTTAGATCAAAACTCCCTGAATTTCCCAGGTATCAATGGTCGAGGTACTCATGGCCATCGAATACTAGATGGAGGCTCTTACAGACAGACACCATTTCAATCTAGAATTTCCAAAGTTGTTAGATTTTCACATACAAGCAGAAGACAAAGAAAAGATTATGCCCCCAGTCATCACTCTCTAAATCCAATAAAGGACATCATCGAAGAGCTCAAAAGGACAAAATATGCATAAATTTCAATGTGAATTAGTAAGCATACAAGGAGATAAAGCATGTGAAGCATAGATTGTTTTCAGTTTGTGTTGTTGTAGATGCAAAATCCTTTCTAGAGAGGAGACTGACTGACTGACTCGAATGAGCTTTCAAAGGACTTTGATTGGATATGACATGTCTAAGATATTGAGGACTGTAAGATATGACTTTGATTGCCCCCAAGTTTGAACATTGATAAGAGACATACATTTTTTCATATTGGTGTACAAACCGACTTTATTGAAAATAGGAATGCAGAAAACAAACCAGGAGATATGTACAAACTAAAGCAAGAATGAAAGTTGGGAAAGACCAAGATTGCGTTGATAGATGGAGCATTTTGAACAAGTGGTGCCTATTTACCAGGTTTTCACCATCTTGGCAGAGATTCTATTTTTGCTACCAAGGTGCTTGTTTCTAGGTTTTCACCAAGGCACTTTTTCTTTTTCTCATTTTTTTGTATTTTTCATTTTTCCAATTTTTTTTGTATTTTGGATTTTTTTAAATTTTTTTTATGGATCATCAAGGCACTTGTTGCTAGGTTTTCACCAAGATGTTCATTTTTAAAGGAATTTTTCCAATTTTAAAGAATTGTTTAGGACATTTTACCATAGATTGAATGCCTTAGGCATAGACTTTCTTCAAATGGAGAATGTTGATTAGTTCTCAGAGTTGTTCTCCTTCAGTCATTGAGAGTTGATAGGCACCAGAGCCAAAAGTAGCAACAATAACAAAGGGACCCAGCCAGTTGGGTTCAAACTTCCCCTTGTGTTCTCTATGTGATTGATTTTTAGGATTCTCTCTCAAGACTAGATCACCAACTTGAAATTCTCTATGTCTGACTTTCTTGTTGTAGCCTCTAGACATTCTTTTCTAATATACTCTGAGATGATCATGCGCTGCTTGTCTGCGCTCATCTAGTAGCTCAATTTCTTGCAACTTAGACACTCTGTAGTCATCATCAGTTACTAGACCATGCATTTTGATTCTTAGTGATGAGATTTCAACCTCAATAAGAAATACCACTTCAGGCCCATAAACTAAAGTAAAAGGAGTAGCCCCAGTGGGCATTTTGATACTTGTTCTATAGGCCCAGAGAGCTGGATTGATCATGAGGTGCTAATGTCTTCCTATTTTATTAACTGTTTGGTGCAATATTTTCAATAGATTCTTATTTGAAGCCTCTACTTATCCATTCCCTTGAGGATAGTAGATAAATGATCAATGTTGTGTAATATTGAATTTGGCACATAGATCATCTAAGTCTCTATTTTTGAATTGTCCACTATTATCTGTGACTATAGAGTGTGGAATACCATACTGACATATGATGTAGTTTAGAATGAACATAGAAATTTGCTTGTCGGTTGCTTGAGTCAAAGGGACTGCTTCTACCCATTTCGTGAAATAGTTTGTAGCTGTTATGATATGGGTATGTCCATTAGAAGAATGAGGATGTATGGACCCTATAAGATCAAATGCTCACTGGTTAAAAGGTCATTGTGTAGTAAAGGGAATTAGGTCTCTTCCTGGAGCATGAATTAGGTTACCATGTACTTGGCACTTTTGACAATTCTAGCAAACTTGATTGCATTGTTCTCCATTTCAGGCCAATAGTACCCAACCCTAATAAGCTTTCGAGCTAGTGTTAAACCATTAGAGTGTGATCCACATATACCTTTGTGGACTTCCTCCAATGCACATTGAGACTCTTCCCATTCTAAACATCTAAGGAGTGTACTATCTAGACCTCATTTCTACAGATCGTTACCAATGATGACATACTGGGATACATTACAGATAAGGTATTGTTTCTCATGGCAGTTGAAGGTATCGAGAATGATTTGGTCTTGGAGATAGGAGAAAAGGCTTTTGTATCAAGATGAATCATGACCAACAACAATGCAGATCATGCAAGTTTCAGGGGAATCATATGTAAGATAAGATAGTTCTTCCACTAGGAACTCATAACGTAGTTGATGTTTAGGCTATTGTAGTAATGTAGATAGTGTTGCCATTGCATTGGCAACCTTGTTCTCTGTTCTATAAATTTTCTTAAATGTGATAGATATGAAATACCTCTTTAGATCATCTACCATTCTCTTGTATGGGATCAACTTTCCATCTTTCATTTGGTACGCATCATTCACTTGGTGTATTACAAGCTGTGAGTCTCCATGAATGTGTAACTTTGTCACTCTCCATTCAATTGCTATTTTCACACCATTAAGAAGGGCTTCATATTCAACAATATTGTTTGTACAAGGAAACTTGATTCTGAATGCCTTAGGGATTGAGTATTTTTTAGGTGTGATAAACAATATGCCTACTCCCGATCCATTCTATGTATAGGAGCTGTCAAAGAATAATTTCCATGATCTAGAAGACAGGTTCATGATAGAGGAATCTAGAAATTCCATTTGCATTGGTGTATGATCAAACAATGGTGCATCAGCCATTTGATTTGCAATTTCTTGTCCTTTGATAAATTTTCTTTCAATATATTCAATGTCAAATTCACTCAAGAGCATGACCCATTTAGCTAATCAACCTGTGAGGGCAACTTTTCTTAGTAGGTACTTTAGTGGATCAATCTTACCTACCAAATGTGTGGTATGAGCTAACATATAATGTCTTAGTTTCTATGATGCAAACATCATAGCTAGACAAGATTTTTCAATCATTGAATAGTTCTTCTCATACACAACCAAAGTTCTACTGATATAATATATAGCCCTTTCCTTCTTATTCTCATCATGTTGTGCTAGCAATGCCCCTAGTGATGTATCTGTTGTAGAGACATATAAGATCAATGGCTTCCCTTGTATAGGAGGCATCAAGATAGGAGGATTTGAAGGATATTTCTTGATATGGTTAAAGTTATTCTCACATTCTTCGCTCCATGCAAAAGTCACACCTTTATGTAATGTTTTTGTAAAAGGTTGTGATATGTTTGCAAGTTGTGATATGAAGCATCTGATAGATTGAAATCTCCCTTGTAATGTTCTCATTTGACTAATGTTCTTGGGAGGTTGCATCTCCATGATGGCTTTAATTTTAGCTAGATCAACTTCAATACCTTTCTTTGAAATAATGTATCCTAGGAGCTTTCCAGAAGTGATGCCGAAAGCACACTTTTTAGGATTTAATCTAAGACTAAACTTCTCCATGCAGTCTAGTATTTTGCTCAAATCATTTAGATGTTCAGCCCTTATCATAGATTTTGCTAAGGTATCATCAACATAATCCTCCATAGTTCGATGCATCATGTCTTGAAAAATAGATGTCATAGCTCTCTGATATGTAGCACCAGTATTCTTAAGCCCAAATGACATGACATTCCAACAAAAGGTTCCCCGTGCACATGTGAAAGCAATTTTCTCTTGATCTTCTGGAGCAATTTTTATTTGATTATATCCAAAAAAACCATCCATCAAAGAATACATCTATAAACCCCACAGTCATGTCCACTATCATATCAATGTTAGTGGAAAATCATTCTTTGGGCATACTTTATTCACATCTCTAAAATCTATGCATACTCTTATAGATTTATCTAGTTTAGAAATAGGTACAATATTTGAGATCCATTCAGCATAGTCAATAACATGAATGAATCTGGAGTTTAGTAGTTTCTCTAATTCAGCTTTGACCAAGAGTGCAACATGAGGATGCATGTTTCTTAATTTTTGCTTGAAAGGTTTGATGCCTGGAGCTATAGATAAATGGTGCATTATAAGATCGGGATCCAACCATGGCATATCTGAATATTTCCATGCAAATTTGATCTTCTTTTCTATTAGGAATGTAGTAAATTTTTTTCTTTTCTTCCTCTAATAAGGACTATGCTACATGGATCAACTATGGTTCCTATACTGTTCCCAAGATGATAGATTGAGTGGGCTCAATTAGAACTAGAGATTTGTCCTGTAAATGACTCAGAAGGACATCAAATATCTCATCCTTAGGCACCTCAAAGAGGTTTTCACCATTAGATACATCTTTTATTTTTACTTTTGTAGGTTCTGAGATTGCCACAAAGTGGTTTTCACCCTCAGAACTCCTTTTCTTTTTCTTTTTATTCTTATTATTTTGACTAAGATACTTGATGTCTGACTCCATCATGCTAATGCTTGGTTCACTGATGGAAGTCCTCATAGGCTCAACCACATTTAGGTAGCAAGCAAGGGTATAGTCATTTGGAAAAGTATAGATACCTTGGCTTGGATTCATAGAAGTTTGGTCAAGAAGTTCAGGATGTTGGATAGTCAAAGTGGGAAAGGATTGGGAGATAGTGTTTACGGATATGGATCTGTCATCATTAGTCCTAACCCGATGCTCGAGTTCAAAGGTGATATTACAACTTAAGATGTTCAATTCATGAATAGGCTCAATGTCATTGTGGAAGTCCACTTCAGCCATCGGTGGATCAAACTCGTTAAGTTCATTATTTCACTCTAGACTTACATTGGGTTTAGGTACATATTGGTGAATAACATCAATATATTTTTCTATAATAAGTTCATCTTCCTCTGGAATGACTCCCCATTCATAGTCATTCAATTCCTAATCTATGCCTCTAGGAAAAATGAGAATATGTGTGAAATTAGGATGGATTCCCCAAGAAGGGTTTCCTTCTGATTCTAACTTGAATTCATACTCATGAGAGTCTATCTTAGAATCATTGTGTTGTTCCAATTGTTCAACTGGTAGGATAGTTTCAATCGATTCCTCTTGCTTGATTTTAGTAGTAGGTTCTTGTGTTTCTACCACATTGATTCATTTGATTGGATCATCCTTAGCTTCAAGGAGTTCTTTGAGTTCTTTAGGTAAATGCTCATAAGGAATAAGTTCCTCAGTGGTGTCTGAATCATCACTGTTAGATTGTTCTATTTCTTCTTTTGGCTGAATTGATGTTGATGGTTCAATTTGTTCTAAGACATGTGGAGAGTTCTTGCTAAGATAGAAAGGCTTC
Source organism: Chamaecyparis obtusa (assembly GCA_027943335.1). Classification (NCBI taxonomy): domain Eukaryota; kingdom Viridiplantae; phylum Streptophyta; class Pinopsida; order Cupressales; family Cupressaceae; genus Chamaecyparis; species Chamaecyparis obtusa. The sequence continues at coordinate 145,133 of BSBK01002949.1, forward strand.
TTCTTATATCCTATACCTATTGTATTATTATTTGTGCAGCCATGATGGTCAAGAGGTGATAGAAGACATTTTCCTTGTAGTCCTAGAGGTCCTTTTCCTGTATATCCCATTTTAGCAATCAATTTGTCCCTTGGGCCATATGACTTTGAAGGAACTTTTGGTGTTATGGAGTCACATTTCTGGACTAATTGGGATTGAGACTCATCCTTATACAACCAAGCAAGCATGACTTCTTCAAAATCTTATTTAGATACTTGTTATAGGACAAAGCTCCCATGAAACATGACTTGAGATTCTTTAGCAGTGGGTTTCACTTTGTCTGAAGGTTGTACATAAGACCTTGGTGATAATGGGAGAGATGTGAGAGATAAGACTAGTTCCATTGTGTATTCTCCCATTCCATTATCTTTGATTTTAACCTCTTTAGCAATGTCTTCCATATTGGATGTTGAAGCAACATCTAGCTTCTTAGTGGAAGATTCTCTATTATTAGGAACAAGTTTATTAGCACTTTCTTTCAACGCATTGCAAGTTGTAGAGAGGTCAGCTGGAATCATCACATCTACTCCTTCATAAGGAAATTTAACACATTGATGGTATGTGGAAGGAATAGCTCTCATTTCATGTATCCAGGGTCTCCCTAGAAGATTATTGTAAGCCAAAGGTATATCAAGAACTTGACATGTAGTATCTCTGATGACTGGACCTATTCTGGTAGGCAAGACAAATGTTCCTTTGGAGGATCTTTCTTCTTCATCATATGCCTTGATAGTTATCTTCTTTTTAGGATCAATGGAAGCTTCAGAAAATCCCAATTGTGTAATCAAGTTGTAAGAACAAATGTTGAGACCAACGCCTCCATCTATCAACACGCATTTGACTTGATGGTTTTGGATTAAGACTTCAATATGCAAGGGTTGGTTATGAGGATGACTCAAGGAGTTATCATCTTCCTCTAAAAAGGAGATATACCATGGAGACATCGGATGACCAACCATAGGCTGGAATCTATCTAAATCAAGGTTATCAGGAACATGGATTGGAGCAGAGCTTTGTCTAGAATGGCTCTATGAGCTGGAGATATCTGAAGCAACTCAAACATGGAGATTTTTGCATTGGTATGTTGGAGTTGTTGGACTATACTATATGATGTAGGCCTCATATCTTTAGGAGTTGATTTTGAGGTAGCCCTTTGTTTAGAAGTAGATGAAAGATTAAAAGGCATCTTGGGGATATTGGATGAAGCAGAATTTTTTCCCTACAGATGAGCCTGAGCTTGTGATCAAGTAACTACATTCATTGATTGATTATCTCTATCTATTCGCACAATAGTGATGACATTGCAATGTTCAGATAAGCAAGGTTCCACCATGTTTACGACAACATTGTTTCCAAAGTAGGCATAATTGACTTTGGCACCCATATTAGGCTGAGAAGATGAATCTCCTTGACCATGTTTCAGAAATGGTTCTGTGAATTTTGTATGATCATTATTGCTCTTATGATTATCAGTTGTTATTTATCCATTATCAATTTTTGTCTTGTATGATGTGTTTCAAGAAAACACAGTTATTAGTTTTATGACCCTTATTACGATGGAAGTCACAGAAATCATTCTCTCTCCACCATTTTAGTTTAGGATCAGGATCAAAGACTTTTATCTTAGGAAAGAAAATGATGTTGTTAGCCAACAAAGTTTTCATGGCAGATTCCAAGGACTCTCCAAGAGGAGTGAATTTTCATTTAGGATATGTAGCCCAAGGTTTGTAATCAGATGGCTTCTTGTTTGATTCATTTTCCTTCACCTCTAAGGTTTTGATGGCTTGGGTACCAAAAGTGAGATTGAAAGTGGGTGCCTTAGATGGGGCACAAATAGTATCAATAATGCCGTTTGTGACAACACCTTTTATTCTTGTTCCAATTTTTTCTTTTGTCTTTAGAACTAGATCTAGATTCATACTTGTCTTTTTGAAGGGATATGTCTCCTTTTTGCACAAGTACCTTCTCAATTTTGATTGCATTCTCTACCATTTTATCAAAGGATGTATGATTTTGCATTTGAAAATGGTAGTTGAGTTCTGGAACAAGATTGTTGATGAAGATTTCCAGCTTCTTAGTTTTTGGATTGGGTCTAGCATATAGAGAAAACTTCTTCCTCCACCGTTTGAGAAAAGTCAGGAATGGTTCTCCTGAGTTCTATTTCAGATTGTAGATGTTGATCATGGTGACTGGATGCTGGATGTTATAGGAGTATTGTTGATAGAATAGTTTGATTAACTCCTCAAAATTTTTGATAGTTGGAGGCATTTTTGAGAACCAATGAATAGTTGACCCTCCTAGAGATTAAGGGAAAAGATGCATTAAGTAGGTTGGTTCATGCACGAACTCCATAGATTGAGTACAAAATTCTTTGACATGATCTTGAGGATCAGAGTTTCTATCATACTTATCATACTTAGGTATCTCCACTCTTTTAGGGAATGGCAACAAGTAAAAGTCTTTATCAAAGGGAAAAGGGTATAGAGCCTCCATGGAAAACTCTTTAGGTTCCTTTTCTTTTTCAATTTTGTTAAGTTTGACTTGCATGGCATGAATTTGTTTCATCATAGTTGTGATTGGAGTTTCTTCCTCATGTGTAATGATATCTTCAACATTAAAGTTGGGAGGAAGTTTAGCTCCTTTACGAGCTAACTCTAGGAAGTATGTTTCTATGTCTTCCTTCAAGAAATGCCTTATCATTTTCTTGAAGTCATCAACATTTTGATATCAAGCAATTTTAGAAGGTGTGGGTTCTTGATCTGCACCATGTTGAGAGTGATGTCATTGAGACCTGTGATTTGTTCTTCCTTTAGACATGTTAGGAGTTTTAGGACTCCTTGGGATAGATTGATGGGGAGTTTTCTGATCACCTCTGTGGATTGATGGAGGAGGGGGTATGTAACCAGTTTTCAATCAAAGATTGCTGAGACCGTCATCTTCATAAAGATCTAAATTATAGAGTTGTTCAAAGGTTAGACCCACGTGAGAAGTCAAATGTAATGTATTGGGTGCTTCTCTAGATTTCTTGTGTGAGGAAGCTCTAGTTTCCACCATTAACCTTGGGAGAAGCAAGAGAGCAAGATGAAGACAACTAAAGAATGACTTGATTCAAGAAGATCGAATGATGCAACCTTGTAAAGATTGGATTGATTAAAGATTAGATTGGATGTAAATTAAGGATATTGTGCCCTAGTAGTATGGGTAGACACCCAAAAGATGGTAGACACGAGCTTAGAACACTTAGCCATTTTTTATGAAGACTGAAGTTGAAGATAATTTTGACACAAGATGAATAAGACTCAAATCGGTAAATCAGAGGGCTAAATCATACTCAAGAGAGACATTTAGGAAAATGAATGGATTTGTTCTAGTTTCTGCTCTGTTCTTGACACAGTGATTTGTTTGATAGAATCTGGAAATAGACTATAAAAACTGGATTTCTGGCAATTTTGGAAGGTTTCTGACAACTTTGACTTTAGCTTTGATACGAGTTTTGAAATTTCAGGATGATTTTTGACACCGAAAAGGATTTTTGCTTCAAATTTTATAATTTTTTTAGTTTTCAGAACCAGTTTGTTTGTAAGATTTTCTCTGTTTAGGTTTGCAGATTCGTGTAATAGTTTGGGATAGTTCGTTCTCCAAAGACCAAATAGATAGAAAACATGAAAAACAACAAGCAGAGGGAAGCAATCAATCATCTAAAAACAATGAACAAGGGAAAAAGCAACCTTGTGCATGAATAAGCAATAGTGACTTAATGTGCTAATCCCTAGGAATGCTACTTGTGTATGTTTCAAAAAGTATTTCAATAATGCATAGTCCTAGAAAATGAAAAATTTGGCCTCACTAGGGTTTGTAGTAATGGTCTGACTCTTCAAAATTTTTTATCTCAAGAGGGTGAACTCCAATCCAGGCGCATCGGGGTTTTGACACAGTCTGAGAATTTAATCAATCAAGAGCTGCTAGGGAGATCTGACAACCCAACGAGAGACCACACCTGTGAAGATTTCCTCTACAAGGACATTTATATAGCAACTATTGCTACCATGATGAAAATGGCTATTACTGCTTGAGGTTTCATCCATGTGGTTAAACTAATTAAGGGAATGTCCACTATAGTTAACCCTCTCTAAAGGTGACTCATAAAAGATACCACATGAGGACTAGATCAGATTCAAGGATCTGGGTTTCTGATACTATCCAAAAAGGAAGTAGAGCATAATCCCCTAGCCTCTTCACTTCACCAAACCAAAGAAGACAGATTAAGCTGACACACTAAGACTAAAATTTATCTCACCAAGATCTATGATGTCAACAACTTATGGTCTATCAATCCCTTCGAAGAGAGAATGTATCGACCAAAAGTTGAGGATGCAAACCCGGTAGAATGCAAGACAAACTCAGTATCCTCCCTGCCTACAAGGGGATCCTTCATCAAGAAGAGCTTCGTATGAATAAACAAGTGATAGAAGACCACTCTCTCAAGACCATCCACAAATAGTGTTCATAGGGCCTATTTACTATGTGTAACAGATATGCAGAAAGCAAATCTATGTTGGTTTTATAGCCCAAAACTGAAGTGTGAATTATGAAAGTTGTAAAAGGCACTCAAGCTTAACACAAGAGAGTTCATTTTATGTCCCAAAATGAAGTGTTATCAAATGTAACAGAATATCTGAGTTCCTTGCAACACGCTTAGTAGATTTTACTTGTTTTAGCAATTTTTGAGCATTTGTCTTCTATCTTTTGTACCCACAGGATGTACCTGCACCTGCACCTGCAAACCACTATTATGAAAAACTTACATATTCTTGTACATGCAACCCAATGTTATAAAAATCCATCAAAAAAAGAAACACAACTTTTCAACCCCACATGGTAGAAAATCAGGTTAGTCAAAGATAATGTGTCATTTGATAATCAAAAAACCTGTTGTCATAAAAAAATCAGATTCTGACCAGTCTGCACTAAATCAATCATAACTTTTGAAAATTAAGATGAAATTAATTCAAACCAATGGAAAATGAAAGCTAACTCAAATTCCTTTCCAAAAATATAAATTTTGGATTTGTATCATATCATATGTGCACGTACCAATAAAAACATCAGTCAGATTTCATAAAATCAAGTTCTCATTAGTCTTCACTAAAATGATCATAACTTTTTCAAATAAAAACAAAATTAATCAAAACTAATGGAAAATGAAATCTAAATCAAATACCTTTCTAAAAATATAAATTTTGGATCTGTATCATGTCATATGTGTATGTACTAATAAAAACATCAGTCAGATTTCATAAAATCAGGTTCTGACTAGTCTTAAGTAAAATGATCATAACTTTTGAAAATCAAAATGAAATTAATCCAAACCAATGGAAAATGAAATATAACTCAAATAAATTTCCATAAATATAACTTTCAGATCTGTATCAAGTCATATGTGCATGTACCAATAAAAACATCAGTCATATTTTTGGAAAAACAGCCCAAAAATTTATCACAAAACTCACAAAAATTAACCTTGTGGTGGGGGTTTGAGAAAAATGATAGAAATTTGATAGACTAAAATGGAAACCCATTTCAGGGCCCCATGATGGATTCCATAAAATGTGTGTGTGAAAATTGTACCTAGCTGTGGACACAACACTTCAATAAAACTTTACAGGTTAGCAAATCAAAGAAATCTGTATATAAATGAAACTAAGCTAACTAGGTGATTTACTACCTTCTAGTAGGTGTGAGTATGGTATTCTCAGATTAGACTGAGATCAATGAAAATGCAACACTTAAATGAAGGATTTGGATGCAAAAGATGAATAACTGTATGAATGCAGATTTAATCTATATTTTTGTGTTTTCTATGCATTAGGATGAAAAACTTGATATGAAACTAATCTAGAATGAATTGAAATTGATATGCAATTAATCTAACAATGCTATGAAGATGAATGAAAAAGTATGCAAAAGCTATGAAAAACTATGAAATGATCTCACAAAATTGCCTGTCATAAAAGCTTTGTTCTTCAGTTGTAAATTCGCTTGAGTAATTGTGCAAATTCGAGAGATATGAGATTGATTGAAAGCTTGAGGGATTTGAGAGATTGAGAGATATATTATGAAGAACTGAGCTTTGATTTTATAGAAATCCAGGGTTTGAGGATGCATTGAGAAAAGCCATAAATCACTCTTGATAAACTCAGGTTGATTTTTGAGTTAACAATAAATTAAGAATAAATAAACTCATAAAAGCATGCAAAAATAGTTTTTATCTCAAAATAGAGCTTTAGTTCACTTTTTCAACTCATCATCAAATGTTGAGTTTAGAAAGTTAACAAATTGAAATTGAAAATTGACTTAAAGTTAACTACTTTTCTGATTGTACATGGTTTAATATGAATTAATTTAATAAATAAAGTGATTTATTTTCCACTTAACTAATTTTGAATTAAAACAATTGATTTATGGGTTAATCAATTATTAAATCAAACTTTATTCCAATCAAATCATTAAATTTGACAACTTTGATTTTAAATCAATTAAATAAATATTCAATTGATTGTTTTTAGCAAATTTGATTTATTGTCAAATAAAAACAATATTACTTAAGAATAAATAGAATTAAATCTAAATAAATAATTAAGTGGTAGTATTAATCTAATTAATTAAGTATTCATCATATTCAGTTAATCAACTTTAGGATAAATAAGATTTATCACCAAATAATTATTTAATTAAAGATAATTAGATAAATTAGAAATATTTATGAAATATTTTCCGATGTAGAATTAAGATAATCAATTAGATTTTTGATAAACTAATGTGCATATGTGCCTTAGGTTAGGACTTTGATGTCGATTTCGATTGATTTGAGGATGTAGGAGGTTAATGAACCTATAGCCCATTTTTGGGGTATTACACTAAGTATTTTATTCTGTTTGTTCATTACTATACTAGGATGATGACTCTAATGTTTTTAAAAGAAAAATCTAAAGCGTTTCAATTGTTTAAGTGGTATTTGGAAAAGGTTGAAAAAGAAACAAGTAGAAGCCTGAAATGTCTGAGATATGACCAAGGTGGAGAGTTTATATCAAATGAGTTCAATCTATTCTGCAATGATAGAGGAATCAAGAGATAGATGTCTGCACCTAGAACACCTCCACAGAATGGTATAGCTAAGAGGGGAAACAAATCTATTATGGATTGTGTAAGGAAACTAATGATTGAGAAGAATGTTTCACAAAAGTACTGGAGAGAAGCTGTAAGTACAGGTGTTTATACCTTAAACCAAGTACAAATCAAGAAAGGTACCAATGCTACACCTTACAAATTATGACATGGATGTGCACCTAATGTGAAATACTTTAGAATCTTTGGGAGTAAATAATATATAGTAAAAGACATTAGAAATGGAAAGTTTGATGCAAAAAGTGATGAGGGCATATTCCTAGGTTATTCCACAAAGAGTAAAGCTTATAAGTGTTTGAATTCTAACACTAACAATATTTTGGAAAGTGAAAATGTGATAGTTGATGAATATGTAGATAAAAATGAACAAGAAGGCAAAAGAGAACTTGGAGACTATAGATCTTTTTTCTATATGGAATAAGGAGAGGCAAGTAACACACCTGTACCAGATGCATAGTCATAGGTAAGGAATGTTGAGCATCAGGAGGATGTTTTTGAGCATTAGGAGGATGTTTTCGAGCATCAGAGGATGTTGCCAAGCATCAGGAGGATGCTTCTGACCATCAAGAGGATGCTATCGGGCAATCATAAGTAGAATCTGATAATTTTCATGATGTACCTAAAGAGCAAGGAGAAAGGAACTCTAAACCTACATTGGAACAGTATGTAAGAAGACATCATAAGCCTGAGAAAATCATTGGAGACAAGGAAATTGGAGTCCTGACCAGAAGTAAGTTTAAAGACCCTACATGTTTGTTATGTGAGTTTGATCCTAAGACAGTAAAAGATGCTTTGGAAAATGAAGACTAGATTCAAGCTATAAATGAAGAAATAGATCAAATAGAAAATAATGATACCTAGACTCTGGTATCGAGACCAAAAAACAAGAATTTTATTGCAACAAAATGGGTATTCAGAAACAAGCCTAATGAACATGGACAAGTCACAAGGAACAAGGCAAGGTTAGTATGCAAAGGTTATGCACAAGAAGAAGGCATAGACTATGGGGAAACATTTTCCCTTGTAGCAAGATTAGGAGTGAGAACTCTACTTGCATATGTTGCTTACAAAAATTTCAAGGTATACCAAATGGATGTTAAGTCTGCATTCTTGAATGGTATATTAGAAGAAGAAGTATACATCAAATAACCTGAAGGATTTGTGGATCCAAACAAGAAAAATATAGTTTGCAAACTGAACAAGGTATTGTATGGATTGAAACAAGCCCCAAGAGCATGGTATGAGAGGTTGCACAATTACTTGATAAAGATTGGCTTTACAAGGACAAATGACAACAACAATCTGTACATGAAAGCTGAAGATGGTAAATGGATTTTGTTTGCTGAAATTTTTGTAGATGATATCATATTTGGAGGATAAGATGCCCTATGTCATAAATTTTCAAATGAGATACAAACTAAGTTTGAGATGTCTATGTTTGGTGAGATCAAATTTTTTGTTGGTTTACAAGTCTATCAGATGGAGAAAGGTATCTTTATCACACAATCTAAATATGTTAAAGAGATATTGAAAACTTTTGGAATGGAGGATTCAAGGCAAGTACTCCTATGGCTACTAGACAAAAACTATCTAAAACTGATGATATTGCTAAAGTAAATCAAACCCTATATAGATCCATAATTGGAAAGATACAATATGTTGTCCACAATAGACTAGATATAGCCCTAGCAATTGGGATTTTGGCAAGATTTTATGCCAATCCTAAGGAAAATCACATGATGGATGTGAAGAGAATACTAAGATATCTGAAAGGGACAAAAGAGTATGGATTGTACTACAAGAAGAATGATAAATTTGAATTGAGAGTCTACACTGATGTAGATTGGATAGGAAATGTTGATGATAGGAAAAGTACAAGTGGTGGAGCTTTCTTTCTTGGATAGAGGTTAGTCTCTTGGACAAGCAAGAAACAAAATTGCATTTCCCAATCTACAACAGAAGCTGAGTATGTAGCAGCTGCAGTGAATTGTTCAAATCTGGTATGGACTAAGCAATTGTTGAAAGGTATGAAAGAAAAGATCACTGAACCAGTTGTTATATTATGTGATAACACAAGTGCTATCAACATATCAAAGAATCAAGTGATGCACATGAAGACCAAACATATTTCTATCAAGTATCATTACTTGAGGGAATTGGTACAAGATAAAGAAGTGACAATGGAATATGTGAATACAAAGGAACAACTAGCAAACATATTCAGAAAAGATTTACCTAAGGATGCTCATGAATATCTTAGAGGTAAATTAGGGGTGCTTCCCCTAACTGAGGCTACCTAGTCAACTAGGAGCACTGCATCAAATGTGTTGCATAGAGTATCTAATAAATTGATGTAGGAAAGGTCACACTTAAGGAGCTGCCTAGAGTTGTGAAAATAATAGAAAAGTTGATAAACAGTCATAATCAAGATGACAGAGGGAGAAATATTGATATTGAACTGACAAGATGACATCTACATATGAAAGATTTAAGTTCTAGATACTGCTTTGGCATTATTGTCAAAGAGGGAGAGATTTAGATATAGGGAGAGATTCAGAGAAAACACAGACATAAAAGATTCAAAGAACCAAAGGGATAAATTCAGAAAAGATTCAGAGGGATTAAGTGTGTGAACGGTCAAGCAAGCAAGGATAATTTGTTAAGAATCAGAATGAAGCTAAGGATATTAAAAATATTTCTGATGCAATGACAAAGTTTTGGATTGTTTGGTAAATCATGTGTTATTCATATGGTGTTGCCATCAATGCCAAAGAGAGAGATTGTTGGAAACTGCAATTGAAGCAATTCTTGTATTGTCATTGATGCCAAACCTTAACTGGTAAGACAATTTCTATCTAAGAAAGTACTATATATATTGATTGATAAAAAGGATTAGGGCAAGGGAGATAACAATAGAACCTAGGGAAAGGTTGAGTTATTTGATACTTCAATGAGTACTTGATTATTTGACACATTGATAAGATAATGTATTATTTATCTAAGTAAGAAGAAAGACTAAAGAAGTAGGCTTAACTAAACAAAAGTGAAGAAATCTAGTTTAAGCTGAGTGATGTTAGTGTCGATCGAGTGCCAGTATATGCAGAGTAACTTTATTGTTGACCAAACATTAGGAAATGCTGAGTGACAAGAATTTATCGAGCAAGATAGTGTTAGCCGAGGAAGACAGTTTGTAGAGATGACCAAGTTATGTAGTGATGATCGAGGAGATGAACACAATATTGACTAAGTGTTAGTAATTTACATTTGGAGGAAGAATTCAAATCTACAGCGGACATAGTTGAATTCTTGGGTTATGTAAATCGTGTTGACTTTAGTAATTAATTGTATGGAGAAGTTAATGCATGGTAAATTATTTTATTATGGATTCAATGAGGAGATTGAAGATGTTTCTAGAAGGATGGATGAAGAACATAAATGATGGAAGGATTTGATGAATCTGACCTAAACCTAAGATCTACTAAGGAGATTAACCAAAAAAAAGATGGATCTACCTATTGAGGAGGTATAAATGAAAACATAAGTGTGAGGTTATAGAGTATGTTGGAGTTGTTAATGTTATTGACTGATAAGTCTAAGCAAAAGGCTGAAGGTGAAGGAGTTGATCAAAGTTGTGATTGCTTGAAGCAAATTCTGAGAAAATTAGAGATGGAGATGGAAATGGAACTCAGTCAGTAAATAACCATATATGTGAGAATTGGATCTTTTATTTGCAAAGTGAGTTGTATGTTTTTTAGATAAAAAACTACTACTACTTTCTAACCATTGTATCATTCTAAATCCTTTAAAAAAGGTTGATCTAACAGTCATTGTTTAAATCCTTTAATCAAGGTGGCATTCTAATGGAATGTACTTAAATCCTTTAACCAGGTCACTTTTGACAGAGTATTGAAATCCTTTAACAGGGTCACACCTAGCAGTGTGTTTTTTAACCTTTAACAAGGTTGGCTTTTAACAGAGCTCACTTTAGAAGAGTGAAAATATCAGTAACATGTTACAAAGTGGTGTTTCTCAAATTGGGTTTCCACTGTAAATCCTAGTGTTATACTTGTGTGAATGTTTTGATGTGTATGTCTCTATATTCTACAAGATAAATATTGTTGGACATATATTCTTTAGAGACTGAGTTGTGTTGGTGATTAGATCTGAGATTGTTGAAGTGTTTAAAAGTTCAATTGGTACTTCTGGATTTGAGAACAACTAATTCACCCCCCCCCCCTCTATTTTTCTAAATTATATTAACAGGAATAACCCCTAATGAATAAACTAATAGATGTGATCACAACAATAAGTCAGCCTCAAATGTAATAAGCCGCTTACACAATCACAACTAGAAACTCCAACTAGAAGATTGGAAATTCAATCGAAGAACACCTTGAGTGACCGAGAAAATGAAGAAAAATACAATCAGGCAAGAATATTCAAAAAATATCATGCGATGACTCTAACTAAGGTCCAATTGTAGGATAAGGCTTGGAATGAAGCAATAAACACAATAGAAACTGCAACTCAAAATAACAAGTACAAATTGACCGCAACCAGAACACATGACTAGTCAACAAGAACCAAAGATATTTTTGTTTGATGGAAGATTTCTTAGATCCCAAGATACTCTTGCATCAATGAAAAACATTCAACATTGACTATAGAAAAATAAAAATAAAACTTGAGAATATAGTGTAATGCAAAAATATTAAACATTACTAGTCAATTTTGCAATATATATGTAGTTCTCAAATTTTCAATAGTCTATATAATAAGAAATGATCATGAAAATAGAAGCATGTTCCTTCAAAATCATGAAAAATCTCCAATGTGAAAGAGCAAGGAGGGTGACTATAATGTCCCCTATTGGGAGTTTACTTGATTTACATTAAAATTCCCAACTAGGGTTTGGATTGTGCTTGGAAATAGAAATTTAACTTAGTCATTATAATGTCACTTACTAAGAGGCTACCAATTTCCAATGATTAACATACATCACCATGCATTTAAATCAAATTAAATTAAGAAACAATTAATGATTCATAATACATTTGGGTGTTAATATACTTAAGCCCCAATTCCTTACTTCTCTCCTAAACATCAATCCTAAGAAGGATGGGGATTTAGTTGTCCTTATGGCACTTGGAAACCAATCTACAAGAAATCTCCCTCAAGGTTTATGGAACACATATTCATATCCATCTTGGGACAATTCCCTCAAGCCATTAGAAATACATGTCTTTAACCCATCTTGGGATTCACCTACCTTGTGAGGAATTACTTTTCCTTTACCTGACTAAACCAACCAATCCTCTTAAGGGGCTATAGAAAGTGATTAAGGAATATGCTATGTATATATTGATGTCACAAACAGATGCATGTAGGCACACACACATACCCTAATGAAGGGTGCTCCCATTAATACCACAAAACATAACATAAATAGAGACACAACAATAATTTGCAAGAACAGAAAATGGGATTCTTATTATCTCCACAAGTGTGGAATTAAAAATTTTAGAATTAGAATATGCAAAGCCACAAGGGCATTTTTCTTACAATATTATGTAAGACAAAGCCTCCAATAACTACCCAAAAATTCCCTAGGAAACATTATTGGCCTTCTTATATAGACAATTTTCCACCACCCATGAACATTCTAGAGTTTTAGCCATTAAGGCTGACCAACCCTATAGTTATTTATTTTTTATTTTTATTACATTAGAGTTGTCTCAAACAACTTTTAGAACTCAAAAAGAAATTTTGAAGGTGTTAAGGTTATTAGGATCATTGCAAATGTAATAGCACTCCTTATGATTGTATGTGTTTTCCAAATGCATCGATCTCTTTTTATTTATACACGAAAAGGACAAGAAGAGACATGTCCCTTCATGGGACATGTCTATTCATTAATTTATTTTATCAATTTAACTATTTAGTTATTATGAGAATAATTATAATCTAACTTTATATATATATATATATATATATATATATATATATATATATATATATATATATATATATATATATATATATATATATATATATATATATATATATATATATATATATATATATATATATATATATATATATATATATATATATATATATATATATATATATATATATATATATATATATATCAATGTATATAGTAATATCAATTATTATATATATTGATATATATGTATATATATAATAAATCATTTCTCATAATAATCATATAGTCAGTATTATTTATATGACCGATGCTACAAACATCAACACTCCCTCTTAGCTAGAGAGGATAAATCAATCCAATGTCAACACTTAAGACACTTGACAACATCAACTATATGATGTAAGAAATAAAGGCATCATCCTCATGATGTAATCAATATAAACATAGTCTCAATGTGTGGATTGCCTCCATTGGTGATTCTATCCACAAGTCCTCAGGTAGATTGCCTCCATCGATGATTCTATCTATAAGTCCTCAGATGGATTGCCTCCATTAGTGATTCTATCCACAAGTCCTTAGGTGGATTTCCTTCATCAATGATATATATCATTATTAATAAATATTTTTGTATTAAACATTAATAGAACGAAATTCATTTTCTCCCATTTTAGGTAGCACAACTTTTAGAGACCATAAGTCATCACTTGTTGACCTGATTGGCTATTATGACCCCATTTTAAAAATGGAGGGAAGTTCTGTATAGCGCCTAATTGGCACAAGTTTTAGTTAGTCAAAATTTTGACCCCTTTTGGAGCCTCTAAAGCCTTCAAAACTAAGTTCAAAGTTTTTGTACCATGTTTCCAATACCAAAAATTTTCAATATCTTCAAAACTAGACTTGATCTTGCAATGAAACATTACCGGTAGGCTGATATGACCAAAGTGAACCTCCAGGGAATAAAAATAGAGCATTCTGAGCTCAAATGAAAAACTTACTAAAAATAGTAACTTTCTAAAACATAGCAACTCTACGTAAGATAACCCTTATTAAAAAGAAATAAGAAATATTTTTGGGTGATGCAAGATTTCCCTTACACCCAAAATGCTCATGCATCAGACACTTGGGATAATTTGAGAAGTGACCCTGTCACGTCTTAGGTGTGCAAAGGAAAACCAAGATGGTTAATCTTCTCCCTTGTCAACCATGATGAATCTTCTACATGTCATACTTTCCATTGGACCATATATTCTTCATATGTCTTGTTCCTTATACTTTTGCCAACATGACTATCCAGTATATCCTCAATCTCCTTGGTAGATGAAATAGTTGCCGAAATACTCCACTGTGCTTTTGTGACCCCATCTTAAACACCCCCTTCATGATATTCTGTCAAATCTAAAATGTTAAATACTAGTGAAATATTCAGCTTAGTAGGAAACTCTACTTTATAGGCATTTCATGAATCATACTTCTTCAATATCTTACATGGTCCAAAATTCTTCATTTTAAACTTTTCATTTATACCTACTAGAAATCTCTCCTTCCAAAAATGAACCATGACTTCATCCCCAACCTGAAATTCCTTATTCCTCCTTTTCTCATCTGTCTTAGCCTTATAATGGGTATTCATCTTGATAATGTGCTTCCTCACCTCCTCGTGGATTTTAATCAAATATTGTGTAAAATCCTCAGCTTTAGCACTACTTATCTCTCCTTTATCTATTTTCCTCAACTCAGAAGCATTTTTGGAACTACTTCCATATACAATCTAGAATGGTGATTTATTAGTTCTCCTATTGATAGAATTATTGTATGCAAATTCTATCTATGGTAAAATCAAATCCCATCCTGTTGGCTTATCTCCAACCAAACATCTCAGAAAATTCCTCAAAATATTATTCACCACCTCTATCTATCCATCAGTCTATGAATGATGTGATGAGCTAAACTTTGAATTTATCTTCAACTTCTTCTACAATGTGTGTTAGGAATATAAAAAAAAATCAGTGTCTTTATCTGAAAATATGCTCTTTGGTAAACCATGTAGTCTCACCACTTCTTTGAAAAACAATTCTGCCACATGAACAACACCATTAGTCTTCTTGCAGTGAATGAAATGTATCATATTTGAAAACCTATCAACTACCAACAAAATTGAGTCATGTCCCTATTGATTCCTTGGTAAACCAAGAACAAAGTCCATATTGATATCCTCCCATGGCTTCTCTGGTATAGGTAATGGATTATACAACCTTATATTCTTCTTTTCTCATTTTTGCCAATAATAATTCTCAAATGCAACAAGATGACAAGAAGTTATCTGAAGTCTTGGTATCTGGGTGAACTGTAGATTGAGGAAATGTTCTTTCAGTCTGTCCACCATTTCTTTGTAAGGTAGTAGCTTGTCATCCTTTGTTTTAAATTCATCTCGGACCTTTGTGATAATTAGATGTGAATATCCAAACACTTGCAGTTCTGTTATGTTCCACTAGATGGTTGTTTTGAGGCCTAAGATGAGTGCCTCATATTCTGTAATATTATTAGTACATGGGAATCCCAATTTGAATGATTTGGGAATGTAGTCACCTTGAGGTGTGACGAATAGGATTCTTTCCCTTGATCCATGTGATGTGTTGGAGCCATCAAAGTATAGTTTCCATATTGGTTTTTCTTCAACCATACATAGTTGCTCATCAGGAAATTCCATGATTAGTGGATATGCATCCACCATAGGTGCTTCTACTAGCTAATCACCAACTACTTTCCCTTTGATTGCTTTATGATCTATGTACTAGATGTTAAACTCGCTGAGTAACATGACCCATTTTTCCATACAGCTTGTGAGAGTTGTCCTTGATAATAGATACTTGAGTGGGTCCACCTTTGAGATGAGCTTTATCATGTGGCTAAGCATATAATTTATGAGATTTTGGGTGGCAAAGACCACTGCAAGGAACACTTTTTCCATTCATGAATAATTGAGCTCATAGTCAACAAGAGTTCGACTGATATAATAAATGGCTATCTCTTTGTTGTCATCATCATGTTGTGCTAAGAGTGCCCCCAATGTTGTAGTGGTCACCAAGATGTAGAGTATGAGAGGACATCCTAAAACTGGTGGTACAAGGATGGGAGAGTTGGCTAGATATTCTTTGAGCTTATCAAAGCTTTTCTGATAGATAGGATCCCATTTGAAACTTGTGGCTTTGTAGAGAAAATGTGTGAAAGGTTGGTACTTGTCTACCAACTGTGATATGAATTGGTGCACTAATTGAAGCTTTCCCTGTAGGCTCCTAAGTTGCTTTAGTGTTCTAGGAGGATGCATTTATGTAATGGCTTTGAACTTTTTGGGATCAATCTCTATGCAACGTCGTGATAATATGAAGCCTAGAATCTTTCCAAATGTTACACCAAAGACACACTTCTTTGGATTCCTCTTTAAGCCATAATGCTAGAGACAATCGAACACACTTTCAAGGATGTCTAGGTGTTCACATCGTGTCTTAGATTTTGCAATAATATCATCCACATAGTCTTCCAAGATCTTTTGTATCATGTCATGAAAGATGGCTATCATTTCTTGTTGATAAGTGGCTCCTGCATTTTTTAGCCCGAATGGCATTATGTTGTAGTAGAAGGTACCCCATGGTGTGGTGAATGTTGTTTTGTGTTGATCTTCTTCTACTATTTGGATCTAATTATATCTTGAGAAGCCATCCATGAGTGACAACATCTCATATCCCCCCATAAGATCTACTATCATGTCTATGTTAGGTAGCAGGAAATCATCCTTAGGACATGCTTTATTTAGGTCCCTAAAGTTGGTACATATTATTATTTCTTCAAAAGGTTTAGTGACTGGTACCATGTTGGAGATCCACTCTGAATAATCTATAGCTCTAATGATCTTGGTATTGAGGAGATTTTCTAGTTCTACTTTTACCAATAGGGCTACCTTAGGATGCATCTTGTGTAGCTTCTACTTTACTAGCTTGACATTGAGATCCAATGCAAGATTGTGCACAACAAGATTTGGATCAAGCCTAGGAATACGTACATACAACCATGCAAAGTTGGTGGTGGCTTCATGGAGAAGTGTAGTGAGAGCCATTTCTTCACCCTCAGTTAAAGATGTTGTAATGTAGGTGATTCTCAGGCATTCTTCTATGCCCAAGTTAACTGGCTTGGTTTCCTCAATGATGATAGGTGATTGCTCGGGTCTATAATCCTACATGGGAGGAAGAGGCAAGTCTCCATCTTCTAGCACCTCAGAGAGGTTTTAACCAAAAGATACACCCTTTATTTTCTCTTTTTTAGAATCAGAATGTTCCCCAAAGGGGTTTTCCCATAAGGACTCATTCTTTTCTATTTCTTTTTCAATTTTGCGGCTAGAACTTGCCTCTTCCCTAAAATATCCTTTAGAGTTGAGCTTGCAGACATGAACTGATTCCTGATGTTGATCTTCTTGTTGGCCTGATGTTCCCATGAACCTTAGGAGCACTTGTGTGCTTTGGAACTCATCGATATGTGTAACGCTTGGTTGATCCCAATCTATGAGTTTGGGGTGGATGAGGGGAAGTTCTATGATGTTAATGGCGAGTTGATGGATGAAAAAAGTGTCTAGGAGGGTATCATCATTGAAGATGTCATCATATGATTTATTTTCTTCCTCTTCAGGGATGTCTTCAATCTCTACGAGGTCATCCTTTCTATTTAAGAAGGGAACGTGAGTCAAGTTAGTGCCTCTAGTCATAGTATTGGGTTCTTGTGTATGTAGGCGAGGGGTATTAAAGCCAAGACCTTGATGCTTTGGATTCTTTGGGGCTTTGATTGGATCTTTTCTTCTACCTTCTTGTGGTCCTAGACTACCACCTTGGTATTTCCATTATTTTGTGGCATACTTGTGTGATTGTGGATATTTATTTTTGAAGTAGCCAAGAATTTTATTGTCAATTGGTCGGGGATATCTGTACAACCACTGATTGATGTCAAGGTCCATCTCAAGGCTATCTATATTTCCATGGGAAACAAAAGTCATTAGTCCCAATTGCTTGATCTCATGCTCATCTTGAGTAGGCTTTCTTTGGTGACTCAGGTGCTCTTGTGTATGTAGATCAAGAGGTAGGGCCTCTACTACAAATGCATCAGTTAATTTGTACTCACCACAACCCTAGTTTTTTATCTTGATAGAAGAGAGAGTGGAGATGAGGATTGTTTCTGGATCACTATGGGATCAGGAAGAGATGGTGATAAAAGTTCCAATTTTAGTTCTAGGACAATGGGTGGAATGAGGGAATGATGCTTCCAATGCATGATAGTATGTGAAGGGTTGGGGGTCTGCATGAATGGTGACCTCAGTGCCTTGATGTGGGAATTTGATGCATGAATGATACATAGATGGTACAACTTTGATGGAATGGATCCATGGTTGGTCGAGGAGGATGTTAAATGGTAATTCAAGATCAACAATGTGGCAGATGGTGTCTTGAGTTCTAGGGCCTAGCTTGATAGGAAAAAGAATGGTACCTTTAGAGGTACACTCCAAGTTATCATATGCCTTGATGGTGATGACCTCATGTGATATGTTAGCCTTCGTGAACCCTATTTTTTGAATGAACTTCAAAGTGCACAAGTTTAGGGCCGAGACATTATCTATCATAACCCTTTTTATGGGAAAGTCTCAGATCATGATGACAATACAAAGGGGGAGATTGTGGTCTTGCTCAAAAATTGGTATATATGATGGTTTGAAGGAGAGAGCATAGGATGCCAATAAATGTCCCACAAGATTCTCAAACTAGATGGTATTTATGTTTGTAGGGACATGTCCTTCTTAGAGGTCTTGTTTGAGGATATCTTGATGGATGGGTGAAGTGTAGAGAAGGTCAAGGATGTAGATTTGGGTAGGTGTATTCCCAAGATGTTCTATAAGGTTATATTATGCATTGTGTGTTAGCATTGGATTGGCACCGGTGATAGATATCTAGCCTCTACGGGTAGTAATAGCACATTGACTATATTCTCCTTTGACATGGATGACATTAACGATGGGCTCAACTTGGGTTATACATCCAATGAATTTGTCATAGTTGATATGAGCAATAGTATAGTCTTTATGGTCAACATGGTCTCCTTGCTTGCCTTTGCCTTGGTTCTGGGGTGGAGGATTGGCATTAGCCTAGTTCTTCCCAGCATTGTGTTGTGGAAACACGTTCTGATGAATTTGCAGATTAGCATTAGGTGAAGCTTGGGCTGGTGTGTCCAATTGGATCTCTTTCCTATCAATGAGATCTTGGATGTAATGCTTTAGCTTCATGCACCTTAGGGTAGTGTGTCCTTTGACATGATGATAATCATAGTACTCTTTATCTTTTTACCAGTTAGGCTTGGGAGTGGCATCATCAAATTGCTAAGTTGGTGGATAAGTGATTAGGTTGGCCTTGGCCATTTGATGAAAGATTACATCTAGAGGTTCACCAAGAGGTGTGAAGATTCTCTTCTTGTGAGTCTAGGCTCGAGGCCTATTCTATTTAGGAGTTGTTGATATGGCATTAGTGTAATAGGTTGGATTCAGATGCTATTTTTGAGAATGTTGTATGGGTTACGAATTGATTGGCACTTGATACGGTTGTGGAGGTTTATGATTGTTAGGTGCTTGTTGTTGTTGGTATGTAAGATTTGGTGTAGGACCGGCCACAACAATTTGGACATGCTTGGTGTTAGTGGCTCCATCAGTAATAGCATTCTCATTTTGATTCTAGTAATGGGGCTTGTCATTACTGGGCTTGTTGTAGGAATTGTCCTTGTAATGCCAAATTGTGCCTTCATCTAGGAGACCTTTTTCAATGTCTATCCCCTTGCTTTTGATATCTTGGTAAGTTTGGATGTAGTTCATCCTCATGAAGTGGGATAGTTTGGGATGCAGGTTATTGATAAAGATCTTGGTTAGATGCTTCTTAGGTGGTTGGTATGATAACCTGGTAGTGAGGTTCTGCCATCATTGCAAATAGTCAACTAGGATTTCTCCTCTCTATTTTCAGTTGCAAAGGTCCAGGAAAGACAACTCATTCTCAACATTATGGGCATATCGATGAACTTTTTAGAGAGCTTGGAAAAGGCTGAGATTGGCCCATAGGGTATTTTGTAGAACCACTCAATAGTAGTTCCAATATTTTGGGGAATAGGTGCATAAGGTAATTATCACTATATGCCACTTCTTGGCATGCCATATAGAACTCTTTGACATGGCTTAATCGATCTCCTTTCCCTCAATATTTATCAAATTTGGGTGTCTCAAAATGTTTAGGGAAAGGTATAGCTATGATTAATCTATCAAAGGGATAGGGACAAACCTCCTTGAATTTGAAGGTCTTTCTCTATGTTCCAACTTTTATCTCTTTAAGAGCATTCTTCATCTCTTCCCACTCAGCATTGATCGACGTTGGAGAGGGTACTCTCATTGGAAAAGGATATAATGATGCTAGTGAAAAGGGATGATTTTGAGGTGGATATTGTGGAGTGGGATATGGAGATTGCCTAGGAGGATAGGTGGATTGGAATGGATGTTGGGGTGATGGTTACTGGGGAGGATATTGTTATTGAGGTGCATAAGTGTATTGTTATGGAGGATATGAAGTGGATTGTTGTTGCTGGGGGATGATGGGATGTTACAATTGTGATGGGTAGGATGATGCTTGTTTTTTCTATGGAACAATAGGATGTTGCTATTGTTGCAATGGGAAATGTTGTTGCAATGGAGGAGGCTGATGGAATGGTGCATCTTGCTGATAGGATGGTCCTTCATGCACTTGGCTTTGCACTTGGCTAATGTAGGCAGGATGCATTCCTAATTTGCTTAGGCATGGAATGGATGTTAGGAAGCTAGTAATAGGAGGTGGTTGTGCAAGATAGCTAGAAAGATGAGATGAACTTTGTTATTGTGGTGGTGGTACTACTTGAGATGTAGTGGGTGGCATAGACAAATAGTTGATGTAAGAAGGAAAGGATGAAGGTTGTGATTTCTGCTATTGCACTACTTGAGGAAAAGTGGCTTGTTCATTTGTAGGCATGGATATGTGAGATTGGGTAGGTATGCCTAAGGCTTGGATTTCTTCTTGGGTGAGGAACCAACAAGAACTAGTTCATGGCGGGAGTTGTGATGTAGAGAATGTTGGGAATATAGATGTGGGGATTTTTGATGTAGATGGTGGATTTGGAGACCCCATGGAGGGCATCCCCATTGTGAAGGTATCTTTCTAGGCTTGTGTATTGGAAATGAAAGGTGGAAGTGGAACATATAATTAGGAAGTGGAAGGAAATGCTTGAGTGGCCCATTAAAAGGGTGATGCTGATGTGGAGGTTCGATGAGAAAAGGAAGGAAAGATTGTGTTGCCCCAAGAAAGGGTGATGCTAACGTGGAAGTTTTTTGGGTAAAAGAGGGAAACATTTGCGTTGTCCCTAGAAATAGTAATGTTGCTTGGCTCATGGATGGTGGAGGAATTTTTTGTGTAGTGGATTGTGTAAGAAGTGGTGGTTGGTTTTGTGAAAAGGTTTGGGCTTGGGTGATGGCTTGAGATGCCATAGAAGATGATGGTGTTTCCATAATGGAAAATGTAGTGGACTGTGTCGCTACTTATGTTGTAGGACTTGAAAAGTTGCTTTGTAGAAGATGGGGAATGTGTAAGGTTTCCTGAGATATGTGCAAGTTAGGATTAGGGATGTGTTGGACCATGGGAGTATAGGCTTCTACTAGGATTTGGATGGTGTTTATGGGGATGCAAGGTTAGAGATGTGGTTGAATGGGAGTACCTTCTTGCACAAAGTTAGCCAATATGGCTTGTCGATTTTGATTAGTAAGTGTACTTACTATTTGTGCATTCCCTGGATGGCTCATGAATGTTTCCATAGAAAATGAAGTGGGGGATCCATTGGGATTGTCCCATACATTATCAATTTGTGGGATTTTTGGATTGTAGGTTACCATTGCGCTAGTAGGAATGTTAGGATCACATGAACTAGTGGCCAGATTGGGATCTATAGTACTTCTCCTCTTGGATTGTGTCTTGGCATGCATGAAATGTAGATCTAAGGATAAAAATATAGATGCTAAGTGGATGCAAGAACTCTAGGGATGATGGATGAAGATCTAAATAATATCTAAAGATGGTAGATTTATAGGATGTAATACACAAACTTGGATCAACTTGAGGATGGTCAGATGCTGAAAGATGGTGGGATGTTGGATTTGGATCAAGGAGATGATGGATGATTGGTGGAAGATGGTGGAGGATTACTAAGTATTAGTTAAATGAGTTTCTTGCTTCCTGATGTAGCATAAAATAGGATTGGATTGTCAAGCTAGGATAGACTAATGATCTTTAGCTGACAAGATTC
Organism: Chamaecyparis obtusa; assembly: GCA_027943335.1. Classification (NCBI taxonomy): domain Eukaryota; kingdom Viridiplantae; phylum Streptophyta; class Pinopsida; order Cupressales; family Cupressaceae; genus Chamaecyparis; species Chamaecyparis obtusa. Next base: position 167,700 of record BSBK01002949.1, read on the forward strand.
TTATTAATGCATGCCAATCTATTGCTAGAGATGATGAGGCTTACAAGGACAAGTATGGATTCCCTAGAAAATTTTCTATCAAAGGGTGGAGATTTATAATTTAGGATAAGGATTTGAAGAAAATCAAAGGATAAGACACTAAGTGTTTGGGATTGGGTTCACTAGATTTGGTTCAAGGATGGTGGGTTTCTCACTTGGATGTTGGATTCAGGGATTTGGATCAGAATGAAGGATAATGACAAGGATACTGATGTGTGGATTGTTGATGGAAAGATAATGAAAGGATGACTGAATGATGCTATTTCTAAGAGGATGAACTAGATGCAGCTAAAGAGGGATGACTTATGATGCAACTAAGAAGATGTCAAAAAATGCACCTAAGGATGAATGGTGATGCAATGATGAGTCTAAGGATGATCTAAAATGTAATAGATGTTGAGATAGGATAGTGAGATTCTGAAGGAATGGTGGATATATGACGGGGCCAAACTAGTCTTCACTCTCTAAGTTGATATAGTGATGATTAACTTGGAACTGGTATGCAAACAGTTTCACTCTGGCATTATAGCCCATGTTATCTAGCTTCTCTTGATACTTCTCTTCTTCTTGGATTGCCTCTAGGATGGGTTGGTGATCTTTTAGGTCTCTTTCTGCAATCTTCTTCTCTTGATAGACTCGAGAATTGGGAAGATTAGATTTCTTATGTTTGTTCAAGTTGGGCATAGCTTTTGGAAATTGGATTGAATCAAGGTTCTTGGGTATTTGATTTTGAAGGACCTTTTTTGCAAGGATGTTTAAAAGATTTTGATCAAGTTTTGGCTCAATTTTGATGTCTCTAATGGAAAAGGATAAACTTTAAAAAGACACTCTAAAAATAATCCCGAAAAAGGAAAAAATAACTTTATGGGATACAAGAAAATGATTTACTACTGAATCTGATAATACTTTTGAAAGATGTGTATGTTTTGATAGATGTTTGTACTGAGTATGTAACATTAAAAACACTTCAAGAAAAACTACCTAAGGGAAGGCTAGTATCAAAATCTTTTCCCATAGCTTGATACCCCTAAAAGGGAAACATATGGTGAGTGCTTAAGGTGATTTGGGAAACCATAAGGTTCAATCCTTGCACAAAGATTCTAATACCTTTGAGAGTAGATTGGGAAGCCTCTAATTTAACAAGTGTCTAATTAGGTCTGTGGTGTCCTCCCAATTAGTTTTTACATGTGTGACTCACTTAAGAGCCTAGTTGACCATGCCGAAATAGTAGGGATATTCACCTACCTTGGGCTACCATCAACATGCATCACCTCCTTCATCCAAGTACGAAACCTACCATGTCAAAATAGTAGGGATATTCAACTATTCCTTCATCGAATGGTGGGTTTCTTACTTGGATGTACTTCCTCGGCCGGTATATAATTAAAGACCAAGGTACTTGGATTTGGACTTCAAACCGGTACTTGGATGTTTTCTCAACACTTTATTTCTATACCAATTGGGGAAGTACTATTTTGAAGTCATTCTCCAAAGAGGAAGCACTTTTCTCTCTCTAGACAAGCTTCTCTAGAAGTAAAACAAGTGAACTCATCCAAGTTTAACCTTTTTTACATCACTTAGATTTAAATGGGATTCAAAGAAATATGAAAAACTCCTAAAAACACATCATGAAGAGTTCATTTTCCAATTTGATTAAGTGTTCTTTTATGCTATGACCTTCAAACATATATGATTTAGGATGCAAATTTTATTCCTTGAAAACAAAAAAGCCTTTTAAAAAGATTTGTGAGTTTTATCCTTTTAGCATTCAAGATATTTTGCTTTCTAGGACTAAAAGAATGAAGTTTTCTTTGATTTGCCTTTGATTTCCTATTGTTCACTCAAGATTGAATGTGATTTAAAACTTAAATGAAATAATTTATTTTGATTTGGTTCATTCTTTAGAGTCATTCAAGATTTGTTTGATTGATCTCAAGCACTAAAACAAAATGTTTTATTGCATTGATTTTCTTTTATCCCTTAGGCATTCAAGACTTGGTTGTTGTTCATTTTAAGCACCAAACAAAGTATGTAAGATTTTCCTTGTTCAATTTTATCCTTTGTTAATTTTAAGCCCAAATTGAAATGATGAGGTGTTGTGAGTTCATACAATGTTCATTTTAAGACCTTAGGATTAAGTGTGTTAATTCAATTTTTTATCATTAATTCATGATCCCACTGAATCTTCCTAATTTTTGGGATAGAATATGTTAAATATGTCTACATATCTGGATAGACCTATGAACCATATTTTTGGTGCTTCTTGAATCATAAAAAATGGAGCTTGTATGCAAAAGTTACAAAGGTTTTCGTGAAAGTACCTCTTTATGGATTTTTCTAGAAAATAAGCCAAGATCCCACAGGAAGAAGAAGAATAAGAAGTAAAAGAAGTAGAAGAAGAATAATAATAATAATAAGAAGAATAATTTCAAATTCTCCCTCAACCTACAAGCTTGAAAAATCAGAAAAACACTCCAAACAACATTAGAATGTCAGTAAAGAACTTTTGAAGTGGGTCCCACCAGGCGTGCCAAAAATGTGTGCAGAGAAAACCTAACCTATTCATAATAGGCATAGACTTTCAAACATTATTTAATCAAAGTCTAACAACATATTCCTAAATATATAAAGAAAACTATTTGCAAAGACATTTAGATAGAACCCAAACAGGAGCACCCTGTCACCGTTTGATTTGTTCTTTATTTAGGGATGTGGGCGTGCTCTCAAAACACTTGGAGAAATTCCATAATGAATATTAGGAAAGAATAGGATGGATTAGGGACCATAAGAAACCCATAGTGGCATAGAATTAGGTATACTTCACCTGATTTTCCCCTAAGGCCTTAAGGATCCTAATGAAGATGAAATGGAAACTAGGCTACAAATGATTAATCTAGAGTTGATTTTAATCCAAATGAAACATGATATGATGCTGAAAATGATTAGAAAATGTTAACAAAGAACTAGATTCAATCTATTAAGATATTCTAAGATGATCTATAAAAGCATAAAATAGAGTTAATCTAACAAATATGATTAAAAGCTTAAGATCTAGGAGTAATCTAGTAGTATAACACTAATATAAAATGGTTATGTGAATTGGTAAATTTCTCTAAGAAGTGAGGGTATTTATAGGATTTGAGGAAGAGCTTGGGCTAGGTTGTGGAGTTAGGGTCAGAGTCAGGATTTGGGGTAGAGTTTGGGGTATAGTTAGGGGTAAGGTTAGATGGATAAGGGTTAAGGATGATCACACATGTGTCAGAAACACTAGGGAAGTGTGCACATGGAACCAAGTGGAAAGAATAGTCATGGTCCTCATTTATGAGCTTGTAAGAGCCTTAAAGAGTGTGTAAGAGACCATTAATGAGTCTTTAAGGCTCATTAATGAGGGGGTTTGACCAAAAGTCAAATAAGACTGGTTTAGGCTAAGAAAAGTAGGAATCACCTCTTAAATTGGTTTAGGAAGGGTTTAGGAAAGTTTAGGAAAGTCTAGGAAAGTCTAGAAGATACTAAGGTTTTGAGGGATTAAATAAATATAAAATTTATCTAAGGAATGTGACATCATTTATTAAATAATGATTCAATAAATGGGGGAAAATTACTCAGATTTGATTTAAGTGGTTTGGGGAGTGATTCTTTAATTAAATGTGTCTAATTAAAATAGGAGGAATTAATGGCATAAAAATGCATTTAATTAATTAAATAATTAATTAATTAACAAATGATGATGTCATCAGGGGTTTTACAAAATAAAATATTTTTATTTTGGTAAAGGCTTTTTAGGTGTCTACAATCTCCTTCTCTAATATGAATCTAATGATATCCACTCTTTAGATCTGTCTTTGATAAATACATAGCTCCACTCAAACAGTCCATAATATCATTTATTTGCGGCAATGAAAATGTATACTTGATTGTAATCTTGTTGATAGACCTAGAATTTGTACACATCCTTCATTCTCCATTCTTCTTTGGTGCTAATACTGCTAGTACAACACATGGACTCAAGCTCTCTCAAATCAACCCCTTTTGCAAAAACTCTTGTACTTGTATGTTCAACTCTTCACTTTCTACTAGTGTCATTCTATGTGCTGCCTTATTTGGTGAATTGGCTTCAGGAATCAAGTCCATCTGATTACTAATCTTCCTTACAGGTGGTAATCCATCAAGCACATTATCAAATACAATATATTGAAACTCATTCAACAAATCTGCAACCTTTGCAAGTACATCTTCTACTTCCTCTTTACCATCTTTTGGAATTAAATAAAAACACAGATGCTCATTCCTCATACCCTCTAGGAATTTTCTTCCATCAACAAAACTTATTCTTGCATTACTACAAACCTTTTCTTTGATGTCCTTCAATGGCTTTATCTTATGTCACACTCCATCCTTTGTTAGGGAATGGGTATTCGCATGACCATCATGCACAACATGCCTATCAAATTATCACAACCTACCCAACACCATATGACATGCATCCATAGGTGTGATATCACATAGTACCTCATCATGGATTCCTCAATCTTGAACTTCACTAGGAACTGTTCATTGACCATGACCTTGTGATCATCATGAACCTAAGTGATTGGGTATGGGTGTGGGTATTTCTTCCTCTTGAGCTTGAAATTTGTGACCATCTCTTCTGACACCAAATTTTTAGTGCTTCCACTATCAATAATCACATCACAACACTTATCCTCACACTTGCACCTAGTGCAAAAAAACTCCTCCTTTGATCAAGTTCATTTTCACCACTCAACGGGACTCTTTTGTTATCCAGGACTTCTTCTCTCTTAGTATCTTTTGAATGTGATGATTTGGCATATTCATCCAAATGTGCAACTCTAGCCTAGCCTTCAATTGTCATATCTTTCCTTCCTTTGTGTTGTGTACATTCATATGCCCTATGACCTTATTCTCCATAATGAAAACATGTTCCACAAAAGCCTCCTCTTCTTGATCCTTGTCCTCATCCTCTTCCTCTCTAATCTATATTATTCAAATTGAAATTATTTCCCTTCTAATTTTGACTACTACTAGCCTCATCCTTTCTTTTCTAATCTTCATTTCAGCCTCCATAAGATCATTAACTAGATCTTCTACCATGACCTCTTCTACTTTGCCTACTCTCAAACTTCTTGTGTAACTTTTCCTCTACTCTTAGGGGAAACTAGTATGCCTCTTCAATATTATTCATTTGGACCAAATTAAACTCCTCTTGAATGCTCAGCCTCAACCCATTAAGGTATCAAGAAAATTTATCCTTATCAGCTTCTCCATGGCCTATTCTGATGTGGACTCGATAGAACTCCTATGTATACTCCTGAACAGATCTCCCTAATTTCTTCAAGCCATGCATTTTCTTTAGTAGACCGAGCTCATAATCAATAGGACTGAATTTTTACTTCAATTTATCTACCATCTGATCCCATGTTGTGATTTTATAGCTCCTTTCCTCTTCTATTTCACTCCAATTGAATCTCCTACCACCAAATTTTTGCATAACCCTTCAGTTTGGCTTTCACAAACTTAACTCTATCAGGATCCTCGATATCTTCATACTCAAAATATTCTTCTATTTCATTGATCTTGTCGATCAATTTCTTTGGGTTAAGACTTCCAAAAAATGTGGGGACCTCAATCTTAGGTATTTTCCCAATCTTGGAAATGGATCGGAAAAGCCTTTCTTCCTCTTGGTTCAAAATTTTTCCTTCTCCTTCCTGATCAAAATTTATTTCTTCTTCAGCTTCATCCTCACTTTCATCTCTTACTGCAATATTCATCCCTCTATGAATCTCTTCTTACAATTCTCACACTTGTCTCTAGAGGGCTCTAAGCTCAGGTGGCACACCTCCGACTCTTCCACCATGTTCCCTTCATGGAGACATTTTTGCGCTTATCACTAGAACCCTAAACCATGGTCCTGTTGCAAATTGTGTCATAGTCAGTGATCTTTCTACACACTTAGTAACTCTTTCTTTGAGACCACTTGATGAAGGGTCCTCCCCTTTATACCACAAACACATAACAAAAATAGAGACACAACAACAATTTGCAAGAATAGAAAATGGGCTTCTTATTATCTCCACAAGTATGGAATTACAAATTTCATAATTACAATATGCAAAGCCACATGGACATTTTCCTTGCAAAATTCTATAATACAAAGACTCCAATAACTACCCAGAACTGTCTTAGAAAACAATACGGGTCTTCCTTATATAGGCAATTTTACACCGCCAGGGAAGGTTCTAGAATTTTAGCCATTGAGGCCAACCAACCCTATAATTATTTATTTTTCATTTTTATTACATTGGAGTCAGCTCAAACAACTTTCATAACTCAAATATTTTTTTAAAGGAAATTCATTTTCTCCCATTTTAGGTAGCACAACTTCCTGAGACCATAAGTCATCACTCATTAACCTGATTGGCTATTATGACCCCATTTTAGAAATGGCGTGAAGTGCTCTATAACAATTGACTTGTGTAAGCTCTAGTTAGCCAAATTTTTGACCCCTTTAGGAGCCTCTAAAGCATTCAAAATTGAGTTCAAACTTTTTGTACCCTACTGCCAATACCAAAAAATTTCAATATCTTCAAAAGTAGACTTGATCTTACAATGAAACTTTCCTAGTAGGCTAATATGAGTAAAGTGAACATCCATGGAATGAAAATAGAGCATTCTGAGCTCAAATGAAAAAAATACTAAAATTAGTAAAATTCTAAAAATAGCAGCTCTACACAAGATAACCCTTATTGAAAAGAAACAAGAAATATTTTTGGGTGAGGTAAGATTGCCCTTACATCCAGGATGCTCCTGTATCACACCCATACACACACACATATATATAAGGGTTCCTTAATAGAATTCAGATATATCATTATGTGAATCAGTATTTAACTCGTAGATATGTTACAACATAATTTACTATCACACAATGCTTGCCAACAATGTAAATGATTCATTTCCTTTCTCATCTCTTCCTTGTGAAGAGTATCAAATATATTTATAACCTCTTATTCTTCCATGCCTTGAGAGGATAGATTTGATATCCATTATATGCTTTGTCCATCAAATAGAGTGAAACCCTTATAAAGATGCTATATATATGTCCTTTTCTGAAATGCATCCACTCACCCTTTACTTAATTGATGATATTGATTAGTGAATCACTTCTGTTGATTGATACTTTATAATTCTCAAGTCACACCTTTCCTTTTAGATGTTCCCTCTTATTTTAGGATATATTAATAATATTATAAAAGTTAGTCAACTTAATTTGATATCTTTTATAATGAATTGTTGCCTCACTTTATGACCTAGATCATTCATTATTAGTCTATCAAATTATTGGTCAATTAATTAGTTGGCTAAGATAATCTATGATTTCCACCATTGTAATATATCATACTTATGGTATCTATATCTTAGGATTATGCATTGTTAGTATTTGGTTGATGCTACTATTACAATATTTTAACGATTCTTACTCCTTGGCGTATTAGCAATGTGTCACCATGACTCACTTGTTGTTTATCCTTAACTATGGTCTTTGTCTTTGACTTAGCATACTTATTATTGTACCATTTTAAAGACATTGATTTGTTGATTAAGACTATCTAATTTTTGCATTAGTTGGGACATCATTTTAATGATATTACTACACTTTAGTTGATAGTGAACATGTCCAAATACTATCATCGATGATGACTAATCATATTGCATGATTGTATTATTGACTTATCTGCAATTCCCACCCTTAGTGATGATGCTAGCATGTGGGGAAGATTCGAGAGGAAGAGTGTGTTTGGTCAAAATGTGTTTGACCTCATGACAGAAAATTATATGTAAATCATTATATTGGCCGATGTGGTATAGGAAAAAAATTTATACACCGATATGTGTGTATTGGTGCATTGGATTCAAGTGGAAAGTTTGAAAGTTGAATTGTAAGTCGTTTAGGGAAAGTCTAATGTGGTGGAAGACTCTAGGGCTTGATGAACAATATATAATGGATAAAGTTGAAATTTTTTAGTATTGATCATGTGTTGGACAAGTGCGGTGAAAAGTGCAAGTTGAAATCAAGCTAGGGAAGAGTTAAGTGTGATGAGAAGATATTTTGTGCTTCATTGGATTTGTTCAAGAAGAGGTAGGGTTATTCTACATATCATTCATCCTATTGTTCCCTAATAGTTACAACATTAAAAATCCCTTATTAGGGTAGATCCTAGTTGGTCCCTATTATAAATCCTCTAGTAAGGTGGCATATTACTTGTATCTAAAGTCCTCTAACAAGGCTACTCCTAATAGGCCTAAGGAAAATCCCTTAACTGGGTGGCATCTAACAATGTCTTTGTAAACTCTTAAAAATGTTAAGCTCCTCAAAGGGTGTACTTCAGAAGAGTGTATCAATTAGTGGGTACTAATCACCACATGTGGTTTTTCCCAAATTGGGTTTTCATGAGAAAAATATTTGTGTCAAGTGTTTCATTGTTTAGTTGATGTTCTTATGTGTTTGAAGTTTTCATTTATTGATTTTAAGTTAATCATGTGAATGTTACATTAATGTTAAAAGGTTTGAAAAGTTGAGTAATTGGTTGATTACTAATTCACCCCCCCCCCTCTTAGTAATATGATCTTAGGATTAACACATACGATGTAGGAGAAAAAATGATTCCTCTCACATCGCAAGTTTTCTTTTCAAGGAAGTGGTAAGGATACATGGCTTACCTTTAACTATTGTTTTAGAAAGGGACTCAAAATTTGTAGGTCACTTTTGGAGGACTCTTTGGAAGAATTTGGGTACCAAATTGACCTTTAATTCTTCCTATCATCAAAAAATGGATGGGAAAATTTAAGTTGTCAATAAATCACTTGGAATTATACTTAAATGCCTCACAAAACAACATGCACAATAGTGACATTTAGTTCTTCTACATGTTGAATATGCATATAATGATTTAATCAATAGAAGCATTGGTAAAAGCCCATTTGAGGTGGTTTTTAGAATGAAGCATAGAGGAGCCTTTGAAATAAAAATTTTTAAAGGAATGAAGAGGAGTGTCAAAGGAGAGGAATTTGTAGCATCCATGAAGGTGTCCATGAACAAGTTAAAGAGAATTGCAAGAAGAGTGGTGAAAAGTACAAAAAACATGCAAATTTGAAAAGTGTATAATAGGAAATGGTGAGCAATGTTAGGATGTAGATTACTCACCAAATCAATCAGGGATATTATACATTGGAATTAAAAACCCTTGCTAAAAAGATAGATCTAGTAATTACAACCTAGAGAGTTATGGTACAAACTTGGGATATATATGCCTTATGGGACTAGATTTGATTGATTCCAATAAGGAATGCTAAATGTTATGTAAATCTGAAAGCTAAATCTGATCTATAAAAGTAAATGAAAATGAATAGAGATAATAAATGTGAGCCTGAAAAGGAAAGAGGAAGATTCACTTTGAGCCTATTTTTTCTGACTGTCAAAGCCCTAAATTTTGCTAGTTTTCATATCTGACAACTTCGAATATGCAATTGTATGAATTGGAAGATTTTGATTTGGAAGAGGCAAAGGTAAACCAAAGTCAATCATGGTTTGGATAAGGCTGACCCAAATTGGCCTAGTCCATAGGATTTTTGGAATTGAGAGTAGAAAGGATCTAGAAAAATTAGATTGCACTATTTTCAGATCTGTACTTGTACCTACACTTCTATAACTTGTAAATCTAGAAAATGTGTTTGTAGATAGCTATATAGGGGTTTTTCTAAGTCAAACCCACATTTTGGTAATACCCGACTCCATGGATAGTTGTTATAATATGTAAAATGTGATGTCCTCATGAATCTAGATTAAGTCTAGGATGCCAATGAGCTAGAATGCCAAAGTAAATGCCTAGATCTAACCCTATGTGTGATGGAGTGAAAGCCTAGCATGTAAATAAAAACAATGTATGATTGAATGCATGTAAATGTAATCATGTAAATATGAAATATCAATGCATATATCTCAAAATAACAAGGTAATCATACCAAGTCCCCAAGGGAAAAAGTAGTCCTAGCCATCCTCATAATCCAATTGAAACTCCATGATATAGAAAATGATGTCTTGGATGCTTGATTTGAAGTTGTAGATGCTTGAATGAATTCTTCAATAGATAACCCTTCTTTAATAGATGTCATTAAACTAGGGCTTCCATCTTGCAATTTCTTGTTGTAATCAAATTGGGGTTTTCACCCTGCACTTGAATCCATAAGCCAAAATGAAGCAATTAGGTTTCTTTTATAGTGATTAGTCATCATTAAACAACTAACCATAGATCTTGAAACCTTTCAAATCCATCATGATGGACCCATGTCCTAAATTTGGGATCAGTCTCCTAGGACAAGGCTAACTTAGGTCAGCCTTGTCCAAGTCAAAGCCAACCTAGGTTGGACTGGTCCTAGAGGACTTTGGTTAATCCCGAGAGATGGATCATTGTTAACCCAATAGTGTGAAGTTTAAAACTGTAGTTGATTATGATAATGGGATTGAAATTCAAGGCCAAAAAGGGTGAAATAAGGCCTAGGGTATGTTGGCATTACCAGTAGGGAAGCAACTGGTAGTGGTGTTGTCATTGATGTCATCATATGTCTAAGATAACATTGTCCAAATACTAGGAAACATGTGATAATAGTAGGGAACAATTGATTAGAGTAACTATTTAGGAAACTACTAACCAATGACATGGTGATGAGAATAAATGCACTTATTTCTCTAAACAGTGACTGGTGAAGTCAGTAACTAGTGAAGACAATGACTAGTAAGTATATTGACTGCTAAGTATATGACTGGAGCAATGATAGGTATAGAGTATATGACTGAAGTAGTGACTGGTATAGATAGATAACAAAGAAGTGATAGGTGAAGACATAGACCTAAATGCTTCATAAGGAAGGGTGTAAATTGATCATCTCTTATCAGTGAGATATCATTGAGACTGGTGATTCCGTGAAAGTCACAGTTCGCCGACACTTAAGAGATTGTTCTACCAAGATTTGTTGCACAAATCATGCAAGATTTTGTGTTATGGAAAAGATTGGTGAAATGAATAGTTGAAGGATTTAATATTGAGATTTATGGCATAAATCATGTTAGAATTTTGTGTAAGGGAAAGTATGTTGTATTCTTATGATGTTTCCTTTACAAAATAGAAACTTGACTACATGGTAGAGCTCTTGTTGATAAAAAACTTGTGTCATGCATCTGATGTTTCCTCTCATCACTGAGACACGGCTGGATGATGGATCCAAAGGAGATCTTTGTGGAGATCACTTCAAGAAAGAGAAAGAATATCTATCCCATGAATCAAAAGGAAGTCTATTTATTCTTCAGCCAATGAAGAATATCATTTGCCTTCATTCTACTAAAGAGAAAGAGTGAACCTTTACACTGAGAAAAGTTACGGTAAGGGAAAAGGAGAAGAGAAGATGAAGAAGAAGATAAGAGTGTGCAAGGAAGCGCAACAAACTGAAGAGAGAATACCCATGGTGCCTAGTGATGACTCTTAGTAGATGAAACAACAATCTTATCAGGCTAAGAAAATCCATTTCAAAGGATCAACTCCTCTATTTCTCTCTGATGATTGTAATAGTCAAATCCCAGTATTTGGGTGGATATTAATAGGTCCCTTGTATTAAATCCCTTAACTGGGTGACATCTATTAGATGTTCTAAAGTCCTCTAACAAGGTAGGCTTTAACATGCCTTATTTTAAATCCCTTAATTGGGTCACATCTAATAGTGTGTTTGTAATACCATAATAGGGAAGGCTTTTCACAAGGCGCACTTTAGAAGAGTGCAAAATTTGTGATTTCTTCTCACACCATGGTTTTCTCCCATTTTGGGTTTCCACGTGATACATTTGGTGTTCTATGTTGCTATGATCTTGTGTTAGTTATTTCTTTAATAGGATCTTTTTTGCATGTACTAATAATTTATATGAGATTTTTTTGAGTTTTAGTGGGTGTTGATTCACCCCTCCCCTCTTAGCACCGGTTGGGACAATCAATTGATATCAGAGCCATATCCTTTTTTGTGCTTCTTAAATTGCAACAAGGAAAATATCAAATAATGAGAAAGGAAGGACCTAAGCTTTCTAAGGAAAACTTCATTCTATGGTGTAGCATAATGAAGCTATAGATGAAAACCATAGGAGATTAGTTTTGGAACCATGTAATCACAAATTACAAGGAACTTACTAGTACCTTGATGGTTGATCAACTGAAGGTCATAAGTGAACACATAGCTGCTATGGATATGATAGCTAGTATGTTGACTGACAACATGTATGCAAAAATTGAAAATCTGATTACAACCTAGCAAATGTGGGAAAAACTATAAAGTATGTATGGAGGCAACCCACATGTTCAACGAGAAAAAGTAGAAATCTTCAAAGCCAAATATAATGACATGAAGATGAATGAAGGTGAAGACATTGAGCACTACCACAATCAAATAAAAGAAGTGATGAACTCCATCAGAAGTGCTAGAGGAACACTGAATGAGAAATTTTTGATAATTAATATACTGAGGATGTTGAGGCCAAAATATTCTATGAAGATCTTAGCCATAAAGGACCTCAGATCAATGAGCACATCACAAGTCACTATTGACTCTCTTATTGGTAATTTAACTACTTTTGAATTAAGCAATTATAATAATAGCTTACCTATGTTAGATGTTTCTTTTAAGTCTTCTGTGAATATTGCTTCCACCGAGAAAGGAAGAGAGACTAGTAATAGTTCTATTGGGAGGTTTGGTCATTTCCTTGACAACCTGCTCTCAGAAGAACTAGAGTAGGATGAGTTTGAAGCACTCGTCGCAAGGAGATTTCTGAGAGGAAAAGGGAAGTACAAAGGGAAACTTCCATTGAAATTATTTTCTTGTAATAAGATAGGACACATTACTGCTAGGTGTGCAAAAAATGAAAATAAAGAAAATTTTAACCGATTCAAGAACAAAGGAAAGGAGTGCTACCTTGCTAAGGAAGGTGTCACTGACAATGAATCTACAAAATCAGGAGATGATGAAATTGTCTTTGTGGAAATAAAGGAAGAAAGATCAGTGATAAGTTAAATGGCACTTATTTCCAACTCCCACTAATGTAAGGACTAGATCATTGATAGTGGATGCACTCACCACATGACTGGTGACAAAAAAAATCTCATCAACTTAAAGCTTAATGATGGTGGATCAGTGACATTTGGAAATAATTATCACTATGCTATTAAAGGAAAAGGCTCAATAACAATTGGAAATGAAGTTGTTTGTGATGATGTATACTGGGTAGAAGGACTCATGCACAACCTCATTAGTGTGGATTAACATAACAACAAAGGATACATGTTATAATTTGGACAAGGTTCATGTATTGTCAAGAATCAATTAGGAACATAGGTTTCCACCAATAGACATAGCAAAGGGAACTTGTTCTACCTAAACTCCACCGAGGGGGCTTACCTCATAGCCACAACAAAAGGGGAAATAGAGAAAATGTGTCTTATGGAAAAAGATGACAATAGATGGTTGTGTTACAAAAGACTATGCCACATAAACTTTGATAGCATAGTCAAAGTGAGTAGGAAGAAGTCAGTCAGAGGGCTTCCTAACATCATAAATCCAGATAGGGCCATGTGTAAATAATTTTAGTTGGGTAAACTGATAGTTACAAGCTTCAATGACAAGTCTTATATAGCTGAAAATGTATTAGATCTTGTTCACATATATTTGTGTGGACCAATGAGGATGAAGAGCTATTATGGAGACATATATATTATGCTCTTTGTAGATAATTTTTCAAGGATGATGTGGATGTTATTCCTAAAGGAAAAATTAGAGGCCTTCCATATGTTTAAAATTTACAAGGCTCGAGTGGAGAAGGAGAATGGGAAAATCTTGAAGTGTCTAAGGTTGGACAGAGGAGTTGAATACACCTCATAAGAGTTTACCAACTACTGTGAAGAACAAGGGATAAAAAGGTAGATGTCTGCACCAAGAACCCCACAAAAAAATGGAGTTGCTAAAAGAAGAAACATGGACTCTTGTACCCAGACCCAAGGACAAGAATGTTATAGTCACCAAGTGTGTATTCAGAAATAATTTGAATGAAGAAGGAAAGGTGGTGAGGAAAAAGGCAAGACTAGTTTGCAAAGGATATGCACAAGAAGCAGGACTGGACTATGGGGAAACCTTTGCACTTTTAGAAAGACTAGAAGAGGTAAGAATTTTACTTGCTTATGTTTCCCATAAAAGGTTAAAAGTATATCAAATGGATGTAAAATCTGCATTTTTGAATCGTATACTAGAAGATGAAGTTTATATAGAGAAGTCAGAGGGCTTCTTATCCACAAAGAAAACTAATATGGTTTGCGAATTGAAGAAGGCTCTTTATGAACTAAAGAAAACCCCAAGGGATTGGTATGAGAGATTACACTCATACCTCCTAAGCATAGGATTCACAAGAATAGGTGACAACAATAATATGTATCTCAAGACCGGTAAAGAAGGGAACTTGATTGTTGAAATATTTGTGGATGATATCATCTTTGGAGGAGATGATAAAATGAACAAAGAGGTTTTTAAAGAGATGAAGAAAGAATTTGAAATATCCATGATTGGAGAAATAAAATTCATCATAGGTCTACAAGTCCATCAACTCAATGAAGGTATATTCATATCTCAATCCAAGTTTATTAAAGAGATTCTTAAAACATTTGGGCTAGAAGAATCTAGATTGGTTAGCACACCAATGATAACTAACTACAAGTGATCAAAGGAGGATGATTCCAAAGAGGTTAATGAGACACTTTACCAATCAATGATTGGGAAACTTTACCATGTTGTGCATAGTATATTGGACATTGCACATATAGTAGGTATTGTGGCAATATTGTCTACAAATCCAAAAGAGACACATTTGATAATAGTAAAGAGAATCTTTAAATATCTCAAGGGGACTAAAGAATATGGTCTTTGGTTTCCTCACAAAGGAGGTTTTGAGATAAAAGTTTTCACCGATGCATATTAGGTTAGTAACATTGATGATAGAAAGAGCACAAGTGGAGGTGCATTCTTTCTCAGAGAAAGGATTGTGCCATGAACAAGCAAGAAGAAAAACCACATATCACAATCTATAGAAGAGGCTAAGTATGTTATTGTATTAATCGACTACACATAGGTAATTTGGATAAAATAGATATTGGAAGGAAACAAAGAACAAGTACCATGAATTGATAGCAATATTCTATGACAATAGGAGTACAATCAACATATCCAAAAATCCTGTTATGCACTCAAAGGTGAAGCACATTGCTATAAAATATCACTATCTAAGAGAGAAAGTGCAGAATAAAGAAGTCAAGTTTGAATATGTTCCCACAAAAGAATAAGTAGCTGACATATTCCCAAAGCCTTTACCAAAGAATACCTTTGAGTATCTCAGAGGTAAATTAGGGTTAATTCCCTTTCATGATCTTCAATAAAAGGAAAGAGGAGATCATCAATTCAACAAGCTCAAATAGAGGAATCAAACTCATCTTAACTAGATTGGTGAAGAAGGAAAGCTTCTCAAAGGTGGAGAAATCTTCAGGAAAGGCTGTCATTTGACAAAGTCTTTGGCATTATTGTCAAAGGGGGAGATAACCAGTAGTAATATTGTATTGGTAATACAATATTTTCCATCAATTCCAAATGGGGAGATTGTTGACATTACTGGTAGGGATGCAACCAGTAGTGGTGTTGTCATTGATGTCATTATATGTCTAAGCTAACATTGTCCAAATACTAGGAAATAGGTGACAAAAGTAGGGAATAGTTGAAAAGAGAAATTGTATAGGAAACTTGTAACTGATGACATGATGATGAGAAAAAATGAACTTATTGCTCTGAATAGTTACTATTGAATTCACTAACCGATTAAGATAGTGGGTAGTAAGTATATTGATCGATAAGTATATGAGTGGAGCAGTGACCGCTATAGAGTATATGACTGAAGAAGTGACTGGTATAGACAAATAAAAAAGAAGTGACAAGCAAAGATAGAGACCTAAACATTGCATAAGGAAGGGTGTAAACCTATCATCTCTAATTGGTGAGATATCATTGAGACCGATGATTCGGTGAAATTCATAGTTGACAGACACTTAAGAGACTCTTCTATCAAGATTTGTTACACAAATAATGCAAGACTTTGTGTTATGGAAAAGATCATTAAAAAGCATAGTTGAAGGATTTAATGTCAAGATTTATGGCACAAATCATGGAAGAATTTTGTGTAATGGAAAGTATGTGGCATGATTATGATGTTTCCTTTACAAAATAGAAACATGATTGCATGCTAGCTCTCTTGTTGAGAAACATCTTGTGGCATGCATCTGTTGTTTCCTCTCATGACTGAGACATGACTGGATGATGGATCTAAAGGAGATCTTCAGGAAGGTCACTTCAAGAAAGAGTGAGAATATTTTTCCTACGAATCAGAAGGAAGTCTATTTATTCTTCAACCAACAAATAATTTCATTTTCCTTCATTATACTAAAGAGAAAGAGTGAACCTATATGCTAAGAAAAGCTACAATAAGGGAAAAGGAGAAGAGAAGAAGAAGAAGAGAAGAGTGTGTAAGAAAGTGCAACAACCTAAAGAGAGTGTACCTATGGTGCCTGGTGATGACTCTCAGTGGATGAAATAATGATCTTATTAGGCTAAGAAAATCCATTTCAAAGGATCAATTGCTTCATTTCTCTTTGACAATTGCAATAGTCAAATACTAGTATTTGGGTGGACATTAAAAATTCCCTTGTATTAAATCTGTTAACCAGGTGACATCTAGTAGATGTTCTAAAGTCCTCTTACAAGAAAGGCTTTAATAGGACTTATTTTAAATCCCTTAACCATTTCACATCTAACAGTGTGTTTGTAATCCCTTAACAGGAAAGGCTTTTCACATGGTGCACTTCAAAAGAGTGCAAAATTTGTGAGTTCTACTCACACTATGATTTTCTCCCATTTTAGGTTTCCACGTGATACATCTAGTGTTCTATGTTACTATGATCTTGTGTTAGTTATTTCTTTTATAGGATCTTTTTTGCATGTAGTAATAGTAAGTTTATATTAGATTTTTTTTTAGTTTTAGTGGGTTTTGATTCACCCCTCCCCTCTCAACACCAGTTGGGACCATTAGGGTAGAGAATGCATTTTGTGATTTGAGGAAAATAGAGGAGGATGCATATAAATTAGATCCTACCTCAATTTTTTCACAAGTTAGAGAGAGAAGAGGACTCAAATTTGAATTATGTATGCATTAAGTGCAATTATGAAGTCCTAAATAATTGTTAAATTATAGAGAACACATGTGCTTACAATTTAGGATGGTACAAAAAGAAGGGATTTCAAATTCAAGGTAGGAAATATAGTGTTGGCACACTTGAAGAAAGAAAGACTACCCAAGGAGAAGTACACCAAGTTGTACATGAAGAAGATGGGTCATGTAGAGCGGTCCAGAAATTTGGGGCTAACACTTATGAGATAGAAATCCCTCTTGGAGTGGCTATCTCACCAATTTTTATTATTTTTTACCTCTATCTTTTAAATGATCCATGATTGTAGGTGAAGATGCAATCGCCACAAGAGAGATCCAGATAAAGATTTGGTGAAGGACCTACCTCCAAGTGAACGATTGAAGCTTGAGTGCATATTGGATACCAAGGAAGTCAAAAGAAAAAGGCACAAAGTGTACAATGAATACTTAGTGAAGTGACAATGCCTTCCTAATAAAGATGCAACATGGATGACAAAGAGGACATTAAGAAACATGGAGCAATATTCCAAGACCTGATCTCAAAAGGGACTTGAGATTTTTGTTCACCTTGGGAGTATGGTGTAAGAGCACCTAGTGCATTTATGCCTCCATGAGACCATTTTGGAAAAATTACTTTGTTTTTATGTTTTGATCATAGAATTGGGTATTTTATACCATTTTTTATTTGGTTAGGTCAATCTAGAGTCTTAGGATGTCATTTGTAAAACATTGCACTAAAGTTGCAAAAGTTATCATAATGGACAAGTGTTAGTTTTTAGTTAATTATCATTCAAATGGAAGTTGTAACCATTGGAGATGATGGATAATCATGTAAATAGCTTTTTTCATCAACCAAGGAAGGATTGTATGTGATTTAGATGGTAAAAGCAATAAAACTATCTTTGATTTTCTATGTTTTTCTAATTTTCTTGTTGTTGTAGAGATTTGTAGAGCCGTGTATAGGATGAAACTGATGTGAAACCTATTTGGTAGGATGGTCCTCTAAATATTATTTCATTTTCATCTAGTTTGGCCCATTTTCATTGATATTTGAGGAAGTTAGAGAAATTTTACCAAAAACAATCTTGAAACCCTAAGTGTGAGGGTTTGAATCATAAAAATATGTTGAGACCCATTTTACCATTGAATTTTTTTATAAATCAGTGGAATAGAGGGTATTTGGATGTATTTTATGTTCCATAAGTTTTCAGGGGTAGGGAATTGTGCTAGTGGCCATTTTGGTGATGCCCTAGCCTAATATCTTCATGTATTAGGATTTTATTACATAGGTAGACTAAGGGTTTGATAAAGGGGTGAGTTCATGAGGGTTCCAAGTGTTGTAAATTGTGGATTCAAACCATATAGGACATATCTAAGTTTTAGGAATGAATTTTGGAAATCTCGTGTGAAGGAATTCGATAGTTGCTTTATAAAAGTGTCTAATTAGGCCTATATGTTGATTACTAGTCAGTTAGTGGAGAAAATTCTCCAATGTAACCCAATCCAAACTTTTGATATGTTATTAAAATCCCAAAAGGGTATCTCAAAATATTTTTGGTTTGATCCTAAAAGATCTTCTCAAAGAGGTCATATCCACCTCTTCTCCACATCAATGCCATTTTTTCTAGAATACTAAGTAGCAACATCAACAACTTTAATTTGGAGATCGCAACATTGTAATCAAGCTCTTAATAGAATTAAATATAACAGATTGTGCCCAACTAGCATTTGGTCTATGTTTGGTTTTTTTTTTTTGCATCTAGATCAATTACTTTGATCTAGATCATTTTATGAATATGACCATTTTTTTGAAATTTTATAGCTTCTGTGATGTTAGTATAAGTGGATGGATAATGTGATCATGTTTTACACACTTCTCATTTTTTGCAGTGTTTATGTTGATGTTACATTATACTTTATCGTGTATAAAAATATAAAGTGTTGTAAAAGATTTGCACCTAGATTATCACCTTATACTAGATTTATTTATTTTTGTTATCTTTTTCCCTTTCCATCCCCTTGCAAACAATAAAGAGTAGAACTCTAAAATATCAAAGGTTGTTTTGTGGAAAGAAAACCAATCATCCATTTTGAGAACTTTCCATAATTTTTTTTCCTTATGTGCAACCTTTTGAGGTCAACAATTCTTGATGACTTACAACTGATTGAATATCTTGATGAACTGGAGGAACATTGATTAGAGATCACTGAGATATAAAATTGATATGCAAGATAATTAAATTAGTCAATATGTTTTCATTGATGTCAACTAGTTTTGACTATACTTATCATGACAGTTACATACATCTCAACATCTATATAAGGAAGAAATGGTGAAGAAATGAGACATCTACATAAGGAAAATATCAATATGACAGATGAGGATAAGGTATACAATGGGTAACTTATTGATGAGTCTATGACATTATATTGTTGACTGGAGCATGTTGCATTAGTCTATTATGAAGAAGAGATAAGAATTGAACAAGTTAATGTGGTCGGTAATTGAAGATTTCTATATACACTGAGTCAATCTTGTGTATACCGAGTGATAGTTATAACCAAGTTAGTTATCACTGATGCATTTAGTATTAACTGAGTATGGATAAAAACATTAAATGCTATAACAACCAACTAAAATTGATGAGTTGGAATTCCTTATGATTTTGAGGTAACAAATGAAGTTTGTTACAAAGATCCACAACTGAAAAAATTTAGAGATGATCTAAGGGAAGAGATTGAAATGTGTTATTGACACATCTTCCAAGGAAGGTTTAAGTGGTAAATAGGACAAAGGAGATTAAGAGGCAAAATACGATGGCTGATATGAAAATGGTTTAATTGTCTATTTAAGAGACATGAGATTCATTGTTGAGAATGTCGAATAATTATAGAATGCAGAAGATTTTGCATGAAGACATTTTTCATGCATTCTTGATCAAACTGGTTACAGACAAAACCAAGCTATAGGCATAATCGAGCGTTAGAGATACATACACCAAGTGAAGTAACTCAAAGGATATGAGGAAGTGAATTGAATATTGATCAAATGATTTTTTATGAGCTTAGCATAGATATGAATAATTGAAAATTGAGTTGGATTTGAATTAGATCACTACTATATCAATTTAACCATTATTACAATAAAATATCTTAACTGAGTGGACTTAACAGTCTTTTATATTTCCATATGACATTCAGGGAATGCCAATTGTTATCTTGTTGAACCCATAGTGAACGTTGTTCAAGAGTTAACTATTAGTGATAAATCCTCTAACCAGGTCACACCTTATAGTGTGGATTGTAACCTTTAACAGGGTTGGCTCCTAACTGAGCTCACTTTAGAAGAGTGAAATATTTTGGGTTATCGGTCCTAGGTGGTTTTTCCCTTTGTAGTGTTTCCACGTTAAATAATTTTGTTGTGTTATTTTTTATGATTGTTTTTCTATCATACTTAACATGTTGCATATTTGATTAATCGGTAATCATATTTTGGATAATAACTGGTATTCGGTAAATGAATAGACATATAGATATTTTATCTTACCAAGTTATTTAAATTTTTGAAAAAGTTTTTAAAAGTACATCTGAGAGTTTGGGACTATAGGATAACTAATTTAACTGATTCACCCCCCTCTTAGTTATCTAACAATTGGTATCAGAGCATATTGGTTTCTTGGAGGAAAGTTTCAAGGACTTGAACAAAAGATCACAAGATGTATAAAATGGAAGTGCCTAAGCTGAACAAAGATAATTTCACAACATGGAAAAGTAGGATGAGGCTACACATATTTGGAATTGGAGAATCTTCTCTACATCTCCTAGACCATGGCTACATACAACTGACTATTGGACCTTTGACAGTTAATTAGTTGAGACAAACATGAACACAATATAACTATGATAGAGATTGTTGCTGCTCTATCTGATGCAGAATTTGAAGATGTCAAAGCATGCACTACAATGATAGCTATGTGGGAAAACTTTCACTAGTTCATGGTGGTGATATAAATGTGATGAGGGTGAAAGCTAAAAGCTTAAGAGGTAGATTTTATGATATGGAGATGAAAGAAGGTGATAACATCACACAATACTCTAACTGAATCAATGAGGTGGTCAATGATATCCGAGGAGTAGGAGATATTATTTCTAAAGACACTATTGTAAGTAAAATACTGAGAACCTTTTTGCCTATATACGCTATTAGAATATATGTTATTCATTAAATGAGATCTACACCTGGTAGTACTCTTACTCTTGATAGTCTAATTGGCAAGCTAACTACTTTTGAGCTAAATAATTATGAAAATAGTGTTGTACCAAGTGTTGAGGCTGCTTTTATGTCATCCCTAAAGATTGGTAAGTCTAGTAATAAGCATAACATAAGAAATGAAAGTGGCAGTGATAGTGAAGATGAGCTTGATGATCTTGAAGCACTTATGGCCATAAGACTTCAGAAAGGTAAAGGAAGGTATAAAGGAAAGTTACCTTTAGCTTGTTTTAATTGTAAAGAGATTGGCCATATTGCTTCTAGATGTCCTAATAGGAAAGATGAAGATAAAGACAATGACTGATCTGGTGATGGAAAGTTTGGCATAAGAGATAAAAAAGGAAATTGACAATATGACAGAAGAAACAACCGAGACTATAAAGACAAAGACAAGAATGAATGTCACCTTGTTGGAGATGATGATAATGACACCAACACTAACACTGATGATGATTATGAGGTGGTATGTGTTACAATGAAAGATGATTTAGAAGAAAAAGAAAGGTATGTAGAAACAACACTTATATCTAAAGTTAGCAAGAATGATACATGGATTATTAATAGTGGTTGTACACATCATATGACTGGTGATGATGAAAAATTTGAATACCTTGAACACTATAATGGAGGATCAGTTAAAATAGGAAATAATACACCTTGTTAAGTGAAAGGAAAAGGATCTATCTTGTTGAATGATAAGATTAGATGTGATAATGCATATTGGATGAAAGTAATTAACTATAATCTATTGAGTGTAGCTCAATTGAATAATTCAGGTCACCGAGTTTTATTTAAAAGTAAGAAAGTAAAAATCTATGATGCAACTGGAAAGTTGGTCGGTACTGGTGGACAATCCAAAGGTAATCTATTCTATCTTGACAATGCTAAAACTTCTTGTTTGTTGGCTAGAAATGAAGATGTATGGTTGTGGCATAAGAGACAGTGTCATGTGAACTTTGATAATATGGTTAAGATTAGTAAGAAGAGAAGAGTTAGATGTATACCGAGTCTAACTAAACTTGGCCATGTTATGTGCAATCAATGTCAGAAAGGAAAAATGACTAAATCTAGCTTTAAGAGAAAAGACTATTCATCTAAAGGTATTTTGGAGTTGATACATACCGACTTGTTTGGTACTATGAGAACTCAGAGTTATTATGGTGACAAATATATTTTATTTTATTTGTTGATGACTACTCTAGGATGATGACAATTATGTTCTTAAAAGAAAAATCTGAAGCTTTCAAATTGTTTAAGTAGTATAAAGAAAAAATAAAAGGGAAATTGGGAAAGAATTAAAATGCTTAAGATCTAACAGAGGAGGTGAGTTTATTTCTAATGAATTCACTAACTACTATAATGAGCATGGAATTAAAAGACAAGTTTTTGCATTGAGGACACCACAACAAAATGGTATTGCGGAAAGAAGGAACCAGTCTATTGTTGATTGTGCCATAAAATTGATGATTGAGAAAAATGTTGCACAAATATATTGGAGAGAAGTTGTTAGCAATTTTGTATACACCTTGAACCGAGTTCAACTGAAGGAAGACACAAACAAGGCACCTTATGAGTTATGGTTTGGGTACACACCAAATGTAAGCTATTTCAAAAAATTTGGAAGTAGATGCTACATTTTGAAAGATGATAGAAATGGTAAATTTGACTCTAAATGTGATGAAGGAATATTTCTAGGACATTCTACTAAGAGCAAAGCATATAAATGTTTGAACAAGGCTACTAATAAAATGATTGAAAGTGCTAATGTGAAAGTTGATGAGTTTTTTGAAAAGAACGATGTAGGAAGTAGGAAAGAACCAAAAGAATATGATAGGTTTACATATATTGAGCATCCAGACTATCTACAAAAGCCACAGGCTGAGTCTACTAAGCGACAAGAAAATACTATTGAGAATCAGCAAATGCAAACCAAGAACCAGGAAGAAGCTACCAAGGAAGAAAATGAACCTGAACTGAATGATGAACAAAGAAGAGAACAAGTGATGGCGAGATTTTTTAGAAGACACCATCCATAGAATGAAATCATTGGAGATAAGAAAGATGGCATGATGACACAAAGTAAGTTAAGATAGAACACATGCTTAGTTTTTGAATTTGAGCCTAAGAATGTTAGAGATGCACTTGAGAATAAGGAATGAATTAAGGCCATGAAAGAAGAAATTGAACAGATTGAGAAAAAAAAACATGGAAATTGGTACCAAGAACGAGTGATAAAAATGTGATAGGTACTAAGTGGATATTCAGAAACAAGTTGAATGAGAATGGTGAGGTAACTAGAAACAAAGAAATATTTTTATGCAAGGGATATGCACAAGAAAAAGGTATAGACTATGGTGAAACTTTTGCACCAGTAGAAAGACTTGAAGGAGTCTGAATATTAATTTCATAAGCTTCACATAAGGGATTCAAAGCATATCAAATGGATGTGAAATTATTATTTCTGAATGGAATTCTTGAGGAAGAGGTCTACATAGAACAACCTAAAGGTTTTGTTGATCCAAATAAGAATAACACGGTATGTAGACTACACAAAGCACTATATGGATTGAAACAAGCACCGAGAGCATGGTATGAAAGAATTCATGCTTATCTTATTAGTATTGGATTTGTAAGCACAAGTGACAATAGTAATTTGTACATGAAAGGAGGATCTGATGACAATATTTTGATTGCTAAAATTTTTGTTGATGATATAATCTTGGAGGACATGATCTTATTTGCAAATCCTTTGCTAATGAAATGAGAAAGGAATTTGAAATGTCAATGTTTGGAGAGATTAAATTCTTTCTAGGTTTGCAGATTATACAACAGAATGATGAGATTTTTATAACTCAATAACAATACATCAAGGAAGTGTTAAAGACTTTTGGCATGGAAGATTCAAAACCTACAGGAACATTGATGGTGATAGGATGTAAGTTGACAAAAGATGATGAATCAATCAAGGTAAATTAGACACTATATAGATCAATGATTAGAAAATTGATGTATGTGGTACACAGTAGGCCTGATATAGCACATGCATTTGGGATTGTGGCAAGATTTTTTGCTAATCCTAAGGAAACACATATAGTTTATATTAAAAGGATTCTGAGATATTTGAAGAAAATTGAAGATTATGGTTTATGGTACACAAAGAAAGGCAATTTTTAACTCTGATTTTACACTAATGCAAATTGGGCTAGAAACATAGATGACAGAAAGAGCACAACCAATGGAGCATTCTTTTTGGGAGAAAGGCTTGTAACTTGGATAAGCAAGAAACAAGCATGTATTTCTTAGTCTACTGCTAAAGCAAAGTATGTTGCTTCTACTGCTAGTTGTTCAAATATTGCATGGATAAAATAGTTGTTGGAGGGCATGAATGAGGTGATCACTGATCTAGTGATTATATTTTGTGACAAGACTAGTGCTATAAACATTTCCAAGAATCTGGTGATGCATTAAAAAAAAAGCACATATCTATTAAGTATCACTATTTGAGGGAACAAGTACAAGAAAAGCAAGTGAAACTAGAATTTGTGAAGTCTAAAGAAATACTTGTAGATATATTTACCAAGCCCTTATCGAAGGACACTTTTGAGTACTTGAGGACTATACTAGGGGTCCATCTCCTACCTATTTGTCACTAAGGTGATCAGGAGGTTGCATCAACCTATACTTTATCATAAAAATATTCATGTTGATGCAAATAGCTCATACTTTAGGATTTCTAACATTGTAAAAGATTGTAGAAGTTGGAATAGAGAATTGTATATCAGTACATGAAGGTACTTGATCTGGACTGAACAATAGAAAAATAATTGGCTATTGAAGAGCTATTTACTTTTGGCATTGTTGTCAAAGGGAGAGAGATTTATATGAAATATCTATTGATGAGAACATGAGAAAGAATTAGAGAACTGAATAAGATTAAATCCACAAGGAGAGTTTGCATGGAATGCTATTTGTAGTGATTAAACATATTAAATATCAAGGTAGGGAGAGCTTACCAAGCTACAACATTTACCTATATAGTTGTAGAACATATGTTTGGTATGTAATGGAATATTTCATATTTTTTGTGTCCAAAGGGAGAGATTGATGACCTACAACTAATTGAATATCTTGATGAACTAGAGGAACAGTGATTAGAGATCACCGAGCTATAAAAGTGATATGTAAGATGATTAAATCAATGAATGTGTTGTCATTGATGTCAATTAGTTTTGACTATACTTATCATGATAGTTACAAACATCTAAACATTTGTAGAAGGAAGAAATGGTGAAGAAATGAGACTTCTACATAAGGAAAAGATGGTTATTGTTATACACTAAGCTTGCACCCTTGTTTCAAGCTCTCTTGGTCTTGATAACTTAGTATAACATGAGAATCATCTCCAGGTTGTGGGACCTATGCTAACTGAGATGAGACCTCCAGGTTCTAGGTTGGTTCCTCTTGGATAATCACCTTAATTTGCTTCTAGAAATGAAAGTAAACTCTTGAGGGAAAAGGGATAGAAGGAATGCATGAAAGGGAAATGACTGAAAAAAGAAAACTATCCGACTAGGTGATACACTAAAAAAAAAATGAACACAATACACTGACCAAATTAGCATAAAGGTTCTCAGATCTAATACAACACAATCTTCCTAAACAAGATTGCATAAGTATTTCATAGAGAGGCCTAAACAAAAGACATAGACTATGACCTGCAAGTAAACATTCTTTTCAGCAAAAAGATACAGGAATGAGATAGGATGACAAGGGGGTTGAAGTATACCTACAAACTCATTCAAATCAGATCAGACACAATAGTACACATATAAGCTAAAAGAAAGAAGGGCCCTGGAACTCTGAGACTTTTCTAACAAAGTCAGTATATCATACCCAATAAGAGAAATATAGACAAGGAAAAGACCTGAGGGTAGAACAAACGCCACATAAAGCCTCTATTAAATCTGAGATTTCAATGAAAGATTACAGATTATAAGATTCAGAGGGTAGAAAAATGCCACAAATAACTCCTAAGAAAGAGTAAACTCCTTTTTTACAAAATGTAAGAACTCTTCCCTCAAAAAGCTCTTAAAAACAATAAATACATCTCCCTTTGCACACAAGCAGAAGAAAAACCTAATTAGGGTTACATAGATTTTCATAAAATAATGGAAAAACCCTAATTCTATCAATTTTGATCATAAATGTATCTTTGAAATATTTTGGCTAATCAGATATCAGTATTGCATGCCCATCCCTGTATTGTATCTTCCTGCAGACAAGCCACCTTGATCTATCTACCTCTCTGCAACTCAAGTGCAAAATTGATGTCAAGGTACCTCAGGAAGCAAGAATCGACCCACGATGGCTGCCCAGATTTTCTTCATCATCCTTTCCAACTACAGCTGTCCTGAAAACATCAATTTTGAGCTACCCCTTTTGTCATTCATGGCTCACTAGATCAAACACTGGTAAAACCCTGTAGAAATATATTTCAATTTGAAAACAACGGCTAGCAGGTTCAAGTTTAAAACATGACCATTGATATCACTATTTTCCTGGTAGATCAAACAGCCCAGATCACCCTTCATAATAGTCATAAACCCTCTAAAAAGTCTTTGGCCACATCATCACCCTGACGTTGAATCATAAACTGCCATGCCTACAAGTAAGCGGGCCCCTTCTTGAATTCCTTACTCTAACTTTGCATTGACCTTGGGTCATCTTTTTCCTTTAGTCACTAAATCACCTGATCCTTTATTTAACCCTAGCTTATTCTGGTGATTACATGACAAACCTTAGCCCACCATGATAGTCACCAAGTCACTTGAAGTCTTCTAAATACTCCTTCCGATTAAGTGATTGCCCAACTGATCTCACAAACTTGGGCCCATCCTACCACTTGTCATGATATTATTGCTTGCCTTACAGACATCTTAGATTATCTGGCATAGGACCCACTCTACTTTTCTTCATGGCCTGATACCCAATCGATAGTTGTCGCATGATCTCATGGCCTTAGAAGATTCCATGTGATTATAAGACCACCGTTAGATCTTGTACCAACTAGCGCCCCTGTCGATTCCCTGACATCGGTCCCACTGACAAATCCCTGTCACTAGCTTTCAACCAATCAGGGGGATACACATCGGCAATATTTGGCAATGGAACCACTGACAGAAGCATTACATTTGTAAGGAAGATCGACAATTGTCGCATGACCGCAAGGAACAAGATTAAGCCTTACGAACATGTGACAATCATCCGATTAAGCAGATTATCCCTCCTAAATAGAGACACTTAGGGCTTTAATAAATTGGGCCCAGCCTTGCCATGTGTCACACTTTCATTTGTCCTTTTCTGCCTCCTCAGCACTGAGACCACCAAACAAAAATTTAACCACTTGCCAGATCACAGGATGCTAAGGACCTAATCGCTAGGAATAAGAGATCTTGTGACTGGTTAATAACAAAAAAGAGCACATGGGAAATAGAACTCTTAAGTGACCAAAAAAGGTAACGACAAAATAGAACATGAGATAGGACTTTTAGGGTTTTTTGCCCCCAAGGGTCACATTTTCAAATTGAAGGCCTACAGACCAAAGAGTTAAATGAATTGTAGAGACCAGAAGACAAGGCACAAAAGCATAAAAATTTCTCAAGGCTCAACATGGTTTAATGAAAACTACTAGATTGGGCCTAGCCTGGAGCCAAAATTGTATGGGATAGGAAATTTTGGGTAACATTTTGGTGATTTTTGCTAGATGTCAGCCTGCTGGACATGGAAACCAGTGGCCCTAAAATAATTCATTGGGCATAGGAGTCATCATTTTGAACACAAAAACTTTCTTGACAAAGAGATAGACCTGGATGGAGCTCAAAACTATGCACGAGCACTTTTGGAAAACAGGAAAACTAACCTAGAAAATAGGAAAAGAAAGGAGGAAACATATTTATAGATATTTACAAGGAAGGACCAACCTCAAAGAAAGGCTTCAAGTGGAATCCATTAACTGATATAGGCAACGCATCTCCTTCAAGAGTTGATAGCTAAAAAACATTAGGCCCCTTGCATTCTGTAATAACAAATGGTCCACCCCAGAAAGAATCAAACTTTGTATGTCTGCCAAGCTTTGATTTAAATTCATCCCATTTGAGAACTACATCTCCAACTTTGAAGTTTCTAGCCCTGGCTCTTCTATCAAAACTTTTCTTTGTTTGTATCTGATGGAACTTCATATCCTTCATGGACTTATCTCTGAGTTCCTCTAACTCTATGAGCTGAGCATACCAGATTTGTAAGGGATCTCCTTCTTCAAACAAGACATATTGAGTGGCCAAGTCCAAAGCTAGCAATTCAATTGAAATGGAAAACTTAGCCTCTCTTCCATATACTAACACATAAGGAGAATTCCCAATGATTTTCTTTGGGGTAATCCTGTCTAACCATAAGGTAGATTTCAGTTTAGTATGCCAATCCCTTTGGTTATCCTGCAGGGTCTTCTTGATTATCCTGATCAAGTTCTTATTAGTTGATTCTGTCAAACCATTTCCCTGAGGGTAGTAATTTGATCTTGTATTCAGATAAATGCCATTTTTTATTCCCCATTTTGAGACTTTAAGGCCTATGAATGCCAATGCATTATTTGATATTATGGAGTTTGGAGTGCCAAATCTGTGAATTATATCATCATAAAAACTTAAGACATCACTCTCATTTGATTCTTTTAAGGCAACTGCCTCTGTCCACCTAGTGAAATAATCAGTTGCAGTAATTATCCACTTGTGGCCTACACTAGATGGAGGATTAATCATGCCAATAAAGTCTATGCCCCATCTCATAAAAGGTTGTTCTTTTCTGATTGGCTGAAGGGGCAGAGCTGCAAGCTTTTCTTTTCCTACAAACATGGCACATTTGATGCATTTTCTCACATAATCATGACTATCCTTGAAGATAGATGGCCAATAGTATCCGACCCTCATGATTTTAAAAGTAGTAGTCCTAGGAGAAAAATGACCTCTAGAAGGTCCATCATGAAATTCAAATAGGACATCAACTATCTTTTTTGAATCAATACATCTCAAAAGGAAACCATTGTGATCTTTTCTAAAAAGAACTTCATCTATTAGCACAAAGGGAACAGATTGTAATCTATAATATCTTCTCTTTGCTGAATCTAGGCCTGTAGGGCATTGTCCTGTCTTCAAAAATTGAATCATGTTAGGCAACCAACCTTCTACCTTGGCATGTTCCTCTATAGAATGCACAACCAAAGATGTATCTGTTTGCTCTGATTTCTTTGAACTTTCATCCTCTACCAAATTCTCACAAAGGCCTCTTCCTCTAACCAACTTGGTGGTTTGAATATCAATTTCATATTCCATCACCTTGGTAATCCAACCAGCTCTTTTTTCATTTAGGTCTCTGAGAAGCAAAAATTCTTTAACACTTGGATGAGTAACCCTCAAGTGTATCTTGCTATGGGTCAATAAATATCTAAACTTCTTAAGGCTCTTTACCACAGCAAGTACATGTTTCTCTACAAAAGAGTACCTTTGTTCATACTCTTCTAAACCTTTGCTAAAGAAAGCAATAGGCTACTCTAATCCTTTTGAATTTTCTTGAGTCAACATAATAGATATAGCATCATGACCTCCATAAGCATAAAGAATAAAATCCTTACTGAAATTCAGGTTTAATAGAGCAGGAGCTTCTATCAAGGCCTCTTTAATAGCTTGAAAATTGGCTTTGCCTTCTTTAGTCTAGTTGAAGGCTAAACCCTTCTTTAACATGGTTGTCAAGGCTTCAATAAATCTGCAATATTAGGAAAGAAATGCCTAACAAAATTAATCTTTCCTATGAAAGATTGGAGAATTTTCTTATGGTGTGGCAAGGGTAGCTCTAAGATAGCTGCAATTCTTTTAGGATCTATTGTGATTCCTTCTTTGGACACTATATATCCCAACAATTTCCCCTCATGAATTGCAAACACACATTTCTTGGGATTAAGAGATATGCCAAACTCTCTACACCTTTCAAAGATCCTCCTCAGATGTTTGATATGATCTACTGCATGTTTAGAATAGACAGTTATGTCATCTAGGTAGACCAGTACAAACTTGTACATGAGGCTTTTGAAGGCCATATCCATTGCCTTCTAAAAAGTAGCACCTGCATTTAACAAACCAAAGGGCATCTTTTGATAAGCCATGGTTCCTAACTTGGTTGTAAATGCAGTCTTGTATTGATCCTCTTCCTTAACTGGGATCTGATTGTATCCTGAATAGCCATCCAATAATGAAAATATCTCAGACCTAGAGACACATTGTAAGATTTGTTCCATAGAGGGTAATGGATGGCAGTCTTTTAAAGAGGCCCTATTAAGATCCCTAAAGTCAACACATAACCTCAACTCCCCATTCTTCTTCCTTACAGGAAAAAGGTTGGAAACCCAACTAGTATGCTTGATGGGGTAGATGATACCACTTTCTATCAATTTGAGCACTTCTCTATGTATAAGTGGCTCAAGCTTGGGATTAACAGGCCTTTGTTTTTTCTTTACTGGCTTGGCATTAGGCTCTAGTTCAATAGTGTGCCGAGCAAGGGCTGGATTAAAACCTTTAAGGTCTTCATATTGCCATGCAAATACATCATTGAATTCCTTAAATAATTGGGTGCAAGTCTGCCTTTCTAAATCGGTATTTACTTTTCCACATTGTAAGCTTTTACCTAGTTCCAACTCTAATTCAACACTATGTTCTTGATGAACTACCAGACCAGCTTTGTTCTTCTTGACTTGATCGTCCTTGTTAAAGATAGCTTCTAAGGTGAAAAGACCTCTAGGAATCTTATTAGACTTAAGTTGTATCACTTGATCACCATAGTTCTACAATAGTCTATCTTGGTTATGTTCTGAGAAAACATCTTCAAACAAGAATTGCAGAATTTGCTCATCATTATCAAACACTTGCCAATTAGTATTATTATCAGGGATAGAAGGTTTGAAAATCAATTTGATATGTTTTTGGGTCTCCCCCTTTGAAATACTATTAGGAATGTCATACTGAGATCCAATAGCAGCTAATCTATCTACATTTTGATTTAGCTTCCTAGGGATGGCAATAATATTGAAGGCACAAAAATCTTTGATTGCATCCCAAATTCTATGTTTGTATGCTTTCAAGGTGTCATTTTTGGTTGCACTTATCCCTCTCACTTAGCTGACTACTAACTCACTATCACCATAAACTTTTAGGGCTTTGAGCCCTCTCTTTCTAGCCCACTCCAATCCATTCAGTATACTTTCATATTCTGCAGTGTTGCTAGTGCAGGAGAAATTGAATCTGAAAGTTGTATAGTATCTTTCTCCTTTTGGGGATACTAGCATAGCACCACCACTAGAACCATGTCTACTTCTAGCTCCATCAAAAAATAATTCCCAAATCTGATTGCTCTGATCCTCTGAATCAGTGTCCTCTTTGAGAAGGTTTGTCTTTATGGATCCACTTTCTTGTATCAAATAACTTCCCAAACCAGTATCCCAAATAACATTTTCTTGGGCCTCTAAAGCCTTTTTTGATTCTAGTTTATCTAGTAAAATATCAGGGATATTTTCTATCTTAGTGTTTGCTTCTCTGATAATTGGGAAGTCATTGCTATCAAATGCAAGGCAGCTTGCATTGATGGTATTGGACACATATGGTTCTATATGGTGTGCTGCTAATGATTCAGATTTAATGGTGACCTTGGTACCATATCTTGTGTGAAAGAGCATGTGAGACCGGTCAGAAGAAAGGTAACCTCCTATTTTGGCTGTAAACTCCCTTGATATACATATGGCAAATAAAGCAAGGAGATCTATGATATAAATATCAAGTAGGATGGAGAAATTAGGACTTGCATGAAGGATTAGAATGGTATCCTTAGCTACTCCTATAGTATTAACTAAGGATCCATCAAGTTGTGTAACCTTTTTTTAGAGGGGTTCATATTTAATTCCTAATTGGTCAGCCACCTTTCTAGGCATTACAGTGCTAGTAGCTCCACTATCTACCATACAATTATGTACTAAGGATTTTCCAATAATTAAATATACATAAAAGGGAGGTGGTTTTGAGTTCCTACCTTGAACGGTATTGACTTTGGAGTTACAGTTTGGAGCCTCCTTTTCTTGATCAATGTTGACTAATACTAGCTTTACAGTCTCTTTTGCAGGCTGAGGAGCTGTTACTTCAGTCATAGCTTTCTTCAAAATCTCAAGTTGTCCTGGAATAGCCAAAGAGTCCCACATAGACATGGTGACATTCACCTTCTTCATGTTGTCTACAATGTTGAAAGGTGTCACAGTATGTACCCTTTGTTGTGCTTTTACTATAATGGGTTCCACTTCTTTGAGTGTTTGGCCTTCTTTGCTTGTAATGGCAGGAGCCTTCTTAAATATGATAGGAGTAGTTGGCTGCATTGGTTCTTCTGATGTAGTGGCTTTAATCCCAGAACTTGTTGGCTCCATGTCTTGAGCTCTTCTCTTTCACCTTGTATTGGTAGCAATGGAAGGTTCACCAATGACTCCATTGAAGTCTTGCTACTCCCAATTGAAAAGAGCAGTCTCATTGTCTTGTGACTCTTGTTGAGGGATTGATCCACTGGAAGAAGCCTCTGATTGAGCTTGTGAGGCATTTTGAACCATTAGTGCTTGATTCATCCATCCATTTGAACATGTAGCTTGATTATGAGGCTGATTACAAGGAAAACACCATTCATTATCCATAACCATATTATTTTGACTAGGGACCATGTCTCTAACTGGATTCACAGAATTGAGAGGTGCAGGG
The DNA here is from genome assembly GCA_027943335.1 of Chamaecyparis obtusa. NCBI lineage: Eukaryota > Viridiplantae > Streptophyta > Pinopsida > Cupressales > Cupressaceae > Chamaecyparis > Chamaecyparis obtusa. The sequence continues at coordinate 201,184 of BSBK01002949.1, forward strand.
TTATATGGTTGGAATGGTCTTTGATTAAAATTTTGTCTTTGTCCTTGATATCCTCCTTCGTATGGTGGCCTATTTTGTTGATAAGGTTGTCCTGGATCTTGATATTGTTGATTAGGACCTTGACCTTGTGGCTAGAAGGGTGGTTTGATTCCTTGCCCTTGCCTCTTTAGGTTTGTGACCTCTTTAGTCAAAGTCTGCAGTAGATTTGTCATTTCTTGCTGACTAGTTTGTTGACTATTCTTCATCTCTTGCAGCTCCTGAGAGAAACTTGCCTTCATCTCCTCATTGCTAGCACTAGCCTAAGGTGCTAATATGGTGGGAATAGGAGTAAATGGGGGTACTTGTAGAGGTGTAGTGGGCTGAATATTAGGGAAGATGGGCATGGCTGGCCTTCTAGCTATCATGCTTGCTTGGATTAAACAATTTTCAGCCCTGATAGCTATGTCAAAAGCTTGGGGTAGAGAGGTACTTCCCATAGATTGGATCATGATAGAGATTTGGCTAGTCAAGCTTTGCAAGAAGTATAGGAAAGCATGGTCAGCTGATGGCCTCACTGAGACTGGAATTCTATTCCATGTCTTGAGGAATCTATTATTATTATCTATCATTTGTTCTTGAGGGTCTCTTTTTATGGTTGTCAACTGCTCAACCAAAGACAAGTTGTCTGATTTATCCTCAAAATGTTTACTCAATGCATCTCCTAATCCATCCCATGAATTAATGGAACCAATAGCTAGAGTTCTAAACCATTCAAGAGCCTTATCTTTGAGAGAAGTTGCTAATAATTTTGTGGCCACATCTTCTTGAGTTATATTATGTATGCTGTAGATAGTGGTCACATCTCTAATATGTTTAAAAGTTGTAGTTTTTCCTTCACCTGTGAAATTAGGTAGATTCTTTAGTGCCACCAAGGGCACATCATGATGTACAACAAAAGTCAATGGACTTCCCTGGTTGAAGGGTGCAAAGGAAAACTGCCTAGCCATTATAGGAGCTGAAATTTTCTGAGTAGCAACTATGTGAGTTGTGTTTGATGCTAGATTTGAATCCTCTTCTAGATCTCTAGTTAGGGATCTTCCTCTTCTCCTGAGATGAAAGGGAAAAGGTCTCCTTTCTGAAGTATCAGGTGGTGTAGACTGTACTCTCTTTGCAGGGGATGTTCTCTGGGTTGATCTACCTTTGTAGCCTCTTTTTGAGGGTAACTCTAAAAATTCAGTAGGCTTTGAGCTTCTAGTCTCAATCTTTCTCATAAAATTTGAACAAGGTTAGCCTGAATCTGTGAAACCAGTGGAGTCGCCAGATATACTTGATAGAAAAACTTCTAAAAGTCTATATTATGCAATCAGTATATCAGAAATAACATAATCTTTAAACAATGAACTTCTTTTGTAGTCCCACTGGGCATGCCAGAATTGTTATACACTAAGTTTGCACCCTTGTTTCAAGCTCTCTTGGTCTTGATAACTTAGTATAACATGGGAATCATCTCTAGGTTGTGGGACCTATGCTAACTGAGATGAGACCTCCAAGTTCTAGGTTGATTCCTCTTGGATAATCACCTTAATTTTCTTCTAGACATGAAAGTAAACTCTTGAGGGAAAAGGGATAGAAGGAATGCATGAAAGGGAAATGACTGAAAAAAGCAAACTATTCTACTAGGTGATACACTAAAAAAAAATGAATACAATACACTGACCAAATTCGCATAGAGGTTCTCAAATCTAATAGAATACAATCTTCCTAAACAGGCTTGCATAAGTATTTCATAGAGAGGCCTAAACAAAAGACACAGACTATGACCTGCAAGCAAATGTTCTTTTTAGCAAAAGGATATAGGAATGAGACAGGATGACAAGGGGGTTGAGGTATACCCAAAAACACATTCAAATCAGATTAGACACAATAGTACACATATAAGTTGAAAGAAAGAAGGGCCCTGGAACTCTGAGAATTTTCTAACAAAGTCAGTATATCATACCCAATAAGAGAAATACAGACATGGAAACCTGAGGTAAAAAAAAACACCACATAAAGCCTCTATTAAATCTGAGATTTCAATGAAAGATTACAGATTGTAAGAGTCAGAGGGTAGAAAAATGCCACAAATAACTCCTAAGAAAGAGTAAACTCCTTTTTTACAAAATGTAAGAACTCTTCCATCAAAAAGCTCCTAAAAACAATAAATACATCTCCCTTTGCACACAGGCAGGAGTGAAACCTAATTAGGGTTATATAGATTTTCATAAAATAATGGAAAAACCCTAATTCTATCAATTCTGATCATAAATGTATCTCTAAAATATTTGGGCTGATCAAATATCTGTATTACATGCCCATCGTTGTACTGTATCTTCCTATAGACAATCCACCTTGATCTATCTGCCTCTCTGCAACTCAAGCACAAAATTGATGTCAGGGTACCTCAGGAAGCAAGAATTGACCCACGACGGCTGCCCAAATTTTCTTCATCATCCATTCCAACTACAACTGTCCTAAAAACATCAATTCTGAGCTACCCCTTTTGTCATTCATGGCTCACTGGATCAAACATTGGTAAAACCTTATAGAAATATATTTAAATTTGAAAACAATGGCTAGCAGGTTCAAGTTTAAAACATGACCGTTGATATCACTATTTTCCCGATAGATCAAATGGCCCAGATCACCCTTCATAATAGTCGCAAACCCTCTAAAAAGTCTTTGGCCACATCATCACCCTGACGTGAAATCAAAAATTGCCACGCCTATAAGTAAGCGGGCCCCTTCTTGAATTCCTTACTCTAACTTTGCATTGACCTTGGGTCATCTTTTTCCTCTAATCGCTGAATCACCTGATGCTTTATTTAACCGTGGCTTATTCTAGCAATTACGTGACAAACCTTATCCCACCTTGATATTCGCCAAGTCACTTGAAGTCTTCAGAATACTCCTTCTGATTGAGTGATTGCCTGATCGATCTCACAAACTTGGGCCCATCCTGCCACTTGTCATAATATTATTGCTTGCCTTACAAACATCTCAAATTATCTGGCATAGGACCCACTCTTCTTTTCTTTATGGTTTGATACCCAATCAATGGTTTTCGCATGATCTCATGGCTTCAAAAGATTCCATGCGATTATAAGACCACCGTTAGATCATGTCCCAGCTGGTGCCCCTGCCGATTCCCTGACATTGGTCCCACTGACAAATCCCCGTCACCAGCCTTTGACCAATCAAGGGCATACACATCGACAATATTTGGCAATGGAACCATTGACAAAAGTGTTGTGTTTGTAAGGAAGATCGACGGTCATTGCATGACTGCAAGGAACAAGATTAAGCCTTACAAACATGCGACAATCATCCAATTAAGAAGATTAGCCCTCCTAAACATAGACGCTTAGGGCTTTAATAAACTAGGCCCAACCTTTCCATGTTTCACACTTTCATTTGTCCTTTTCTACCTCCTCAGCACCGAGACTGCCAAACAAAACTTTAACTTCTCTCCATATCGCAGGATGCTAAGGACCTAACCACTAGGAATAAGAGATCTCGCGACTAGTTAATAACGAAAAAGAGCACATGGGAAATAGAACTCTTAAGTGACCAAAAAAGGTAATGACAAAATAGAACATGAGATAGGGCTTTTAGGTTTTTCTATCCCCAACAGTCACATTTTCAAATTAAAGGCCTGCAAACCAAAGAGTTAAATGAATTGCAGAGACCAAAAGACAAGGCACAGAAGCATAAAAATTTCTCAAGGCTCAACATGGTTTAATGAAAACTACTGGATCGGGCCTAGCCTAGAGCCAAAATTGTATGGGACAGGAAATTTTGGGTAACATTTATGATAGATGAGGATAAGGTATACATTGGGTAACTTATTGATGAGGCTATGGAATTATATTATTGACTTGAGCATGTTTCATTATTCTATTATGAAAAGAGATCAGAATTGAACAAGTTAATGTGGTTGGTAATTGAAGATTTTTGTATACACCAAGTCAGTCTTGTGTATACTGAGTGACAGTTATAACTAAGTTAGTTATCACCGATGCATTTAGTATTAACCAAGTATGGATGAAAACATTAGATTCTATAACAACCAACTAAAATTGTTGATCTGGAATTGCTTATGATTCCAAGGTAACAGATGAAGTTTGTTACAAAGATCCACAGTTGAAAAAATTTAGAGATGATCTAAGGGAAGAGATTGAAATGTGTTATTGACAAATCTATCAAGGAAGGTTTAAGTGGAAAAATGGACAAAGGAGATTAAGAGGCAAAATCTGATGGTTGATATGAAAATGGTTTAATTGTCTTTTTAAGAGACATGAGATTTATTGTTGAGAATTCTGGATAATTAGAGATTGAAAAAGATTTCACATGAAGACATTTTTCATGCATTCCTAATCAAACTAGTTACAGACAAAACCAAGCTGCAGGTATAACCGAGCGTCAGAGATACATACACCGAGTGAAATAAGTTGAAGGATATGAGGAAGTGAATTGAATATTGATCAGAAGAGTTTTTATGAGCTTAGCATAGATCTAAATATTTTCAAATTGAGTTGTATTTGAATCAGATCACTATTGTATCAGTTTAACCATTGTTACAATAAAATCTTTTAACCGAGTGGACTTAGAAGTCTTTTGTATTTCCATATGACATTCAGGGAATGTCAATTGTTATCTTGTTGACCCCATAGTGAATGTTGGTCAACAGTTACCTATTAGTGAGAAATCCTCTAACTGGGTCACACCTAAGAATGTGGATTGTAACCTTTAACAGGGTTGGCTCCTAACCGAGCTCACTTTAGAAGAGTGAAATATTTTGGGTTATCGGTCCCAGGTGGTTTTTCCCTTTGCAAGTTTTCCATGTTAAATCATTGTGTTATGTGTTATTTGTTATGATTGTTTTTCTATCATACTTTACATTTTGCATATTTGATTAATCGGTAATCATAGTTTGGAAAATAACTGGTATTTGGTAAATGAACAGATAGATAGATATTTTATCTTACTGAGTTGTTTAACTTGTTGAAAAAGTTTCAAAACGTACATATAAGATTTTGGGACTGTAGGATAACTAATTCACCCCCCTCTCAGTTATCTAACAATTCCTTGATTTAAATTATTTATTATATAAATAATATTATTCATAATGTATGAAATAATAAGATGAAATTTCTCATTAGCATTGACAATAGCTCATATGGTGCATTATTTGCCTAGCAAGATACCCTATAAATTATGGTATGGTGAAATTCCTATTGTTAGCTATTTCAAAATTTTTGGTAGCAAGTGTTTTACCAAAAGAGATGATGGCATAGAGAAATTTGATGCTAGAAGTGATGAAGGAATCATCCTTGGGTATTCCACTAAAAGAAAAGAATATAGATGTTCCAATTCGAGAACTAAGAAAATGATTGAGAGTGTGAATGTTAGAATTGATGAAAGGTTTCAGGTATAAGAAAGAACATGCAAATTCAATCCTTATGATCTAGATTGGGAAAGTTTTGAAAAGGACAAATTTTAGAGCAATCAAAATCAACTTCAAATAGGGAAAGATCAGGAAGAAGTACAGGAACAACCACAAGAAGGTTTGTTACCAGGAAGTGATATAGATATGAATCTGAGTGAGCTAGAAGTGATCAAGACACCTAAGTATGTTGCGAAGAATCATCCACATGGTTAGATCATTAGAGACAAGAGTATAGATACTAGGACAAGGTCACAGTTCATAAATATAGTCTATTTGATCTCGCAAGTTAAGCCAGTGACACCTAATGAGGCTTGTAGTAATGATTATTGGATTAAGGAAATGAGAGAACTCGATTAAATTGAGAAAAAAAACACTTGGGAAATGGTCCCAAGACCTAAAGAAAAAAATGTCATTGGAAAAAAGTGCATTTTCAAAAACAAAATGAATGAATATGGGGTTCTGATTAGGAATAAAGCCAGAGTAGTGTGTATGGAATATTCACAACAAGAAGGAAATGATTTTTAGTAGACCTTTGCACTAGTTGTGAGGATATGTCATGCCCAAAACTAGAGCAAAACACACACAATTTTTATTTTTTTTTAAAGGATTAATTCTAGAATAACACAATCATTGATACTAAGCCCCAAGAGATAACATCCATACATTTGAATTCAAACTAGGTTCATACAATAGGGTAGGAGGGTTGAATTTCCTAAAGCCAATTTAACCGTATAGGTACACCAACTATAGATGACTCTACTTATATATGTTACCATCTGAACTTATATGTACAGTGATGCATATATACATATAAGAACATTTGATACTATATATATTTATATTATCCTATTACATTAAAAAATAGAAGGGTTCATCAACTTAAACTACCCTTTGTTTATTCTAGGTACACAAGTGAATACTAGGGCATATGTTATTAAACAGGATTGAATGATATAAGGAGAAGATCCCCTTAGGTTAAATCTTAGTCACTGAAGAGCGGTAAAACACTACAAGAAATAAATGGATAATAACTAACAATATCGTAATCTTCTTCTTACTCGTACAAATAAATACCCTTCAAAATAAAACATTATCGTATCTCCTAAGTTATCTTACTAAAGATAAATGTGAGCCCTATATTAAAAATCTTAGTATATTCCTATATCACCTATGAGATAATAAGATTAGTAATTAATTAAAAATTTCCACCTAATATTTAATTTCTACATAACAAGATAATAATATTTATATAATTCATTGCAACAAGTGAGAAATTCCTAAGCAAAGTTTACTTCTAAATAATTAATCACAAAAAAAAATCAATTATCACTAATAAAGGAAATTGTCATTCACAATCCCAACTTAATAGGACAAAAAGAATTATTAAAAAAGACATAACCATTCCATTTCCCATAAGTCTAGGAAAAATCTAGATATTAATATGGGAAACAATTTAAATTGAAATAACACAATTACAGGAGTAAATAAGTTTCTAAATAAAACTAAGAGAAATATAGAAAGTTGATCTTTTCCCTAACTCTAAACTGAATCTCTATTAAAAACAATCCAGAGTTATGTTTTCACAATTCCTAATTTTCATTTTTACAGAAGATTAAGTTGGAGCAGCTGCATGCAAACCTCAAGGTTTTTCATTCAACCAACACATGACTAAGATCACTAGTATGAGAGATTATTTGTGTGCAGGTTCAATGAAATACTTGGGTTGCACCAGGAAGACATGCGAGTCCAGAGGTATTCATCCCAGTATCCACTGGAATGTGGTTCACTTCACTATGATCACATTTCTGTGCAAGCTTGGATAACTACTCAAACTGCACACGAAGAGGAACACTCGAACAATGCTTTCTATTGGTTTTGACATTTCGAGCATTTGCATGCTTGGATAATCCAAATTAGATAAATACAATGTTTTAATTATCTATTTTGTTTATCTTAGTTTCCCATTTTCGTGATGCTTAGTATTAAAATTAGTTCAGCTTTGACCTTCGGATCCTTTGGTTATTGCTAAACAAGGAGATTGATTTCCCTTTTTTTTATATATACATGCAAGGTCAAATTTTAATATCATAAGAGATGTATCAAATGGAACTAGATATTAATTATGTCCCTCTTTTTCCTTTTCTTCTCCTTTCTATTAACATCAATATATTCATCTATAAATTTTATCTTTGAAATTAACTATTGTTTATTAATTATAAAATGGAGGGGGTATAAATTTCAACCATTGAAATAATCCCCACGTTAATCATTACATAAATAAATATATAAAATTAAATCTTAACCATGCGGTATGAGGTCGAGTACGATCGTAGTACCAAAGGCAACAAAGAAGGTGAATGGACGGAGATGCCTTTGTGTACAGCGGCTTGGCCACTCTGGGAGCGCCACCGCCACTGCACGTAGCGGCCTTAGCTACTACGGTAGTGGTGGTGCCACTACTGGCGGTGGTGAAAGCCGTGCACAGCAGTGCATTCACTGCCGAACTCGGCTCGGCATATGCTAGGGTTTCGGAGTATTACATTTTGCAAATCCATACAATAATATTTCTTTTGAACTATGTTATAATATTTATATCGTATGTTATTTTATATTCACTTTTAGTATATATAAAATAACATACGTACCGAAAGGTGATTCAAATTCAATGATAATTATGTTATTAGATATAATTAGTACTAATGACAGACTACCGACTTTCCAAAAGATGTATATGTAAATACTATCATATATATATATATATATATATATATATATATATATATGATAGTATTTACATATACATCTTTTGGAAAGTTGGTAGTCTGTATATATTTATCAGAATGTCTATATATTAAAGGGTATATATATATATGATTATTATTATATATTCATGAATATATAATAATAATTATACATATATTTTTACAATGCTAACAAATGAAAGATTATAGGCATAATTGTAACACTATTTATATATACTATATATATCTAAAATATTATTTATTTTTAGTACATATATATTTGTATATATATAGATTGTATAAATGTACAAAATAATATATATACATATATATTGCTGAAATATATATATGTATATATTTTTGAGTGAACGCTATCATAAACAACATTGCATAAATTTGAATTCACAATAAAGTTTTCTATTTGCTAAATATACAACATTATGCTTAGACAAATAATCCCTTAAAGAAGGGAAATTTTATCAATTTCAAAGTTATAATACTTGCTGCAAATAAATCTGAACTTCAACCATCTAACTTAACCAGCACTCATAAACTTATGTAACAAATAAAGGATTGTAACTCATTTTATTTTTTTTTAAAAGAGAGTATATCTATTTACACACATAATCAAAGTGTAACTTTTCCTTTATTTTGAAGTGATTATAGCCTATGTATTGCATAAACTTCATCATCCAACCATTTAATCTAATGAAATAAATGAATTAATTATTCTTACTTCAATCAACAATATTTGAGATTAACACATCATTGAGAACATGACAGAGACTTACAATTCCTTCTTTGAAATGATACTAAGGGTAATAGTTTAACATTACATTTATTACACACATATGCTATGCTAGGCTTATTACATAGCCTTGAATAGGACAACAGTTCATGAGGCTCATAACCATTTGGCAGGAAAAATGAAACAGAAACAATCTCCCACATATCCCTTGATTTTCTTGAAACTAGCCACATGCTCCATTGTCAAGAAAAATCTGCAAAACAACAACTGGCCATGGAGGCTCACCTCCCAACCATAGGCCATTACATGGCCACCCTCAAGCTAGGGGAAAACTTGGATGGATAAGGGGTACAACACCATGCATACACATTACACATATACAAACATAGTACAACATTATGTTACAACACCAAATTCCCTACCCGAGGCTGTCACAACAGGAACCTCACTGGTCTCTTGTGGGGGTGAAGGTGGAACATACAATCTAGGGGATGGCCCCAGTGCAACAATATAAATACAGCCTTTGTCAAGGCTTAGTCTTCATCAAGGCTTAAAAGATACATGCCTTCACAAGGCCATGTATCATACACATACTAAAACTCACCCTTATACCTCCAAACAAAATGCACATGGAGGCACATGGCTGCCCATACAACCATGCTTTCTCCCCTTCCCGCACAGAGGAAGGACTCTCCATTAGAAGGTAGTCCCAACTTGTGCCCTTCACCCATGAAGGCTCTCTTCCCTCCCAAGGGTGAGCCTAGCCTTGCACAATCCCCAAGAAACATTGCACAAAAGAAAATCACAATACATAAACATGAAGACACACACATAACATAACATATACAATTCTTCATGAGCAAAGTAAATTACATAACCTCAAGGTAAATGGTAAGAGTTTCAAGACCCAACCTTAGTCCTAGCTTCTTGGCTTGAAGATGAAGATAGCAATCCAACAATTCCTCTAGCAAAACCAAACTCCAAGAATTCAAGAAACTCCAAACCCAATACTACACAAACTTCACAAAATTCTCAAGTCTCCAAAAGTTGGAGAGTGGGCAATTACCCAACCATTTTCCCTCCATCCCTTTAAGAAGACAAACCAAAATGTAGGAGGGGGAAATTCAAAATTCAAAATCAAAGTCAAGAGCGGTTCTTCCAATTTCGTCACTATTCAAAGGGGCATCTTTTGGTATGGCAAAAATAGTCAAAATTTATAACAATAGTCAAAATTTGACCCCCAACATATGACACCACTATGGGGTAGTCTATTTTTAACCTCCACTAACATAAATGACCATAAAAACTCACTCAAAAGGCCACTCAAAGTATAAATCCGAGAATGAAAGAGAATACATTCATGGCATCCTAAAATTAGAGACCACTACACCCATTAAATACTTGGTCATGCCAACTCACGAGACATGTATCAATTGACACCACAAATAAATCATATGACAAACAATACACATGGCATGCCTAGTAGACCAATAATGAAGTAAAAGGAAACATAATACTACAATTAACATTCATACATCACTTTACAAAATTAATACTTCACAATGAGGTTAATTTCTCCCCTTGGAGATAACCTTGGCTTAACAAGGTTTTCACAATTTATCCATCTTTATTTTCCCCGGTATTGCCATGGCCTTACCTGCACACTTGACAAAGCATCAGTAGCTCATGAAAAGTTAAATATCAAATACATATACATGAAATTAAATATGCATCAAAACTACATTCTGATTCATCACAATTTCTAATTATATTTTACAATATCTCACATCATTTCAACATCAACATAGCAACTTTAAAGCTCATAAAATCAGGATATAAATGATACATAATAATAACCATGATTCATTCCATGAATTTTTATATCATAATTTATCTTCAAGATAACATGTATGTATAAACCAAGAATTCATCAATTATTACTTTCCTTAATCTACTTCTAGCATCATAGCAAGAGTCCTATATCAATCACCACATAACATAAATCATCACATAGCATCATAATGTCCCTGTCTCAATAGTACATCAATAAAATAACATGGAAGTGTCATCATGAGTCTAAAATATGAAAAATAGATCTGGTATGAGCTGATGTCACGGGGTGAGGCCTCACAGGATAGAGGCAGTTAGGTTTTTCTTGGCCTATGTTGCACACAAATATTTAAGATATATCAGATGGATGTCAAGTTTGCATTCCTAAATGTTGATTTGGAAGAAGAAGTTTACATTGAGTAGCTGAATAGTTTTCCTTTGACAAATGATAGAGGTATAGTTTGTAGATTGAAGAAAGCATTGTATGGATTGAAGCAAGCTCCAAAGGCTAGGTATGCAAGGTTTTACAGGTATTTACTACATCTTGGCTTTAAGAAGGGTAGTGCAGATAGTATTATTAAGATCGACGACTAACATAATTAAAGGAAGATCTAATGGAGTAGATTGAAACGTGTTATTGACACATCAATTGAGGAAGCCTGAAGCAGCAAAATCAATGAAGATGATTAAGCGGCAAAATCTAATGGAAGAGAAGAAAATGATTTACTCGTCTATATAAGAGACTAAGGTTTCATTATGAAATGAATGCCGAAAGAAGAAGATACTGCAGGATTATCATGTGAACAAGTTTTCATGCATTTTGATCATACTGGTTAGTAAGAACCGAGCTGCAGAACAAATATTGAGCTACAGGGAGTTATTACCGATGGATAGTAAGTTGATACATTGTTGAATCTAAAGTGTAATATTGATCAGAAAGATTTGTATGAGTTGAATATTGATCTGTAATATGCAATTGAAGTTGTATTAATGCAGATCATCTACTATTACATATTTAACCATTGTACACATTCAAAATCTCTTTACTACGTGGACTAAGAAAATCTTATGATGTATCATTCATAGAATGAACATTGTTATCCTATCAACCCCATAGTGAATGCTGGTTGAATGATAACTTCTAGTCTAAAATCCTCTAACAAGGTCACACCTAACAGTGTGTTTGTAAACCTTTGACAGGGTTGGGTCTTCACCAACCTTACTTTGAAAGAGTGAATATTTTGGGTTGTCGGTCCTAGGTGGTTTTTCCCTTTACAGGGTTTCCACATTAAATCTCTTGTGTTATGTGTTGATTGTGATATTTTTTTGTTATCATACTTTTCATATTGCATATTAGATTTGATCGGTAACTGTTATAAGTTTTAGACTGGTAATCAGTAAAAGCATAGATAGTGAAAGTATTTTGTTTACCAAGTAGTAGAAATTTGAAGAATTAGTTTTGAATTATACATTTTGATTTGGGATTGTGATTAACTGATTCACCCCCCCTCTCAATTATTCTAACAATTGCTATCAGAGAAAATGGTTTCTTAGAACAGAGTTTTAAGGACTTCAACACAAAGGTCTCAAGATGTATAAGAGGGAAGTACCAAAATTGAACAAAGAGAACTTCATAGTATGGCAAAGCTAGATGAAGCTGCACATATCTGGAATTAGGAATTCTGCACTAGAACTGATGGAGAATGGCTACATACAATCGACCACTGGTCCCTTGACCCTTGATCAACTAGGAGACAAGCATGAACACAATATTACTATGATGGAACTTGTTTCTACTTGTATCGATGCTAAATTTAAGGACATTAAGGGATGGACGACTGCCAAAGCCATGTGGGACAAGTTAAATCTAATATACAGTGGAGATTTGAATGTTAAGAGAGCCCGAGCTGAAAGCTTGAGAGGTAGATTTGATGATATGAGGATGAAAGAAGGTGAGAACATTGTGCAGTACACAAACAAACTAAAAGAGGTAGTACATGCTATTAGAGCTTCAGATGGAGTTATTGATGATGAAACAGTGATAAGCAAGATTCTTAGAACTTTTCTACCAATTTATGCAATCAGGATCTCTGCAATTCATGAAACAAGAGCTACATCAAACCTTACTCTTGACACCTTGATTGTTAAACTTACAACCTTTCAACTGAATAACTTTGATAACAATGTTGTTCCTTCTGTTGAGTCTACTTTCATGTATTCTTTGAAGATTGGAAAGTCTAGCAAGAATAATAAGAATCATAATTTTGATGGAGATATCGATGATGAACTTGATGAACTTGAAGCTCTTATGGCTAGAAGATTTCCCAAAGGAAAAGGAAGGTATAGAGGTAAGCTACCTTTGGCATGCTTTAATTGTAAAGAAGTTGGTCACATCATTGCTAGATGTCCTCAAAAGAAAGATGATGATAGAACAAAAGACCGATCTGAAGGAAGCTATGGGAGAAGAGTCAACAGAGGTTACCGACACAACAATAGAGACAACCGAGATGATAAAGGCAAGAAGGTATGTTACATAGCCAAAGATATTGAAATTGAATCTGATTCTGATGATGATATAGAAGTTGTATTTGTTGCTATGAAAGATGACTCAGAGGAAGAGGAGAAACATGAAGAGACAACATTGATCTCTAAAGTAAGAAAAAATGATACATGGATCATAGAGAGTAGCTATACACATCATATGACTGGTGATGCAGAAAAATTTGATCAACTTAATGAATACAATAGAGGATCTATGAGAATGGGAAATGATGTACCTTGTATGGTAAGAGGTAAAGGTTCACTGATGATCAATGATAGAATAAAATGTGAAAATGCATACTGGGTAGATGGACTGAACTATAATTTGTTAAGTTTGCCACAGCTTAACAACTCAGGCTACTGACTTGCTTTTGAGAGAAAAAAGGTGAAGATTTATGATGTTGAAGGAAGACTTTTCAGAACTGGTACACAACCCAGAGGTAATCTATTCTATCTTGATATGGATCATTCTTCTTGTTTGTTAATAAAGGATGAAGATGCATGGTTGTGGCACAAAAGGTTATGCCATGTGAACTTTGACAACATGATCAAGATTAGTAAAAACAAGAGAGTTAGAGGTTTGCCTAACTTGTCAAAACCTGATCATGCCATGTGCCATGAATGTTAGAAAGGTAAGATGACTAATACTAGTTTCAAAAGCAAAGACTACTCAATAAAGAAGATACTTGAGTTGGTTCATACTGACCTATGTGGTCCTATGAGAACTCAGAGTTTCTTTGGTGATAGATGCTTTATTCTTTTTGTTGATGATTATACTAGACTAATGATTGTTATGTTCTTGAAAGAGAAATCCGAAGCTTTTAAAATGTTTAAATGGTATAAAGCTAAGGTAGAGAAAGAGATTGGTAAAGAAATAAAATGCTTAAGATCTGATAGAGGAGGTGAATTTATCTCTGATGAATTTACTAATTATTGTAATGAGCATGGTATTAAAAGATAGGTCTCTGCACCAAGGACACCTCAGAAAAATGGCATTGCTAAAAGGAGGAACAAGTCTATAATTGATTATGCTAGAACATTGATGATACAGAAGAATGTTGCTCAGACATATTGGAGAGAAGTTGTCAATACAACTGTATATGTCCTTAACTAAGTACAACTGAAGAAGGATACCAATTGGACACCTTATGAGCTATGGTTTGGACACAAACCTACTATAAGTTATTTCAAAATTTTTGGAAGTAAATGCTTTATTTTGAAAGATGAGAGAAAAGGAAAATTTGTTTCAAAAGGGGATGAAGGGATATTTCTGGGATATTCCTCTACAAGTAAAGCATATAAATGTCTGAATAAGATAACAAATAAGATAATTTAAAGTACTAATGTCCATGTTGATGAGTTTGATGACAAGAACATAGAAGAGAGTAAAAAGGAACCGAAAGACTATGGTAGGTTCACTTACATTGAACAACTTGGATATCTACCGAAATCGCAACCTGTTATAACCGGCCAGCAGGAAAACAATGTAGAACAATAGGCAACACAAACTGATGAACAAGATGGAGCTACTGAGCAAGCTAATGAACCTAAATAGGATGAACAAGAAAGAAGAAACTGAGTATTGGATAGTTTTGTCAAAATACATCATCTTGAGACACAGATTATTGGAGATAGACAAGCTGGAATGCAAACTAGGAGCAAAACAAGACAAGGTACATGTCTAGTTTATGAGTTTGAACCTAAAAATGTGAAAGTTGCATTAGAGAATGAAGAATGGGTTAATCCAATGATAGAGGAAATAAAGAAAATAGAGAAGAACACAACCTGGTCCTTAGTACCCTAACCTAAAGACAAGAATGTTATCGACACTAAGTGGATATTTAGGAACAAACTAAATGAAAATGGTGAAGTCACAAGAAATAAAGCTAGATTGGTATGCAAGGGATATGCACAGGAAGAAGGCATTGACTATGGTGAAACTTTTGCACCTGTTGCTAGATTGGAAGGAGTTAGAATGCTACTTGCATATGCTGCACACAAGAAATTCAAAGTCTATCAAATGGATGTGAAGTCAGCAATTCTGAATGGTATACTTGAAGAAGAGGTCTACATAGAACAACTTGAAGGATTTGTTGATCCAAACAATAGAGACATGGTATATAGATTACATAAAGCTTTATATGGTTTGAAGCAAGCACTGAGAGCCTAGTATGAAAGGCTGCATACTTACTTGTTAAGTATTGGATTTGTTAGAACAAGTGAGAACAGCAATCTGTATATGAAAGGTGATACTGATGATACTATTCTTATTGCTGAAATATTTGTAGATGATATTATTTTTGGAGGTTTAGATCATGTATGCAAAGAATTGCTAATGAAATGAAAAAGGAGTTTGAAATGTCTATGTTCGGAGAGATTAAGTTCTTTCTAGGACTACAAGTGATTCAATAGAATGATGGGATATTCATTACACAATCTAAATACATAAAGGAAGTATTAAAGACATTTGGCATGGATGATGCTAAACCTATGGGAATGCTGATGGCTACTAGATGTAAATTGACAAAGGAAGATGAAACTATAGAGGTAAATCAAACACTTTACCAATCCATGATTTGTAAGTTAATGTATGTAGTTCACAATAGACCAGATATAGCACATGCTGTGGGAATTGTTGCTAGATTTTCTGCCAATCCTAGAGAATCACACATGGTTGCTACTAAAAGAATCTTAAGATACCTAAAAAAGATAGAGGATTATGGCATTTGGTATCCTAAGGAAGGAAAGTTTGAACTGAAAGTGTACACTGATGTTGATTGGGCTGGAAATGTGGATGATAGAAAGAGTACCACCAGAGGAGAATTTTTCTTTGGTGAAAGACTTGTAACCTGGATAAGTAAAAAATAGGATTGTATTTCTCAGTCTACAGCTGAAGCAGAGTATGTTGTTGCTGCTACTAATTGTTCAAAAATTGCCTACATCAAGCTAGTATTGGAAGGGATGAATGAGACAATCACTGACCCGGTGATTATATATTGTGACAACACTAGTGCTATTAATATTTCAAAGAATCCAATGATGCACTCTAAGACAAAGCATATATCTATTAAGTATCATTACTTAAGAGAACAAGTGCAAGAGAAGCAAGTGAAGTTGGAATTTGTCACATCTAAAGAACAACTTGCAGATATTTTTACTAAGCCTCTACCAAAGGATACATTTGAATACTTGAGGACTAGACTTGGGGTCCATCCCCTGTCTATCAGTCACTAAGGTGATTTGGATGTTGCATCAGGCTAATTTTATCAGAAGATCACCCATGTTGATGCAGCATAGTTCACACTTTGACTCATGTTCAAGGTTGTGATTAAATTTGGAAGAACTAGAACCGATTGAGATATCATTATATAGAGATACAGAGGAGGACAAAGCTATTTGTTTATTTGTTTCTTTGGCATTGTTGTCAAAGGGAGAGATAAATAATATGAAAAGGAGAAGGAGCATGCACCGATGAAAACTATCTAAGGGAGAGACAATCTGAATGAAACAAAGTATTGAAGATTAGTTACAAAGAACAGAAGCAGGAAAAGGGAAACTGAAAGAGCATATTTGATGATTGGCATCACAGCATTGAAAATGTTGAGTAACATAGTGATTAAACATATTAAGTCTATTCAACTTACAACATTTGTTCACAAAGTTGTAGAATACATTTTCGGTATGTGTATGGTACATTTCATATTACTTGAGTTGCCATCAATGCCAAAGGGAGATATTGTTGAACTACAACTGATTTGGAATTTGATTGAAGAATTTGTGATTAAAGATTACTGAGAAGTTGCTAATTAGATATGTAATATGATTAAATCAGTATTATGTTGTCATTGATGTCAACTAGTTTGACGTCACTTATCTTGTAAGTTACTATACTGAAACATCTGAAGAAAGGTGAAAGAGATGAAGAACAAAGAAATCTACATGAGGAAGATGTACATGTCAGATGATGATGAGGAACACATTGATTAACTTATGCATAAGGTCATTGACTTATGATAGTGGTTGTATTATGTTGCATTCATCTATGATGAAGAATAGAGCTGAAAGACACAAAGCAGTGTTGTCGGTAACTGAAGCATTTTGTAGTATACACCGACAAAGTGTAGTGTATACCGAGTGTAGTATTAACCGAGCTTTTGTTCACCGATGCATTTCTTTGTTAACTGAGAAAAACATAATGAATTAAATGATCAATTTAGCCGATAAGATTGATGAGCTAGAAAGTGTATGAAATCTAGGTAATGGATAATGTCTGTTATTAAGATCGATGACTAACATAATTAAAGGAAGATTTAATGGAGTAGATTGAAATGTGTTATTGACACATCAGCCAAGGAAGCCTGAAGTGGAAAAATCAATGAAGATGATTAAGCAGAAAAATCTTATGGAAGAGAAGAAAATGATTTACTCATCTATATAAGAGACTAAGGTTTCATTATGAAATGAATGCTGGAAGAAGAAGATACTGCAGGATTATTGTGTGAACAAGTTTTCATGCATTCTGATCATACTGGTTAGTAAGAACCAAGCTACAGAACAAATATCAAGCTACGGAGAGTTATTACCGACGGACAGTAAGTTGATACATTGTTAAATCTAAAGTGTAATATTGATCAGAAAGATTTGTATGAGCTGAATATTGATTTGTAATCTGCAATTGAAGTTGTATTAATGCAGATCATCTACTGTTACATATTTAACCATTGTACATAGTCAAAATCTCTTTACGATGAATGAAGGTACTTTTGTTGAACTACAACTGATTTGGAATCTGATTGAAGAATCTGTGATTAAAGATTACTGAGAAGTTGCTAATTAGATATGTAATATGATTAAATTAGTATTATGTTGTCATTGATGTCAACTAGTTTGACAACACTTATCTTGTAAGTTACTATACTGAAACATCTAAAGAAAGGTGAAAGAGATGAAGAACAAAGAAATCTACATGAGGAAGATGTACATGTCAGATGAGGATGAGGAACACATTGAGTAACTTATGCATAAGGTCATTGACTTATGATATTGGTTGTATTATGTTGCATTCATCTATGATGAAGAATAGAGCTGAAAGACACAAAGCAATGTTGTCGGTAACTGAAGCATTTTGCAGTATACACCAACGAAGTGTAGTGTGTACCAAGTGTAGTATTAATTGAGCTTGTGTTCACCAACACATTTCTTTGTTAACCAAGCAGAACATAATGAATTAAATGATCAGTTTATCCGATAAGATTAATGAGTTGGAAAGTGTATGAAATCTAGATAATGGATAATGTTTGAACTATTAAGATCGATGACTAACATAATTAAAGGAAGATCTAATGGAGTAGATTGAAACATTTTATTGACATATCAGTTGAGGAAGCTTGAAGCGGCAAAATCAAGGAAGATGATTAAGTGACAAAATCTTATGGAAGAGAAGAAAATGATTTACTCATCTATATAAGAGACTAAGGTTTCATTATGAAATGAATGCCGGAAGAAGAAGATACTGCAGGATTATCATGTGAACAAGTCTTCATGCATTTTGATCATACTGGTTAGTAAGAACCGAGCTGCAGAACAAATATCAAGCTACAGAGAGTTATTATCGACGGACAGTAAGTTGATACATTGTTAAATCTAAAGTGTAATATTGATCAGAAAGGTTTGTATGAGCTAAATATTGATATGTAATCTGCAATTGAAGTTGTATTAATGCAGATCATCTACTGTTACATATTTAACCATTGTACATAGTCAAAATCTCTTTACCGAGTGGACTAAGAAAGTCTTATGATGTATCATTCATAGAATGAACATTGTTATCCTATCAACGCCATAGTGAATGCTAGTTGGACGATAACTTCTAGTCTAAAATCCTCTAACAAGGTCACACCTAACAGTGTGTTTGTAAACCTTTGACAGGGTTGGGTCTTCACCAACCTCACTTTAGAAGAGTGAATATTTTGGGTTGTCGGTCCCAGATGGTTTTTCCCTTTACAGGGTTTCCACATTAAATATCTTGTGTTATGTGTTGATTGTGATATTTGTTTGTTATCATACTTTGCATATTGCATATTAGATTTGATCGGTAACTGTTATAAGTTTTAGACTAGTAATCGATAAAAGCACAGATAGTGAAAGTATTTTGTTTACCGAGTAGTAGAAATTTGAAGAATTATTTTTGAATTATACATTTTGATTTGGGACTATGATTGACTGATTCACCCCCCCCCCCCTCTCAGTTATTCTAACAACTTTGATAATAGAAGCGTTTGTTGATGACATTATCTTTGGGGGTAATTATGTTATGAGTAATAATTTTGTAGAAGAAATGAAAGGTGAGTTTGAGATGTCAATGATAGGGGAGATGAAATTCTTCCTAGGATTATAGATAAATCTAAATAAAGATGGGATTTTCATATCACAAACGAAGTATCTAAAAGAGTTGTTGATATTTTTTGGCATAGATGAGAGTAAACCAATTGGAAATCCTATGGTAATAGGGAGTAAGTTATCCATTTTAGATGAGGAAAATAATGTACCTCAGACATAGTATAGATCAATGATTAGAGGGCTTCAATATCTAACACATACTAGGCCTGATATTGCTAATGCAATTGGAATTATTGCTAGATTCCAGGCAGATCCAAAGGGGACACATCTTGCAGTAGTATAAAGGATATTCAGATACCTCAAGGGTGCAATTGACCTAGGACTATGGTATGATAGGTTAGATAACTTCACATTGGAATTCCATGCCACAAATTTTCAGCAACTTTTTTAGATACTTTGTCTGTGATATGAAAATCCCATCTTTGTTTTGATTTATCTGTAATCTTAGGAATAATTTTATCTCCCCTATCATTAACATCTGAAACTCACCTTTCATTTCTTATGCAAACTTATTACTCATAGTATCATTACCCCCAAAGATAATGTCATCAAAAAACAATTCTATTATCAAAGTACCTTCATTATTGTATCTTAGATACAAGTTACTATCTGCACTACCCTTCTTGAAACCAAGATGTAGTAAATACCTATCGAACCTTGCATACAAATCCCTTGGAGCTTGGTTCAATCCATACAATGCTTTCTTCAATCTACAAACCACATCTCTATCATCTGTCAAAGGAAAACCATATGACTGCTCAATGTACACTTTATCCAAATCACCATTTAGGAATGCAGACTTGACATCCATCTAATATACCTTAAAGTCTTTGTGTGCATAATAGGCCAATAATAACCTAACTTCCTCTATCCTTGCAACTAGTGCAAAGGTCTCCTCAAAATCAATTCCTTCTTGTTGTGAATATCCCTTACACACTAATCTAGCTTTATTCCTAATCACAACCTCGTCTTCATTCATTTTGTTTCTAAAAACCCACTATGTGCCAATGACATTCTTGTCTTGGGACTAGTTCCCAAGTCTTATTTTTCTCAATTTGATCCAATTATTCTTGAATTTCCTTAATCCAATACTCATGACTACAATCCTCATCAGGTGTCCTTGGCTCAACTTGCGAGATCAAATAGACTGCATTTTTTAACTATGACCTTGTCCTAGTACTTGTACTCTTGTCTCCAATGATCTAATCTTGTGGATGATTCTTCACAACATACTTAGGTGTCTTGAACACTTCTAGCTCACTAAGATTCATATTTGTGTCACTTCCTAGTAATAAACTCTCTTGTCATTGTTCATGTACTTCTTCCCGACCTTGCCCTATTTGAAGTTGATTTTGATTGCTCTGAAATATCTCATTTTCAAACCTTTCCCAATTTGGATCATAAGGATTGAATTTTCATGTTCTTTCTTAAACCTAAAACCTTTCATCAATTCTGACATTCACACTCTCAATCATTTTCTTAGTTCTCAAATTGTAACATTTATATGATTTTCTTTTAGTGGAATACCCAAGGAAGATTCCTTCATCACTTCTAGCATCAAATTTCTCTGTCATCATCTCTTTTGATAAAACACTTGCTAACAAAAATTATGAAATAGATAACAATAAGAGTTTCACCATACAATAATTCATAGGGTGTCTTGCTTGTTTCTTCTCTAATTTGTACTATGTTCATCGTGTATACTACAATTTTCACTACTTATCTCTAATGCACATTTTCTACTTTCCCTTCAATCAACATTGTCCTTGAAGCATCAAGGACTGATCTATTTCTTCTTTCAACAACATCATTCTAATGTGGTGTTCTAGATGCAGATGTTTGTCCCATAATTCCATGTTCATCACATAAATTATTGAATTCACCTAATGTGAACTCACCACCTTTGTTTGATATCAAGCACTTTATCTTCAATCTGGTCTTGTTCTCTACTTTTGCCTTAAAGTATCTAAATTTCTCAAAAGCTTCATATTTTTCTCTAAGAAAACCAACCCACCTCATTTTAGAGCAATCATCAATGAAAAGTATAAAGTACATGTCTCCAAAGTAAGACCTGGCCTGAGTAGGTCCACAAAGATATGTATGAACAAGATCCAACTTGTTCCTTGCTAAAAATGCCCTAGTTTGAAAACTGCTCCTTATTTTCTTTCCCATCACACATTCTTTGCATGTAGTGTTAGCAGGCTTCACAATTCTAGGTAGGTCTCTGATGACATTAGTATTAATTTCCCTTACAATGTTATCAAAATTGACATGACAAAATCCCCTATGCTATAACCAACTATCATCAACCTTTGAAACAAAAATACTTATTTCACTTGAACTCAGATGAAATACATTACCTCTTGTCTGAATCCCAGTAGCAATCAGGTCTCCTTTAACACTTCTGATTGAGCACTTTCCATCCTTGAATTCCAACTAATAACCCTTTTTCAAAAATAGACCAACACTCAACAAATTATGTATCAAACCATCAACAAGGCATACATCATCAGTATTAGTCTCACCATCCAAAGTAATGGATCCAATACCAACAATAGCTCTAGGAGTATTGTCACCTAGTCTGAAAAATCCACTATTATACATATTCAATTTTACAAATCTATTTTTATCTCCTGCCATGTGTTGTAAACAACCACTATCTATGATCCAACCTACATTTTTGTTAAATGAGACACTAATACTTTTTCTTCTCTAATAGGTTTATCTTCTTTAATTTCTACAAATCCAAGTAGCTCATTTATCTCATCATCGTCATTAGATGTACCATCATTAGCATAATAACATTCTTTATCTTTAATGTATTTCCCATATTTAGGCTTATGCTTAGGAACTCTAGTTGGACATCTAGAAGCGAAATGACCAACCTTACTACAATTAAATCATTTTACGGGTAACTTTCCATCAAACTTACCTTGGTCCTTTCTTTCTCTTCTTGCAATCAAGGCTAAGATCTTCTCATCCATACTATTTTCAATTATTTCAAACTCTTCCCATTCATCAACATAATATCCTAACTCTTTGTTTTACTTACTTGTTTTATTAGCACTTGCAAAAATTATTCCTGTGTCTTTGTTTTTGTGCATTGTTTCCTTGAAAGATGTCTCTACCTTAGGTAAGCCATCCTTAAGCTCTGCTATCTCAAATTTAGTTAGTTTAGATACTAAAATTTCCCTTGTGAAACCTTTGGTCAATGGTATGATCTCCTCTATGGCATGCACTTTAGTTTTGTATGATGGTGTCAAAGATCTCAATATCTTTGCAATGACCTCTCCTCTGTGTAAGTTCTTCCATTGTTGCTGATTTTTGTTACACATTATGTTACCCTTTGAAGAAACATCCTTATTGTTTCATCTTCTTTCATTTGAAGTGTCTCCATCCTTTCTCTCCAATTCTGATGTTTGGATCCTTTAGTGTATGTATCTCCTTCATACAGTTCATATAACCTTTCCCATATATCATGTGCCTTGTATAGATCTTTGATCTCAAATAATTCACCATCAGATAATGCAATTATCAATGCTTCTCTAGCTATCATGTTGTATTGAAACATCTTCTTTTCCTTATCAGTTGTGGAAGGGTCTTCCAACTCATCCTTAGTCTTAAGTGTTGCACCTTTCTTGGTTACCATCTAATAATCCAAGCCCAAACAGAAAAATGAGTCTTCATCTTGTCCTTCCATGCATCAAAATTTTCTGCATCAAACATGGGACTTTCTTTCTTGAAGTAAGACATCCTTGATCTTTTCTTCAAGTGGTCAAGATTTCTCTCTGAGGACCAGTAGTGCTTTGTTATTGATAGTTGTAATAACCACCAAAGAGGATGCATGTCCAAAGTGGGGCCCTCATCATTCATCATCAATTAACAACCACCATAAGATGGTCATGAGATCTATGACCCACAATGCATTTCGAGCCAAATTTTGGAAAACACCTTCCCTTTATTAATATGCAGCAAAATGAAGATGTGGCATGAGTTACTAATTGATTTATAATGGATTTAAATGTTTTTATAGTTTCCACATATATGTCTACATCAAGTTGAGTAGACATGATGTCTTTTATTACGACAAAAGTAGTGGGGTCCATGGCACTCGCCATCAAATGTTAACAGTCGTTGGATGAACATCAGATCAGGAGCCCATAGAGCTTTTCAGGCTGATTTGATATAGGACCTCCTCATTTTGGAAAGGATTTCCAGAAAGAGGACGCATGTCTAGAGTGTGGCCCTCAGCATTCATTATCAACTAATTACCACCGCAAGATGGTCATGAGATCTACAACCCATGATACATTTCAGGCCAAATTTTAGAAAATACCTTCTCCTTTTAGAATGTACAATAGAATGAAGACATGTGGCATGAGTTATTTTTTAAAATTTAAACTGTTAGTGCCCAAATTATCTTGTGTTCCCGTACCCTTTTGCTTTTGGAGGGATTTCAAGGTGGTTAGAGTTGTCATCTCATGTATTGGATCAGGAGAATACATCTCTCTAGGTGGGGTTAGTTCTCTAGGCTTTTGCCTTGGGTTGATTCTATCTTATGCTATTGTATTTGGGTAACGATACTAGGTTTTCTTTCAGGTTATTTCCCAGTTGAGCCCTTGAACCAGTTTTTATATCTATATATTAATAAAATATTAGTGGTTTGCCCATTTTTGATTAAAAAAGATGAAATTCAATAATTTTATAATATTTTTTTTATAGATAATAGGCTTATTCCTTTAATATTTTTATTCGAATAATTTTTTTACATGGAGCCCCATTCAAAGTGCAAGCACCAGGGGAAAAGAATGGGGAAGAAAACCCTTGGTATAGCCTAGGATGAATCATCCTTATTATAATTTTATAATAGTTTTGTTGAAAGGAATATCTAATCTAATTAATTATTGCATCATATATGTACATCTTGACACTGATAAAATTAGGTAAAGGATTAAATAATTAATTGTACTAATTGTTAAATGCACAAGACAAATGAGAGGGGATTGAATTTGCTATCCCTAAAACTCATAAATATTCTCTTGAATTAGATCCACAAAAACTTATCTTAATCCTTAATCATAAAATAATGTAAACATGAAAAACAAGAACCACCATACACAATGAAACACCAGATTTATGTGTAAAATCTTGGTAAGGAGAAAACCATAGAGAATATTAAATTCTCAATTATATAAACACATGTTATAGTGACACCAATTAAGTTAATTTTTAGAAAGAATGCTCACTATAAGAAAATTATCACTACCAAATGAAATAGTACCCAAAAGAAGGGTCACTACCAAAGGGATGCCTAGATGAAGAAGAATAAAAGAGAAAGATGGACACAACTAATTCGCCTTTGCAACTTGAATTAAAGATTGAACTGATACCTTCTACTCACTTCTTCCGATAGACAACACATGAAAGTCCACATTGTATATCGCAATGCTTTGCAGCAACTCATATTCATACATATAGCCTAGAGGAAAATTATCTTTCACAAATCCTCATTGTGCATGCACACACTCCCTCAATAATTCATCCTTATACCATCCTTAAGCACCATCGGACTTTGAACAGATGCCTCGAAAAAACAAAAAATATATTGTTCATTTTAATTCAACAAAGATACAAACATTATAAGTGCAATTCCAAATCCACAACACCAAAAAGTAACAAGTAGAGAAATGAAGAGCATGCATTTCTCATAGGAAACTCTACTAAACACTATCACACACTGGTGAACACCAATTTCCCTGAACTGCAATTCGAAGCACAAAATATCAAATTCAATATCTCTAAACACTGCTTAACAACATATCTAAACCATATGAATATATTTGCAATAGAGAAGGAATGAAGAGCATACCACTCCATGGATAACTTGAGAACATTTGTAATAACCGGTCAATAATGACAACATAAACATGTTGACATCAACGACAACATCAGTAACTCATCCAACTTCTCATTTTTCTCAAACCCGCAACACTAATAACCAAGTAGATATGAACTTTTGATCTGACATGTAAAAGTTTGTATGTGTTGCCTAAGGATGAGACAATTTTCCCAGGGAAGGACTTAAATTTTTTCCATGTGATTACCTCAAAATCAACAAACAAAAATAAATAACTCAACCTTGAAATTAGAATGGAGGGCCAAAAAATCAATAGAGCTATTTGAGGATTTAGGTAAAATTTAGTCCCTAGCTAACTTAAATAGTTAAATCTTTATGGTACAAGATGGCAAATTAAACAATAAATGAAATTAATGACACTAATTTTGAAGTACGAAAAATGGTACATATCATGGAGAGGGTCCTAAAAAGATTAGGACTATACATATATTGGTCCTGTGTAAGGTTACAAGGGTATTTAGGCATGAGAAGAATGTGATGACAAGGAAGGGCACCATATTAAGTCTATCAGCAACGCTCATTATTTTGATGTTATGAGGGACACATATGCTTCTATTGTATGCTTGCATTCTCTGAGAAACAACATCACATTTTTGGAGGCCCTATTTCATCGCTACAAAGGAAATGACACATCTCATGAAGAACAAGGTATAGACATAAAAAAATGACTTTTCTTCTATCACCAATTTTCTTTATTTATTAAACAATCATAGTCCCTAATTATCTCTAATCTTCTCTATTTCTTTCCTAATCGATCCTCATCAACCCTAACCATTGATTTTCCCTTATTAACTTTGATTAAATAATTCTATTATTTAATTAATTGGTCATTGCCTAATATACTAATTAATTTTGATGAATTAGCTAACATTATTTTGTCTCTTATAATTGAATAATTTTAATTATTTAACTATCTAATTATTCTACTATGGTCAGATAAATCATTTTGATTTATTCCCCTATTCATGTAAAATAAATAAATTTTTACTTATTCGTACCTTTGTAAGAAAAATAAATAATTTTATTATTTAATATCCTTCTAATTATTCCCCCTCTAGTTAAAATAATGAGTTTTATAGTTATTTACTTCGTGCTTGCTCATGAAAAATATGATTTGAATTATTTATTCCCATTTTCCTGGTCACAGTCCCACTTTCTAACAGTCATAGTCACTTGTCATTTGATTCCTTCTAACCTTTACCCCACTATCCCCATATCTCTGGAAAAATTTTCCTTTGCAATCCCATTTGTTCATCCCTTATGGGTTGAATTCGATCTCGACTGTCCATTTTATCCTCTCTAAATCTATAAATTTGAATCCTCTCCTTTATCTCTTCTTTCATCACTATTAGTTGAGCTCTTCTCTTAGCTAACTTTTGTTCTTGCATATTTCTAAGGGCCACATTATCAAAGTTTGAAGAAGAGTTGAGGAATATGAATAAATTTAGGGGAGTTTTTGATTGATGTTTATGTAGTTGATGATTTCATGCTCATGGTTTTATTGTTTTAATGCTCATTTGTCCCTATTTGTCATGCTTAGGATCTTAATGCTATCATGTTGAATCTTTGGATGAGGACATGCTTATTACTTTGATGCTCTCATGTTTGTTAGCTCCCATTTTCACATTCTTTGTAGGATAGACTAGACTTGGTTTGATTCAAGGGTTTAGTGGTTACCATAGAAGGATCATAACAGTCAAATTTATAGGTCTACATAAGATGTGTAAATTTTTCAACCTAATCTTTGTCTAATTTGAATTAATTGTATGGTAGAATGTGGTTAATTGTGTAGAAGATCATCACCAAATGCCTACTCGAGAAAAAATATCTTAAAGTTACGAAAAACTCAAATAGGGTTGACAAAATGCTTGCTCTAATTAGAAGTTTTGTTTGAAACATCAGGGTTTATTCATGCAAGAACTACTTCTTGTTGACATGAAATTTATTTTTAAGTTCTAAATCTTATTAACTTTTTTTTAAAAGTTAAAAGGGGTTTAGGTTGCAAGGTGTTTTCTAATCCCTTTTCCACTACTTGGCAATTTTTTCTCAAAGTTTTCAAATAATAGATCCCCCATTTTGAGAAATTTCTCAAAGTTTACATAAAGTATTTGTAGGGATACAAAATTTATTGGCAATAGCAAAGAAGGGTATTCTATAGGCAATGGTCCCATATATAGGGGCTTCCTAAAAAAATTATTGTGTTGTTGAGAATTTTTAGGATTATTGTAAAGTGGGCGGTCCCATAAATTTTGCAAAATAGTTTAAGATCCTAAATTTATGAAAGATGGTGGTCTCATGAATTTTAATAATGTAAATAAATATAATTATAAAAATTTAATTCATGGGAATTTGTTAACTCCACATGATTGAAAAGTGGTAGAATAGATCCTAATTGGTTGGACAATTTCTAGCCTCACCCTAGTTGTGCACCTCCTAAAATTTCCAAACTAAAAACTAGGAGTTGCTATTGTTGAGAAAAAAAATTCTATTTAATTTTGTAGCATTTTTTTTGCTTCATGGAACTCCTTACTCCTTCAAAATAGATGTCAAAAAGCCCCCCATGTGACTGCTTAGTATGGGAGAGCAACCTCTATCATGAAATGACATTTAATCTCTTGACCATTGTTATGTTGAGGTCATTCATAGAGTAGGACAATGCACAACTATTGAATGAGAAAGAAATGCATTATTCCATCTTCACCTTTCAATATGAATCTAACTAAAGGATTTAATTTAGCACACAATCATTATGTCATTAAACATTTCTTTCTTACATGGGAATCTTTTTGTACTAAGTTTAAGGATTACTAACATTTTATACTTGTAAGTTATCTTTCATTCCTTAAGATTTCCCCTATTTGACCACCTTTTAGAGAATAGTGATTTTTTAAATTTATGTTTGGTAGGCTAGGCATTAAAGAGAGTGTGGTCAATACCAATTCAATTTTTAAAGTCTTTTGCTAGCATCCCTTCACAAAACTACATCTAAGAAGAAGGTAATCCACCGACTCTTCCTCTCCTTTGCATATAGCACATCTTGAGGGGTCATTAATATCTCATTTCTTTAATATATTCCAAATTAATGTTTTATTCTATAATGCAATCCAAGCAAAAAAATTCTTGTTGACCTTGGATTGACAATAATTATGGAAACACAAGTGAATGGACCAATTTTCCTTTTTGATTGCTACAACCTCAATTTGAAAATTTATTACGTAAACAATATTTTTCATGATTTATCGAATAATATAATACTTTATGAATTCAATAATTTAATTTTGAATCAACTTTATTATAATGAATGTCTCATGTACATTAATTCTTATACATTTATATATATTGACACCAATAAAATAAATAGAACACATTTTGAAGACTATGAAAACCCCATTTCTTTAATTTCTATATTGACTTCCTTAATTTAAATTTTGATTATATAAATAATATTTTGCATAATTTATGAAATAATATGATAATTTATTGCAATTCAATTTCATAATTTTGAATCAGTTTTGTTGAAAGGAATATCTGATCCAATTTTTATTAAAGCATATTTTTTTTCTAAATAATTAGTTGTACTACTAATGGAGCAAGCTAAACCGTAAAATATATAAGAAAGATATTTTAAAAAAACTGAGTGTCCCTCTTGGTAAGATATGTGTTATAGTTTGCTGTTTAGACGTTCTCCGACTGTTTAAAATTTTGACCGTTTGAAATTTGAAAATTATATAACCGATAACGCGTTTAAACGAGCTTTTTCTCTGTAGTTTGTGATATTTAAATAAACGTTGGCGGTTTGTTCAGTTGTTTGCTTCATACCAATTCAAAAAGACAAAACCATGCCCGCCCAATCACAGGCATAATTCAGAATTAATAGAAGACTTCCATCCATTTCTTCGACAGAGATGGACAAGGTATTGCAATTGCTCATCTAAATCCTTAAATTTTTGTGGGTTATGAGTAATTTTTTTAATTTTGGGCCTTCTCGGTTTTGATTTTTTTTATTGGTTATTTCAAATCCTCGTTGTGCTTGGATTGTAATGGCAGTTAAAGAATTCTTTGGGGCTGTGTCATTGTGACATATTGTGAAAATTTCTCCCAATTTCCCCTGTACAAAAACCCTCCCCTGTACAATTTCCCAATTTACTTTGTATGAAGTATTTGAATTTGTTGCATTATTCATAGTGTGTGTCAAGAATCATAATATAAAATAGAAATCATTGTAGGGTTGATTAATTTAGAAATGC
Source organism: Chamaecyparis obtusa (assembly GCA_027943335.1). NCBI lineage: Eukaryota > Viridiplantae > Streptophyta > Pinopsida > Cupressales > Cupressaceae > Chamaecyparis > Chamaecyparis obtusa. Next base: position 231,074 of record BSBK01002949.1, read on the forward strand.
ATTAAAATGAGTTAACTTAAAAATATAAAAACACCCACTTCATATTAATTGTTCAATAGGTTGGGGAAGAGGAAATTGTAAAAAAATGTAATGTTTTATTTGCCTAGATTTGAGATTTATGATGATGATTTTCAAAGACAATAATTATAAATTCATAATATTTATTAGGTAGCAACTAGCTATTGTATCCACTATCCGACTTTGCACGATGAGGCCAATTTGTTATCCATGTGTATTCAATATTCAATTATATAGAAAACACTTCCACATGGTTCTTTAGACTCATTTGTTCCATTTTGTAGAACTTTGTAAAAAGAAGTATTTTTTAAAGAAATCTCAGTACTTTTTTAGTTGTAGATTTTTTGCCAAGTGAAGATTTTTGAACTTTCTTAGTACTCTTTGAGTCCAAGTCTGTGAACAATGTTTTCACATACTATCTTAGGTTCAATGCATATGATACAATGTGCAAGAGAGTGTTGAACTTCTCCTACTTCTATTTAATGATATGTTGAATATGTTCAATATAGAATTGCAAGGTGGACTCATTTTTTGGTAATGGTCTTCATTTGGTCAAGCATGGTATCAATCATTAATTACACCTTGCTAAGGCTTGGAGAATTGGTCTCCATGTTTAATCACTGTGAAAATGACAGATATAATGGAGATGGTGCATGTAAAAACCTCTAGCAATAACATATAAAAAATAACTCTAAGATAAACAATTACTAGTTACAACCAATAAACAAACCTAAAATTATTCTATTCAACTAATTTTAAAAAGAAATTAAAACATGGTGTCTAGTCCATAAATAGGAAAGGTTTCTTTTTCTCATATTTCAAGTGTATCCCTTCTCTTCCTATCTCACAATATAATTCAAGTGGTCCTTTCCTAACACACCTCAATTAGAGGCAATATATCCCTCAAATGTTGGTAGTAACTAAGCAATTAACTAACAAATTTGTCCCTCAAATCAAGGCAACCAACTACTAGGTTAGAGGCCAATAGAACCCACCTACTTGCTCATACAATAGTGTGGACAAGGGAATTCGCCTCCCTTGAGATTGATAAAATCTCAAGGGATGAATCGGCCCTTGCACCACCTCACTAAGCTAGTGCTCTAGTGAGCTAGGGTGACCAAGAGGATCAATTGATTTACTAGAACTTGAAACTTAAATTAGTGCAAAGTAAACTAAAGAAATTGAAATAACATTATGATCAAATCTATGAGATTTCCACAATCCATATATATGTTTTTATCAGTTTCTAGATTTGATTGTGTAGAATTTTTTTACCATCAACATTTCGGATCATACTACATGATCCATCATCAGGATGCAAGAGAGCAAGAGGAACAAATTTTTGTTCCTCTTGCTCTCTTGCATCCTGATGATGGATCATGTAGTATGATCTGAAATGTTGATGGTAAAAAAATTCTACACAATCGAATCTAGAAATTGATAAAAATATAACATTATGATACTGGTAGATATAAATATTTTGATTACTGAAATCAAGAAAGCATATTATTAAGGCCAACTGATTGGCTTCGTGAGCTCACTATCCCAGATGCTTGTGGGAGTCTAGGACTGCAATGTAGATGCAGGACACCCACTCAACTACATGCATCTTGCATAGACAAGGCATAGAGACCGAGATAGAAAGGTGCAAGACTAATAAATAACACAATATAAATTAAATCTAGAGTAACTGCAAGAAAGAGAAAGTATGAGTGAACTATGAGAAACTATTCTAGACACAAAAGAACACAAGAGGGAGAGAGATAGTTTACAACCTGGAGGTAGAAGAATCCATAGATCTCTTGCTCCCTCCTCCTTTGAAACCTACATATGAGAAAAATGAAAAATGTTAGGGGTGCCTGATTAAGAGGTCTTGCATAGTTAGACCTCTACTTTGGTGTTTCCACATCCACAAATAGACAAGATAAACAAATAGATTATGGATAATCAACAAATGATAAATGACAATAGATAAATAGGAAATGAGCAAGATACTATGATATACTAAACAAAATGAGATGAGGTGAGTGTGAGAGAACTCCTATTTTAAACCACAAATCCAATGCTTGATGGGATGAATGCAAGATTGAGCTAGTGAGTGATGAAGGTGGTGGAATCCCAATGTGAGAGTGCTCAAGAGCTATGAAAGGCATCCAAAATGATGGAGAATATTTCCAAGAGCCAAGAAGAAGTTTGAATCACCAATAAGAGAGCCCAAAATAAAAGAAGAGACTAATGAAGCCAATTCTTGAAGTTTTAAGGAGGCCAAATGATTTTCGATGTCAGTGGGTTGTGGAAAGAGGTGTTACACTACAAAACAACACTTTCATGTTTGCAGATTTGTGGGACAAGTGTGTGTTATGTGGACATATTTGCAGCACGCACATGACATGAGCCAAACAATCTGCGGGGTCAAGAATTTGAATAGGGAAGGTGGCAAGGAAAATGGAATGATGTGGAGGCTTGTGTGAAATTTGGATTTTTGGCTAAGTTAGAGGTTTTATGCAATGAAGAATTACACCAGGTGTATTTTATATTTTCTCCACATGGAGTTGCCCCTAAGGAAAATACATGATATTCATAAGATCATCTATCATGCAATTTGTAGACAAGCGTGCTAGATGAAAGAGACATTGATAAGATAGTGATCAGTAATAGTATGTTGGTATGGGTAGAAAATTGGGTTATGCTAGATATCGATATGATAAGGCAATATTAATTTCAATGATATGAGTAGCAAATGATAGATAGTCGTATGATAGGGTGACTTTGATTGTGTCAATATGAGTAACAAAGGCTAGATAGTCGTATGATAGTGCAAATTTCATTGCACCAATACGAGTAGCAAGGCTAGATGGTCATATGACAAGGTGAATTTTATCATGTTGGTACAAGTAGGAAAGGCTAAGTAGTTGTATGATAGGGCGAGAGATTTTGATAGCGCTAGTATGGGTGACAATGCTAGATGGTATGCATGTACGAGTAGCAAAACTAGATGACCATATGATAGGGTGAAAGATTATAAATATCTGAATTGGCCCCCATGAAGGTAGATACAAAAGATTAAAATTTCTTAAATTTTCAAAAAAAATTGTGATATAGATGACAAGATATAATAGCCCCCCTGAGAATGGAATGTGTTGCATAGAGGGGAGCATGATGCATTCTAAGGAGAAAAGAGGCATTGTCGCATGTCAACGTAGCTAAATGTTTCCATGGAATGTCACCCCACAATAGGTGACACATGATATCCACAACATCAAGAAAAGAAAGTAGAGATGAGGAGATCCAATCATTTAGTGTCAAAACCCATAAGAGTTGAAAGACTTTTGATATATGACTACATATAAGTATTTCATTAGGATTGAGGTCTTCAAGTTTAAAAAAGAGCACATGAAGACGAAGAAAAATAAAAATTTGGGTTAACATGTAATAAGGCCTTAATGCACCCAACACTTTGCATTGTTCCCAAATTGCATAGTTCCTAGGGAGAAGAAAGGATATTGCAAGATCACATCCAACATGCAAGTTGCAGATAAGCATTCTAGATGAAAGAGATAATGATAAGATAGTGATCACTGATGGTATGCCATTATGGGTAGCAAATTGTTTTATGCTAGATAGCCATACGGTATGGTTATTTTTTAATGATATGAGTAGCAAAGGCTAGATAGTAATATGATAGAGAAACATTGATGGCATGCTCCCCATTTAAGACCCTAATTGTGATGTCCCCATTTTGAAATAGGATTTAATAATAAATAATAGAATAATTGAAATTTATTAAATAAAGAATAATGATGAAAGAGAACTTAATTAATAAATAATAATATTAACATTAAAAATAGATAAATAATGTAATTATATTATATTATAGATAGAAAATAATATTGAAACAAATAAACAAATAATACAAATAAATAATAAATATAATAATTAAATAATCAAATAAAATAAAAAATAATAACCTTACTAAATAAATAAATTTGTTAATTAATTATTAATATAAGTAATTCTATTAATCTATATATCAATCAATATTAATAATAATAATGAAGGATTACAACTAAAATATTGATTTTGCATAATGTACGATGCCTCTAAAATCAAGATGAGTTGATGATGCCACTCATTCCATTGGAAGAGTGATTAAGTAAAGTAAAGTTTATTTTTAAATCATAGACTAAGTGTAAGAAAATGTGAATATGGATGCAACCTGAGAGATGTGACCCGAATGGAGGGGTGAGCGTTGGAAAGTAGAGACACTGTTTCAAGCTGCCACATATAAGAAATAGATAACTTTCCTTGAGAGGGGAGGCAGTTTGAAAAAGGCATTAATTGGGATGAAGGGAGAATTATCAATCATCAAATAGGAGAAAAGAAAGAGAAAGATAGAAAACATTGGAGCACCACAATAAAGAAAAAATACATTTAGTAGAGATATTAGTAGTAGAAGTAAGTAAGACTAGTAATAGAAATCATCATTGATTGGAAGAAGATCATATGAACTAGCATTAAGAAAGGGAAAAATTATTGGATAATTACAAGAGTCAAAGTTATAGGGATCAAAAGAAATGATTATTACATCTTGCAAACTATATATTTATAATAAGATTCATATAGAGTCACAACTATAATAAAACTTCAATAGAGGTTATTAGCTCAACAATCCAAAGTGTCATTCCCATAATATTATAAATTTAGAGATATAGAATAAATAGTTTTATATATATCTATTTACATCCATTAGTTGAAGTATTCATGTTATAAGACATCATCATCTCTCTCTCTCTCTCTCTCTCTCTCTCTCTCTCTCTCATTGGTAACATCATCATCTCTCTCTTAAGGAGTAATTAATGAACTAAATTAATCATCAAACTTAGTGGTTGATTTACCAAACATTTGGCATAACTATTTTTTCACCCTCAAGAAATTAAATTGGATTGGAAACTAGTTCAATAATCATTAATACAAAGGATAGTAGACAATTAAAGGATTAGATAGAAAGAAGTCCCTTGCAATCTAAGAAAATAGGGTACAAATTAGGGTTTCCCAATTTGGGGACATTATAGTTGATTGCATTGATTAATGTTCCTAGTATTTTGTCATTTTGGTGTTCTTCATCCTTCGTATGTTTCTTCTATCGAGGTCATTCTTTATTCTTCTATAAAGGGTTCTTGAAAATATGCCTTTAGCTTGATGCATGGAGGGTGAACTGTTGGGGGAGAAATTCATCCTTCAAATGATCAAAGTAAAAGATAACGAAGAATATAACACTCAACTATGTGTCATATGTGAGATACTATATCTAAACAAAAGAGATTGATGGAAGTATGGTTTAGCATATCCAAATGGATCCTACCCTTTTGATAATCTTATACAATAAATGCTACAAATATTTGATTCCCTGATCAATTTCCACCTCTTAAAAAGTTAAATATGACAAGGTTATCAAAATATTTTGTTACTCCATTAATCATTAGTTATAGTCAATTGCCTATAGTTCTTGATGCTCGGATATCACCACAACTTGAAGTGGTTTAAATTTTGAGAATTTTCTTCAATCACCCTATTTAGAGTGCTCTTGAGCATTTATTTTAGATTCTCAGTGAAACTTCGTACTATCTCTAGCCATTATGATCCTAAAATCATAACGCTAGAACTACAAGAACATATAATTTGTAGTTTTCCATGCTTTCAACTCCATGTTGTGATATTCCTTCTACATTAATTAGACACCTATTTTTTTAATCTCTACGATGTTGAAACTAATATTTTGGATAGACGATTTTATTTAACCTCTAAAATACCAACTTAAGGATTAGGTTGTGGGTGTATGATGGGAACATAACTTTGGGACCATAGATTTAGTTTTATGGTGTTCCTATTTGTGTCTAATGACAAGGTGCGTGCAAGTTCATCCAAATGTGGTATATGATCTAATATTTTTATCTTGATTTAACTTCATTGAATTATATATTAATGAACTTCCATATTTTTTGTTTCCTACACCTTATTGTTGTTATTTTTTTGGCATTGCAAAGCCATGCAAGATTATTTAATCTTTGTGTTTTGCACTTGACTGTTATGAACAACATGTTGATTATTGAGAATTTGATCAAGGTATTATTTTTTACTTTTTTTCTTAAGCATATATTTGGTTGATGTTTTGTTGCATATATTACTAGAAATACTACTCTTTGTGTTTGTAGGGAATGAAAGGATATTGTTTTTCTTTTCATGTTTTATGGTTTACTAGAGAAAGAAAACATGGGTTTAAAGTTTAAAAGCATAACTTATAGATTCTTATATTCAATGTTGTAGTATGGTATTCTAATTCAAATTGGGTTCTGATAGACAACCATAGTCGTGCATCATTCTATGTCATAGTATCCCTATGTAACTTTGTATATTCTACATAGTTGTCAAGTGTGGAAAATTTGTTCTACTTATGATGGATAATTGTGACCTCTATATTGTACATCTTTAGAATTGCATTTATGAAGTCTCTTTGGACCTTAGTATCTACTATAGAACCTTGTTCAATAGCATGCAAGATCATTTATGGTTTATATTCAATGCTTTGGAGGTTATGATCATTTATTTTGAACATCTACTTGCATAGGTGTAGCCAATTGTCTCCTTGCTTTTATATTTAGCTTTTACTTGAGAAATATGTATCTCAAATTGTTGTAGGAATGTGATGAGTTCCTCACAAAGCTAGTTTCTCTCCTTATTCCTTTTGTCATTACAACAACTGTATGTGGAAGAGCAACAAGTTTGTTTGTGGCTACAAGACATCACAAGTTTTAAAAGGAAAATGTCATATGAACACATTTCTCCTTTTTAATAAAAGTGATGAATGTTACATAAATAGATTCTCTTTTAATACATGCAAATATACTCTCTCTTGTAAAAGAAGAGTGTTATATGTGACAACCCATATACTTCTTTAGGGATTACTTACCATAATGAGCTTACAAACTCATAATTAATTGCTATACTATTGCAATTAAAATGAGCTTCTCTTCATTTTTCTGAATGCAGCTTCTCCATATCCTAAGGGAGGATAATATCAAGGTAGTCTTTCTTACACTTTTAGATACAATTAAGCAGTTAGAGATAGTTAATAATAATTGAAGATTATTTTAAAAAATCCATCTTGCACCTTGCTATTAGTGTGCATTAGAGTTTGTATAGTTTATCGACATTTATGATGGACAAATCTCATATGGCGAGCTTCATGATATCTTATTTTGTCTATGGGCATTAATATTAGGGAGTTATTACCTTGGTAGTTGTCATATGTATGCTTGGTCGTAAATATCTTTTATTGGAATATATTTATGGATTAATGATAGTAATGCCATCATTGTATTCAGTATTATTGCTAAATCATTCTCTTGTTTGATAGATTCTATAAAACTGAGCATAGTAGTGCAAATTGTTTAACTTCTCAAATTATATCCTTTGTTTTGGTTTCTTGTTGACCTTTTTGTGGAGGCAAGATGAGGTGCAACACCCTGGATATGTTTACCAATGTTGGAAGCATTACACTTGAAAGATAACTTTGGATTGGTTGTTGTATCAGGGTCTTGGACAAGAGAGAGATATCATAGGAGTGTATAACTTGACTTCCTTGTTGGCCTATTATTTTTAGGACAGTAATAGAGAATAGAAAATGACTTAACCAATATAGGGGGTCGGTGGTATGCTCTTAAATTTATTGTATTTATGAGTATCAGGTTTTGAAATATATTTGAGTATGTCATATTTTATTGTATTCTAAAAGACTGTGATATCCTTGACTAATTTGAACCAATAATTTTCCAATATTTTCCTTGAGTGATGTTTTCAAAGTGGCTTAATTGATAGTTTAAAATGTTTCATTTCATCGATGTAGGGGAAATGGATTGACTTGATGTTTAAAAAATAAACATTGAATAAATGATAATAATTATATCCTTCCACAAATTCACATTGAGACAAAAACCATTCCTTAATTAGTTAATAGAATAACAAGAGAAAGTATTTCTCTATCCTTCTGAAATTGTAACAACACTTGGAAAGGTATGGTAGCAACCACAATCTACTCTAACTGTGCCCTTTACCAAATATGAGTTGTTGGTTGTAGTTCATCTCAAACTCCTCTAATGGTGTTGTTCATAATTAGAACTTATATGCTTATAGATCCCTTACTATAGGTCATATGAATGTCTGTTCCTTAGTATATGAGTTCACACATCACCAAAGAATAAAAAAATATTGACCCTTCCACCACCTACACTACAATCTAACTATATTAGTGATTTCATATGGAGATACAATCAGCTGGCCATGAAGAATCTCTTTATAGTTTTGTTTGGTTCAATAAGAATCTATAAAAGCACAAGCAAAGTCTACCCAACATTCATGCCAATAAGTTACCCACTGATATCAAAGAAATCCATAACCATATTCTATTTTATTACACTCACTGAGATGAGATTCAATGCTACCAATATCAAACCACTAAATGACTTTTGCACAAACATTATAAATATTTATCTAGAATCTATAAAAGCACAAGCAAAGTCCACCCAACATTCATGCCAATTTTAAGTATCTTGTGGCAATAAGTTACCCGTTGATATCAGAGAAATCCATAACCATCTTCTATTTTGTTATACTTGATAAGATGAGATTCAATGCTACCAATATCAAACCACCAATACGACTTTTGTACAAACATTATAAAAATTTATCTCCAAACATTAGAGTGATAGAATAATAAACCTCTTCTCGTTAACCATAAGAATGAAGTCATAATATGGTAGTAAACAAAAAGAAAATGCTCTATTTCTTGCACAACAAAGGGACGCTTTGTCCCTTGGCAAGGATTTCTTCAAGGGCCTAAGCTAGCAAATTACACATGGTGGGAATATCCATCATAGGCAAAGCCAAAATATCAATATTGTTGAATCTGCACTAAGCATACACTATTATATTGGTTACCATAAAATATGCAAGTCAACCCCTCAATAGGAGCTCATGACACATGAATGTTGATGCCAATATTGAGATACGACCAAGAAACATCTTCACCCAATACTACTATTGTATTGATAAAGAAATCATAATTTTATCTTCCCCATACTTAATTAAAGCCGATACAAATATTTATCTTTGAATTTTTCTTTCTAATGTCAGAAACATGAATAATTGATGGTGTCCCTTAATCTTGGTTATAACCTTTGATTTGTGGATGTTGGGTCCAACACAAAATACTACGCCCAACATTCTCAATTAACCATTAACTTAATATATTTCTTAGTCATATTAAATCTGTTAGGTAATACCGCACCATCAATATATTTATCTTCCAACTATATAAATATTAATTCAACCCATGATGATATATTGAGCCGTTGCCCAATATTTTCCTATCTTTGCACATTAAGTCTCAATAATAATATAAATAATATCAAGTAAATCACAACATATAAAGCATATGATATATGTCAAAATATTCAAAGATAACATGAACAATAGAGACCGTCAACAATAATATTATATTTCAAAGTAAACTTATATTTTACCAAGTCAAGAATCTCAAAATATAACTGACCACAGACCTGTGAATATCTTATTTCTACAAATTTTTGTTTGAATGAATACTTCACAAATTTGTATAATCTCCAATAGGTATAAAGTGGAATATCTAAAATGATATTTCCAACTAGAGACTAGGGTAGATAGTCTCACCACTAGAACTACACACTCCTTCAACTAGCATGCCTTCAAAACAAGTAACAATGAAATTCTAAATATTTGATGATGATTTACTTCACCCAGCCAATTGCCTTACAAAGATCTCCAAGAAACATCTAGAAGGTTAGGTTAAATAAATAGACTTGATTTATTAGTTTATTATTTCCACTGTGTTTTACAAGTAAATTAATTAATTGAAGTCATCCTTAGAATATAAAATTAATTTTTGGGCAACTTAATTAATTAATTAATTTAATTAAGCCACTTTTGAAAACTTGGGGATGTAATGGACACCCCTGAATGCCCCAAAAAACTAAACCCACTACTGAAAGGAATTATGTCAAACAGTTTGCATTCAACTTCTTATTTCTCCATTTAATGTTTTAAACCCCTTATAACACTGGAAATCAAACATTTATTTGTTTGTTGTGTTTTGTGCATGGAATGGGAATCATACAACATAAACAAGAAATAAACTACAATAATATGCAAAGTGGACAATGAACTGCTGCCGATAAAATATTATTTTCAGAATTAATAAAACCAAATACATGGCAGATTTATCAACTCACTAATTACTCCAGCATTAATGAAATAATACTCCAGCCCATGCTTTCGAACTTGCTGCTACAGTGACGTGAATAGTACCATGTGAATAGTGCTGTGTGAATAGTGTCGCGTGAATAGTGCCACATGAATAGTGCCACGTGAATAGTGCCACATGAACAGTGCCGCTACAGTACTTTGTCCTTCAATCATTCCACTACCTTCATAAAATCATTCCCTCAAAGCGGCATAAGCATTGGACAAGTAGTGAAGAAGATATGAGCAAAATACCAAATCTGCCTGTAGCTGGAAATGCAACTAAACTGCCTGATAATGAAACTGATAACAATGGATTCCAAAGGCCAAACCCCAAGGGAATGACATCTAGAATGTCACAAGAGAGGATAAACATCCTCAAATGCCAAGAACGGATCTGCAACTCACACACCAATTTCTTCTCATATTCAACTGTCTAATGAAGCCACAAACTCTTCCTTTTATTCTATTTCCAAGGGTCGGTTCAACTCTCATGGGCAATGTGGGATAAAAGATGTGCAATATAAAACATATATTAAAATATTCCCTTATGTCTCCCTTGGGTACACATCCCCATAAAATAAATATTAAAGTAACACTTTAATATTTTACAATTAAATTAAATGTTACTTTAATAAAACTTCAGGCATTAAAATGTATTAGCAATCGGACTCCGAATAATGCAAGTGATAGCTCGTCGGAAAGCTCTCACCGAAGAGTATCAAATCCAATCACCAAAATTGGCCTCCACTGTGTCTTATTGACTTACTAAAAATAGTAAGTATGCTTGAAACTGAGTAAATCAACTTCATTTTGGCCCAAACTGGAAATGACTAGGCCAAAACACTCCAGGATCCCCTTAAACCCTTCGTTAGCCCTCGGGACCATGTAGAACAAGGCTAACACACACACGCTTGGTCAAGTGCTAAAGTGGGGACATTACAGTCTGCCCCCCTTGAAATTGCTTGTCCTCAAGCAATCTCAGTCCAGCCTGCTGAATAACCTGCTCACTCTCCCATGTAGAATCCTCCTTCGGCAGGTCTCTCCATCTGACCAAATACTCCCTCACTACCCTATTTCTAAGCTTCCTCTCTCTGGTGTCCAAAATAGCCTTGGGTACTAACACAAGCTTCCCCTCCTCATCCAAAGGTGGTAAATCTGCAGAAGGCAGTACACTCTGACCAATGGCTTTCTTAAGCCTAGACACGTGAAACACATTGTGCACCCGACTGCCCTCTGGAAGCTCAAGCTCATAGGCCACTTCGCCCACTTTGTGTATTACCCTGTAGGGACCATAAAATCTAGGTTTCAACTTTTCAGCTCCGCTCTTCTTGAGCGATGACTATCTATATGGTTGTAGCTTCAAGTAAACCATATCCCCTACCTCGAAACTACGCTCTATTCGGTGCTGATCAGCATACAATTTCTGTTGATTCTAGGCCTGTTGTATATTCTCCTTGAGCACTTTCAGGATGTCCTGACTATCTTGCAGTAATTTTTTGGCTTTGGGCACTCTGCTGTCCCCCAAAACTAAATCCATGAAGCTAGGTGCTTCATAACCATAGAGTGCCATGAAAGGAGTCATCCTGATGGACATATGATAAGTAGTGTTATAACAATACTCTCCCATATGCAACCATCTGATCCAAGCCTTTTGTTGTGCAGTTACATAGTTCCTCAAATATCCCTCCACCCATTTATTCACAATCTCTGTTTGCCCATCTGTCTGTGGATGATAACTAGTGCTAGGTGTAAGATCTGTACCACACAACCTAAATAACTCTTGCCAAAAAACACTCATAAACTTACTATCCTGGTAACCTGAATATCTCTCTAAAGAAAAGATCTGCCACCTGTGCTGCTGTGTAAGTGGATGGAATAGCAAAGAAGTGAGCGAACTTCATCAAGTGGTCCACCACCACATAGATGCACTCCCTTCCCTGCACTCGTGGTAAACCAGTGATGAAGTCCATTGAAATACTTTCCCATTTCCTATTAGGAATGGGCAAGGGCTATAATAACCCTAAAGGAAATGTGTGCTCTCCCTTATTCTATTGACAAACTGCACACTCCCTGACATACCTCTAAACATCATCCTTGAGCCCTCTCCACGAGAACTGCTCTCGGATCTGCCTGTAGGTCTTGAAGATCCCTGGATGCCCAGCTATGGGTGCATCATGAAATGCCTTCAGTATCGCCTCTCTCAAATGTGACGACAGAATCAAATAAACCCTATCTTGAACTCTGATCAATCCATCTATCACCTCATTGCGATCATCCTATATGGTACCTGAAATCAATCCAAAAGCCCAAGCATCTCCGACATACTCTGCTATAATCTGATCTCTCCAATCTCCTGAAATCTCTACCAGAGCACATAAGTGAGGTCTCCGAGATAAGGCATCAACCAACACATTTTTCTTACCTTTGACAAACTCTATGTCAAAGTCATAAGCCTACAATTTAGTAACCCATTTCTGTTGCCGATCATTAAGATCACGCTGGCTCATGAAATATTTAATACTATTGTGATCAGTCTTGATCACAAAATGCCCACCTACCAAATATGATCAGAATTTGGCCAATGCATGCATTATGGCCAACATCTCTCGGTCATAGATAGAATAACTCTTCTCAACTCCCTGGAGCTTCCTACTCTTGAATGCAATGGGATGCTTCTCCTGCATCAATACTGCTCTAATCCCATCACCCGATGCATCACAATGAAGCTCAAAAGGCTTTGTGAAATCTGGTAGAGCTAGAACTGGACATGAAGACATTACCTGCTTGAAATGCTCAAAACACCTCTGTGCTACCCCTGTCCACACGAAGGCCCCTTTCCTGGTAAGATCTGTCAAGGGTGCAGCAGTCTATGAGAATCCCTTAACAAACCTCCTATAAAAACCACATAAACCAAAGAACCCCTTAAGCTGTGTAAGGTTTGTGGGAGTAGGCCAATCTACAATAGCTCTAATCTTTTCGGGATCAACCCGAACACCATCTGCACTAATGATATGCCCAAGGTAAAGGAGCTCAGTCATGCCAAACTCACATTTAAATTCCTTGGCAAACAATAACTCTCTCTCTAGAATAGATAACACCTCCTCCAAATGATGTAAGTGCTCCTCCCAGGTCTTACTGAAGACCAAGATGTCATCAAAGAAGATCAAGAAAAACCTCCTCAACTGCTTCCTGAATACCTGGTTCATACAACTCTGAAATGTAGCGGGTGCATTGGTTAGTCAAAATGGCATAACCATAAACTCAAAGTGGCCACAGTGACATCGGAATGCTATTTTCTCAATGTCCTCTGCTCTCATCCTGATTTGATGGTATCTGGAATACAAATCAATTTTGGTGAAGAGGCATGCCCCATGCAACTCATCAATCCTAGGAATGGGATACCTATTTTTAATTGTTTTCTTATTCAGTGCCTTGTAATCGATACACATGCGCATCATCCCATCCTTCTTTACCAATACTACTGTTGAAGCAAAGGGGCTCTTACTAGGCCTGATATGCCCCATCTCCAACAAATCCTTAATTGCCTTCTCTATCTCATCCTTATGTTTCTTAGGATGATGATATGGAGTAATCATAACTGGTTTGGCTCCCTCCTTGAGCTCGATAACATGCTCTATCCCTCTGTCAGGAGGAACCCCATGAGGAATATTGCCAAATACTTTAGCGTGTCTATCAAGTATCTTCTGGATATTTGGTGGATGACTCTTTTCCTGTGGCTCTGGTGAAGCTGGCATAATGTAGCACTTTGTCGCCCACTCTATGTCATCATGATGAAAAAGTCTTTGCATTCTCCTCAAGGACACTATTCTGCAACCTCCATCCAAAAGTCCTCTAAGTACCACAATTCTGCCCTCATGCTGGAATCTCATCTCCAATTTCACTAGGTTGAGTGTGAACTCAACTAGCGAAGCCATCCATGTCATGCCGAGGATGACATCATAATCTCCCATGTCCACAACATAGAACTCATCCTCCAACTCATAGCCATCTCCAAACCTAATGTGAAGATTAGATATCTTCCGAGTTCACAATAATTTGTCACCGTTAGCCACCATGACTCTAAACCCATCATGCTCCTCGGTCTGTAACCCTCTTCTAGCTACCAACTGTGCATCTATGAAGTTATGTATAGCCCCAGTGTCAATGAGAGATATCACTTTCTTCCCCTGGATAGTACCCCTGACCTTAAATGTGATTGCCTTTTGGGCCCCTGTCAAGCATGCCAATGATCTATCACCCTTAGGAATGTTGCTCTCCTCTATAGTGGTACCTTCATCTGAATCGGAGTGCTGATCCTCCACCTCTGACTCTGACTCTTCTGCTGAAAAATACTCTATTTGATTTGCCTTAGCCTTGAGAGGGCATTTATGAGATAAGTCCCAAGGCTCTCTATAGTGGAAGCACAACTTCTTCTTTCGAAGTTCATTCATGGTTTCATTGTCTAGTCCTTTTGATCCTTCTTTGGGTTTGTTATACTTTTTTTGAAATGGTTTTTTGTCTTTTTCCTTGTGGTAGGAAGAATTTGTTGAATGGTATTTTCCTTTGTATACCGAAGGGGCTAAATCTCATGCCTTTTTAGTTGCTTCAGCTAAGGTGAGTGGATCATGTCCCTTCACCCAACCTCATAATGGATCAGCAAGCCCATCACAAAATAACACCACCAATCTCCTAGGAGAGATATCAGTAACAAGTACAGACAAGCACTAAAACTTGACGATGTAAGCATCCACAGAACCTGACTGTTTTAACTGTGCTAGCTCCTTGAAATGTAACTCAGGATCCCTAGTGTCAAATCTCTCAATCAATCTGTCGGTGAATTCCTCATAGGATGTAATCTGATTATGCCCCAGAGTCACCATGCCATGATGCCACCATTCATGTGCAACGCCATCCAAGTGCATAGACGCATACTTGATAGCCTCCTCCTTAGGCATAGGATTTAGCTGCAAGTATGTATCTACCTTCTGCACCCAAGCTCGTGCAGTCATCTTTCCTGAAGCATCATAATAAGGTAAAGAAAGTTTTCCAACTTTCTTTCTCAGCTCAAAGTTTTGATTCCTCCCTCCTGCTCTAGGCATGTGTCTCATCCTCAAGTCCATATAATCTCTGAGGGAAATATCCACCTGAAACTTTGGTCCACTAGCCTCCCAGTCCCTCCTGAACTGATCCTGTAACTCGGTAATCTGTGGTTCATTTACTGGTTGAACCGGATCTTTGGGTGGGAAGGTGGGTAGAAGAGGTCTCGAGCTCGTTGTCCAAGCTGGGCGTGCAATGTGTCTAAAGTTATCAACCTCATTCCCATTGTTGTTACCTTGGCCTCCATTATTATCGTTTCCCCCATTGTTATTGTTTTTGTTGTTGGCATCACCTGGATTAATATTGACACCCATCTGTCTAGCCATGAGCTGCAACATCATGTCCATTTGCCTATTCTGCTCCTGCTGCATATGTTGCCCCTACTCTAATGTATCCAGTAACTGTCTGAACATTACATCCCCTTGATCTGGACCAGTGTTCCTGCCTCTGCCTAATCCTATATTCATGTCATCTCAGTCACCCATATTGCTGTCTTGATCAAACAATATCTCCTCTGTGTCTATATGACTAGCTTCTATTTCCACCTGCACGGATGAACTAGACTATTTTCTCTGCAAGTCTAAAATCCTATTTTGTCTTGCTCTAGTATTGCAAAAATTATAAGGCCCCTGTCGCATGCTCAAACATAAATGCTTAGCCTATTTTTTTTAATTTCTGGTTTTAGTATTTTGACATTTCTTCAAACACTTTTCCGTCTATCCGGCTATTCCAAATTCCCTCTAAGACCTCCATAGGATGGCAGGAATTATAGCTCTGATACCACTGTAATGGACACCCCTGAATACCCCAAAAAACTAAACCCACTGCTGAAAGGAATTATGTCAAACAGTTTGCATTCAACTTCTTATTTCTCCATTTAATGTTTTAAACCCCTTATAACACTGGAAATCAAACATTTATTTGTTTGTTGTGTTTTGTGCATGGAATAGGAATCATACAACATAAACAAGAAATAAACTACAATAATATGCAAAGTGGACAATGAACATAAAATGTTATTTTCAGAATTAATAAAACCAAATACATGGAAGATTTATCAACTCACCAATTACTCCAGCATTAATGAAATAATACTCCAGCCCATGCTTTCGAACTTGCTACTACAGTGACGTGAATAGTACCATGTGAATAGTGCCATGTGAATAGTGTCATGTGAATAGTGCCACATGAATAGTGCCACGTGAATAGTGCCGCATGAACAATGCCACTACAGTACTTTGTCCTTCAATCATTCCACTACCTTCATAAAATCATTCCCTCAAAGCGGCATAAGCATTGGACAAGTAGTGAAGAAGATATGAGCAAAATACCAAATCTGCCTGTAGCTAGAAATGCAACTAAACTGCCTGATAATGAAACTGATAACAATGGATTCCAAAGGTCAAACCCCAAGGGAATGATGTCTAGAATGTCACAAGAGAGGATAAACATCCTCAAATGCCAAGAATGGATCTGCAACTCACACACCAATTTCTTCTCATATTCAACTGTCTAATGAAGCCACAAACTCTTCCTTTTATTCTATTTCCAAGGGTCGGTTCAACTCTCATGGGCAATGTGGGATAAAAGATGTGCAATATAAAACATATATTAAAATATCCCCTTATGTCTCCCTTGGGTACACATCCCCATAAAATAAATATTAAAGTAACACTTTAATATTTTACAATTAAATTAAATGTTACTTTAATAAAACTTCAGGCATTAAAATGTATTAGCAATCAGACTCTGAATAATGCAAGTGATAGCTCGTCGGAAAGCTCTCACCGAAGAGTATCAAATCCAATCACCAAAACTGGCCTCCACTGTGTCCTGTTGACTTACTAAAAATAGTAAGTATGCCTGAAACTGAGTAAATCAACTTCCTTTTGGCCTAAACTGGAAATGACTAGGCCAAAACACTCCAGGATCCCCTTAAACCCTTCGTTAGCCCTTGGGACCATGTATAACAAGGCTAACGCATACATGCTTGGTCAACTGCTAAAGTGGGGACATTACAGGGGACATTACAATCCTCTTGATCTGAAGATTGGTTCCCCTCAAGAAATTTTCCATCAAAATTGGTTGTTCTTTGAAAGAAAGTATGAAGATTGTAAGCCAATTATGGAGACCAGAATGAACACTTGTTGAAATCTCTATGTTGCACCATGACTGCAAGTACTACCTCTACTACCCCCTTAACTCTCTTGGATGCAAGTTGATAGAGCCTTTGAATGTAGTTGGCTAAGTTTCCAATGTGAAAATATCCATCAAGATTTTGTTGCTCTACTATAATATAAAAAACATTATGCTCACAGTTGAGAATTAAAACATCATGATCCCACTAAAGTAAAGCACCAAACATGTCAATGTCATTGCCAGGGTTCCCTAAACATCATGCTTATCCTCCCTCCTATGGTTAGAGCTCATTAACATAATAGATGACCAATGTAAGAGTTTGAGGAAACTACAATAGGGTGTCTAAAGCATCTTTCCTTTCTAAGCCCAAGGGCAAGGCATCCTTATACCCCCATGGCCTCATGCTTAGAAGGAGGCCTCATAACAATTTCTCCCTGCTTGTATTCCCTTATTACCCCTACCATGATTGACTATGGTAAACATATAAGAGTTACACATTACATTTTTTCTCTAAATAAAGGTTGACATAATAATATCATATTCATACATATTATTTATAAGAAAAAAATCATAAATATGACCATTATTCATAAGTAAGAAATCATAAATAAGGCCCAATATGCTATTTATTATAATAACTAATACTTATGTTATAACTAGCGGTTGTTGTTGCACCAAAAGATTGATCTATTAATGTCTCATACAACCACTAGACTTATAGAAGATACAAAAGGATGTTAAACCATGTCACAAATCCCAAAGGGGGACACTGGAGGTCAGTCAAACAATCCTCCCTTAGCATCACTTGAGGGGATTCAAACATGTGACCAATCTCTTATACCACTTGTTAGAACTAACGGTTGTTGTTGCACCAAAAGATTGACCTGTTAATGTCCAATACAACCAATAGACTTAAAGAAGACATATGAGGTTGTTAAACCATGTCACAAATCTTGAAGGGGGATGTTGGTAGTTAGTCCAACAACTTCATACCAATTTGTAATAATATTCAGATCATTGTAAGATATATTTGACTAGTTCGATGATTTGAGGTATTTGTGAGTTTAATATGTTGATGGATGGTGGTTGAATGAATGCTAATTTGATAGAGTGATGCTTGATTATTGAATTGTATCTATTCCTAATCTGAAGTAAAGTGATGATTTATGTGAATTTGATTATTATTTTCTTGATCTTTCTAATTGATTAATTTCTTGATTTCTTGGGAGATGATGGAGGAAGGATAATGATTCACAAAGCCTTAAATACTTGGAATGAAATATCCTTTATAATTTATTGGTGAAAGGGTCACCACCATTCATAAGAATTGAGTCACCATAGCCTATATGCGTAGCAGAGTTGGCTTGGGACATGGGTTTTCTCTCCATTCATATCAGGTTTGACTTTGAGGCCTAGACTTATTCAATGCACCCATCTTGTAGGCTATTACCTGCATCCTTAGAGGGATAGTCTTGTCTTAGCTCATCCCTCCTTGAACCCCAACTTGGAAATATGTAAGACTAAGATAAGACAACTTATGCACTGAGATGAGTCATATGGATACCTCTAAGTTAAGAAAAAAATTGAGTCACCAGTTTTCATTGTTGCGTTTGTGAATTATCACTAATACATTTTGGGTCATTTTGCGACGGCTATGTGTCGCAATTGCGACAGCTATGTGTCGCAATAGCAACACCCATAGACGTCGCTATTTTTTAGTCGCAAATTGCGACGTCTATGGGTATCCATCGCAATTGCGACACCTATCCGTCGCAATGTGGCTAAGATTTAAGAAGCGGCATGGCCGTCGCCCCCCCCGTCGCATGGCTTCGGAGGGCCGTCGCAATCGCGACGGACCTCCCAGGCAATTGCGACGGGCACCTGCATCGCATTGCGACGGGTTTCCGTCACAATTGCGACGCCCGTGGGTGGATTAAAAAAAAAAAATTAATTCAATACATTGCTTATGAACCACATTAATGCTTTTTTCTTTCAACAAATGAGGACAGCCACTGTAAAGACAACATGATAATGTACACTCACTGTAAGGACAGTCACAAATGAGGACATCTCACAGTGACTGTCCCTAGTGTAATTGCCACTATTCAGCCACATTAATGCTTTTCTTCTTCAACAAATGAGGATAGTCACTGTAAAGACAACATGATAATGTACACTCACTGTGAGTGTACATTATCATGTTGTCTTTACAGTGACTATCCTCATTTGTTGAAGAAGAAAAGCATTAATGTGGCTGAATAGCAATACATTCAAGTGGCAATTACACTAGGGACAGTCACTGTGAGATGTCCTCATTTGTGACTGTCCTTACAGTGAGTGTACATTATCATGTTGTCTTTACAGTGAGTGTACATTATCATGTTGTCTTTACAGTGTCAATATATGCATTATTACTTAAACTGAAGAGTACTCTAAATAATATGTCATTGTGGAGTTCTGATTGCTTCCAATTTGATATACGCTTGTTCTACTTATGTATCCAGCATCATGTAAGAAAAGTTGATGCTTTTAAATAGATTCATTTAGCCATGAAATGCCTGTGCATGTTACATACAAGATTCCAAGGCCCAAAACTGATTACTCATTATAATTCATGTACAGAATGATAATCAACCACAACGAGGCATGCGTAGGCGCTGCTTAGATTTTGAGGCATCAGAAGCTCGTAGAAGAAACTTGACCAATGGCTCATGGAATGCAACAAACTTATTGCCTAAAACAGGAGCATTGGTAACCACAGATGATGGTTTTGAAAAGAACACTTCACCATCAATGTCACATGAGGGAACTGCAATTTCTGATGGCAAGTAACTTGTAGTATATAAGAGAGATGCAGGTACAGATGCTGGGAATACATTGCTAATGAACCACATTAATGCTTTTTTCCTTCAACAAATGAGGACAGTCACTTTAAAGACAACATGATAATGTACACTCACTGTAAGGATAGTCACAAATGATGACATCTCACAGTGACTCTCCCTTGTGTAATTGCCACTTGAATGTATTGCTATTCAGCCACATTAATGCTTTTCTTCTTCAACAAATGAGGATAGTCACTCTAAAGACAACATGATAATGTACACGGGCTGTAAGTGTACATTATCATGTTGTCTTTACAGTGACTGTCCTCCTTCAAGTGGCAATTACACAAGGGACAGTCACTGTAAAGGCAACATGATAATGTAGAGAAACGTTGTCATTTGTATTTTCAATAGTGCCGAGAGAGATTCCCTCCGCGAAATCACAGCTACAATTTCTGAGTACGTTGGGTTTATTTTTCTTTTGTCATTATTATGTAATCTGGTATTCAGCTGTTACAGAGCTAAAATACCCAGAAATGAGGACATATCTGTGTTGAATTTATTGTTAGCGGCTCTGGTTATTTAGAAGTTTAATTTTATTTGTTCATCTTTCAAGCACAAACGTTTTCTGGACCGTAACATCTTCATTGTTTTGGGTATGCAATGAAACAGCCGTAACTTACAACTACCTTCACGGTACTTGTGTACATTATCATGTTGTCTTTACAGTGACTGTCCTCATTCAAGTGGCAATTACACAAGGGACAGTCACTGTGAGATGTCCTCATTTGTGACAAGGACAGTCACATGAGGACATCTCACAGTGACTATCCCTTGTGTAATTTCCACTTGAATGTATTGCTATTCAACCACATTTATGGGCCCGTTTGGACCCCAGCACACAGTAGCATCTACAGAGAAGAATATCCCAGGTGTAACAAGTTGTAAGAATATACCAACAGTTCTAAGAAGTTCCCTAGCACATAGTAGCATCTACAGAGAAGAATATACAACATGAGGGCAGCCACTGTAAAGACAACATGATAATGTACACTCATTGTATGTGTACATTATCATGTTGTCTTTACAGTGACTGTCCTCATTCAAGTGGCAATTACAGAAGGGACAGTCATTGTGAGATGTCCTCATTTGTGACAAGGATAGTCACACATGAGGACATCTCACAGTGATCGATTGTCCCTTGTGTAATTGCCACTTGAATGTATTGCTATTGAACCACATTAATGCTTTTCTTCTTCAACAAATGAGGACAGTCACTCTAAAGACAACATGATAATGTACACTCATTGTAAGGATAGTCACAAATGAGGACATCTCACAGTGACTGTCCCTTGTGTAATTGCCACTTGAATTACACAAGGGACAGTCATTGTGAGATGTCCTCATTTGTGACAAGGATAGTCACACATGAGGACATCTCACAGTGATCGATTGTCCCTTGTGTAATTGCCACTTGAATGTATTGCTATTGAACCACATTAATACTTTTCTTCTTCAACAAATGAGGACAGTCACTCTAAAGACAACATGATAATGTACACTCACTGTAAGGACAGTCACAAATGAGGACATCTCACAGTGACTGTCCCTTGTGTGATTGCCACTTGAATGTATTGCTATTCAGCCACATTAATGCTTTTCTTCTTCAACAAATGAGGATAGTCACTCTAAAGACAACATGATAATGTACACGGGCTGTAAGTGTACATTATCATGTTGTCTTTACAGTGACTGTCCTCCTTCAAGTGGCAATTACACAAGGGACAGTCACTGTAAAGGCAACATGATAATGTAGAGAAACATTGTCATTTGTATTTTCAACAGTGCCGAGAGAGATTCCCTCCGCGAAATCATAGCTACAATTTCTGAGTACGTTGGGTTTATTTTTCTTTTGTCATTATTATGTAATCTGGTATTCAGCTGTTACAGAGCTAAAATACCCAGAAATGAGGACATATCTGTGTTGAATTTATTGTTAGCGGCTCTGGTTATTTAGAAGTTTAATTTTATTTGTTCATCTTTCAAGCACAAACGTTTTCTGGACCGTAACATCTTCATTGTTTCGGGTATGCAATGAAACAGCCGTAACTTGCAACTACCTTCACGGTACTTGTGTACATTATCATGTTGTCTTTACAGTGACTGTCCTCATTCAAGTGGAAATTACACAAGGGACAGTCACTGTGAGATGTCCTCATTTGTGACAAGGACAGTCACACATGAGGACATCTCACAGTGACTGTCCCTTATGTAATTGCCACATGAATGTATTGCTATTCAACCACATTTATGGGCCCGTTTGGACCCCAGCACACAGTAGCATCTACAGAGAAGAATATCCCAGGTGTAACAAGTTGTAAGAATATACCAACAGTTCTAAGAAGTTCCCTAGCACATAGTAGCATCTACAGAGAAGAATATACAACATGAGGGCAGCCACTGTAAAGACAACATGATAATGTACACTCATTGTATGTGTACATTATCATGTTGTCTTTACAGTGACTGTCCTCATTCAAGTGGCAATTACAGAAGGGACAGTCATTGTGAGATGTCCTCATTTGTGACAAGGATAGTCACACATGAGGACATCTCACAGTGATCGATTGTCCCTTGTGTAATTGCCACTTGAATGTATTGCTATTGAACCACATTAATGCTTTTCTTCTTCAACAAATGAGGACAGTCACTCTAAAGACAACATGATAATGTACACTCATTGTAAGGATAGTCACAAATGAGGACATCTCACAGTGACTGTCCCTTGTGTAATTGCCACTTGAATTACACAAGGGACAGTCATTGTGAGATGTCCTCATTTGTGACAAGGATAGTCACACATGAGGACATCTCACAGTGATCGATTGTCCCTTGTGTAATTGCCACTTGAATGTATTGCTATTGAACCACATTAATACTTTTCTTCTTCAACAAATGAGGACAGTCACTCTAAAGACAACATGATAATGTACACTCACTGTAAGGACAGTCACAAATGAGGACATCTCACAGTGACTGTCCCTTGTGTGATTGCCACTTGAATGTATTGCTATTCAGCCACATTAATGCTTTTCTTCTTCAACAAATGAGGATAGTCACTCTAAAGACAACATGATAATGTACACGGGCTGTAAGTGTACATTATCATGTTGTCTTTACAGTGACTGTCCTCCTTCAAGTGGCAATTACACAAGGGACAGTCACTGTAAAGGCAACATGATAATGTAGAGAAACGTTGTCATTTGTATTTTCAACAGTGCCGAGAGAGATTCCCTCCGCGAAATCACAGCTACAATTTCTGAGTACGTTGGGTTTATTTTTCTTTTGTCATTATTATGTAATCTGGTATTCAGCTGTTACAGAGCTAAAATACCCAGAAATGAGGACATATCTGTGTTGAATTTATTGTTAGCGGCTCTGGTTATTTAGAAGTTTAATTTTATTTGTTCATCTTTCAAGCACAAACGTTTTCTGGACCGTAACATCTTCATTGTTTCGGGTATGCAATGAAACAGCCGTAACTTGCAACTACCTTCACGGTACTTGTGTACATTATCATGTTGTCTTTACAGTGACTGTCCTCATTCAAGTGGCAATTACACAAGGGACAGTCACTGTGAGATGTCCTCATTTGTGACAAGGACAGTCACACATGAGGACATCTCACAGTGATTGTCCCTTTTGTAATTGCCACATGAATGTATTGCTATTCAACCACATTTATGGGCCCGTTTGGACCCCAGCACACAGTAGCATCTACAGAGAAGAATATCCCAGGTGTAACAAGTTGTAAGAATATACCAACAGTTCTAAGAAGTTCCCTAGCACATAGTAGCATCTACAGAGAAGAATATACAACATGAGGGCAGCCACTGTAAAGACAACATGATAATGTACACTCATTGTATTTGTACATTATCATGTTGTCTTTACAGTGACTGTCCTCATTCAAGTGGCAATTACAGAAGGGACAGTCATTGTGAGATGTCCTCATTTGTGACAAGGATAGTCACACATGAGGACATCTCACAGTGATCGATTGTCCCTTGTGTAATTTCCACTTGAATGTATTGCTATTGAACCACATTAATGCTTTTCTTCTTCAACAAATGAGGACAGTCACTCTAAAGACAACATGATAATGTACACTCACTGTAAGGACAGTCACAAATGAGGACATCTCACAGTGACTGTCCCTTGTGTAATTGCCACTTGAATTACACAAGGGATAGTCATTGTGATATGTCCTCATTTGTGACAAGGATAGTCACACATGAGGACATCTCACAGTGATTGTCCCTTGTGTAATTGCCACTTGAATGTATTGCTATTCAACCACATTAATGCTTTTCTTCTTCAACAAATGAGGATAGTCACTCTAAAGACACCATGATAATGTACACTCACTGTAAGGACAGTCACAAATGAGGACATCTCATAGTGACTATCCCTTGTGTAATTGCCACTTGAATGTATTGCTATTCAGCCACATTAATGCTTTTCTTCTTCAACAAATGAGGATAGTCACTCTAAGGACAACATGATAATGTACACTCACTGTAAGTGTACATTATCATGTTGTATTACAAATGGACCTTATATTGGTCGGGATATAAGTGCAAAAAAAAAAAGGAACGTTGTCATTTGTGTTTTCAACAGCGCCGAGAGAGATTCCCTCCGCGAAATCAAGCGGGTTATCATTTGTGTTTTGAAAAAAGCGGGTTGTCATTTGTGTTTTGAACAGCACCGAGAGAGATTCCCTCCGCGAAATCAAGCGGGTTGTCATTTGTGTTTTCAACAGCGCCGAGAGAGATTCCCTCCGCAAAATCACAGCTACAATTTCTGAGTACGTTGGGTTTATTTTTCTTTTGTCATTATTATTTAATCTGGTATTCAGCTGTTAGAGAGCTAAAATACCCAGAAATGAGGACATATCTGTGTTGAATTTATTGTTAGCGGCTTTGGTTATTTAGAATGCTTCCCCACAATACTTAATTACACAAGGGATAGTCACTGTGAGATGTCCTCATTTGTGACAAGGACAGTCACACATGAGGACATCTCACAGTGACTGTCCCTTGTGTAATTGCCACTTGAATGTATTGCTATTCAACCACATTTATGGGCCCGTTTGGACCACGACACACAGTAGCATCTACAGAGAAGAATATCCCAGGTGTAACAAGTTGTAAGAATATACCAACAGTTCTAAGAAGTTCCCTAGCACATAGTAGCATCTATAGAGAAGAATATACAACATGAGGGCAGCCACTGTAAAGACAACATGATAATGTACACTCATTGTATGTGTACATTATCATGTTGTCTTTACAGTGACTGTCCTCATTCAAGTGGCAATTACAGAAGGGACAGTCATTGTGAGATGTCCTCATTTGTGACAAGGATAGTCACACATGAGGACATCTCACAGTGATCGATTGTCCCTTGTGTAATTGCCACTTGAATGTATTGCTATTGAAACACATTAATGCTTTTCTTCTTCAACAAATGAGGACAGTCACTCTAAAGACAACATGATAATGTACACTCATTGTAAGGACAGTCACAAATGAGGACATCTCACAGTGACTGTCCCTTGTGTAATTGCCACTTGAATTACACAAGGGACAGTCATTGTGAGATGTCCTCATTTGTGACAAGGATAGTCACACATGAGGACATCTCACAGTGATCGATTGTCCCTTGTGTAATTGCCACTTGAATGTATTTCTATTGAACCACATTAATGCTTTTCTTCTTCAACAAATGAGGACAGTCACTCTAAAGACAACATGATAGTGTACACTCACTGTAAGGACAGTCACAAATGAGGACATCTCACAGTGACTGTCCCTTGTGTGATTGCCACTTGAATGTATCGCTATTCAGCCACATTAATGCTTTTCTTCTTCAACAAATGAGGATAGTCACTCTAAAGACAACATGATAATGTACACGGGCTATAAGTGTACATTATCATGTTGTCTTTACAGTGACTGTCCTCATTCAAGTGGAAATTACACAAGGGACAGTCACTGTGAGATGTCCTCATTTGTGACAAGGACAGTCACACATGAGGACATCTCACAGTGGCTGTCCCTTGTGTAATTGCCACTTGAATGTATTGCTATTCAACCACATTTATGGGCCCGTTTGGACCGCGGCACATAGTAGCATCTACAGAGAAGAATATCCCAGGTGTAACAAGTTGTAAGAATATACCAACAGTTCTAAGAAGTTCCCTAGCACATAGTAGCATCTACAGAGAAGAATATGGGTCAACGAGGTTGACTTCAAAGCCATGCAATCTAATGGTAATAGTAATATCATAATTTGACATACTATCAAAAATACTTCCTAAATAGACTATTCAATCTTATAAGAGATGGATTCATGAGAACTATTATTTATGAAATATGAGTCAATGACTTTAATTAAAAAAATTACACAATCTAATTCTTGTAAAAATATCAAAATTTGACACATTGAAAATACCTTCCAAAAGTATCGTTAATTGATTAATATGAATCACTACTCATGAAATATAATTTTATAAACCTAATCTAAAAACTACACAATAAAAATCTTAATAGCAATATTGTAAGAAACTATTCCCAAAAGCAAGCCTAATAAAATTTGATGAAAATAATTTTTGTTTCACTCAACTTTGACATTCACAACTTCCTCTTTTATTATAATAAGAAAAAAAATGTCTTTTTAGATATACCTCATGAACCATACTCGAATAATCTATCATTTTTCTTCTCAAAAAAATATTTGCAGAGCCTGCTTCTTTTACTTGTTTGTACTTTTATCTCTCTGATGGAAAGGGTTCCTTCAGGACACATTTTTCCAAGTTCACTGCTTGAGATATTTGAGGAGGGTTCCCCTGCTTGAGTATCCATCCAACCCATATTCGAGTAGTTCTACAATTGCACAGTCTAAATTAATAATACTGACAATTGAATGACGAATGATGATACATAGAATTGATATAAACTAATCCTAAAAACACTAAAACATTATTAATATATTTATATTTCATAAATAAAATTGATATAAAAGATTTGGAAAGATACATTAAAAAATAGAAAAATAGTAATTTATAATAGAAGGAAACTTAAATTGCTATTTAAAAAAAAAACAAGAGTCTTAAATCTTATCATTTTGTTTCATTATCATCCATAAGTACACACCTCTAGCATAATAATTATATTTTACCACCCATAAAATGAAAAAAAGATTTTCACAAGAGAAATTGAAGCTAGATTATAAAAATGAACCATCTTATTGGAAACTGGAACTGTTATCATACCCAAAAGGACTACAAAATTTCACCTTATCATACCCAGATTGTTGCTTTGCCTGGCAGAGGGAAATTTGATCAGTAAAATTGACACAGAGTATGTTGTCTCCATTGTCATGCTGGATAACAAAACACCAACTTTAATGGGCATGTACTGTCCCTTGTGTAATTGCCACTTGAATGCATTGCTATTTGATGCAGGGGCATCCCTAATGCAAGCCAAAGACACCATGATTGAAGGAAGTTTCCATGAAGCCAAGGAGTCAAATCCTATCAATTGGAACATAAGATTTTCACCTTGGAGCTTTGAAGGATTGACTGGTGAAAGGTCCTTTTGATTGACAAATCAGAGTCTTTTTGAATGACAAATCAGAGTCTTTTTGAATGACAATAAATTAGAATAGGAGTTTTAGATGTTTTCTTGGTTTGTAATAAATATTAAGGATTGATCTTATCTCCTTATAAACATCCACTTGTTGGACACAAGACCCCTTGGTGACTTATAAACCTTGGGCATCTTTTGAGTCCTTGGATGAAATGAGCATAGTAAGTGTTTATTAGGTGTCTTTTAGATGTTGTTAAGAAGTTTGAAGGTCCAAAATAACTTTAATAAGGTTCCTAAAGTTTCACAACACATTTTTAACCTTCTCGGCAAAGTTGTTTGCAAAGTTGTAATGCAACTTTAAAAGTTGCTTAGCAAAGTTGACATTTGTTGGATAAACTGTTCTAACCACCTAGATGGTTGAACCAACGTTTGGAGAGCCTATTTTAGGCTTCAAATGGTCGAAGACAGACAGAGAACCAGTATTGTAATCATTTTGCTTTCATAAAAAATAAAAATAACCCTGTTTTAGTGCATTTCTGGTGAAAAACGAACTCTGTACGGCTGTACGGATGGTGGTTGGATGATAAAATTTTCCTGGAAGTTGTAATAGTGACATCTGATGCTTTGGAAGTTGGTTTGATTGATTCTCTTTGTTTTATATCTAAGTTATTTCAAATTTTCTGTGCATTGTTTACAAACCCTAATTTTCAGGGTTTGACTGATGTAAAGACCTTAACTCACGTTTCAACCATTGGAATTCCTTCTTCCTTGGTGGAATGAGAGTTAAGGATGTATATTTGTATATTCTAAAAGCCCTGACTACTCTGCATCACTATTGAACCACATTAATGCTTTTTTCCTTCAACAAATGAGGATAGTCACTGTAAAGACAACATGATAATGTACACTCACTGTAAGGATAGTCACAAATGAGGAAATCTCAGAGTGATTATCCCTTGTGTAATTGCTGCTTGAATACATTGCTATTGAACCACATTAATGCTTTTTTCCTTCAAGTGGCAATTACACAAGGGACAGTCACTGTGAGATGTCCTCATTTGTGACAAGGACAGTCACACATGAGGACATCTCACAGTGACTGTCCCTTGTGTAATTGCCACTTGAATGTATTGCTATTCAACCACATTTATGGGCCTGTTTGGACCACGGCACACAATAGCATCTACAGAGAAGAATATCCCAGGTGTAACAAGTTGTAAGAATATACCAACAGTTCTAAGAAGTTCCCTAGCACATAGTAGCATCTACAGAGAAGAATATACAACATGAGGGCAGCCACTGTAAAGACAACATGATAATGTACACTCATTGTATGTGTACATTATCATGTTGTCTTTACAAGGATAGTCATTTGTGACAAGGATAGTCACACATGAGGACATCTCACAGTGATCGATTGTCCCTTGTGTAATTGCCACTTGAATGTATTGCTATTGAACCACATTAATGCTTTTCTTCTTCAACAAATGAGGACAGTCACTCTAAAGACAACATGATAATGTACACTCACTGTAAGGACAGTCACAAATGAGGACATCTCACAGTGACTATCCCTTGTGTGATTGCCACTTGAATGTATTGCTATTCAGCCACATTAATGCTTTTCTTCTTCAACAAATGAGGATAGTCACTCTAAAGACACAATGATAATGTACACAGGCTGTAAGTGTACATTATCATGTTGTCTTTACAGTGACTATCCTCCTTCAAGTGGCAATTACACAAGGGATTTGTGTTTTCATTTGTGTTTTCAACAGCGCCGTAACCCTCCGCGAAATCACATCGGGATATAAGGGCAAAACAAACAAGAATGTTGTCATTTGTATTTTCAACAGCGCCGAGAGAGATAAACAAACTTAAAACTCAGACTTAAGAAAGATGAAGGCAATGCTTCAAAAGGCCGATGCCCTAAATACGGGAAAACACAATACCACCATTAAACGATGCCCTAGTCACCGTATCAATGCTG
This sequence comes from Chamaecyparis obtusa, assembly GCA_027943335.1. NCBI lineage: Eukaryota > Viridiplantae > Streptophyta > Pinopsida > Cupressales > Cupressaceae > Chamaecyparis > Chamaecyparis obtusa. The sequence goes on from BSBK01002949.1 coordinate 261,130, forward strand.
CCAGCTCCGTACCAGTATGCTGACTGCTCACTTTCATCCTGTGATAAAGGTAACTTCATTAATCATACTTGAAATGGCAGCATACGAACTAAAGCTGATGAACATTTATAAACTAAAAGTTTAAAACTACAGATTACAAATGTAGTAGTTTCATACGAAAAGAACTTGATGTCTGAAATTTACCATTAGAAGTATCCAAAGGAATACCATAGTACTGTTGAACTTGGAGAATCGGAGATGAAGTACACAGCAAGGTTCAACAGCTGTAAGGACTGTTACACCATCTTTAGCATTTGAATACATTTTCTCCTTGGCTTCTGGTGGATCCTCAAAGACCCCCAATGACGTTTTCCCTACAATTATCAATTGTTTGTCAGTATGAGATATTAATAAATAAACATTAATCACAATATTAGGCAAACAATGTTCTTGATGTCTGAATCTAAATCACAGAAAGCTCTAATAAAGCAGTTCTTAGTTTCACATTAAACTAAGTTTCAATTTCAAATGGTTATAATAATTTTTGCAAGTTATAAGTAGCTGGTTATAGTATATGACATAAAAAGAAAAAAAATCATTTCTATTCTTTTCTTCTTTTTCTCTTTCAACGAAGCTTTTGCACCACACAAATGCATACCAAGAATTTCTCAGGAGGTTTCAAGACCATTGCATACCAAACTTCTTCTCTGTAGATGCTACTGTGTGTCGTGGTCCAAACGGGTCCAAATAGACCTAGTGACTCTAGTAGGTCTCCAAAACCTGTTCTGCAGCAATAGCTCTTCAATTTGACAAAGGACCTTATGAACTTATATGTTTTTTGAGTACCCTTTTTGATGTTCTAACAATCCTCCAACTCCCAGACCTTGACTCCACTCCAGAGCATATCAATGCCCTTATTGAGTCCGCAGACCTAATGCATGCCTTTGGGTGTGGGTTCCAAAACAAGGCATTGAAAATGGGTGCATGAAACCAAGATCAGAGTTTGAAGATGTCCACCATGCTCTAAAGATCTAGATTCAACAAGGTTTGAGGTCCTTTACTTGCCGCTACCCTCTGATCTTGCATAATCCATCAACTCCTAGTCAAGAACATTGAGATTCTTGACCTAGGGCTTGCTCTTGAAATTCTCTGGCTTAGTATCCTGTTCCAAAGCTTTTAAAATATGAAAATAAACCCCCTTAACTTGCATTTTACAAAGAACAGAGGATATCCTATGGTTTATTTGCAAGTTAAGGCCATTTGAATGCAATAACCCAAAAAATGAGGGTTTGACAGAACAACAGATAAGAAAAAGGAATAACTTTGATATAAGGTGTCTTGAATCTACCAAATAAACTCTCAAAGCATAAGATATAAATACTCTAACTTCCACACTGGTCTGCCCTCCCTTTCACATCCGTACACTGTACAGTGCTTGAAGGAAATGCACAAAAAAGGCTTTGAAATAGTGGCTCTATCTGACAGAGAGTCCATGCTAGGCTTCATGACTAACCTAGAGCACATTCCTTGTTATGGAGGAAGTTTGAATGGTGAAGAACTTATGGAATGGATAGAGGACCTAGATAACCATTTTGACTACAAGTATCTTATTAATAACCATTTTGACTACAAGTATCTTATGGATAGAGGACCTTGATAACCATTTTGACTCATTTAGTATCTTATTGAGCTTCACTTTGTTTCGAGAATATAGTTTAATATTCTCTACTAAACAGGGCCAACCACGTGAAGGTGGAAGCTCATTTGGCCCCACCCCCCTCCCCCTAACATCACTCTACATTCCCCGTTAACATCTAACATTCATTCATTCTTTCAATTATTAATAAAATGTAACATTCAATCAATATCACATGATAACATTCATTAACACATTAGATTCGTTAACACACAACATTCATCAATATGAAAATAAACACATAATTCATGAACATTCATTAGCACATAATTAAATTCATTGAGACATAAAATTCAGTCATTATCAATTAAGGTATTTAGATGACAATCATTTCTTTTTTCTCTTTCTAATTTTTTTTTCTATGTAAGCTCTAAGAGGAGCATCAGTGTTATCATCAATACCCCCCTCATCAGTTGTTTTGTTCTTTGTTCTTGATGATCTCAAATTCCTATGCTGCTACAAAGGGGGGTCCTCTACAATAACAAATAAAAGAGTTAAATTTAAAATATTTAATTATAATTTTTACAAGTATTTAATTATTTTAAAGAACATAACTGTGGCGCTCTTTAATTACCTGATCTGGCCACATCATTTTGTCTAGACTCAACCTCAACATGCTCATGAGCACCGACCCCTCGATCCTCTACAGTTGCTATACAAAATGTTACATTAATCCAAACACCAATTGTAATTACATATAAAAATTTTAATAGCAAATGTATACCTCCACCACTAGGATGCACATCATGCGAACCTTCATTATGCATAGATTGTGTAGAAGGATTGTCAGGCTGCATTCCAATATCCTACACATTGTTATCATTGCTTTCTTAAAACAGATATACTCACTTTATATTAGAACTTAACATCAAATAGACTAATTGGTAAAGTATTCAATTTGAAATAAATTTCATTTAGCTTATTTACCTGTGGCTCAGATGCATCATTATTTGAACCTTGCACACTGATTTCAGCTCGTAGCCGTTCAGCCACGGCTCTATAGCCTTGTTGGAAGCCAATTCTCTTGTCCTCTTCTGTGAGGCATCTATTGAACTCTGACCCCTACATTTTTTCTTGGTATGGTGAATTTTACTTGCATTGTTTGATCAAAAAAAATTTCCTTGCAATATATAAAAAAATTGATACAAGTTTTCATTTACTAATACTTACAACTCGTGCTTGAAGTTTGGAAAAACCACCAGAGCCGAGCTTGTGTGTCCCGTGCTTTTCTAATCTTGCCTTTGTTGCCTTTGATGTGTCAGGCAATCTATGAAAAGTTTGAAATATGTTAGAGACCAATATAGGAAAAATTTAGAGGTTAATTAGTACATAATTACATTCTCAAAAGTATCACATACCTTGCTCTACTCTCTACTGGCGTAAATCCTTTTTTCATGTCGGCTTTATACTTTCCATCCAAAATCAAACCCTGCCACTCAGCCTCAAGAACACAGGGCGGACGCTCGTGCCTTGGGTTAACCTCTAAATATTTCCTGTACTGGTCCCTAATATACTTCAAACATAAACCAGCTCTTTCAAGGAGCTTGTTTCTCTCGAATGCACGAGGTCCAAAAAGCTGGGTCATACTATCTACAAGATCATCCTTCAAATTTTTATCTTGGTTATTCCACCTTTTAAGTAAAAAAAAACATGTTAGACTCATAAATGAAGAGAAGCTACCTTTAATATAGTTCAAGAAATTGATGAAAAGGAAAACTATTCTAGCAATGATATGAAATCAAAATAGTGGTTTAGGGTTTTAGTTAGGATATGATGTTCCACCATGTATGTATGGTGGGCCCGAATATCCGCAAACACTCATCACCAAGTTTCGCCAAAAAATATCATTCCCTACAAAATAATCATGGGATCATTAGTCGATGAAGAGTGATCAAAAACTAAATTACTATTATATCACTATAGAATAATAATAACTTTAAAGTACCTGGAAGTTTGGATACTTTTAAGGGAACGCCTTCATCGTCGTTGATGATCAATACGCAATCCTTCACCGTTCCCGTACTAGGAACACGGGAACATCCAGGAAATGATGTTGCATCGGGACTTGTTGCATCTCCTATTGCAAAAAATGAAAACCATTATCAAATGCCTCCATGAAATAATACTTCAAGGGAAATAAATTGGTGCAGAGCACCCATGGCACAAACACAATCAAGGGATCTACATCGTAAACACATAACACTTAAACACATAACAAAAGAGAGAAAAAGAGGGATTTGTGTACTAGTAGATGGTGCAACAGTTGGTGCATTTAGGCTGTGTGTTGTTGACATGGCAGTCGGCAAGACATTTGTGGCTGTCCTGGATGGAGGCAGCGTTGTCATATCATCATGGAAAGGAGATGAAGAATAAAATTGTTAGAGCATGCATAAATATAGAACGCGTGGACTAGCATGGATAAGATTGTTAGAGCATTAAAAAAAAAGATTGTTCGAGCATGTATTGTCAATGATTATGATCATTCCTATATATATTCAATGGAAAACACAAGTGGGGAATGGAACATGTGATCTACCTGAACCACTTGCAATACCGGCCTCATCATGGGAATGGGGTTCAAAATTACGCAAATAACTCTATAAAGACAATGCATCCATATTTTAATTAATGTCATAAAAGAGCATAACATAAAAACCATTATTGAACTCTTGTAATAATTAAAAATTTCATTAATACTTACTTTAAAGTTTTCAGAAGTGTGCAACAACTCAGCTGCCCTGTCTTTTATTTCCTGAGTCTGAGGATGTATGGATACCAAACGTAGAAGTTCTTTCCCAATTTTCTTTAGCAGCTTTTTAATGGAACCGATCGGGTCATCGGTCTCTGCTAAATCAATAAAAAAAGGGTCCACAAGGGGGGACTCCTGAGGGACTGCAGGTTGCTTTCCCTCTCTCCGACCACCGGCCCTCTGTGACAACAATAGTATTAGTATTATCAAAATTACTCCAAAATAATGAAGAAAATAACATTAAAAAAAATAACATTTTGCTTCTATCTAGTTTTCACAATTACAATGAATTTTACCTGCTCATGTGTAGATGAGCTAGGAATATCGTCACCATCACCTTCGGGCAGTTGCTCCATATTGTGCCCCTGTGTCAAAGATCAAGTATAAAAATGTTAGCCAAAAATTTAATAACTAAATGGTATGTTGGAGTCATTAATTAGAAGTTGGTTTAATAGTATGTACCACCCCCATGATAGTAGCCTCGTTTGTATCTATGCGGTTCAAATTGTAATCAATAAGCAGCTCTTCCCCTGCACGTATTGATTTTATCTCACAGATGAATACATGATTTCCCTCGCGCGCCTCAAATATGCAATTGGGTTGCTTTATAGTTGACCCAGGTCGTGTACTATTTATAAAACCCACAATATTCCCTGTTGCTTTTGGCCTTCCATCAATGTATATAGCCACACTTTTACTTTGATTATTGTCTTGCTGTTGTATATAATTTTCCGACAGTGCATACCTACGCATACTTTTTTTATATTGAACAATATGCATCCAACTTTTGTAATCGTAACATGGTCCAACATACTCCATCAATTCAGAAACTTTGTTGTAAGACACCTTTATGCCATCCATAGAAAATAGGCCCAAACCATGTAATGATGATGGTGCTATGCGATATATCCTCTCATTAACACAAAAATCAATGTTTATTGGAGGAAGTTCCTTGGGTACCCAATGTTTCTGTAGATGTTGGTACCTCAAGGGCACCTCGATGTCGCCTTTCATCTCATCATCATAAGAACATGACCCCCCTTGAGCAAGGAAAAATTTCATGTGTTTATTGAATTTCCTTCTAGTCCTTTGACCTCTAGTTAATCTCCCTATTCTAGATAAACTGCATGTCTCACTTTCCTCTTCTATTCCTATATTTCCCTCACTCGAGGAAGACACTTCTGAAAAATACCTATTTGCTGGTACCTGCAAATGGGAGAGATCTTAGAAGACATCAATCTTACTATTGATAAGTGTATTAAATAGACTTTCTATAAGGTGTATTGACTTATACCTGTCGATCCATGAGACTCTGCGGGATGCTCTTGAAAGGGGTTCAATTTCCTGCAAATGTAATTCAATTATCGTGAGCATAATCACATCATAATCATAATCACATCCATCATAAGCATCACATAAAAATTAAAAACATTAAAACGTACACATTATAACACTTATAGCTTTTAAATAGATAATGAATAAACTATGTAACCATTTAAGATAAATATATTTCTATCAAGAAATGAATATTAAATACATTAAGGATTGATGGCATACCTTTAAATTTCATCATCATCATCCTCATCATCATCATCATCATCATCATCATCATCCTCGTCATCGTCGTCATCATCATCATCCTCGTCGTCGTCGTCGTTGTCATCATCATCAACATCATCATCATCAACATCAACATCATCTTCATCATCATCATCAGTAGCAGCATCATCTTCTTCTTCTTCTTCATGAAAATTTGTCTCAGGAACATCATCCAATAATTGTCGATCGTGATCATCATCTACATCATCTTCTACTTCTTCGGTATCTTCTTCTTCCATCGCATTATACTTTATCGGCCTTCCTCTCGGTTCATGTCTAACAACAAATGACCAACCCGGTTTATGTGAAACCTCTGAGTAAAATACCTGTTCACATTGGCTTGGAAGAACATAGGGCTCATCCCCAACTGGCTCAAACGACCTTGTATTAACCATTGTAAATCCATTATCATGTTCAATAACAGTTCTATTAGGATCATTTGGATTAAGTCGTAGCCTGTACCATTTGACAACGAAGAGTACTAATTTGAAGGAACTAAAGTCGCACTCAAGTATATCATCCAAAATGCCATAGTATTGATTTTTAGACTCTTGAGGATCTAAGTCATTTCTAGATGAAATATTAGTCACTTGAAAGACTGCAGTTATTCCAGAATCACAAGTTTTCTTCGTGTCATCCAACACTTTGACGCGAAATTTTTGACCATTACAGAACATACCCTTGTGGTGTTTAACCTGCAATAATATGTGAAACATGTCAAAATTATTATATCGTGAGTTGATAAACATACGGGTGATTAATAATTTTGTACGTACCTGGAAATCTCTTAAACCATATGCTAAATCTATTTCCCTTTGCGTAACATTAGAATCTCCATTACGATGAGCTTCTTTAACCAATGAAGATACACCTTCCCATGTTAATGTGTGACCAGAATGTTGACATCGTTCAATCCATACCGTCATCCAATCAAGATTGTTTGCAATATACAAATGTAGTGCATCCCACTCTCGAGCAACTGTACAAAAAAAAAATAGACGACTTACAACCGATTTATTTTGAAGATTAAGAAATAATTTATTACAATAACATCTTATAATTTATTACCTGTCACTTTCCTCAATCTACCTTTCCCCATCAAGTACTCCCCTTTGAATTTTTTAAAAGGGTCGAGATCCCAAATGCGATCTACATGGATATTTGAAGCAAACTTAGGAAGATATTCAGTAATGTACACCATAGTCTGGTATACCATGTATCCCTCTACCATAGAACCCTCAGGATGTGCTCTTTGTCGAACCAAAGCCTTCAAAGATTTCAAGTGCCTCTCAACCATCCACATTGACCTAGTGTGTGCAGGTCCACACAATTCAATCTCCTCAACTTGGTGTATGAGGTAGTGTTCTTGTGCATTGAAAAAAGTTGGAGGTAGACACTTTTGCATTTCACACAATAAATGAGGAATTCTTCTCTTCCAATAGTTTATATCTTCTTTATGGATTTCTTTAGATGACAACCACCTACATTAAGAGATTCAAGTCACAAAAAATATATAAATACGAGACTTTACAAAATAATATACAATAGATTACATAGCAAGAAAAACAAATCGCGAATATCATAAATATATACAACAAATTGAACAGATATTACTGCTTACCTCATGTATTTTCCAAGATCATATATCACTTGTTTGATGTTATTGTTGAAGTGCTCTGGGAGAGATAGAGGTAGCACGTACTGCAGTAATTATAAACCAATCATTTCATTATTTTCTAACATAACATAATGAATAGTACACGTAGTTTATGAATATATTGTAAATACAGAAGAACATAACTTAACTTGATGAAAGTATGCCAATCATGCGTTTTGAGCCCTGGCCCAAATTCACTTTTCTTTGATATGAGATTGCTTATGTTCCCAGCAAATCCTGTGGGAAATCGAATTTTTCGTATGACTTCTTTTATGGCATCACTTTGCTGCTCCGTTAATAACCAAGGAAGGGCACTTATATTAATCTGATCTCTATTGCTATTTGAGTGAATGAAATTCTTCAGTGCATGATTGGATTCATGAATGTCATTACAAATTTTGACAATTTTTTCTTTGTCACGCCTTCCATCCAGTATTTTCCACAATGTCTCTGTTATATTCTTTCCAACATGCATAAGATCAAACAAATGCACAATTTGTAGGTCCTCGTAGTAGGGCAACCTACTAAATTGTCTGGGATAGCTTTTTAGTCCCTTTGGAAGGTTGTCAGTAGTGCCTTGACGACCTTCACGATCATCAATTACATAATTAGTAAACAAAAATCACAATAGAAATATATAAATTACAAACATAAACCATTAAGTGGAACGACATTACCTCGACGATTAATTCTATTATATTCCAACTTCCATAGGCGAGGTGTCATTCTTCGTGGCTTTGATGTAGTCTCTTCTTTCCCATTGAAAAGATGTTTTTCCATACTTCGATACTTATGATTCCTGTGGAGGAAGTGTCTGTACTCATCAAACACATGCTTTCCTAAACTTTTTGAATGACGAGATTTCATCTTTGGACCACAAACTGGACATGCAAATTTTCCCTTTGTTTGAAGACCTACAAGATAATGATATAATTGGATTATTAAATATGTTGATTTTTATAATTAGAATTATCATGCGCAACTTGAATTCACTATAACATACCACAAAAATGTGTTAGCCCTAGGGCATCATGTATTGTCCATACAAGTATTGCATGGAATTGAAATTGTCTTTGTCCTATTGGTCTAGACACGTCATACATAGTGACACCGTTCCATAACTCCACCAACTTGTCAATAAGAGGCTCAATATATACATTCATATCTTTAACTTGATATTTACCTACTTGAATGAACAGTAACATTACATAATTATTGTGACCATTTTACTGTAAGATTTGTAAGTACATGTAAATTAATAACTATCAAATGATAAAATACCTGGAACAATCATTGCCAACATAATGTGCTCCCTCTTTATTGACATCCACGGAGGAATGTTATTGTTGATAAAAAAAATAGGCCACACCGAGCAAACAGATCTCATCTCTCCAAATGGGTTGACACCATCCGCTGCCAATGAAAGCCTGAGATTACGAGGTTCTTCTTTGAAGTGTTGCCACTTTTCCTCTATGTGCATAAATGCCGAACCATCCGCAGGGATTCGAATAATGTCATCTCGACTTCTATTGCGTGCATGGTAATCCATAAATTGTGCCAAGCTAGTACACCTGAATAATTGTCGCATCCGTGGAATAATGGGGATGTAACGAAGAACCTTGTGAGGCACCTTTTTTGTTATTCGATCTATTCGATATCTACTCGTATGACATACAGGGCATTGTGTTGCAAATTCATGTTCTTTATAATATATAATATGATCATTGGGACAAGCATGTATTGCTTGATACTCCATTCCAATATCTTTCATAATAGCAGATAATTCTCGATATGAGCGAGGTAGAATATTTGATGGTGGTAACAAAAACTCGCCTATCAATCTACAGAAAAAAATATAAGTTGTTAATATAAACAATATTAGTGGTACATTATTCACCCTTTGTTAACTATAAAGACATATATGACATACCTTAACATACGTGACATTGTTATGTTGGATAAACCATTCATAACCTTCAAGTTCAACAACAACAATACAGCAGAGAGAAGAGTTGTTTGGGAGTCTTTGTATAGGGGCTCGTATGCCTTCTCAAGTAGAGGTACATCAAGGCTATCATCATCATCATGATCAGATCCGCTTGGACTAAATGTGTCATGGATCAATGTATTTATACCATCATCTTCAATTGTGTTTTCTTGTGCATGATCGTCATCTTCCATGGGATCATTATCTTCACCTTGGATATTCGCACCCCCATGTTCCTCCATATCATGTACTTCCCTGGGGAGATCAACCTATATAAAATTGATTAACATAAATAAACCATGATCTTCAACTCATCATCAAGTGATTTCATATGTATATAAATTTTTAAAATGATATAATGAACAACTTACCAGTGGATGATAGTCATGCCCCCCTTCAATGTGACCATTCTCCCTACAATGTCTCTTAACTGTTTTGATTAGCAATCTTCTATGGTTTAAGCCCTTACAAATTTTGCAGGGACAATAACATTTTCCATCACCTTTTCTTTTCAAGTTAGACCACAATCTAGCGATTGTCTCCCTATTTTGTTCTTCACTTATATTATCTGACATGATCGTTCTTCGCAGGAAGCAAAAATTGGGCTATGAAAACTTCGGTCTACAACTTTCAGTGACTAAGAAAAATTGTCAAAAGTACACAAAACATATAAGCTACAAGGCCTTCTTGCTTAGCTCTAGAAGCTCTCTAGCAATCAAAACATATAAGCTACATGGCCTAACAGCAATTTCAAAACATATAAGCTACAAGGCAAGACATATTACATGACATGGCAAAAGGATTAAAATATACATTAGATTAAAAAATATACAATTTTCAAACCTGAGCGCGTGGCTATAACTCGTGCAATGGTCTTCTTGCTTAGCTTTAGAAGCTCTCTAGCAGTCAAAACATATAAGCTACAAGGCCTAATAGCAATTTCAAAACAAGGGTCATCAAAAGAACCAAAAACAATGTGTGCAAACAATACCTTGTGAAGTGGTATAGACAATTAGAAGATGCTACTATGTGCTAGGGAACTTCTTAGAACTGTTGGTATATTCTTACAACTTGTTACACCTGGGATATTCTTCTCTGTAGATGCTACTGTGTGCCGTGGTCCAAACGGGCCCATAAATGTGGTTGAATAGCAATACATTCAAGTGGCTTACACAAGGGACAGTCACTGTGAGATATCCTCATGTGTGACTGTCCTTGTCACAAATGAGGACATCTCATAGTGACTGTCCCTTGTGTAATTGCCACTTGAATGAGGTCAGTCACTGTAAAGACAACATGATAATGTACACATACAATGAGTGTACATTATCATGTTGTCTTTACAGTGGCTGCCCTCATGTTGTATATTCTTCTCTGTAGATGCTACTACGTGCTAGGGAACTTCTTAGAACTGTTGGTATATTCTTACAACTTGTTACACCTGGGATATTCTTCTCTATAGATGCTACTGTGTGTCGTGGTCCAAACGGGCCCATAAATGTGGTTGAATAGCAATACATTCAAGTGGCAATTACACAAGGGACAGTCACTGTGAGATGTCCTCATGTGTGACTGTCCTTGTCACAAATGAGGACATCTCACAGTGACTGTCCCTTGTGTAATTAAGTATTGTGGGGAAGCATTCGAAATAACCAAAGCCGCTAACAATAAATTCAACACAGATATGTCCTCATTTCTAGGTATTTTAGCTCTCTAACAGCTGAATACTAGATTAAATAATAATGACAAAAGAAAAATAAACCCAACGTACTCAGAAATTGTAGCTGTGATTTTGCGGAGGGAATCTCTCTCGGCGCTGTTGAAAACATTAATGACAACCCGCTTGATTTCGCGGAGGGAATCTCTCTCGGTGCTGTTCAAAACACAAATGACAACCCGCTTTGTTCAAAACACAAATGATAACCCGCTTGATTTCGCGGAGGGAATCTCTCTCGGCGCTGTTGAAAACACAAATGACAACGTTCCTTTTTTTTTTGCACTTATATCCCGACCAACATAAGGTCCATTTGTAATACAACATGATAATGTACACTTACAGTGAGTGTACATTATCATGTTGTCCTTAGAGTGACTATCCTCATTTGTTGAAGAAGAAAAGCATTAATGTGGCTGAATAGCAATACATTCAAGTGGCAATTACACAAGGGACAGTCACTATGAGATGTCCTCATTTGTGACTGTCCTTACAGTGAGTGTACATTATCATGGTGTCTTTAGAGTGACTATCCTCATTTGTTGAAGAAGAAAAGCATTAATGTGGTTGAATAGCAATACATTCAAGTGGCAATTACACAAGGGACAATCACTGTGAGATGTCCTCATGTGTGACTGTCCTTGTCACAAATGAGGACATCTCACAATGACTGTCCCTTGTGTAATTCAAGTGGCAATTACACAAGGGATAGTCACTGTGAGATGTCCTCATTTGTGACTGTCCTTACAATGAGTGTACATTATCATGTTGTCTTTAGAGTGACTATCCTCATTTGTTGAAGAAGAAAAGCATTAATGTGGTTCAATAGCAATACATTCAAGTGGCAATTACACAAGGGACAATGTCATGAGCCGTGACATATTGAACTTAGTATAATAATAAAATGATTAGATGATATATAATAATCTATTATTAACGGTATATAACAATAATATATAATTATTATCAAAAGATAATAATAATATATAGTTAGCATAATAAGTAATATGTTAATTAAATAATATTAAAATATTAATAAATAATATAATTATGATTATAATTATAATATAAATTAATAATAAATAATTATTAATAAATTATATATATTATATTATAATAATATATTAAGTAATAATATTAAATCAATTATTGATATAATGATTTTAATATATAAATAATATTAATAAACCTCTCAATATAAAACAATATGTTATCACTATAATAATATTTATTATAATATTATTAATATTACTAACATCATTAATTATAATATTTAATAATAACAATAACATTAATAAATATAATAATAATAATAATAACGTTTAAAGCAATATCGAATATCTGTAATCGATATACATCTACATTAAACATCTGCATTATCTATCACGATGAGGAATGAAGAAGTGATACAACAATCACTAGTCATTACACATCGATACCATGAGAGGATGATTAATGAACCAAATACTATGAAGTCAAGATCAACATGATATGAATAAGGGATAGGTCGCTATGGGTTTCAGAAGATGTATTGATAAGCAAGAAGGATAACCATTCATATATTATAAATAATCATTAATTGCACAAGTTTAGACAATGACATATCCGATAAAGCAATATCAAACATGAAGACCCGCTAGCAAATATGCACCATCACTTCCTATGTTATCATGACAATAACATAAACTAGATTGAATTCTACTATCTATATCAATAGACACCACATAGGAGGATATCGACTAAAGGATTGAAAGATTATCGATTGTCTGAGATAAACCACATCTTGTAGAAACACAAAAGCATCAGTGATTATATCACAAGCTATTGATGAATGAGGCATCAGTCATGGATAATAAGTACAATGTATCCTTAAGTATTAACAGGAATGGAAGTCAATTTGAAGATCAAACTCCATTACCAGCAATCAACCAATAAATGGACAATTATCAGAAAATGATATCGACTTATATCAGAGTAGAAAGATTGGATATCATCATAACAATATGGGATAAGGCAAGAGTTAATATCGATTGACTAAATACTAATGATAGTTAGACCAAACTAATACAAACACAATGGATGTTAACTACTGGTTGCACTACCAATTAGGGAAGATTACCTTCATAAAAAGATTTGATATTGAGTCAATCTGGGAGTTATCTATGATCAGAAAATAATGAAATAATATTATGTGAACTGTCGGATTATGGAAAGGTGTGCTTAACAAAGGGACATGGAGGAAGAAACAAGACACGTCTCATTCATAGCATCTCTTCATTTGTTAAAGACAATATAAGAATGCATTCTCGTCAGTCACTCAAGGCATCATTAGAACTTTATTTACTTATCCATATTTGGATATACTCAATAGAGCATCTGCCTTTGGCAGTTTGGTTTCAAGTTTATCATTGCAGATCAGAGACAACACCATGATTGCACAGATAGAAAGGATAGTCAGAAACAACATCAATATTTGAAGTTGCAAGCATATAATTCAGAATCTGAAATAGCAACATATCACTCATAGCGATATTACACATTTGCATAATTACATCATCATATCAGACACAGCAAATACATTGCTGTAAGCAATACTTATTGATTGTATATCGATATTGTTTATATCAGACATACCATCATTATACTATCACTATAAGTGATAGGAAACATCATATTCATAGCATATTTCATATCATTATATCCGGCAGTGCTATTAAACATATTGGTATCAATATCATCTTGCACACATATTGTGATTGAATCTGAAATAGCGGTTGATATCTTAAGTAACCTCCATTACTTAGTTTAATTGTAAGTATCTGATAGAGTAAGTCTGAGAAGTGGAGTAATTGTTCCTGTTTTCCAAGTTAGCCAAAAAGGGGACATTACAGACAATCACGGTGAGATGTCCTCATGTGTGACTATCCTTGTCACAAATGAGGACATCTCACAATGACTGTCCCTTGTGTAATTCAAGCGGCAATTACACAAGGGACAGTCACTGTGACATGTCCTCATTTGTGACTGTCCTTACAGTGAGTGTACATTATCATGTTGTCTTTAGAGTGACTGTCCTCATTTGTTGAAGAAGAAAAGCATTAATGTGGTTCAATAGCAATACATTCAAGTGACAATTACACAAGGGACAATCACTGTGAGATGTCCTCATGTGTGACTATCCTTGTCACAAATGAGGACATCTCACAATGACTGTCCCTTATGTAATTCAAGCGGAAATTACACAAGGGACAGTCACTGTGAGATTTCCTCATTTGTGACTGTCCTTACAGTGAGTGTACATTATCATGTTGTCTTTAGAGTGACTGTCCTCATTTGTTGAAGAAGAAAAGCATTAATGTGGTTCAATAGCAATACATTCAAGTGGCAATTACACAAGGGACAATCACTGTGAGATGTCCTCATGTGTGACTGTCCTTGTCACAAATGAGGACATCTCACAATGACTGTCCCTTGTGTAATTCAAGCAGCAATTACACAAGGGACAGTCACTGTGAGATGTCCTCATTTGTGACTATCCTTACAGTGAGTGTACATTATCATGTTGTCTTTAGAGTGACTGTCCTCATTTGTTGAAGAAGAAAAGCATTAATGTGGTTCAATAGCAATACATTCAAGCGGCAATTACACAAGGGACAGTCACTGTGAGATGTCCTCATTTGTGACTGTCCTTACAGTGAGTGTACATTATCATGTTGTCTTTAGAGTGACTGTCCTCATTTGTTGAAGAAGAAAAGCATTAATGTGGTTCAATAGCAATACATTCAAGTGGAAATTACACAAGGGACAATCGATCACTGTGAGATGTCCTCATGTGTGACCTTTGTGAAGGCAAGTGCCAATTTGTACACAAGTTACCAATATTGTGGCAAAAGTGGGAATGAAGCATTTAGGGGTCAAATTGGGCAAAGAAGTGTAGAAGTGGCCTATGTGAGGTCTAAATAGCCTAACTAAGTCATGGTTAGGGTCTTATGGTGTTTGAACAATAAGTTTTGAACCAAAATCCCAAAGGTTGTAACAAGTTGTCAATGTTGTCATTCACAACATTGACAACATTTGTGCAAGGGAGCATTTTCGAGTAAGATGGTTATGTAACTATATGAAACCATTGAATTAGGCATCAGATCAACTATAAGAGGCCTCCATCAATCTGTGCAAAAGGTTGGGGGGAAAAACATTTGGAATTAAGAAGATTTGTAGAGTAACACGGTTTTAGTGAATTCTTGAGTTTTTTTGTTTCTTTGTTTTCAGTTGATTAATGGATTAGATAGCTCGCAGTGTCTATTGGAAAAGTTAGTACAAGTTGTTTTTTTATTCTGTGTTGTGTTTTTTTTGAGTTTTGAAGCATTCCAACTAGTTTGTTAATTCTTTTGTTAAGTACCCTATCATTGGTTTGAACCAGGCAGGTTGAACAAATGGAGTCTTAGCTCATCATTCCATTGTCAATTTTGTACGGGCTCTTGGAATGGGTGAGGAGACTCCATGTACTATATGTTTGGAAGGAGGGGCCCTGGGAAGCTCATTTTCTATGTTTGCAATGATGTCCTAGGTGAGTCAGTTGAGCACAGTTAGGGATGACAAATCATTACAAGAAGATTACAACAAGTTGAATGCATTGGTTGCTTCAACTAAAATCTCATGGAGAGGTAGACACACATCTAAAGAAGCCCCAAGTCAAATTAGAAGATTGGGTGAGTTTCTTTGGCTGCTAAGAAAACAAACTCTTAGTCAGACTGTCCAAGTTGTGTCAAAATACTTGTTTTCAGGCATGGCTGTAGCAGTTGGTGTACAAAAAATCTAGGAGGAGAAGACCTTAGATATCTTGGAGTTCTCAATAAAGGGCATCTGAATCCTAAGCCCTTTAGGTGGCTTAATATAAACAAAAAGGCTTGACAAAGGCCTAATTGCTAGCAGCCTATTTTTGGGTGCAATTGGCATGCATGGTTTGATGAACCGGATTGAAGTACTGATGAAAAGTATAGGTGAAGGAGTAATATTGAAACCAATAGAGGTCCTAGTGGCCAGCCTCTCCATGGAGTAAAGTTCTAGTTGAATGTGTTTCAATTTGTGAAGACAAGACTAGGAGTGTCCTAGTAGCTAGATTGGTATTGAGCAGAGTTTGTTGTATTTCTTGTTGGTGTGCACTAGTTGAAGGAGTGAGATCTTGGGTAGAGATACCTAAAGAGTGTAGGGATAGTTAAGTACCCTATCAAGTCAAAACATTGGCCTAAAGAGACCCTAGTGAAGGATAGGGAGTGAGCAAGACAAAGTGTTACATCAATTAACAAGATCATTTTTTGGTAATTGTGTACATTATCATGTTGTCTTTACAGTGACTGTCCTCATTTGTTGAAGAAGAAAAGCATTAATGTGGTTCAATAGCAATACATTCAAGTGGAAATTACACAAGGGAATATCACTATGAGATGTCCTAAGTGTGACTATCCTTGTCACAAATGAGGACATCTCACAGTGACTGTCCCTTGTGTAATTGCCACTTGAATGAGGACAGTCACTGTAAAGACAACATGATAATGTACACAAGTACCGTGAAGGTAGTCGCAAGTTAGGGCTGTTTCATTGCATACCCGAAACAATGAAGACATTACAGTCCACAAAACGTTTGTGCTTGAAAGATGAACAAATAAAATTAAAGTTCTAAATCACCAAAGCCGCTAACAATAAATTCAACACAGATATGTCCTCATTTTTGGGTATTTTAGCTCTCTAACAGCTGAATACCAGATTACATAATAATGAAAAAAGAAAAATAAACCCAACGTACTCAGAAATTGTAGCTGTGATTTCACGGAGGGAATCTCTCTCGGCGCTGTTGAAAACACAAATGACAACGTTCTTGTTTTTTTTGCCCTTATATCCCGATGTGATTTCGCGGAGGGTTACGGTGCTGTTGAAAACACAAATGACAATGTTCCTTTTTTTTTTTGCCCTTATATCCCAACAACATCGCAATTGCAAGTTAGGGTTGTTTCACTGCATACCCGAAACAATGAAGACGTTACGGTCCACAAAATGTTTGTGCTTGAAAGATGAACAAATAAAATTAAACTTCTAAATAACCAAAGCCGCTAACAATAAATTCAACATAGATATGTCCTCATTTCTGGGTATTTTAGCTCTCTAACAGCTGAATACCAGATTACATAATAATGACAAAAGAAAAATAAACCCAACGTACTCAGAAATTGTAGCTGTGATTTCGCGGAGGGAATCTCTCTCGGCGCTGTTGAAAACACAAATGACAACGTTCTTGTTTTTTTTGCCCTTATATCCCGATGTGATTTCGCGGAGGGTTACGGCGCTGTTGAAAACACAAATGACAACGTTCTTATTTTGTTTGCCGTTATATCGTGATGTGATTTCGCGGAGGGTTACGGCGCTATTCAAAACACACATGACAACGTTCCTTTTAAATTTTGCGCTTATATCCCGACAACGTCGCAATTGCGACAGTTACAAATGTATTGTCGTCGCAAATTGCGACGGTGTCGGGCTATATTTGAAAAAAAAAGAGCAAAACCACATGACATTTGCCTGCCGTCGTAAATGGCCGTCGCAATGTCACCCCAAATGTATTAGTGTATATATTATATCCAACAATGATTTTACTTGAAAGTCCTAAATAGAAATCTTCTCCCCTTTGCATCTTCTAATGTGGGGGAGAGTCACACATCTTCATCGTGTTTTCCATTTTCAATCATTACAACCTTTCACAATTACCACCTTCGAAAGAGTCGCAACCTTTTAATTTTCTTTCTTTTACAAGCATCACAATATTTCATAACTTCTCATTTTGAATGAATCCTTTCTTTATTTTTTCCTTGTTTCTTTCTTTTCTTCCATTAATTCTAGAGAGACGGTATTTTCTAAACTCACCCTTTCCTAAACCCCAATTTGAAAATATGTAAGACTAATGTAAGGAAGGTTGGACTTTGAGATAAATCACGGAAATACCTCTAAACTAATAAAAAAAAAGAATTGGGTAATTTTTCATTATTTCATTTGTGAATAATATATTATTCCTCACATTAATTTCACCTAAATGTCCTAAATTGAAACCTTCTCACCTTTATAACTTCCAATGTGGGGAGAGTCACACCTCTTCATCATTTTTTTCCTTTTGAAATCATTACAACCTTTCACAATTGCCACACTTAAAAAAGGCACAACCCTTTACCATTTTTTTTCCTTTGTGAGCGTCACAATATTTCATAACTTTGTCTTTTGAAGGAGTCACTTCCTTATATTCTTCAAGATTATTCCTTTATCTCTTTCATTAATTCTTAGAGAACTAATTTTTCCTCACTCACCCCTTTCTGAACCCTAACTTGGTAATATGTAAGATCAAGGTAAGACAAGTTGGACATTGGGAGGCCAACCTTCACTAGGTATAGGTAGGAGGCAAGATCCACTACTTCTATGTTATGGGAATGTGTGTTTTGTGATCCCTAAGATAATTTGTTTTATACGGTTACCCAAGGAGGCCCCCTACTAAGTCATAGGATACCTCTATGTTAAAAAAAAAAATGAATTGAGTCACCACATTTCATTGTTGTCTTTCTTAATAATATATAACAGCCCACATTTTATATCATTGTCATTCTAAAGTGAAACATTCTCCCCTTTGTATATTTCAATGTGGGGGAGAGTCACATCTCTTCATCATATCTTTTATTAGAAAGAGTCACAACCTTTCACAATTGCCACTCTTTGAAAGAGTCACAAATCTTCACCATTTTTTTCATTTGCAAATGTCACCTTTCATAACTTTTCCTTTTGAATGACACACTTCCTTATTTTCTTCTTATTCCTTTTTCTATTACATTAATCTTTAGAGGGTCAGTCTTACCTCAAATCACCCCTTCCTGAACCCCAACTTGACAATATGTAAGACCAAGGTAAGGTAGGTAGGACATTGAACCAAGTCATGGGGATACTTCTGAGTTAATAAAAAAAATTAAATCACCACTTTTTATTTGTCTTTTTTAATAATATATTATACCCCACATTGATTTCACTTGAATGTCCTAAATTGAGGTATTTTTCAATGTGGGGTAGACTCACATCTCTTCATCATGTCTACCATTTGTAATCATCACAAGCTTTCACAATTGCCACCCTTTAAAAGAGTCACAACCCCTCATTGTTTCTATTATTTATCAGTGTCACAATCTTTCATAATTTTGTCTTTTGAAAGAGTCACTTAATTTTTTTATTGGTTTTTCTCTTCTATTAATTCTTAGATGGCTAGTCTTGCCTCAGTTCACTCCTTGAACCCCAACTTGGCAATAAGTAAGACCAAGGTAAGGTAGGTTGGGCATTGAGCTGAGTCATAAGGACATTTGTGAGTTAACAAAAAAATAATTGAGTCACCACTTTTCATTATTTTTTTTGTGAATAATATATTATACCTTACATTTATTTTGTTTGAATGTCCTCCTAAAATGAAACATTCTCCTCTTTGTATCTTCCAATGTGGAAAAGAGTTACATCTCTTCACCATATCTTCTCTTAAAAAGAGTGACAAATTTTCACAATTGCCACTTTTTGAAAGAGTTAGAACCTTTCACCATTATTGTCCTTTGTGAGTGTCACAACCTTTCATAACTTTTTCTTTTGAAGGAGTCACTTCCTTATTTATTTCTTATTCATTTTTCTCTTTCATTAATCCTTAGAGGGCTAGTCTCTCCTTAATTCACCCCTTTCTGAACCCCAACTTGGTAAGAAGTAAGACCAAGGTAAGACAGATTGGGCACTGAGCTAATTCATAAGGATACCTTTGAATTAAAAAAAAAAATCGTCACCACTTTTCATCATTGTATTTTTGAATAATATATTATACCACCATTGATTTCATTTTAATGTCCTTGTAAATTGAAACCTTCTCCCCTTTGTATCTTCCAATGTGAGGGAGAGTTGCATCTCTTCATCATATCTTTTCTTAGAAAGATTAACAACATTTTAGCATTTCCATTTCAAAAGAGTCACAAATTTTCACCATTTTTGTCATTTGTGAATGTCACAATTTTTTATAACTTTTTCCTTTTGAATGTCTCACTTCTTTATTTTCTTCTTATTTTTTTTTCTATTACATTAATTATTATAAGGCTAGTCTTTCTTCAACTCACCCCTTCCTGAACCCCAACTCAACAATATATAAGACCAAGTTAAAGTAGGTTAGGCATTGGACCAAGTCACGAGGATACCTCTGAGTTAACAACAAAAATGAATCACCACTTTTTATTTTTATATTTTTGAATAATATATTATACCCCACATTGATTTCACTTGAATATTCTAAATTGAAACATTATCCTTTTTATATCTTCCAATGTGGGGGAGAGTCACATCTCTTCATCATGTCTACCATTTTCAATTGTCACAAGATTTCACAATCGCCACCCTTCAAAAGAGTCACAACCCTTCACTATTTCTATTTTTTTTGGTGTCACAACCTTTCATAACTTTTCCTTTTGAATGATTCACTTTCTTAATATTTTTTAATTCTTTTTTCTCTTCCATTAATTCTTATAAGGCCAGTCTTACCTCAACTCACCCCTTCTTAAACCCCAACTTGATAATATGTAATACCAAAGTAAGGTAGGTTGGGTATTGAGCAAAATTATATTGATATCTATGAGTTAACAAAAAAAATTGAGTCACTACTTTTCATTATTTCCTTTGTGAATACTATATTATACCCTAAATTGATTTTGTTTGAATATCCTCCTAAATTTAAAATTCTCCTCTTTATATTCTCCAATGTGGAGAAGAGCTACATCTTTTCACCATATCTTCTCTTAAAAAGAGTGACAACTTTTCACAATCGCTACTTTTTGAAATAGTTACAACCTTTCACCATTATAGTCCTTTGCACGAGTGTTACAACTTTTCATAACTTTTCCTTTTGAAAGAGTCACTTATTTTTTTCTTATTCTTTTTTCTGTTCCATTAATCTTTAGAGGGCTAGTCTCTTATCAACTCACCCCTTTCTAAACCCCAACTTGGCAAGATGTAAGCCCAAGGTGAGGCAGGTTGGGCACTGAGCTAATTCATAGAGATACTTCTGAATTAAAAAAAATTGTCTCACCACTTTTCATTATTATCTTTATGAATAATATATTATACCACACATTGATTTCATTTTAATGTCCTTGTAAATTGAAACCTTCTCCCTTTTGTATCTTCCAATGTGGGGAGAGTCACATCTCTTCATCATATATTTTTAAAAAAAAGTCATAACCTTACACAATTGCCACTCTTGAAAAGAGTTACAACTCTTCACCATTTTTATCTTTTACGAATGTCACAACCTTTCATAACTTTTCATTTTAAATGAATCAATTCCTTATTTTTCTTCATATTCTCTTTTCTATTACATTAACCATTAGAGGAATAGTCTTGCCTCAATTCATCCCTTCCTAAACCCCAACTTGGCAATATGTAAGACCAAAGTAAGGTAGGTTGGGCATTGAGCCAAACCACGATGATACCTCTAAGTTAACAAACAAATTTGAATCACCACTTTTTATTTTTTCTTTTTAAATAATATATTATAACTCACATTGATTTTATTTGAATGTCCTAAATTGAAACCTTCTCCCCTTTGTATTTTACAATGTGGGGGAGAGTCACATCTCTTCATCGTGTCTACCATTTGCAATCATCATAAGTTTTCACAATCACCACCCTTCACTGTTTCTATTATTTGTCAGTGTCACAATATTTCATAACTTTGCCTTTGAAGGAGTCACTTTATTAATTGTTTTTATTCTTTTTCCTTTTCCATTAATTTTTAAAGTATTAGTCTTGTCTCAACTTACTTCTTCTTGAGCCCCAACTTGACAATATGTAAGACCAAGGTAAGATAAGTGGGGCATTGAGTTCAGTCATAGGGATATCTGTGAGTTAGCACAAGAAAAAAAATTAAGTCACTACTTTTCATTATTTCTTTTGTGAATAATAATCATAACCTATATTGATTTTATTTAAACATACTCCTAAAATGAAATATTCTCCTCTTTATATCTTCCAATGTGGGGAAGAGTTACATCTTTTCACCATATCTTTTCTTAGAAAGAGTGACAACTTTTTACAATTGACACTTTTTGAAATAGTCACAACCCTTAACCATTATTGTATTTTTCAAGTGTTACAACCTTTCATATCTTTCCCTTTTGAAGGAGTCACTTTTTTATTTTTTTAATTCATTTTTCTATTCTATTAATTCTTAGAGGGATAGTCTCTCCTCAACTCACCCCTTTCTAAACTCTAACTTGGCAAGACCAAGGTAAGGCAGATTGGACACTGAACTAATTCATAGAGATATCTTTGAATTAAAAGAAAATTGACTCACCATTTTTCATTGTTGTCTTTTTGAATAATATATTATACCACATTGATTTTATTTTAATATCCTCGTAAATTCAAACCTTCTCCCTTTTGTATCTTTCAATGTGAGGGATCACATCTCTTCATCACATCTTTTCTTAAAAAAAGTCACAACCTTTCACAATTGTCACTCTTCAAAAGAGACACAACTATTCACCATTTTTGTTATTTGTGAATGTCACAACTTTTCACAACTTTTCCTTTTCAATAACTTACTTCTTTATTTTTCTTCTTATTTTTTTTTCTATTACAATAATCCTTAGAAGGCTAATTTTGCCTCAACTAACTCCTTTCTAAAACACAACTTGGCAATATGTTAGACCAAGTTAAAGTAGGTTGGGCATTGGACTAAGTCACAGAAATACCTTTGAGTTAACCAAAAAATTTCAATCACCACTTTTTATTGTCTTTTTTAATAATATATTATACCCCACATTTATTTCATTTGAATGTCTAAATTGAAACCTTCTCCCCTTTGTATCTTCCAATATGGGGAGAGACACATCTCTTCATGGTGTCTACCATTTGAAAGCATCACAAACTTTCACAATCGCCACCATTTAAAAGAGTCACAACCCTTCACTGTTTTTATTATTTGTCGGTGTTATAACTTTTCATAACTTTGTCTTTTGATGAAATCACTTTCTTCAAAAAATTTATTTATTTTTCTCTTCTGTTAATTCTTAGAGAGCTAGTATTACCTCAGCTGACCCATTCTTGAACTCCAAATTGGCAATATGTAAGACCAAGGTAAAGTAGGTTGGACATTGATCTGAGTCATAGAGATATCTGTGAGTTAACAAAAAAAAAGTTAAGTCACCAATTTTTATTATTTGCTTTTGTGAATAATATATTATACCTTAAACTGATTTTATTTGAATATCTTTATAAAATGAAACATTCTACTCTTTGTATCTTCCAATGTGGGGAAGAAATACATCTCTTCACCATATCTTCTCTTATAAAGAGTAATAACTTCTCACAATTGCCACTTTTGAGGTAGTCACAACCTTTCACCATTATTGTCATTTGCGAGTGTTACAACTTTTTATAACTTTTCTTTTTGAAGAAGTCACTTATTTTTTTAATTCATTTTTCTATTGCATTAATCGTTAGAGGGCTTTTCTCTTCAACTAACCCCTTTCTGAACCCCAACTTGGCAAGATGTAAGACCAAGGTAAGGTAGGTTGGGCACTAAGCTAATTCATAAAGATAAATTTGAATTAAAAAAAAAGAAATCGACTCACCACTTTTCATTGTTGTCTTTTTTATTAATATATTATACCACACATTGATTTCTTTTTAATGTCCTCATAAATTGAAACCTTCTCCCCTTTGTATCTTCCAATTTGGGGAGAGTCACACCTGTTCATGGTATCTACCATTTGAAATTGTTACAAACTTTCACAATCACCACCCTTCAAAAGAGTCACAACCCTTCACTGTTTCTATTATTTGTTGGTGTTATAACTTTTCATAACTTTGCCTTTTGATGAAGTTACTTTTTAAAAAATTTTAATTCATTTTTCTATTCTATTAATTCTTAGAGGGCTAGTATTACCTCAGCTCACCCGTTTTTAAACTCCAACTTGGCAATATGTAAGACCAAGGTAAGGTAGGTTGGACATTGAGCTGAGTCATAGGGATATCTATGAGTTAACAAAAAAAAAAGTATTAAGTCACTAATTTTTATTATTTGCTTTTGTGAATAATATATTATACTTTAAATTGATTTTGTTTGAATGTCTTTGTAAAATGAAACATTCTCCTCTTTGTATCTTCTAATGTGGGGAAGAGTTACATCTCTTCACCATATCTTCTCTTATAAAGAGTGATAAATTCTCACACTTGCCACATTTTAAAATAGTCACAACCTTTCACCATTATTATCCTTTGTGAGTGTTACAACCTTTCATAACTTTTCCTTTCGAAAAAATCACTTATTTTTCTTATTCATTTTTCTATTGCATTAATCTTTAGAGGATTTGTCTGTTCAACTCACCCTTTTCTGAACCCCAACTTGGCATGATGTAAGACCAAGGTAAGGTAGGTTGGGCACTGAGCTAATTCATAAAGATACCTCTCAATTAAAAAAAAAATTGACTCACCACTTTTCATTGTTGTCTTTTTGAATAATATATTATACCATATATTGATTTCATTTTAATGTCCTCATAAATTGAAACCTTCTCCCCTTCGTATCTTCTAATTTGGGGAGAGTCACATCTTTTCATGGTGTCTACCATTTGAAATCATCACAAACTTTCACAATTTTCACCCTTCAAAAGAGTCACAACCCTTCACTATTTTTATTATTTGTCACTGTTATAACTTTTCATAACTTTATTTTTTGATGAAGTCACTTTTAAAAAAAATTTAATTCATTTCTTTCTTCTATTAATTCTTAGAGGGCTGGTATCACCTCAGCTCACCCATTCTTGAACTCCAACTTGGTAATATGTAAGACCAAGGTAAGGTAGGTTGGACATTGAGCTGAGTCATAAGGATATCTGTAAGTTAACAAAAAAAAATTAAGTCACCAATTTTTATTATTTTATTTTGTCAATAATATATTATACCTTAAATTAATTTTGTTTGAATGTCCTTGTAAAATGAAACATTCTCCTTTTTGTATCTTCCAATATGGGGAAAAGTTACATCTATTCACCATATCTTCTTTTATAAAGAGTGACAACTTCTCATAATTGCCACTTTTTGAAATAGTCAGAATCTTTCACCATTATTGTCCTTTACGAGTGTTACAACCTTTCATAATTTTTTCTTTTGAAGAAGTCACTTTATTTTCTTATTCATTTTTCTATTGCATTAATCTTTAGAGGGCTTGTCTCTTCAACTCACCCCTTTCTAAACCCCAACTTGGCATGATGTAAGACCAAGGTAAGGTAGGTTGGGCACTGAGCTAATTTATAAAGATACCTCTCAATTAAAAAAAAGAAATCGACTCACCATTTTTCATTGTTATCTTTTTGAATAATATATTATACCACACATTGATTTCATTTTAATGTCCTCATAAATTAAAACCTTCTCCCCTTTGTATCTTCCAATTTGGGTAGAGTCACATCCTTTCATGGTGTCTACCATTTGAAATCATCACAAACTTTCACAATCGCCACCCTTCAAAAGAGTCACAACCCTTCACTGTTTCTATTATTTGTTGGTGTTATAACTTTTCATAACTTTGCCTTTTGATGAAGTTATTTTCTTAAATTTTTTAATTCATTTTTTTCTTTTATTAATTCTTAGAGGGCTAGTATTACCTCAGCTCACCTATTCTTGAACCCCAACTTGGCAATATGTAAGACCAAGGTAAGGTAGGTTAGACATTGAGCTGAGTCATAAGGATATCTGTGAGTTAACAAACAAAAAAAATTAAGTCACCAATTTTTATTATTTACTTTTGTGAATAATATATTATACTTTAAATTGATTTTGTTTGAATGTCCTTGTAAAATGATACATTCTTCTCTTTGTATCTTCCAATGTGGGGAAGAGTTATATCTATTCACCATATCTTTTCTTATAAAGAGTGACAACTTCTCACAATTGCCACTTTTTGAAATAGTTAGAATCTTTCACCATTATTGTCCTTTACGAGTGTTACAACCTTTCATAACTTTTCTTTTTGAAGAAGTCACTTATTTTTCTTATTCATTTTTCTATTAAATTAATCCTTAGAGGGCTTGTCTATTCAACTCACCTTTTTCTGAACTCTAACTTGGCAAGATGTAAGACCAAGGTAAGGTAGGTTGGGCACTAAGCTAATTCATAAAGATACCTCTAAATAAAAAATAAAAAATAAAAATTCACTCACCACTTTTCATTGTTCTTTTTTATTAATATATTATACCACACATTGATTTCATTTTAATGTTCTCATAAATTAAAACCTTCTCCCTTTTGTATCTTCCAATTTGGGGAGAGTCACATCTCTTCATGGTGTTTGTACCATTTGAAATCGTCACAAACTTTCACAATTGTCACCCTTTAAAAGAGTCACAACCCTTAACTATTTCTATTATTTGTCAGTGTTATAACTTTTCATAACTTTGCCTTTTGATGAAGTCACTTTCTTAAATTTTTTTATTAATTCTTAGAGGGCTAGTATTACCTCCGCTCACATGTTCTTGAACCCCAACTTGGCAATATGTAAGACCAAGGTAAGGTAAGTTGGACATTGAGCTGAGTCATAGGGATATCTGTGAGTTAATAAAAAAAAGGATTAAATTACCAATTTTTATTATTTCTTTTTGTGAATAATATATTATACTTTAAATTGATTTTGTTTGAATGTCCTTGTAAAATGATATATTCTTCTCTTTATATCTTCCAATGTGGGGAAGAGTTACATCTCTTCACCGTATCTTCTCTTATAAAGAGTGAAAACTTCTCACAATTGCCTATTTTTGAAATAGTCACAACTTTTTACCATTATTGTCTTTTGGGAGTGTTACAACCTTTCATAACTTTTCCTTTTGAAGAAGTCACCTATTTTTTTTATTCATTTTTTTATTGCATTAATCGTTAGAGAGTTTGTCTCTTCAACTCACCCTTTTCTGAACCCCAACTTGGCAAGATGTAAGACTAAGGTAAGGTAGGTTGGACATTGAGCTAATTCATAAAGATACCTCTGAATTAAAAAAAATAAAATTGACTCACCACTTTTCATTGTTGTCTTTTTTAATAATATATTATACCACACATTTATTTCATTTTAATGTTCTCGTAAATTGAAACCTTTTCCCCATTGTATCTTCTAATTTGAAGAAGAGTCACATTTCTTCACCATATTTTTCCTTTGCAATTGTCACTAACTTTTATAATTGTCATCTTTCAAAAGAGTCACACCTTTCACCATCTCTATCATTTGCGAGTGTCATAACCTTTCATAATTTTTCTTTTTGAAGAAGTCACTTATTTTTTTTCTTATTCTATTTTCTTTCCCATTAATTTTTAGAGGGCTAGTTTTGCATCAACTCACCCATTCATGAACCCCAAATTGGAAATATGTAAGAGTAAGAAAAGATAGGTTGGGCGCTAGGTTGAGTCACAAATTAGATAAATTTGAGTTAACAAAAAAAGAATTATGTCATCACTTTTCATTGTTGCCTTTATGAATCATATATTATACTCCACATTGATTTCACTTGAATGTCCACCTAAAATGAAACTTTCTCCCTTTTATATCTTCTAATATCATGGGGAGTCACACCTCTTCATCATGTCTTCCTTTTGCAATCATCACAACCATTCACAATTGTCACCTTTCGAAAGAATTACAACCCTTCACTATTTTTTGTATTTTGTGAGTGTCACGACTTTTTATACCTTTTTTTTTAATGAGTCACTTCTTCTTTTTTCTTATTCCATTTTCTCTTTCATTAATTTTTAAAGGGCTAGTTTTTTATGTTAGGAATGAATGCTAAATGCTTGGCAGTCATTCTATAGTAGTTGTTGTTGCATTCATGACTATGATTGTCATTGATGTCAACACAATGATCTTCTGGAGATTCGCAGTGAAGCAAATAGTATTTTGATTAGTGCACATGGGATATTGTAGTTGGAGATATGTGATGTTGAGGTTATACTCCTTGATATGTTATATGTCTATGGTTAAGAGCACATACATTAATTCATTCATTCATGAAAGTTATGAGCATTTTGGTGGAAGCAGTATTCAGGCAATGTTCCTGAGTAGCGGTTTGTGGAAATCGGATGATATCTCCTAATCGAGATGGAATCTGGTTTTGCGCAGTTAAAGGGAAGTTAGAGACACATTGATAGTGATGTGGTTCATAGCACAAACTTTGAGGTCACATGAGTGAAGATTTATTGTATTTGGAAGCCGACAGTTTTTGTGTAATTTTGATATAGCGTGTGGAAACTTTTATTTTGTAATTATGTGCCAACTCATTTGTAATTATTTGAGTGTCGTATAAAGAAAGGAATGTTTTTCCTTGTTGTAGAATAAAAAAAGAATGTAAGCATGGTATGGTTGAATGCGAATGCATGAAGTGAAGAAAAGAGCCAATGAAGATGTGAAAGTGAAATTGTGAAGGAAGACATGTGAAGTATAGAGATTTGAAATTGAGACCTGGTATAACAGTGAGTGCGGTATTTGACATAGTAAGGAGGTAAAATATTTGATATTATTCTGTTGAATAATCTTAATATTATTTGGATAGTGTGTTCAGTGATCTTATCCTGAAGCTATTTGGGTAGTGGGTCTTTCTGTCTTCCATAACTCCTAACAGGGTTGGAATCTTTTAATAGGGATTCAAAATCTCCTAACAGAAATTCATATGTACTGAATGTATTTCATAAGACTCCTAACAGATTCTATCCTTTCACAAGGAATATTCATATTAGTGCATCTTTTGTGGGAATCATTCCCACTGGGGTTTACTCTTTGATCAAGAGGTTCTCTAGTCAACATATCTTGTGTTATTGTGTCATTGTGTATGAATATCTTTCTATGGTTGGTAATTATATTTCTTACATGGTTAAATGTTGTTGAAGTTGATAAAAATTATAATTATTAGATAACTGATTCACCCCCCTTCTCAGTTATCTTGATGGTCTTTACTTTCTAACAATTGGTATCAGAGCAGCAGGTCCTTGAAAAGAAAGTTTAACAGCTTAAGGAGATCCATGGCGAATTTTAGGAAAGAAAGCCCTAAGTTTGATGGAGTAAATTTTGACAGCTGGAAAGAGAAGATGAAGACACATCTACTATGTTTAGGACTAGGTTATTTGTTGATTACGAAGAATAATAAGACTATCATTGAAGAAGATAATCTTGAAAAAAGTTCTAAAGATGAGGTAGATCTATTCATGTGTAACATACTTGCAAGAGAAGCACTTTTGACAAGACTTCCAGAAAATGAGTACAGTCAGGTAAAATGTTTGAAAAAATCTCATGAAATTTGGAAAGCTTTACATTCTAATTTTGAAGGTGATGAACATGTAAAGAAAGCTAGGTTACATAATTAGATATGTGCATTTGAAGATATAAGAATGATGGAAGATGAATCTGTTAGAAGCTATATTGGTAGATTGTTAGAAATTATTGTAGGGATAAAATCTTGTGGTGAAGAAAAGACAGAGAATGAAGTGATATGGAAAATTCTGAGGACATTGACTCCTATATTTAAGTAGACAACACAGATGATTGAACAAGTTATACCTTGTACAACAAACTTTACAAGAGAAACTCTTCTTGGAAGATTGGAAGTAGCAGAGACTTACCTAGAATGGAGACAACATTCAGTGCTCTTAGTGTTCACCCTACTTTTTTAAGAAGCATCAGTGTGAGTGGAGATTATGCCAGCATCAATAGATCTAGAAATGAAGAAGACAAGAAGATCGAAGAAGGTATTGCCTTGCTTGTGAAGAGAGAATCAGACGGTAAAATTTTTTTTAAATGTTGGACTTGTCAAGAATATGGTCATTTTGCATCTAAATGTCCTAAAAGAGTTAAGAAGCATAGAAACAATTTCAAGCCTAGAAGATCTAAGGAATGTTATTATGCTAATGATGAAGATCTTGAAGCTAGTATTGGAAGAACTCTAAGTGAAAGTGATACTGAGAACAATGATGAAATAGGATTTGTAGCAATTAAAGAAGAGAATCTTGAATCTGATGTTAAGGAAGAAATTTCCTTAGTTTTCCAAGTTGAAAAGAAAGCTAATTGGATTATAGACAATGGTTGTTCACATCATATGACTAGAGATATGAAGAATTTCATAAAGTTTAACAATTATGATGGAGGAGTTGTTAGAGTTGGTAACAATCCACCTTGTTTGATTAAAGGTATAGGATCTATTACTCTTGATGGAAAGACTAATATTGATGATGTTTACTTTGTGGATGGATTGAAACATAATCTTTTGAGTGTTGGACAGTTAGTTGATAAGGGATATCAAGTTTGGTTTACTGAGAAAACTTGTGTGATAAAGGATAAAGATGAAAATCTGATTGGAATTGGATCTAGAACCAGAGGTAATGTATTTTAGTTGAATCCTACTGAGATGACATTTTTGATTACTAAGATTGATGACAATTGGTTATGGCATAGAAGGTTTTGTCATATAAACTTTGATAATATTGTGAAAGTGAGTACTACACTTGCGGTAAGGGATTTGCCTAAGATTATGAAGCGTACTAACATGATTTGCAAAGAATGTGTGATGGCTAAACAGAAGAGAAGTTCATTTCCTAGTAAGAAGTTCACATCTGTAGAGAAGTTGGAGATTGTTCATACAGACTTGAGTAGTCCTACCAGGACTAGAGGATTCTATGGAGAAAGGTATTTTATGATTCTTGTTGATGATTTTACAAGAATGATGTGGTTTGCATTTCTTAAAGAAAAATTTGAAGCATTTGATAATTTTAAGATCATTAAGAATAAAGTTGAAAATGAATTTGGAATGAACATTAAATGTTTGAGATCAGATAGAGGTGGTGAATTTACTTCTAGAGAGTTTAACATCTTTTGTGAAGTGAATGGTATTAAGAGATAGTTTTCATCCCCTAGAACACCTGAACAGAATGGTATTGCAAAAAGAAGAAATAGATCAGTGACTGAAGCAGCAAGAGCTATGTTATTTGAGAATGATTTGGTGAAGACATTTTGGAGAGAAGTAGTGAATACAACAGTATATACAATGAACAAAGTACAAATTAGAGCTGACACAGACAAGACACCTTATGAATTATGGTTTGGACATGCATCCTCAGTTAAGTATTTTAGAATTTTTGGAAGCAAATGTTATATAAAGAGAGATGATGATATTGTAAAGTTTGATCATAGAAGTGATGAAGGTATTTTTCTTGGATATTCTTTGAAGAGCAAAGCATATAGATGTTACAATAAGAGAACAAAAACTATTGTTAAGAGCACAAATGTTAAAGTTGATGAAAAGTTCAAAATTTAGGAAAGAATGCTTGATTATGAATTTGATGAAGAAGCTCATCCTCAGCCTAACACTAAAGCTACTGAATTATTCTATGAGACTGACAGTGAATTGTTGAATGAGAGTCATGTTGAAGAAACCAGAGAGGAATCTAGAGAAGAATCTACAGTTGAAACAAGATCTATAACCATGACACCAGATAGGTATATATCAAGACATCATCCTGTTGAGCAAGTTATTGGAAGTTTGGATTGAGGAGTTCTGACTTGAAATAAGGTACATTTATGTTTGATTTCTCAAATTGAACCTAAATCTACTAATGAAGCTTGTGAAGATGAACATTGGATTAAAGCTATAAGAGAAGAACTAGATTAGATTGAAAAGAACAAGACATGGGAATTGGTTCCTAGACCTAAGGGCAAGAATGTGATTGGAACTAAATGGGTATTTAGAAACAAGATGAATGAACAAGGAAAAGTTGTAAGAAACAAAGTAAGATTGGTATGTAAGGGATACTCACAGCAAGAAGGAATTGACTATGAAGAAACTTTTGCACCTGTGGCAAGAATTGAAGCAGTAAGAATGTTTTTAGCTTATGTAGCTTTTAAGAAATTCAAAGTGTATCAAATGGATGTGAAGTCTGTATTTCTGAATGGGGAATTGGAAGAAGAAGTCTACATTGAGCAGCCTGAAGGTTTTCCTTTGACTCAAGGAGACATGGTATGTAAACTGAAGAAAGCATTATATGGACTAAAGCAAGCACCTAGAACTTGGTATGTAAGACTAGATAAGTATTTGTTAAAGTTGGGATTTACAAAAGGAACAACTGACAACAATCTGTACACAAAAGAAATTGAAAATGGATTGTTAGTTGTAGTTATTTTTGTTGATGACATTATTTTTGGAGGAGAAGATGAAGCTAGTGACAAATTTGCTGATGAAATGAAAACTGACTTTGAAATGAGTATGATTGGTGAGATGAAATACTTTTTGGGATTATAGATAACACAGAACAGTGATGACATCTTTTTAAGTCAGACAAAGTACCTAAATGATCTATTGAAAAGATTCAGAATGGAAAATTGTAAACCAATTAGAACACCTATAGTTATAGGACATAAATTATCTAGCACAAATGAAACACTGATAGTTGAGTAGAAGAAATACAGATCCATGATTGGAGGATTGCAATACTTGACACATACTAGACCTGATATAGCACATTCATTTGGAATTGTGGCAAGATTTCAAGCTGAACCTAGAGAATCACATTATGTAGTAGTAAAGAGGATATTGAGATATTTAAGAGGCACAATGGACTATGGATTGTGGTATAAAAAATCTAATGATTTTACCCTATGTGCATATACAGATGCTGATTAGGGAGGTAGTGTTGATGATAAGAAAAGCACTAGTGGTGGAGCATTTTTTATTGGAGGAAGATTAGTTTCTTGGCTAAGCAAGAAGTAGAATTGTATTTCACAGAGCACAACAGAAGTAGAATATGTAGCAGCAACAAACAATTGTAACCAGATAATTTGGATGAAGAAAATGCTGAAGGATATTGGAATTAAGTTTGTTGAGCTTGTTGTCATACATTGTGACAACACTAGCATAGTTAGTATGTCTAAGAACCCTGTGTTACATTCTAAGAAAAAGCATATAGAGATCAAGTATCATGTTGTAAGAGAGAAAGTTGCTGAGAAAGAAGTCAAACTGGAGTACATAAGCACAAAGGAACAAATAGCAGACATATTTACTAAACCTTTGCCTAAGGATACATTTGAGTATCTGAGAGGTATGCTTGGGGTTATGCCCCAGCCTACTCTTGAGTAATGATGTAGTTGGTTGCATCCATCTAGTGGTATATGAGCCTTATTCTTCTTTTGGACTAGATGTTGGTACTTCCTCTATGGAGAAGTATGTGTATCTGAGTTGAGTCATGAGGACTCTTGTGATTTTATTTTCTGAATAGTGTCTTTTGACATTGAGTTGTTGTTGACATAGTGATGAAATTTCTGTCATTGATGTCAATGGGGGAGAAGTGTACATGAAAAACCATTTGTACCAGTTGTACCATCTATTGAAGAGAATTGAATAGGAAAATAAAGCAAGATTTGATTGATGAAGAGGACTTAAAGCATCTTCGGTGCAGTAGTATTGCAGTATTAGATTTTTGGAACATTGGATGCTTTTCATCTATGTTGCCATCAATGCCAATGGGGGAGATTGTTAGGAATGAATGCTGAATGCTTGAAAATCATTCTGTAGCAGTTGTTGTTGCATTCATGACTATGATTGTCATTGATGTCAACACAGTGATCTTCTAGAGACTCGCAGTGAAGCAAATAGTGTTTTGATTAGCACACATGGGATATTGTAGTTGGAGATATGTGATGTTGAGGTTATACTCCTTGATATGTTATATGTCTATGGTTAAGAGTGCATACATTAATTCATTCATTCATGAAAGTTATGAGCATTTTGGTGGAAGCAGTATTCAGGCAGTGTTCCTGAGTAGCGGTTTGTGGAAATCGGATGATATCTCCTAATCGGGATGGAATCTAGTTTTGCGTAGTTAAAGGAAAGCTAGAGACACATTGATAGTGATGTGGTTTATAGCAAAAACTTTGAGGTCACACGAGTGAAGAGTTATTGTATTTGGAAGCTGATAGTTTTTGTGTAATTTTGATGTAGCGTGTGGAAACTTTTATTTTGTAATTATGTGCCGACTCATTTGTAATTATTTGAGTGTGGTATAAAGGAATGAATATTTTTCCTTGTTGTAGAATAAAAAAGGAATGTAAGCATGGTATGGTTGAATGTGAATGCATGAAGTGAAGAAAAGAGCCAATGAAGTTATGAAAGTGAAATTGTGAAAGAAGACATGTGAAGTAAAGAGATCTGAAATTGAGATCTGGTATAGTAGTGAGTGTAGTATTGGGCATAGTAAGGATGTAACATATTTGATATTATTCTATTGAATAATCTTAAGATTATTTTGACAGTGTGTTTAGTGATCTTACCCTGCAGTTGTTTGGGTAGTGGGTCCTTCTGTCTTCCATAACTCCTAACAGGGTTAGAATCTTTTAATAGGGATTCAAAATCTCCTAACAGAGATTCATATGTACTGAATGTATTTCATAAGACTCTTAACAAATTCCATCCTTTCACAAGGAATATTCATATTAGTGCATCTTTTGTGGGCATCATTCCCACTGGGGTTTACTCTTTGATCAAGAGGTTCCCTAGTCAACATATCTTGTGTTATTGTGTCATTGTATATGAATATCTTTCTATGGTTGGTAATTATATTGCTTACATGGTTAAATGTTTTTGAAGTTGATAAAAGTTATAATTATCAGATAATTGATTCACCCCCCCCCCCTCTCAGTTATCTTGGTGGTCTTTACTTTCTTACATTGTCTCAATTTGCCCCTTCTTGAACCCCAACTTAGCAATATGTAAGACCGATGTAAGACATGTTGGTTATTGAGATGAGTTATAGAGATACCTTTGAATTAACAAATAGAAGAATTGAGTGACCACTTTTCATTGTTTCATTTGTGAATAATATATTGTACCCCGCATTCATGTTATTTGAATGTCCTCTTAAAATGAAACATTATCATTTTATATTTTCCAATGTGGGGGAGAGTCACACCTCTTCATCATATTTGCTTTTTACAATCGTCGCAACTTTTCAAAATTGTCACCTTTCAAAATTGTCACCCTTCAAAAGAGTAAACACCTTTCACCATTTATGTCATTTGTGAGTGTCACAACCTTTCATAACTTTTCCTTTTGAAAAGTTACATCTTTATTTTTCTTGTCATTTATTTTTTTGTTCTATTACACCAAATCACTTATCTCATGATTGTTAATCATACAGAAGTCACCATTTCTTTAGAGCTAGTCAACAAAACTTGAGTTCAAATTTTCATCCAATTTTTCAACACAATGCTTGCACCTTGTCAAAAAATTCATAAAATTCATTGTAAACCATTGTGAATTTTGAATCCATGACCATCCTCAATGTGAGAAATGACTCTTAAGTCATAACTCACCTATGCTATAAATGTTTACATGCCACTTAGTCTTATTTAAAACTTGTTAATGAATGGATAAAATGTATCAACATCAAAATTAGATCTCAAGACCTTTCAATTACAATTTCAACACTTTATTCAACTCCACTAGTACATCTCAATACTTTAATTATTATATCAGAATACATAAACATTTTTATTTAATCACAAACTTCAATATGAAAATACGTCTATAACTTGGAGCTATGTTAGTTTGAATTGAGTTAAGATTTTTTACAGAGCTTGTACTTTTCTTCCCCCACTTTGTGAATTAAAATATATTTGTATTACCTTCCAAATGAAATAAGACAAGTTATTCTCTTTCTATAAGACTTAAAGCATCATTTAATATGAAAATAGTTTTGGTATCATACACAATCTCCCTAGTTGCTAGGCATGTCATATGGACAACTATAATTTCTCTATTAATGGACTTTGATTCTTACTTGTTGATGTATCTTTTTCTCTTGGATTGAATCTTATATTTCTCATACACCAAAGTGAATTTGGTAGAGAAAATAGACATATTACACCATGACTACAACCAATAATAAAAATTGATATATTGATTTCTTCGGGACATCTTTACCTATTCAGGATAAATTTTACATTTTCTTACTTAGGCATTATTGTCTTTTCTTTCCTTTAAAGTAACCTAGAAATATTATGGGGATGTATTTGCATCTAACTACCACAACTTACAATTTAAAACTATTAACATTATTTATTTAATCATTATCACTAACATCAATTTTATTTATCACTAACCTAATAGGCTATAGATTTAATAAAAAATATCCAATACAAACTTGATGGAAAACAAACTTAGCCTTATTAGGTTAAAACATATTGAAATAAAATCTAAAGAATGAATGCTTGGCTCAAAACACAAGAATAAACTAAAACAAATCATTTACAAATAATGAGAGGAAATTCTTTAGATGGATATAGTATTCACCAATTAAACATAAACTCATTTATGATAGGTCAATCAAAAGACATAATGTGAATCAATAAGAAATTGACAAGCAGGAGTGACAACAAACAAGTTGGGAATACTTTAATAAAATGTGTTGTTTGCCTAGTTAGAGAAGCAGACTAAGCAGAGCAGAAATATAGACTTCCAAAATATGAAAAAGAGGATTAGATCCACTATAAATGCATTTAATCATAGTTAAACATATGTGATAAAAGTATAAGTCACCTCAAATTTCACAACATGAAAAATGTTGAAGCAACAAATTGGGAAACTGTTTAATAGAAGAAAATATCATGTGTATTAAAATTTGGAAAAAATACAATAATCTCAAGGAAAGCTAAATGATGAAGGGTGCTCCCCTTAATACCACAAACACATAACAGAATAGAGAAACAACAACAACAATATGCAAGAATAGAAAATTGGCTTCTTATTATCTCCACAAATGTGGAATTACAAACTTTCAGTATTACAATATGCAAAGCCACATGGGCATTCCCTTACAATATTCTGTAGGACAAAGCCTCGAATCAATACCCAGAACTGCCCTAGACAACACTACGGGCCTTCTTTATATAGGCATTTTCCACCGCCCGAGAAGGTTCCAAAAATTTAGCCCTAAGGGCCGACCAAACTTAGAATTATTTTATTTTTCAATTTATTACATCAAAGTTGGCTCAAAATAACTTTTGAAACCTGAACAAAAATTTGGAAGGAAACTTATTTTTCACCATTTTAGGTGGCCCAACTTTCGGAGACCATAAGTCATCACCAGTTGACCTGATTGACTAATATAACCCCATTTCAGAAACACCACGAAGCGCTCTACAGGCTTGACCGACACAAGCATTCATCACCAAAATTTTTGACCTCATCTAGGGCCTCTAAAGCCTTCAAAATTGAGTTCAAAGTTTCTATACCCTGCTGCCAATACCGAAAATTTTCAATATCTTCAAAACTAGACCTGATCTAGCCATGAAACTTTGCTGGCAGCCTGATATGACTAAGATGAACCTCCACATGTAAAATCAGAACATTCCAAGATTGTAAGATCAACTTACTAAAAATAGCAAGTTTCCATAAATAGCAGCTCTGCACAAGATAGCCCTTATTGAATACAAAAATAGAAATATTTTTGGGTGATGTAAGATTTCTCTTACACCCAGGATGCTCCTGCATCAGACACCTGGGGTACTTTGAGAAGTGACCCCATCATGACTCAAGTGTGTAGAGGAAATCCAAGATGGTTAACATCCTCCTTTTTTAGCCATGATGAATCTTCAACAGGTCATCCTTTCCATTTGACCAAATACTCTTCATATGTCCTATTCCTTGTGCTTCTACCAACATGACTATCCAGTATGTCTTCAATCTCCTTGATATCTGAACTGGTTACTAGAATACTCCACTGTGCTGCTATAACCTCATCTTCAACACCTCCTTCATGATACTCTATCAAATCTGAAATGTTAAACACTGGTGAAATATTCAGCTCAGTAGGCAATTCTACCTCATATGCATTTCCTAAATCATGCTTCTTTAGTATCTTACATGGCCCAAACTTCTTCATTCTCAACTTGTTATATGTACCAACTGAAAATCACTCCTTCCGCAAATGAACCATGACTTCATCTCCAACATAAAATTCTTTATGCCTCCTTTTCTCATCTGCCTTAGCCTTATACTACATATTCATCTTGGTAATATGCTTCCTCACCTCCTTATGGATGTTCCTCAAATGTTCTGCAAAATCCTCAGCTTCAGCACTACTTATTTCTCCTTTATCTATCTTTCTCAACTCAGATGCATTTATGGGACTACTCCCATGTATAATTTGGAATGGTGATTTACTAGTGCTCCTGTTGACATAATTATTATATGAAAATTCTACCTGTGGTAAAATCAAATCCCTTCTTGTTGGCTTATCTCCAGCCAAACATCTCAGTAAATTTCCCAAACTCCTATTCACCACCTCTATCTGTCCATCAGTCTGTGGATGATGTGATGAACTGAATTTCAAATCTGTCTTCAACTTCTTCCACAATGTATGCTAGAAATATCCAACAAACTTAGTCTCTATCTGAAACTATAGTCTTTGGAAAACCATGTAGTTTCACTACTTCTCTAAAAAATAATTCTGCTATATGAACAACATCATTAGTCTTCTTACAGGGAATGAAATGTGCCATCTTCAAAAATCTATCAACTACTACAAAAATTGAATCATGTCCCCACTGTGTCCTTGGTAAACCAAGAACAAAGTCCATACTGATATCCTCCCAAAGCTTCTCTGGTACAGGTAATGGCTGATAAAACCTTGTATTTTGCTTCACTCCTTTCACCATCTAACATACTCTGCAACTCTATACAAACTTCTTGACATCTTGCTGCAATTGTGGCCAATAATAATTTTCACTAACCAAAGCAAGGGTTTTATCTCAACTAAAATGTCCAGCCAGTCCTCTGCTATGCTTCTCCTTGATGAGATTCTCCCTCATAGAACTTCATGGAATTCACAACTGACTCCCTCTGAATAGCATATCATCCTGGATGATAAAATCCAACCACTTCGTCTTGTCTAGAGTAACAAGTTCTTTACAAGCTTTCCAAGCTTCACCAAAATCAGGATCCTTTGGATACAAATTCTTGAGTTCCTTGAACCCAACCACCTCAATCTGCATCTCTATCAGCAATAGTTGCCTTCTGCTAAGAGCATCTGCAACCCTGTTAGACTTTCCACTACTGTGTTTCAAAACAAATGTATAACTCTACAAAAACTCAACCCATTTCAAATGCCTTTGATTCAACTTTCCTTGACTATTCAAATATTGCAAAGCTTGATGATCAGTATACAAAACAAACTCCTTAGGAAGCAGATAGAGTCTCCACTTCTTCAATGCCTGAACTATAGCATAAAATTTTTGATCATAAACAGAATACTTTCTCTTGGCATCATTTAACTTCTCACTGAAATAAGCAACAAGTTTACCTTCTTGGCTCATAACAACTCCTATTGCAGTACCACTAGCATCATAGTCTACTGAAACACCTTATTAAAGTCTGAAAGTGCTAAAACAGGTTGTTCTGTAACCTTTTGTTTCAATAATTGGAAACTATTTTTTTCCCTATTAGTCCACTTAAACTCTTTTCTATCCCCTCTCATTGTCTCAGTCAAGGGACCAAAAATACTACTAAAATTTTTGATAAAATTTCTGTAAAAACTAGCTAGACCATAAAAAGACCTTACCTCGGTAGCACTCCTTGGAGTAGGTCATTCAAGGATAGCCTGTACCTTCTCTGGGTCCATTTTTAGACCTTCTGTTGAAACTACAAATCCCAAATACACTAACTCTTTCTTCACAAAATTGCACTTCTTCAAATTAATCAACAATTTCTCATCTCTCAGCTTCTCAAACACCATATGAATATGCATCATATGCTCTTCGAATGTCTTACTAAAGATCAAAATATCATCTAGGTACACAATGAAAAATTTACCCAAAAATTCTTTCAGAACCTCGTTCATGAGCCGCATGAAAGTGCTCGATGCATTGGTTAGCCCAAAAGGCATGACTAACCACTCATATAGTCCTTCTTTTGTCTTGAAGGTAGTCTTCCATTCATCTCCTTCTCTGATCCAAATCTGGTGATATCCACTCTTCAGATCTATCTTTGAGAAATACACAGCTCCACTCAAACAATCCATAATATCATCCATTCATGGCAATGGAAAAATATACTTGATTAT
This sequence comes from Chamaecyparis obtusa, assembly GCA_027943335.1. Taxonomy (NCBI): domain Eukaryota; kingdom Viridiplantae; phylum Streptophyta; class Pinopsida; order Cupressales; family Cupressaceae; genus Chamaecyparis; species Chamaecyparis obtusa. Next base: position 301,692 of record BSBK01002949.1, read on the forward strand.
GATCTTGTTTATTACTCTGGAATCTGTACACATCCTCCATTCTCCATTTTTCTTTGGTGCTAATACCGCTGGTATAGCACAGGGACTCAAACTCTCTCGAATCAACCCCTTCTGCAATAACTCATGTACTTGTCTATTCAACTCTTCACTTTCTGCTGGTGTCATTCTATGTGCTGCCTTGTTTGGCAAACTAGCTCCTGGAATCAAATCCATCTGATGACTGATCTTCCTTATCGGTGGTAATCCATCAGGTACATTATTAGATAGAATATCCTGAAACTCATTCAACAAATCTGGAACCTCTATAGGTACATCCTCTACTTCTTCTTTACCAGCTTTTGGAATTAAAGAAAAACACACATGCTTATACCTCATACCATCTAAAAATTTTCTTCCATCAACAAATGTTATTCTTGCATTACCACATACCTTTTCTTTGGTCTCCTTCAATGGCTTTAGCTTATGTTGCACTCCATCCTTTGTCAAGAAATAGGTATTTGCATGACCATTGTGTACAACACATCTGTCAAACTACCACGGTCTACCCAACAACATATGACATGCATCCATAGATATGATATCACATAGTACCTCATCTTGGTACCCACCGATCTTGAAGTTTACCAGGCACTATTCACTGACCATGACCTTGTGGTCATCTTGCACCCAGGCAATCTGATATGGATGTGGGTGTTTCTATCTCTTGAGCTTCAACTTTGTCACCATCTTTTCTGACACCAAATTGCTAGTGCTTTCACTATCGATAATCACATCATAGAATTTACCCTCACACTTGCATCTAGTGTGAAACAGACTCCTCCTTTATTCAGGTTCATTCTCACTACTCAGCAGGACTCTTCTGTTGATCAATGTTTCTCCTTTTTCAGCATCTTCAGAATTTGAGGATCTGGCATCTTCATCTACATGTGCCACTCTGGCCTAGCCTTCATTCCTCCTATCTGTCCTTCCTTGGCATTAAGGACATTCAAATGCCCTATGACCTTCTTCTCCACAGTGAAAACATATTCCACGGAAGCCTCCTCTTCCTGAACCTTGTCCTCTTCCTCTTCCTCTTTGATCTCTATTATTTTGATCTTGGAAATGATTGGAATTGTTTCCTCTCTAATTTTGACTGCTACTGGCCTCATCCTTCTTTTTTGGATCTTCATTTTGGCCTCCATATGACCATCCACCAGATCATCCACCACGACCTCTTCCATTTTGTTTTCTCTCGAACTTCTTGTTCAGCTTTTCCTCTACTTTTAGGGCAAACTGGTATGCCTCTTCAATACTATTCATTCGAACCAGATTCAACTCCTCCTAAATGCTGGGCCTTAACCCATTAAGGTAACGGGAAAATTTCTCCTTATCAACTTCCACATGGCCTATTCTGATGAGGATTCGATAGAACTCCTCTGTATACTCCTAAACAGATCATCCTGCTTGCTTCAAACTTTGCATTTTCTTTAGTAGGTCAAGCTCATAATCAACAGGGATGAACTGTCACTTCAATTTATCCACCATCTGATCTCATCTTGTGATTTTATCTTTCCCTCTTCTATTTCTCTCTAATTGAATCTCTTACCACCAGATCTTCGCATGACCTTTTAGTTTGGCCTTCGTGAATTTGACCCTATCAGGATCCTCAATATCTTCATACTCAAAATATTCTTCACATTCATTAATCCAGTCAATCAACTCCTCTAGGTTAAGATTTCTTGAAAATGGAGGAACCTCAATCTTAGGTCTTTTCCCAATCTTGGAAATGGCCCAAAAAAGTCTTTCTTCCTCCTGGTTCACAACTTCGACTTCCCCTTCTTGATCTTCTTCTTCGACTTCATCCTCACTTTCATCTCTGACATTAAGATTCATTCCTCTGTGAATCTCTTCTTGCAATGCTCACACTTGTCTCTAGAGTGCTCTAACCTCAGGTGTTACAACACCAGCTCTTCCGCCACGTTCCCTTCATGTAAGCATTTTCATGCACACTGAAACCCTAACCACGGTCCTGGTGGAAACTGCCTCACAGTTGATGATCTTTTTACACACTCAAGAACTCCTGTTTTGATACCACTTGATGAAGGGTGCTCCCCTTAATACCACAAACACATAAAAGAATAGAGAAACAACAACAACAATATGTAAGAATAGAAAATTGGCTTCTTATTATCTCCACAAATGTGGAATTACAAACTTTCAAAATTACAATATGCAAAGACACATGGGCATTCCCTTACAATATTCTATAGGACAAAGCCTCAAATCAATACCTAGATCTACTACCCAGAACTGTCCTAGACAACACTATGGGCCTTCTTTATATAGACATTTTCCACCGCCTGAGAAGGTTCCAGAAATTTAGCCCTAAGGGCCAACCAAACTTAGAATTATTTTATTTTTCAATTTATTACATCAAAGTTGGCTCAAAATAACTTTTGAAACCCGAACATAAATTTTGAAGGAAAATTATTTTTCACCATTTCAAGTGGCCCAACTTCTGGAGACCATAAGTCATCACTAGTTGACCCGATTGACTATTATAACCCCATTTCAGAAATGCCACAAAATGCTCTACAGGCTTGACTCGCACAAGCACCTGTCACCTAAATTTTTGACCTCATTTGGGGCCTCTAAAGCCTTAAAAACTGAGTTCAAAGTTTCTGTACGCTGTTGCTAATACCAAAAATCTTCAATATCTTCAAAACTAGACCTGATCTAGCCATGAAACTTTGTTGGCAGCCTGATATGACTGAGATGAACCTCCACATGTAAAATCAGAACATTTCAAGATCATAAGACCTGTTGGGGATTTTTCTTGTGGGTCAGACTTGGCAAGGGAAAAGCCTTGATTCTCAGCTTAAAAGGTCTCCAAATTTGCAAGAAAAGCCCAACTAAATGAGGATTGGATAAGATCCTCCTTTTGCTTCAAGCTCCACAAAACTCAGGTGGGTATTGCCTACAAATAGGTTACTCTCTTTCAAGTAAACTATGAATAAGTGGATTATGTCTTCATTGTCATATTATTGAGTTTCTCAAACATATTTCATGGAATATGATTCTGAAAGCAACTGAGAATAACCTGTTGCAGAATGTGACTAATGAAACTCCAAGTGTGATAACATGAAAAATGGCATAAGGGTGATGAGTCCTTCTTTTTATGAGTAAAACTTAAGGAAGGCTAACTTTTGATTCACTCTTCAAGGAATCAACAACTGTGGACTGTAAAACATCAAGGACAGTCCTATTTTTAGGTACATGAACATGAAATGAAATGGTATTGGTATTGATGAATTTTGTGTTTGATGACTAAAAGGTGTTTGAATAATAGAGATCAGATTTGTGCCTAATACTTTGGGCAAAGAGTCTAACACAAATTAATAGGGGGATTTCTAGGAAATACAGTGATATGCCTTACAAACCACATACAATTTGGATAGTGTGCCTTACAAACTGTCCCCTCAATCTAGGTTTGCTACAATCAAAATCTCAACAGATGTGTTCATTCCCTGAAATTGCACATAAGGATTTAATCCTTTCCTTGAAAGAAACTCATACAACAATCTGATAGCTGCCTTACAACTAGTATGTTCTAGATGCCTTACAAATAGAGACATACAAGAATAAATACAAAGCAAAGAGATAATAACAAAACCAAGATAGAAATTGTATTGAATTTCATTGAATTGTATCAACACATACAAGTAAGCTCTTTACTCAAAATCATAGGATCAACAACTTGCTCTCAAAGTTTGTATTATCTACATTCAACCATCAAGAATATGGAACCAGAAAATAGAATCCCTTAGATTGCCAAAGACTGGAACCAGGAACCAAAGATTGGAAATCACAAAAAATAGGAAGACCAAAAATCTTGGAACCCCTCTCAGTCAAAAAAAAGCCACCATTTATACCACTAGCTGCCTTGGAAACCCAAAATAGGTTGCAACAAGCTATGGACAGCTAGGGCTAGGGTCAGGGTTTCACCCACCTAACCAATCACATTTACATAAAAATTTAAATTGTAGGGGAAGAACAAGAAACCACCCAGAGAGAGAGATCCCAAATAGATATGCCATCATGAAAAATCATGAAGCCAGTACAAAGCACCAGGGAAGCCACAAAAATTAGTACCAATCACCACCTACAAAAGCTTCTTGAGCTCAAAAGTGCACTTCACTAGGTACAAAACATTACTGCAATCAACCCACAAGACCATCAGACCAGACTGCAACACCTACCGCAACCAAAATGATCAAAATTAGCTGAGAAAAACATTCAATTTTGGTACCTCCTGTCGTAAAAAATCTCTACAAGTTCAAATGGTCACATTCATGGTGCCAAAAGTAAATCAGCGGTCTAAAATTAAATCTCGGCCAACTTTATATCAGCACCATAGATCTTCATGCCTTTCCCAGGCATCGACAAAATTAACCGCAACAAAAATCTTGGTTACACTTGTGCTTGGTCACATGATCGCAAGGCACCAAACTCACCCTTGCAATCACGTGACTGCAACCACTTCATCATGCAACACCAATCACAAACCATCTAAAAAGTCATCGGCCCCACCACCAGTCAGTGACCAATCAAAACCGAACAACTTGACAACACCGGAACAGTGGACCCACCTTAACTCCACAACCGCAATGTCCAAATAGTTGTCACATGATCGCATAGCAAGGAAAAGGGCTATGTGAACATGCGACAAGCCTCCATGTCAGCACCATGTCACCGCTCCCCACCAACATGGCACCCTTTTCGCATGATCGCATGGCCAAAAGATGGCCCTTGCGATCACTCGACAAGGCAACAAGACTGCCACATCATCCTCCTAGTCTAACATCGGGACCACTGCCCTCCCCACCAATGGGCCCCAACACAAGAAGTAACCATTCACATGGTCACATGTCAGAAATTTTTGATATGTGATCATGCGACAACCAATCATTTTAAAGCCCTTGAAGACCCGGGCCCACCATCTAGTCGAACTTGCGCAGTTAGGGAATGCCAACAAATAGGGCAGAAGTGCGAGGTCGAAAACACACAGGGTTTTCGACAAAAGATCAAAAACATCCAAGGTTTTCATGCAGACCAAAAGGTAGCAACGAGACTGAAAACATCATGGGTTTTCAAAAACATTGTGGGTTTTTGACACTTAGGTAGATTCTGAAATTGTTTCCTGCAGACCTTAAAACTTGAATATCTCCTTGGGTTTTGCAATTTAGGAGGTGCGATCTAAACTGGAGCAAGGTGACAACATGAAGAACATAGGGCTAAGAGCGCACACCATGAAACATTATGGATTTTCCTCGCACATTAAAACTGTGATTATAGGCCGGGTAGAGACAACTTTTACAAAACTTACAGGGAAGAGGTCATTTTCAAAAGATTTTTGCTATGACTGGAAAATGACCCAATAGTGGCTCTATCTGAGGATGTTGAAACACAAGTTTTAACAAGAACCAAAAGACTCTAGGATGTAAACCAAAAATAGCTCTAACCTAAAATAGGGAAAGAAACACACAAATAGAAAGGAAACAAATCTATAGAAAATTTACAGAATATTTAAACGTGCATGATAATCAAAAACTTAACTCAAGAAGGGTTTCAAGAATTTCCCATGCACTGGAAATTAAAAAATTTCACCATCCATGTTCTTCAATAAGTAGGAATCCTTCCTGAAGCTGTCATGAATCACAAAAGGACTGAGCCACAGTGATTCAAATTTCTTATGCTTCCCCTTATCCTCTGCTCTCACATTCCATTGAAGCACCCAATCATCTGCCTTAAATTTTCTTGTAGTTTCTCTTTTGTCAAATAGGTACTTCATCTTCTATTGCAATCTGATATTATTCTTTTGACTTTCTTTTCTTTGCTTGTCCAACTCAGTCAGCTGCATAATTTTGTTCTGCATTGGCTCTGTGACATCACATTCTTCATCCTGAATAAAATGATAAACTGGGATTAGATTGTTTATGGGCAGCCTTGACTACAAACCATATACAAGCTCAAAGGGAGACTTCCCAGTAGCTCTTTTCACTGTAACCCTATCAGCCCATAAAGCCAATCTCAACTTGGAATGCCAAGCTCTCTTATTCTTTTCAAGTGTTTTCTTCAAAATTGTCAGGATACTTTTATTGCTAGACTCAGCCTATCCATTTGCTTGAGGATGATAAGGAGATGAATAGGAAGTCATGATTCCATTATTTTTACAAAACTCCTTGAACTCATCTGATCTGAAACACATTGCATTATCTATAATCAACTTCACAAGAACACCAAATCTAGTCAAAATATTATCAAGCAAGAAATTAATCACCACTTTACTCATTGCCCCTTTTGTAGGAATGGCCTCTATCCATTTTGTGAAGTAGTCAGTTGCAACAAGAATATAATTATGTCCTCCACTAGATTTCTTAGTGAACTCACCTATAAAATCCATGCCCCACATAGAAAATGGTGCTTCAGCAGCTATTGGGTTTAATGACAGTGTTCCTGAGTACTTTAACTTTGAGGCAAATCTCTGGCAAGCCTCACACTTCCTAACATATTGGAATGAATCTTTAAACAAAGTGGGCCAAAAATATCCTACCTTTAAGATCTTGTGGGCAGTAATCCTTGCTGGATAATGACCTCCACAAACACCAGCATGCATTTCTCTTAAAACCTTCTCTGCCTGATGTGTGTTAAGACAAAACAGTAAGACTCCATCTCTATTTTTCCAATACAAGTCTCCCTGTATCAAAGTGTATTTCTGAGCTTGCAATTTCAAGGACCTTTTTTGGTTGTCAGTCATATATTCTGGGCATCTAGCATTCTTTATGAAGTACACAATATTAATATATTCAGGTTGCAATTCAATGCTTGCAATTGTCATATCAGGAATTCCTTCATTATTCACTTGGACTAAGTCCATGTTTTCTTCAGTCATCAATTTTGCTAGGCCTTGTCCTTTTACCAACTTAGTAATGTGAAGCTCCAGATTGAATTCTTGAATTCTAGTAATCCACTTGCATCTCTTACTAGTAACTTCAGATTGAGTAAGGACATCCTTAACTGCTACATGTGGGACATATGCAATGATTTTTGCACAAACCAAATAGGCCCTGAAAGACTTCACTACTTTTACTAGTGAATATGCCTGCTTCTCCATCATCTCATAATTTAATTCAGTAGCCTGCAAGGATTTACTAAAAAATGCAATTGGATGTTCAAAACCCTCACTGTCCTTTTGCAATAAAACAACAGCAATGGTGTGGAATGATGCAAAAGAGAGCAATGAAAAAGGCTTGGTATAATGAAGAGACCTAAGCACAGGTGCTTGCTAGACTACCTCTTTAATCTTATCAAATGCATCTTGAGCTTCTATAGTCCATTGAAACTTCACATCCTTTTTCAACAACTTCACCATAGGTTTGAAAATTTCAGCAAAATTTTCTATGAACCTTCTAACAAAATTGATCTTTCCTAAAAATGACTGCACACCCTTAAGATTTTTTGGTGTAGACACTTTCTTGATGGCTTCAACTCTTTCTGGATCAATTCTTATTCCATCTTTTGATACAATGTGTCCTAGCAGCTTTCCCTCTTTGACTGCAAAATTACATTTTTTAGGATTCAAGGACACACCATACTCTAGAGCTTTAACAAAAATCTTTTCTAGGTGTGAACAATGGTCAAAAGCCAACTTGGAATAAGCAGTTAGGTCATCTTGGTACACAACCATGAACAAGTCTATGTACTCTTTGAAAGCAACATCCATGGCTCTTTGGAAAGTTGATCCAGCATTTCTGAGACCAAATGGCATTCTGACATATACGTAAGTTCCCCAAGGTGTTGTGAATGCAATTTTGAATTGTTCAAATTCTTTCACCAACACTTGGTTATATCCGGAGAAGCCATCCATCATGGACAACAACTCACAGCCAGTGACTTTATGTAACATTGCCTCCATGTTAGGCAGTGAATAGTTATCCTTTAATGATGCAACATTCAAATTTCTAAAGTCCACACACAATCTAATGTCACCATTCTTCTTTCTAACTGGGAATAAATTAGATACCCAAGTTGAATGCCTTATAGGTTGAATTATTCCTGCATCACTCAACTTGACTAGCTCCTACTGCATCTTAGGAGCTAACAATGGATTGATGGGCCTTTGCTTCTGTCTGAATGGTTTAGCATCTTGCTTTAATGGAATTTCATGCTAGAAAAGGTCCTCTTTGTAGGCCTTTAGATCATCATAAGACCATGCAAACACATGCTTGTACCTCCTCAATAACTTTACCAAATTATCTCTCAGCTGAGGGGCTAATCCTTTTCCAATATAGACCATTTTAGGAGCATTATGTGATCCCAAATTCACTTCCTCAAGATCTTTTTTATTAGCATTACTTATTTTTGACAAATGATCACTTTGACTACCATACAATTCTTTTAGCTCAGTTAAGCCCCTAGGGATACTATTTGAATTCAACTGAATCACCTCATTTCCCATGACCATGTCCTTACCTTCAATTTCTTCAACCAAAGTTTTGCAGTCTATAGGTTGATCCTCATACAGGTCAAGACATTGAATAAACTTCAAAATTTCATGATCATCCTCAAAGACCTACCAATTGTAAATGTTGTCTGCAACAACTAGTCTACTTTTTACTTCTAGAATTGATATTCCAAACAAAGTTGAATCATCCCTTTTTAGAGCAACATTGGCCAAGAAATCAGCCATTATGTTACTGGATCTTTCTACCCAACATATATTGAAAGCATCAAACATTTCAATATGATCCCATACTACATGCTTATACAATTTTAATCTATCATTTTTGATAGTATATTTGGATTGGACTTGTGCCACCACAAGCTCAGAATCACCAAAAACCTTCAAACATTTTATCCCATGTTTGATAGTGATATTTAATCCCAAAGACAATGCTTCATATTCAACAGTATTATTTGTGCATTGAAAAGTCAATGAGAATGAATACTTGAAAGTACTACCTGATGGAGATATGAATAGGACTCTAGCTCCTGAACCTTCTTTTGAGCATGCTCCATCAAAATACATATACCATAGTCCATCTTGTTGTTCTTTTAATTCTTCAACCAATGGATCTACCTCTTCCACTGGTGGGACAGTCTCTTCTAACTTAAAACTCTCCATGTCAACATCCACACAACAATTTAAATGATCATCATTTATTTCAATCATATGCAGAGTTCTACTTTCTCTAGATACTTTCACATTGTCACCATCAATACTAAAAGTTGCAAAAGACAAATCACATTGGATACTACCTCCCATTTGAGCACTCTGTTTCCGTGACAACAACATCCCATAGTGAGGGGGAATATCTACCACCAAGACACTCATTGTCAACAACCTCTCAGGGAAAGCCGTCAACCTATAAGGAAGTGCTTTTATAGTACCAATAACAGGGACCTCTCTTGAATCCATAGCCTGACATCTACCATGAGGTGTATCAACTTTCAGACCCAAGGATCTCATTATTTCTGCAGGCATAATAGTATTAGAGGCTCCTGAATCAATCATACAGTTTCTTAACAACTTTCCATTTACTATCAAGGATAGAAAGAAAAGATCCACTGTTCCTATCATATTATTTGCAACATTACCATCCAAATAAATTTGATGGATCTTAGAGATGATCTCCCCACAATGGTTCTCAATTGAATCACTTCCTGCTGCAGCCATTTCACTAACCTTGGTGGCATCTTTGGCATCAGAAGAAAAAGCTCCTTTCACCCAACTCAAAGCCTTAACTTTATGCTCCTCTATCCTCATCATTTCTAACAAGGGGACCTTGACAGTGATTTGCGACAACAATTTTCTCATGTCAATGGGAACATATTTTGAATCTGCAAGATCATGCCCAATGGCAGTGACCTCTTTATCCTTTTCGAGTGTAATCAGATTAGGACTATCTTTTCTCTAAATTTTCACTTCCTTTTGCAAAGAAGGTATAGTATCTACAAGAGGTTTAGCCTTTACCTTGTAAGCCACAATTGGCTTTGTGAAAGTGACATTTTTCCTCACTTTAGTTTTGTCAGCAGTTTCTACAACCTTTTTCTTACTTTGGGCTTGTTTTTCATCCTTTTCTATTTTCTTAATGAAAATCCCCGCAGGCCTTCCATTTGGACTACCCACCACCCTATTTCTCAAATTATAATTTCTTTTGACTTGAGAAACCATGTCCGCTGTGATTTGTGCAATTTCTTCATCAAAAGGTCTTCTCAACATTACTGTGTCATCACTTCTTAGAGTATTGCACTAAACTACGTCAAGGTGATTGTCTTCTTCATCAAAAAACACTTGTTGATGGTAAGCCTCATTTCTGATTTGAGAACTCTCAACATCTTGATCCTCATCTTCTTCTATAGAATCCAAATCATCATGTATGTATGAAGAAATCATACCACACCCTTGATCATCATAAGACTCATGATTGTCATTGTCTTGATCTTCATCTGCAGCAATATTTTGAGCAATAACACAATAATAAGGATCATGAGGTGATTGACAAACACTACACCATGGGAAATCATCATTCATATTCACTATGTTTCTATGCAAGGGGTCAAGAGTCTTTTCATTTGGTTTTTCCTTTCTTTCAGGGAGCACTGGCTTTCCATCTTTCCACTGAGTATTATAGGGATAGTTCTACATTCTTGGGAACTTGTTAAAGTTATTAAAAGATGGCCTGTCATTTCCTTGCACTCTATTATTTCTTGCTTTGCCAAGCCTTAAGTCTTTTATTGCTTTCAGGATTTGCTTCAAACTATCCTCATCTTTTGGCTTTACATCAGGTTTCCTAGACTCCTTTCTGTTCGAGACTGAAGGCCAACAATCCTCTCTCCTTCCCAACTTCCTTGATATCCTTCTATTTCTCTCTATATCGATAGCCAACTTGTAAGCTTTTGCAAGATTCCTAGGGTTCTTATCTCTCAACAAGTATCCCATTTTTGAATCAAAAGCATTCAGGTATGTGACAAGACATACCCTGTCATCCAATCTGATAACTTGCAACAATTTATGCATAGCTTTTTGAAATTTGACATTGAACTCAACAACATCCTCATTTGAATTCTTCTTGATGTTGTTAAACTCATTGAGCATGAAGCCCTCATGGGTCTTGTCACCGTACTGTTCCTTGAAAAATTGACTAAACTGATTCCATGAACATATGCTAGCACGAGGCAAATTCCTAAACCAATCTCTAGCATCTTCAATCAGAGACTGAACAAAAAGTTTCATGATCACATCATCGGGCTCAATATTGTAGTCATCTATTATGTCAATGAAACTTTTCAAATGTTCTTCACATGAAACTGCATTACTTCCGTTAAATTTTGGAAGCTTCTTCCTAATTTCATCAGGGATAGGATTTGAATAACCAGGAATCCCATTAAAACACCAATTGTTTATGCCTCTCATGGACAGGACCTATTTGAGATGGGTTACCACCTAGAGATGCAGTAGTTTGAGTATTAGAAATAGTAGAAGTCGTAGGCATACCTAAAGTGTTGGCAGTATTGAACACATTTGCTGCTTGTGCTTGAGAAGTGAAAAGAGTATTGGCATGTCCAGAAGATTGCTTAACGAAATCAATCTTCTTCTTCATTTCAGCAGCAGTGGCTTCAAGCTCTACCTTTTCTAACTCTTTTGCCAACAATTCCTATCTTCTCTTTGCTTCTTCCAAATCAGCATCTAACCTTGCTGCTTGATCCATGGATTTCTTTGCATGATTTGGTTCATTTATTGAAACTCCTACAACCTTTTGTTTGCCTTTGTCTCTAGGATTTCTTACTTCATAAATTTGTTGGACAACAGGCTGATCTTCTACTTGCTCTATCACATGATCTTGATTTATGGCCTCAAGATCTAGCAATTGTTTTTTAAATTGCTCAGCTCTGATCATAGCATGTTTGATTCTCTCTTCTTTTTCCTTGTCTCTTTTTTGTATTAGATGGATTTGTTCTTGGACTTTCCTCTCCAACTCATAGACTTCTTCAAAAATTTCTTCTGATTCAAGAAGAGTAGTCTTAGATTCAACATCTCCTACTTGAACCTCATCCTCATATTGGTTCAAGCCCAAATCATCAGCCTCCTCATACTTAGAGGTATTCCCTTCTTGATTGACCTGAGTAGACTGGATTTTTTCCTTTTGTCTTGTATTTTCTCTATGTTTCTGAGCATGAAACATATTCCTGTTCTTTCTTCCTCTCCTTGTCTGACTGGGTCCAGAAGTACTTGGAATACCTTCTTCCAATCTATCCTCAGGAAGCTTATTTCTCTGAGACCTAGTAGTTCTGCGACTCATCTTGTGGATGATTTTTTGACCAGTACTTCTGTAAAGATTGTTAGAGTCGCCACCCCAAAGCTTGGGAATTTTTTCTTTGAAATAAAAATAACAATGGTAACTAGCTGGTTTGTATAGGACAGGAGCACTGCTTCAACCAATTCCTATAATTTAGCAAAATATTTCTTTACAACTCCCCAGCAGAGTCACCAATTTTGTTGGGGATTTTTCTTGTGGGTCAGACTTGGCAAGGGAAAAGCCTTGATTCTCAGCTTAAAAGGTCTCCAAGTTTGCAAGAAAAGCCCAACTAAATGAGGATTGGATAAGATCCTCCTTCTACTTCAAGCTCCACAAAACTTAGGTGGGTATTGCCTACAAATAGGTTACTCTCTTTCAAGTAAACTATGAATAAGTGGATTATGTATTCATTGTCATATTATTGAGTTTCTCAAACATATTTCATGGAATATGATTATGAAAGTAGCTAAGAATAACCTATTGCAGAATGTGACTAATGAAACTCCAAGTGTGATAACATGAACAATGGCATAAGGGTGATGAGTCCTTCTTCTTTTTATGAGTAAAACTTAAGGAAGGCTAACCTTTGATTCACTCTTCAAGGAATCAACAACTGTGGACTGTAAAACATCAGGGACAATCCTATTTTTAGGTACATGAACATGAAATTAAATGGTATTGGTATTGATGAATTTTGTGTTTGATGACTAAAAGGTCTTTGAATAACAGAGATCAGATCTGTGCCTAATCCTTTGGGCAAAGAGTCTAACATAAATTAATAGGGGGATTTCTAGGAAATACAATGATATGCCTTACAAACCACATACAATTTGGATAGTGTGCCTTACAAACTGTCCCCTTAATCTAGGTTTACTACAATCAAAATCTCAACAGATGTGTTTATTCCCTAAAATTGCACATAAGGATTTAATCCTTTCCTTGAAAGAAACTCATGCAACAATCTAATAGCTACCTTACAACTAGTATGTTCTAGATGCCTTACAGATAGAGACATACAAGAATAAACACAAAGAAAAGAGACAATAACATAACCAAGATAGAAATTGTATTGTATTTCATTGAAGTGTATCAACACATACAAGTAAGCTCTTTACTCAAAATCATAGGATCAACAGCCTACTCTCAAAGTTTGTATTATCTACATTCAACCATCAAGAATATGGAACCAGAAAATAGAATCCCTTAGATTGCCAAAGACTGGAAGCAAGAACCAAAGACTGGAAATCATGAAAACTAGGAAGACCAAAAATCTTGGAACCCCTCTCAGTAAAAAAAAAGCCACCATTTATACCACTAGCTACCTTGGAAACCCAAAACAAGTTGCAACAAGCTACAGACAGCTAGGGCCAGGGTCAGGGCTTCACCCACCTAACCAATCAAATTTACATAAAAATTTAAATTGCAGGGGAAGAACAAGAAACCACCCAGAGAGAGAGATCCCAAATAGATATGCCATCATGAAAAATCATGAAGCCAGTACAAAGCACCACGGAAGCCATGAAAATGAGTACCAATCACCACCTGCAAAAGCTTCTCGAGCTCAAAACTACACTTCACCAAGTACGAAACATTACTGCAATCAACCCACAAGACCATCGAACCAGACTGCAACACCTACCGCAACCAAAATGATCGAAATCAGCTGGGAAAAAAATTCAATTTTGGTACCTCCTGTTGCAAAAAACTCTCTGCAAGTTCAAACGGTCACATTCATGGCACCAGAAGTAAATCGACGGTCTAAAATTAAATCTCGGCCAACTTTATATCAGCATTGTAGATCTTCACCCCTTTCCTAGGCATCAGCAAGATTAATCACAATGAAAATCTTGGTTACACTTGTGCTTGGTCGCATGATCGCAAGGCAGAGAATAAGTTAGATTTGGGTCTAAGAGAAGACCTATTGAACACTATGTGTGTAGTAAAAAATCTCAAAGTTTCTATCTCTCTCATAATAGGTACCAACATTCTAAATTTGTGATGGACATTTGTGACTCCCATGTTCCCAAATTTTGGTAATAAGTTCTCAAATGAGGGAAAAATAATTATGAAATAAAATATTTCATGACACTTAGGATATTTTATAACTCAAATAAAGGTTAATTTCTAATAAAATTAAGGCCCTTACATAAATATCTCATGTAAGATAGACATAGGAGGTGGTGGGAGACAAGGTTTTGGGGTCACTCCTACACTTGCCCTTTTTTTTATAATACTTGTGATGTTACTTTTTTAACTCATATTAACTTTGTGAACCCTAAAATTTATGACCAGATATCAACATATATTGATGAATAATTAATGTTATTGTTACATGGAAATGTGGAAAAATTTAATGTTAAAAATATTAGATAAAATCTTTATGATATCTTTATTTTTCCTTAGTTAATGGTCAACATTTTAGATTCTGTAAATATTATATAGTTTCTCTTTCTATGATTGTATCATAATAGAAACATCATCTCTTTGTAATTTATAAATGATTGCTTGATCATTCATTCAATACATTCATTTTTTTACCAATTACATTCATAATACGATATTAGAGTAGTGATAATATTTTTTTTAAAAAATTATAGTTTATAAAATTTTTAAAATTAATTTCTTGGCATCTAGGGTTTTTTGGCTACCACTTTTTAGGGATGAATGTTGTTTCTTTCGATTCCAAATGATTCGAAATCTTGACCTTGCAAAACAAAACATGATTTTTTGTTTTCTTAAGTCTTATGTTCATTTTCTTTGGTTAGTCGACCATTTCTCTACAAATAAAAACATGTTTTTGTTTTTTTCTAGTCTTCTCATAGTCATTTTTTCCTATGCTTGCAATTTCTCTATGGCTCAAGCTCTTTTCCCATGTGTCACCAGTCCTCTTTAGGTGTTTCTTTTTATCTGCATCATAATTTTCATGTTTTTTTTGTCATTCTTTTGTAAATCGATGACCCTTCTTCTTCTCGATGACTCTTAACCTTCCATATGACCCTTTATGGGTTATTTATCTGCGATAGTTAACCTTTTTTGTAAATCATACGATCTTTGTTTTGGTTATTTTTGCAAATGGGGTTTCCTTAGTTTTTTAGCTCGCATTTATAGCATTTCATGGTGTTTTTTTGCTTCTTCATTTTTTTGCATGCCACACTTCAGACATATCAAACATGACCTAGGTTTTCAGTGACAAGCCTTTGTGCATTATGATCAAATTTTTTTATATTCAACTTTGTCTTAGGGCTCATTGTTTTCAACCAAGTTTTTTTCTAAAATCTTCTAATTTCTTAGTTGGAGAAATTTTTTAAGCTACATATTCTTGTGGGCTTTTCGAGATTTCTAGGTCTTTGCCAAAATTTTCTAGGTTTTGTCAAAAATATGTACCTCAAGAATTGTGCCAATTATACTTCATTTTTTTGAAGTTTTTACCTACATCTTCCTTTGGTCTTGCATTGGGATCTATGTCTTAGATAGAAGAATATATTTATTTTCATTGTTCAAAAAATGAAGGAAGAGGATATGGTAGTCATAACCCTGAAAAGTATATCTAGATCCTATGAGAAATTCATAGAGATACTCAACATTACTTAAAGTTTTCAGAGTTATACACAAAACTTCTTTTGTAGGATCATAGGAAAGAACAATTTGGTAACAGTGCAACATCCTTTGTAGGACAAGCCTTCACATCCCAATCCTTTCAAAAGGATCAAGGAAAAGCGTAATCCTCTAAGTAGAAAGGTTTCAATCAGCCTTATGATAGATCAAATATGAATAAATTTCAAGCTAGGGTTCCCAAAACATCATGCTTATCCTCCCTCCTATGATTAGAGCTCCTTAACATAATGGACAACCAAGGTAAGAGTTTGATGAAACTGCAATAGGGTGCCTGGAGCATCCTTCCTTTCTAATCCCAAGGGTAGGGAATCCTTGTGCCTCTTTGGCCTCATGGGACTATTCATCACACCATGAGTTGGTGTACTTAGAAGAAGACCTCACAAAAAAATTAAAGACTTTGCACATTATGGACAAGAACTATGATCTTGTTGCAAAAGAAACTAAGAAGGCATTTGAGACAATTTTTCTAAACAGACACATGTTCCCTCCTACTATGTCCACAACACAAGTGCCAAAAATGGTTGAAAAATAATCAAAGACCATAAATATACCATCTACAGGTGCACAAGATTCAGCGCATACAATTGATACACCCATAGAGGCAGAAAAGTTTGTGTCCATGTCAGAGACACTCAAAGATGACTCAATTTTTATTGACAATGTAAAAGTTACTATGGCAGCCAGAGAAATGGATTTGGACAAGTTTTAAGAAGCATTTTTAAACACAGAAGAGGTTGAAACTCTTTGCAGTAAACTCCTCCCAATCAACAAGAAGAAATGATTGAGGATATAATAGATGAAAAAGAAGAAAGATGATAGAAAAAGAAACTGAGAAAGAGAAAGAAAAAATAGAAAAAGGAAAAGGAGGATAAGAGGTAAAAAGAAGTGAGAAAACAAATGAACCATCACTTGAAATGCTAATCAAGGTAAAACAATATGTAATGGATAGTACACCTATCACTCCACTACCATCACCAACATTGTTTTCAAGTTTGACACCTGACATAACTAGTTTGGATTCTTGGGGAGAAGAAGACCTAATCAAGATTAGTGTCTTAGCTATGGAAAAAGCCAAAGAGAAACAAGTAGTGAGGAATCCCCTATTTGTTGAGTCTGTAAACATATTGAATAGTCTATTGTCCTCAAACAAGAAAGTGTCCAAGGTTAGTAGAGTTGATGATGTTAGCAACATGCTCACCGCCTTTAAAACTAACTTTGCTAGCTTGGAAGCATCTGCATCTCAAGTTTAAGAAGATAAGTATAGAGAGAAAAGGCTCAATGAATTGGTTAGTAACTTCTCACTTGACCTTAGTTCACTCAAAGTTGGACAAGCAACTTTGAAAGAGTTTGCAGAAAAAAGGAAGAAATATCATTGCTGACTATATGGATCAAGACAAGTTAAATAATGACCATTTCAAGAAGATAAAAGAGGTAGAAGATATGATAGAGAAAGTAAAGAAATCATTGAAAGACCCATTTAATGATATAAATATGTGCAATAATGTATATTAAGGAAAAATTGACAAGATTGAGAAGGCAGAAAAGGAAATGTCAAAAATAAGGGCTAGGCAAACTCAACTTAGAAATGCTCTTGTGTCCTCACTAGATATACTTAATTAGAATATCAAGGAGATTGATGCCACCATGGTGACATATGATCAAGGTCCTAGCACAGACTTGGAGAAGATGGAGAAGCTATAGTATGCACTATGCGCCCAACTCCAGATTGTTAATTCACTGATTACATTTTGGAAGAAAGAGATCCAAAACTTACAGATAGCATATCTGGATGTTCTCTCACTGTAAGTATTTGTAGATACAATTTTGAAGAACCTTTTTCATTAATGTCAAAGGGGGAGTATTTATAGAATATGGAGTTATAGATATATAAAGAAGATGTACAGTAAAGAATATAAAGGGATATAAGATAGAAGTTTTTGTATTAAGGGATAGTTAGCAACTTTTCCATATTCCTTTGTTGCCATCAATGACAAAGGGGGAGATTGTTGGAAAGTTGACTACACTAGTGTATATGACTTAATATAGTGTTTTCATTATGACAAAAAAGTCATATAGTGTTTTAGAGTTAGCACACTTGATGAGAAGATAAGAAATTAGCTAAGTGTTGAAGACTGGACAATGTATAGAGTACCTAAATATTAGGGCATCAACGCATGTGCATACAACATAATTTTGGTATGTTCCCTAGAAGTTAAGTTGGTAACATCATATTCATGCTAATTCTAAGAGCGCATGATCAAAAGATCCAGTATGAGGAAGATACAAAGAGTTCAAGTTGCACAGACAGTGAATGCCAGAAAAGAACAGAGCAAGTAACTGATTGTTGGTATTTTGGTTTCTGGTTATATTATTATGTTGTAAAGGCTATACACCTATTTTAATTAGGTTTCCAACATGTAATTATGTTTTTTCTAAACACGCTTGAGCCAATTCAATTGGGAGCATTGTATGTAATCGGTTAAAGGGCCAACCTAGTTATTTGTTTTGTATGCAAATATAAATATGAGATGTGCCCATTGTAATAGGTATGAGAGTTGATATAGAGTAAAGATAAGTAGAAAATAAGTGTGAAGAGTTGATAAGATGTATTAGAGCTTTGCAATAGGTCAAAGGATCAGTGCATCAAAGGAACTGATTAGACAAGCAGTGTCATAGTGACAGTTCATCCAGCAGATATAGTGTGTATCTGAGATCAGAAGGTTGTAGCCTTCACCACTTGAGCAGTGAGCTCTAGGATAGTGCATCCACACCCCTAATGGAGTTTATTGTAAAATAATCCTAATAGGGTCTGACCCTTGAAAAGGTCACTGTACTGAACACATTGTAAAGCAACTCCTAACAGGGTTAAGGATCTTCTAACAAGGATCATAAAACACTAGTACAGAATATTAGTGGGTGTTAATTCCAACCAGGGTTTTCACCTATTTGGGTTTCCCCATAACCATATTTGTGTTACATGTTGATTTCATGTTTCATGTTTATGTTGATGTTCATTTCAGTATTTAAATATTCAAGTTAAGTTTAAGAATAAAGTAAAAAGATAAAATACAATGAACACTAATTCACCCCCCTTCTTAGTGTTCCCATTCCTAAAAATAACTACATTTATACAAGAGGCTTCCAAACTGACTCGACCTTTAGATCCACAATCAATGGAAGAAATGGTCAGATCTAGGACCACACGCTTCCCAATGATTGATGCCAGTAATAAATCTATGACCCATAATCAATGCATATGTCAGCCTCAACAAAAACTCAAAATAAACTACTTGGTAAATGAGGATGACCGAGCAATAGACAAGCATCATCGAGCATTAGAGAAATAACCGACCACCTAGGAGATAACCGACCATACTCAGTAACCAAAGGAAACTGATGAACTACCGACCAACTCGGTCAAAGAAGGAACCAAGCAACACAGAAAAACTTCAAAATCTTTTTGGTGACACAGGATTGCCAAGGACCCAAGATGCTCTTGCATCAAACACTTGGGGTTGTTTGAAATGATTCTCCAAATCATGAAATAGATATGGTCTGAGCTGCATCTAATTCAAACTATGAAATCCATGAACTATCTTCAATCAGTCTGTTCTTCCACTTTACTAGATATTCCATATATTGTTTACCTCTTGTACTCTTGCCAAATCTTTGCTCCAAAATATACTCAATTTCTTCTTTCTGCTTCTTAGGATATTCCATCGGTTCTGCCATGTCTTCATCAGGTTCATGATACTCATACAAATCAACAATGTTGAAAATCAATGATATGCCCATGTCATCAGGTAACTCAATCTCATATCCATTTCCACTGTCAAATTTCCTCAAAATCTTGCAAGGTCCAAACATCTTCATCTTCAGCTTCCCATATGTTCCAACTAGAAATTGACCTTTCTTCAAATGAACCATCACTTCATCACCAACATCAAAAGTCTTATGTCTCCTAGATCTATCAACTCTATCTTTATATTTTTGATTACTATCTTCCAGCTTCAGCTTCACATCTTCATGCAATGTCTTCATGTACTCAGCAAATTTTACTCCTTTAGCACTTCTCTTACTTTCATTAGCAATATCCCTCAAATCAGATATGCCTCTTGGCTGTATGCCATTCACAATCTCAAATGGTGTTTTTCCAGTACTCCTATTCATTGAATTATTGTATGCAAACTCTACTTGTGCTAACACAGAATCCCAATTACTCAGTGTGTCTCCAACTAAACATCTCAAAAAATTTCCCAAACTTTTGTTCATGACTTCTGTCTATCCATCAGTTTGTGGGTGAAATGTAGAACTATATTTCAACTCAATACCAAAATTCTAAAGGGTTTTCCAAAAGTATCCAATAAATTTACTATCTCGGTCAGAGCTAATACTCCTTGGTAATCCATGCAATCTGACAATTTCCTTAAAGAAAAGATCCACTACATGTACTGCATCTAATGTCTTTCTACAAGGTATAAAATGTGCCATCTTAGAAAATCTATGTACAACAAGAAATATAGTTTTAGCCATAGCATTACAAATTGAACTGAAATTCCTTATGAACTTTCGATAAAAACTTGCCAAACCATGAAATGATCTTACCTCACTAGCATTCACAAGTGTAGGCCAATTCAAAATAGCTTCAACCTTTTTAGGATCCATCTTCAAACCATGAGCTAAAATCACAAATCCCAAATAAACAATCTCCTTTTTCATTAATGAACACTTTTTTAGATTTGTCAACAACTTTTCTTGTTTCAATCTCTACAAAACTTATCTTACATGCAACAAATGTTTTTCTCTGGTCTTACTGAATATCATAATATCATCAAGATATACAATCACAAACTTACCCAAGAATTTCTTCAAAACTTCATTCATTGGCCTCATAAAAGTACTTGCATTAGTTAAATCAAAAGGCATAACCAACCACTCATACAAACCTTCTTGTCTTGAAAGAAGTCTTCCATTCATCACCTTCTCTGATTATGATATGATGATACCCACTTTTCAAATCAATTTTGGTAAAATACTTTTCTCCAGTCAAACTATCCATTATATCATCCATTCTTGGTATAGGAAACCTGTACTTCATTGTTATCTTATTGATTTCTCTAGAATCAGTACACATTCACCATTCTCCATTCTTCTTTGGTGCTAATACTGCCAGTACTACACAAGGACTCAAACTTTCTTTGATCAAACCTTTCTCCAGCAACTCTTGAATTCGTCGATTCAATTCCTGATTCTTGGTAGGTGTCAATCGATGAGGTTCTTTATTCAGTAAACTAGCTCCAGGGATAAGATCCATACAATGATGAATGCTTCTTTTCAGTGGCAAACCATTAGGTACATTATAAAAAATGATTTCACTATACTTGATGAGTATCTTATCAATCTCCTCAGGAACACTATCCTCTATTTTATTACTTGGTTTTTTACAAATCACAACAAAACATACATCGTTCTTCTTCAAATATTTGACAAACTTTCTTCCTTCCATCAAGCAAACTTTCACAGATGTGCAAACATTACTAATAGGTTCTTCCATCAAAGGTAATAGGATTTGTTTCTTTCCATTAGCCACAATAGTATACTTATGTAATCTCCCATCATATATATCATGTCTATCATATTGCCAAGGTCTACCCAACAAAATATGACAACAATCCATAGGCATCTACTCAATTGCAATTTTGTGACCATCTCCTTAGATGCTAGATTCTTTGAGCTACCATTGTCAATGATTACCTTCCAAAAATTTTCAGAAACTCTACATCTAGTCTTGAACAAACTTTTCCTTACCGAATCTTCCTTTTTACCTTCATTCCATAGTGCTCTCCTTACCATCATGTTATTTTCCTTCTCAGGTTCATTTGGTGACTCTTCTTGCACCAATGCATTTCTATTGCTACCAGCCTTCCTACTAGCATGTGTACATTCAAAAGATCAATGTCCTTCTTCTCCACAATTGTAACAAGTTCCTCAGAAATTACCTCTTCTATAACCACCTTGGTAGTTACTACCTTTGCCTCTAGATGAACTTTCACCTTTCCACTCGGTCTTTCCTTTATCCAGATTTGTCTTTTTAGGTTCAGATCTGCCATTTTCACCATTAGATCTACCTCTTCCTATAGGGAATCTACCACCTCTTCCTCTTTGTCTCTAATCATGTTTTTTGTTTAATTTCTCCTTGGATTTCAATGCAAATTGATAAGCCTCTTCAATGTTCTCTATCTTGACCAAACTAATTTCCTCTTGGATGGAAATTTTCAAACCATTCAGGTATCTAGCAATTCTTTCCATATCATCTTCATCATGTACAAATCTGATATCTAATCTATAGAATTCCTCAGTATATTCTTTTACCAAGCTATCTTTCTACCTTAGACTTTGCATTCGCCAAACTAGGTTAATCTGATAATCACAAGGTAAAAACTTTCCTTTCAATTTATTCACTATTTTATTCCATACCTTGATTTTTTCTTTTCCTTTCCTCTTTCTGTCTAACTACAAATGTTCCCACCATAAGGGTGCATGGATTTTCAACTTTGTGCTTACAATTTTCACCTTTTTGTCTTCAGGGACATTTTCATACTCAAAATACTTTTCCATCTCAGTGATTCAATCTACCAATTCATGAGAATCCAATTTTCCACCATATTGAGGAGGGTTAAAATGTGGTGTCAACTTCAAACTTGTCAAAGATTTCAAAAAAAATTCTTCACCTTGATCCATCACCGGTGTAGGTTTTGCATCACCTTGTTCCACCTCAACTTCATCATCACTAACATCCTCAAGATGTCTGCTTATTCTTTGGGCTATTTCAATAGCTTCCAATCTAGCAGCAATTTATTTCAACATGTTTGATAATCTTGGATCCACATCTCACCTCCCACAAACTATCTTGGAAATCCTCTACAATTGCAGGTCAGATCTCAATCTACCACCCCACAACAAATCAACTAGGGTTTCACAAGAAGAAACCTACAAACCTAGATCTGCAGACGTAGATCCAGATCTCACGTCACTCTAATACCACCTGATGCAAGGGCAGGGACCAAGTGGGGCCAAGCAATAGAACATCCTAATGATCCAGCCTACTCCATAACACACAAAAGCAACAACAACAAAGTGAGAGAGAGAATGCCGGATCTTGTATTAATTTTCATAAAATAGGTTCATACATGTTGGGTTGTAAGGCCTTCCTAGTTATAGTCAGATATTACAATGAATTATAGAAGTCCTCAAACATGTGAGGATTTTCCAACTTGATGCAAGGTAAAGTCTCAAGAGGGACCAAACAATGACACACATTAATGATCCAGCCTGCTCAACAACATGCAGAAGCAACACAACAACAATGTGAGAGAGAGAATGCAACATCTTTCATATATTTTCATCAAATGGATTCATACATGTTGGGCTGTAAGGCCTTCTTGGTTACAACCTAATATTACAATGTATTACAGGAGTCCTCAAACATGCAAGGATCTATCAGAAAACTCCAATCTAATCTCTTCTATCTTCTATCCAAAAAACTCCTCCTAACTTCTAACCAAACAAATACATTTATACAAGAGTCTACCAAACTGAGTTGGCCTTCAGATCCAAAATCAATAGAAGGAACAATTAGATTTGGGACCACATGCTTCCCAATGATGGATTTCGACATTAAATCCATGACCCAAAATAAATGCACAAGTTGGCCTCAACAAAAACTTAAAATAAACTACTCAGTAAACAAGGATTATTGAGAAATAGACAAGAATCACCGAGCGCTAGTGAAACCAACCAACCACCTAGGAGATAACCAACCATACTCAGTAACCAAAGGAAACTGACCAACTCAGTCAAATAAGGAACTGAGCAACAAAGACAAACTTCAAATTCTTTTTGGTGACACAAGATTGCCAAGGACCCGAGATGCTCTTGCATTATACACCTGGGGTTATTTTGAAATGATTCTCTGAATCATTTGGTAGGTATGATCCGAGCTGCATCCAACTCAGATTGTGAAATTCATGAACTATCTTCCATCGGTCTATTATTCCATTTTACCAGATATTCCATATACTATTTACCTCTTGTGCTCTTCCCAACTCTTTGCTTCAGGATCTGCTCCACTTCTTCATTCTACTTCTTAGGATATTCTATCAGTATTGCCACTTCTTCATCAGGTTCATGATACTCATACAAATCAAAAATGTTGAAAATTGGTGATATGTCCATGTCATCAGGTAACTCAATCTCATATGTGTTTCCACTGTCAAATTTTCTCAAAATTTTGCAAGGTCCAAACTTCTTCATCTTCAAATTTCCATATGTTCCGATAAGAAATCGACCTTTCTTCAAATGAACCATCACTTCATCACCAACATCAAAATTCTTGTGTCTCCTTGATCTATCAACTCTATCTTTGTATTTTTTATTATTGTCTTCCAGCTTTATCTTCACATCTTCATGTACCCAACAAATTTTACTACTTCAACACTTCTCTTATTCTCATCAGTAATGTCTCAAATCAGATATACCTCTCGATTGTATACCATTCACAATCTCAAATGGTGTTTTCCCAGTACTCCTATTTACTGAATTATTGTATTCAAACTCTTCTTATGCCAACACAAAATCCCAATTACTCGGTGTGTCTCCAACTAAAGATCTCAAAAGATTTCCCAAACTTCTGTTCACAACTTCTATCTATCCATCGGTTTGTGGGTGAAATGTAGAACTATATTTAAATTCAGTACCAAATTTCTTCCAAAGAGTCTTCCAAAAGTATCCAACAAATTTACTGTCTCGGTCAAAGATAATACTCCTTAGTAATCCATGCAATCTCACAATTTCCTTAAAGAAAAGATCTCCTACATGCACTGCATCTGATGTCTTTCTACAAGGTATAAAATATGTCATCTTATAAAATCTATCCACAACAACAAATATAGAATCATTACCTCTTACTATCTTCGGTCAGCCAAGAAAAAAATCCATATTGATGTCAATCCAAGGTTTCTCAGGTACAACAATCAGTGTATATAATCCAGTATTTTGACTTACTCCTTTTGCAACTTGGCAAACTCCACAACTTTTCACAAATTTCTGAACATCTTTATACAACTACAGCCAAAAGTACTTCTCCTTAAGAAAATTCCATATTTTATCAAAATCAAAATGTCTAGCCAACCCACTACTATGCTTCTCCCTTATCAGATTAGTTCTCATTACTCCTCTCAGTATACACAACTGAATACCTTTAAACAACATACCTTCCTAAATAAAATATTCATCCCATTTAGTATCTTGTTGATCTTGAATAGGTGCTCTGCACTTTCTCCATGGCTCAGAAAAATCATGGTCATTTTCATACAAATCTTTCATCGCATCAAAACCAATAAATTCAATTTTTATCTCGGTCATCAAAGATCTTCTTGTACTCAATGCATCAACAACTTGGTTCGTGACTCCACTCTTATGCTTTATCATAAATGTATAACTCTGCAAATACTCAACCCATTTCATATGTCTCTAACTTAACTTACTCTAACTACCCAAATACTGTAAAGCCTTATGATCAGTATACAACACAAATTCACTCGATATCAAATAATTTTTCCATTTCTTTAGTGCTTGAACAATAGCATAGATTTTTTTTATCATACATGGAATATTTTCTTCTAGCATCATTCAACTTTTCACTAAAGAAAGAAACAGGTTTACCTTCTTGACTTAATACAACTCCAATTGCACTTCCACTTGCATCATGTTCTACTTGAAATACCTTATTGAAATCAGGTAATCCCAAAATAGGAAATTCAACAACCTTCTACTTCAGTGTCTCAAAAATTTTATTAGCTCCATGTGTCCACTTGAATTCTCTTTTGTCTCCTCTCATAGTCTCAGTCATAGCATTAAAAATTGAATTGAAAATCCTTATGAACTTTTGGTAAAAACTTACCAATCCATGAAATGATCTTACCTCACTAGTGCTGGTCTACTTTTCCCCACTATCAGGTTTACACTATGATTGAAAAACTTGTTAGTAACCACTCCAAAGTCTGTTAGGAAAAAGGGCCAAATGATGAGGATTGAAAGATATCCTCCTTCTTCATTGAGCTCCACATCACTCAAGCAGGTATTGCCTTATCTGCACACATGTAACTTCATATGCCAAACAAAAGGCCTACAGATATATTATTGTGGAATAGTTTTTAGATCCCTATAGATATCCTATACCCCAATGAAACCATGACCTTATGCAATAGTCCTACTTGCATAGAATGAATCTAAAAACTAGAATGGACCTCTACTACCTACTACCAACATGAAAGGGAAAGGTGTTTCATTTCAATGATGGATGTTGAGTTGAATGGACCCTTGAAATACCCTAAGTCTCTCATAGACCAGTACCTTATCCAATGGGAAACCGAGTCAAATACCTCACTACAACAAAGAGCTATGAAACAAGAAGAAAAAACATTCAAATATGTTGATGTCTTACATCAAACATACACCACCGATCAGACCATACTTGAACAATCTACCTGTGTACCCAAATATGCTATCACCTATTCAAAGGATTTTAACCCTCCCCTTAGAAGAGATATATAAATAAGTAATACATTAATCAACATCCACTAAAAGACAAACATTAAATACCCTTTATACCTCAGCTCATACACATCTAAAAACCAGTCCTAAACTCAGTTGTTTCTATGAAAACAACTCTATTGAAGGTACTTAGGAAATGCAAATAGAAATATTACAACACCCTTGATGCTATAATCAACAAGTTCAAAACTCAAATGGAGACAATCTAATAGAAGTACAAATATGCTAAAATCTCATACATAAGACAAACTATTACAACTTGTATTATATTCTCCAAGCTAGAAAGGAAAGAGAGAACACCCTATATGCAGAGAAGAAAGAAATATTTGTAGGAAAGAACATTCATGGGACCAGGGAAAATGAAAATCCTAGCTCGAACCCTTTGCAAATGATCATGAAAATCCTTTTATAGGAACAAGTTGTGCAAAAAGCTATAGATCATTTAAAGAAAAATTAGGTCTGCAACAACCTCAACAACCAGACTTCAATAAGAAAAGATAGAATGCAGGAAAAGCCTGGAAACCTAGGAAGAATCAAATAAAATTTGATGTACAAATACATTGGTTTCATCACAACAGGCTAACACTGATCACAATTTACTACATTTTTGCTACAAGAAAAACAAAATTCAATGCTAGGACCAACTTGAAAAACTTCACATGTACATAGATGGAGATCTCTGACATCTACCAACCCTAGCCACCTGTGAGAAGTAATAGCCAAGGGCATTAAAACTAGCATGGCACCCTAGGAAGACAAAATTAGACTAGGATGACTGCCCAAATCATCACATCATTTTTCTAACTGTAACCATCCTGGAGAAATCAATTCTGAACAACCCATTTGTCACTTATGGCTCACTGCAACAAACCTAACAAGAAACCCTGCATAAGGATTCAAATTATGGCTCCAATGGCTAATTGAGAAAACTTTAAAATGCGACCATCAATTTCATGTTTTCTCAGTAGATCGTGCAGTCCTTATAATTATTCAATAGTTGACCAACCTATTTGAAAAGTCCACAGCTACATCACCACCTTAGAAACCAATAAAAATCAAGCACCTCAGCATGACTAGAAACTCAGACCCACCATTTTTTTTGGCTTCACTAAAGAAAGAATCAATGGCTATTGTATTTCTATAATGGATAACCATCGAGCACCTTTGCTTTGTAGAAATGTGACAACCATAGATTCTAACCGAACTTTAACTTGCCTAGACATTGAAAACCCTGGCCCCACCGATAACTTTCCACATCACAAAACCTCCAGCCAATCAAAATATAACAAATTTGCAACACTTGGAAATAGGGTCCTACTGCTACAGACCTCATCACCAATCATAAATGAACACATCAGCAGCACCAGACAGTCGACCCACCTGTCAGTTTACCTTTTTCACTTGGAAGATCAAACGGCTATCACAATGCCTCGATGATTAACGATCAAGCATTTTTTCTTTGAGGCAACACAACAACCATCAATAATGGTCATACATTAACCACTTTGGACCCTCCAGAAACTAGGCCGACTAGGGCAGATGAAAATTGGTCACAGGTGCGCGGATAGGAAATGCTAACGTCCAAAAAAAGTGCGCAAATGTGAAGAGGCATAAAATATCCAAGGTTTTCGACTTCGACCAAAAGGTAATGAAGATAGAAAAAAATGGGGTCTTTCACACCTAAACAAAGAGGTAACAAGGAAATAGAAAATATTGAGGATTTTATGCTTAGGCAATTTTTGAAACCCTCTGACATAAAACAAGCTATTTCCTATAGATCTTCAAACAACCATAACTCCCTATTTTTTATTATTTAGCACATGTGATTTGAACTAGACCATGGTGACATCATGAAAAATATGCGGCTAAGGGTGCAAGAAATGAAACCTTGTAAAACTTTGGTGGACATTAAAATAAGCTTTAAAGAAGGGCGGGACAACTTCATGAAATATTGTAGGGATAGGGCATTTTCTTATGATTTTAATAGTGGCTCTATCTAGGGATGCATGCCTCTTGCAGGCATGGAAAGGATTCAAAATTTTTGGAGGAAGCAGACCACCCACAGGACAAAAATAAGGGAACCCTTTAAAAAACTGGCAACCGAACCAGGAAAGCAGAAAGGGAAACACACAACAGAAAGGGAAAATATTTACAAATATTTACATGCTTTGAAACTTTACTTGGTGGCCCCTAGCCACCAAAAGAAAATCAAAGACCCTCATGAATCAAAGGTCTGATTTTCATCCACATGTGTAACCAACCACCTACAAGTGTGATAACCATTCTGCTACCAACATATGCGAACACTTATGGACTGCAAAATAAAACTGCGACATTCACTACCCATGTTCTTCTAGTCACACCCACTACATTCATACTCCAAGAAGTATGGAACATCATTTACTTCTTGTTCATGATCAGAAACAAAAATTTGATCTAGTAATACATCATAATATAAAGCATAGTAATCATCATGCATTACTATAAAATTACTTGGCTGAAAAGGACTTAAACCCTTAGATTTTCCTTCACACATTGCCTCAGCCACTAAGAAACTTGGTTCCTCCCTAATATCTTCATGAAATGGATCAAGAACCAAGAGAAGGTTTCTTTCATAAAAATTGTGATAGGAGGAAAACTAATTTGCATTTCTATCCCAATCATTGAAGACAAAGTCCTCAATGCTGTCACACCTACTATCATACTTGGAAAAAGAAGGAAAAGGATTTGAACAAGAAACTTGTTCACCACTGGAATCTTTATGATAGGAAAACACACTGTCATAGCCTTCAACCTCTTTTTTTGCAGAGTCACTATAGGAGGGGAACTCTAGTAGACATGGGTCATCTTGATTACTTTGAACACCAACCTCATTATCAATGTCAAAGGATATGTCAAAGTGGAGCTACAAATTAAAGTCCATATGAGGTGCATAGCTCTGAAATTCTTCAGCCAAGAGTGTTGAAATCTTTTCACTTCTCAATGGACTTTGGACCTTATAATCATCTTCATTGGCCTCACCCGTAGTGCTGCAAACATCAGCCCTACCTGATACAAGGACAAACATCTCTGGCCTTAAATCATCTTGTGCAAAGAAAACAATGCAAGAATCATCATCTGCATCATACTCAATTTCTTTCCCTTCACACAAAACATCATCAAACTAGGACAAGAAGGCTTCCCTCTAATACTGAAAAGAAAAAAAAACTAGAGACAAAATGGAAATATTACCAACCTTAGATTCATCTCCAACATTCTCATGTGCATTGACCTTAAAGTTAGCATCATAATCAACACTTTCTGCATAATCAGAATCAACATTAGAACAATTGGCCTCTTCATGAACAACATAAGGAATCACCAATCCTCACAATCTCTTATCTTCCTCTAACTGCCAGATCTTAGTACCTCTCTCTGCAATTTTCTTCCCAAGAGTAGCAATTTCAGCAAGTAGATTTTCATAATCATTATCATGAATGGTGTTAGCACCTGTGATTTTTTTTTCATGGCGCTAGCATTTTTCTACCGGTCTCTGCAGTTGTTTTTAGGTCTCTAGCTCAAACCCTAGGTCAAAATTTTGAAAATCTAGCCATTGTAGTGAAAAGCCCTAAAATGCCTTGGCCTTGTTCTAATTTTGTGTTACTTTATTCAGGCCACTTAAAATCCTAAAATGCACATGCTTTATATTTTGGGTTGGTCCTCATTTAAATTCTTCCTAAGTTTTTACCCCCAGCGGCCTTTAATATTTTCTAAGTCTACGTGCCCGGCAAAATGTTTTTTCCTAAGTCTTAAGCCTTTTGTTTTGTGTGGCTGTCGCTTGTTCGCAAGACTGCAAGTTGTCAGAGGGTTCTGACATGTGATTTAGCAACTACTTGCCACCTGTCCCGGTGGACCCTATTGTCTTTCCCTGCTAGCGGTTAAAGAGTCTTCAAGATCTACGGTTGTCGCCATTTCACTGACAGGAGATGTGCGGGCTTTAACATCATGCCTTAATGACAACCATTGATTTGTTCTATGAAAGATTTTTGGGTGGGCCTCCCTACCTGCGGATGCTAACATGTCATGATCTTATTGGTCATCTAGGTTATGATGTGGCATGCTGTTAATGTTACTATGCATAGTTAGGGGTTTGGGCCCGTTATTAGAAAAGTGTTGAATGGCAGCTTCTCATTGGTCCATAATATAATATGGTGGCAGTTGTCAGTGGGACCTGATTTTTGAGTTTGTTAGAGGGTCTTGACATTGTCAGAAAATTAGCAATGGGCATATGATCTTATGGGATGTGTTAGAGGTTTAAGATCATGTGACAACCGTTGATTCTACCTTTTTAGAGGGGATAAAGTGCAGCAGGTCCACATGCCAGGTGTGTTGATTTGTCATTATTTGAGTGGTCTGCATGTTGCTGACTATGTTGTGTCAGTGGGACTGCCAATTTATGAAGAGGTTAACATGTCGCGTGATCTCTTGGCTGTCATTACATTGCAAAGGTAAGTTGCATGATGGATAAGTCAGTGGTGTAGCGATAGCCATCAATCTTCACTAAAGACGGAAAGCCTACTCGGTGGGTCCTTTGCGCCAGTTGTTGCTGATGTGCATGTTTCTCATTGGTGTTGACTGCTAGTGTGGACATGGATTTTTTCAAGGTTTCGTAACTATTGTAAAGATTAACGTAAGCTGCCCAATCTGCCAAGAAATAAAAGGATCTACAGTCATGTTTTAAACCGAAGCTTGTATCCGTTGTTTTTCAAATTCAAATTGTTTCTGCAGGGTTTGGAGATAGTGCACCGAATGAGGCCGTATTACAGGACCATTTTTTATCATTCTAACTTGGTTGTGGGTGAGATTTTATGAGGAAGGTCCTGGTGGTTGTTCCAACATTAATTTTTGTCCTTGGAGCTGGTACAGGGTCAGATCTATTACAGAATTTGATGATTATTTTTTATCTTACTAGCCTTGCGCTTGGAGCCTATCTTGTCTAGCTTTCATTCTTTTTGTTGAGTTAGGTAGTTTTGAATTTGTTTCTTTGAATGATCATCAGTGGTTGTTGCAATCCTTGAGATAAAAGGATTTTTCATGATCATTCAAAGGCATTAGGATTTAGGTGTTCAAAAAAATTTTGCTTGGTGAGCCCTATTCTTAGTCAAGGGTTGTAATAGTTTTTGATTCAGTGTTTGTTAATGAGAGAAGAAAGTTGTAGGTCTAAGCTATAATTTGCAAGTAGGGTGTCATGTGATTCATTGTGTACACAAAAGGAATTCATCATACTTAATACAAATATCTAGTTCTTATCTCTCCTTTGTGTCAAGTCTAGTAAGCTTTGAGTTTTCTAGCTCATTACATATTGTTTGTATATATGTATCTTCATCCTTGAGTTTTGATCTAGGATTGGATTAAACTGTACTCTAGATGGGATATGAGTTTGCCCTTCTCTATGTAAGGATGTTTTGTAAGTAGTAAAGATTAGGATAAATGTATTTATGGCTATGAATTCTCAGGTATTCTCAAATCTATGTGTCTTTGTGTCTAATAAGTCTTGCCCAATGGATGAGGCACTGGCCTAAATGAGTATTCCTCTTGTTAACATACATTGGTTGAAGTTATTGCATTCTAAATATTGAAATCAATAACCTTTCTAAGCTTTAGGTCTTTGGTTGTGTGGTTGAGTTACCCAATAGTAACGGAGAGTCAATGAATGTGAGGTTAGAATTTTGTACTTTCTTACTATCAATCTATTTTTTAGACCCAGTCTTTGGTGTGTGAAGTATAGTTTTCACTGGGTTAGATGCACCCACCTTGGTTTTGCAGAGCTAGAAGTGAAGAGGGAAGTCTTGTCCCTATAGTTGGTCCAGTTACCCTAAGATCCTTATACATTTTGGAACTAACCAATCCTAAAATCAACCTGAGGGTATATTGGCAGCCTAAGAGCATAAGCATCCATTTTGAACACCAACAAGATGGTGACTCTACTGGGGAAATGTTACACAAGTCTATAGTAACCAGTAGGTCATCATTGGAAGAAACAGGTTTATTCTTGTCCCTTGTCTTGTTAAGCTCATTTGGACATTTGTTAAGTGAGGAAATAATATTGTAAGATTCCCAATATTCTTGGGTGGTGACTCAAACATCTCTGTAGTAGTGCTAGTCAGTAGATTATTTATAAAATGAGTTATAGAGGTACTAGGTCTCGGAGAAAGGAGCATCTTGAAGACAGAATGGAAGAAGGTATTCCAAGCACTTCTAGGCCTAGTCAGACAAGGGGAGGAAAGAAGAAAAGAAATGTTTCTCATACTTGGAAAAATAAAAAGGATACAAGACAAGAAACTCAAACCAAGCCTAGTCAAGAAGAAAATATTTCAGAATATGAAGAGGCTATTGATTTGGGACTGAACCAGTATGAGGATGAATTTCAAGTGGGAGATGATGAATCTGAGACTACTCTCCTAGAATCAAAAGAAATCTTTGAATAGCTCTATGAGTTAGAAAAAAGAGTCCAAGAACAAGTTGCTATCAGCCAGCTAAGAGAGAAAGATAGAGAAGATAGAGTAAGACAAGCCATGATAAGGGCTGATAAGCTAAAGAGGTAGTTGTTAGATTTGGAGGCAATTAATTTTGTCCCAGAGCCTGAAAGAGCAGAGGAACAACCTATTGTGCAAAGAACACATGAGATAACTAGGCCTAGAGATAAGGGCAAACAGAAAGCTATTGGATTTCAAATCAATGAACAAGTTCATGTGGAAAACCCATTAGATCAAGGGTCGAGATTAGATGCAGACCTTGAGAAGGCTAGAAAGGAAAAATAAATATTAGATAAATAATTAGAGAAGGCAGAATTGGAGGCCACTACTGCAGAAATAAGGAAGAAGATTGATTTTCTCAAGCATACCTCAGGACCTTCAAATGTTGCTGCTTCCTTTTTGGGACAAGGTGGAAATCATGGTATCCTTGCAACTCAAATAAATGGCATTCCAAGTGCTGCTAAAATTCCTGCTGGTTCAAACACAAGTACATCTACATCTCAAGGAATGGACCCACCTCAAGGAGTTCCAGTTCATGAAAGGTACAACCAACTTATCTTTTTTGGTATTCCTGGTTATCCTAATGTAATTCTTGATGAAATTAGAAAGAAGCTCCCAAAGTTTGCTGGGAACAATATCATCACTTGTAAGGAACATCTACAAAAATTTATGGATGTAATAGATGATTATAATGTTGAGCCTGATGATGTTGTAATGAAGTTATTTGTATAATCTCTAACTGAGGATGCTAGGGATTGGTCTAGAGGACTGCCCCATGCTATTATAGGATCTTGGAATGAATTTAAGAATTGTTTCAAGGAGCATTATGGAGATAAAACAAATGAGGGCTTTATTTTGAATGAATTCAACAACATAAAGAAAAATCAGAATGAAGAGGTCGTTGAATTTAATATAAGATTCCAAAAGGCTATTCATAGGCTCCTGCAAGTTATCAGGTTAGATGATAGAGTGTGTCTTGTCACATACTTAAATGCTTTTGATGCAAAGATGGGTTACCTTTTAAGGGATAAGAACCCTAGAAATCTTGGGGAGGCTTACAAGTTGGCTATCAACATAGAAAGTAATAGAAGAATATCAGGAAAATTAGGGAGAAGAGATGATTATAGGCCTCAAGTGCAAAATAAGAAAGAGATGGGAAGGTCTGCTAATTTTAAGCCAAAGGAGGAGGATAATCTAAAGCAATTTCTAAGTGCTTTAGAGGATCTAAAGCCTAATGAAAAAAGAAACAATAGGGTTGCAACAAATGACCGACCTATTTCAAGTAATTTTAGCAGGCAACCAAGAATGCAAAATTACCCATACAATACTCAGTGGAAGGATGGCAAGCCCATTTTTCTAATTAAAAGGGATAGGCCTGATGATAGGATTCCTGATCCTTTGCAAATAATTTTAGTTAACATGAATGATGATATACCATGGTGTATTGCTTGTCAATCTCCTCATAGTCCAGAACATTGTGTTATTGCTCTGAATTTATCTAAGAATCAAGAATGGGATAAGCAATATGATCAGAGTGGTTGTGCAATGACTTCTTCACATGCATGGGATGAGGTTGACTCTACTGATAATGAGGAAGAAGAATTTGATGATGTTGGATGTGGTGCAGTGAAGTGTGAGGAACATGTTTCCTTAAGGAGACCCTCTGATGAGGAAATTGCTTAAATCACTGTAGACATGGTCACTCAAGCCAGGAGCAATTATAATTTGAGAAATAGGATAGTTGGAAGCACAGTTGGTAAACCTGGTAGCATGTTCATCAAGAATCAGAAAAGAGTACACAATAGCATGAGGAAAAGGAGAAAGATGTTAGTGTTGTCAGTAAGGTTAAAGTAAAAAGGAAGATGGGACCTACTGCAATACCTCAAGGTAAAGAAAAGACATTAGAGATAGTTGTTCCTATACCTCAGAAGGATGATGAGTTTCTATGCAAAGGTAAATCTGACTTGACTGTCCAAAAGGAAGATAAAGATGTCACTGAGATTAAGGAAGACATGGGAAACCATACATATGTTCCCATTGATATGACTAAATTTCTTTCACAAATAACTGTCAAGGTTCCATTGTTAGAAATGATGAGGATAAAAGAGCATAAGGTGAAAGCTTTGGATTGGGTAAATGGTGCCTCTTCTATAAAGGCCCAAGAAATGAACAGAAGTGACAAGCATGTGGCTTCTTTAGATGACACACCTGATAGTAAAAATGAAGAAATTGTCTCTAAGATCCCTCAAATATTTTTGAATGCAAATGTTGTAAATGTTGCATCAGGGACAGTTGATCCTTTTTTCTTGTCCCTTATGATATATGGAAAATTATTGAAGAATTTCATGATTGATTCTGGAGCATCAAACACTGTCATGCCTGCAGAGATCATGAGGTCATTGGGACTAAAGGTTGATACACCTCATTGGAGATGCAAAGCTATGGACTCAAGAGAAATGCCAATTATTGGTACCATTACAGCTTTGCCTTATAAATTAGCAGCATTTCCTAACAAACAACTAACTATGAGTGTTCTTTTAGTTGACATTCCTCCTCAGTATGGAATGCTATTATCTAGAAAATGGAGTGCTTCTATGGGAGGAAGTATTCAATGTGACTTGTCTTTTGCTACTTTTAGCATTGAGGGAGAAAGTGTGAAAGTTTCAAGGGAAGCTAGAACCCCACATATGATTTAGGAGGATGAAGATGATAATATCAATTGTTTTGTTGACACTGACATTGGTTCTTCCCAAGTTCAGGAGAGAGAAGTGCAAGGAAAGGTCAAGCCTGTCCTTCTGGTTAATGATGAAAATAACATGGTAGAAGGTAATGTCTTATGGACCCTATATTTTGATGGAACAAGTTCAAAGGAAGGTGCCAGAGCAGGAGTGCTATGGATATCCCCAAGCAGTAAGACTTTCAAGTTTTCTTTCACTCTCTTGTTCCTTTGCACAAATAATGTTGCTGAATATGAGGCCCTACTGATTGGTTTGAGACAAGCATCAAAACATGGAATCAAACATTTTAGGGTGATTGGTGACTCTAAGTTAATAATTTCTCAGATTAGATCAAAGTATGCATCTAAGAATCAAAGGTTGAAACAATATAGAAATGTTGTTTGGGATGAAATTGAAGGTTTCAGTGCCTTTGGTATTGATTGGGTGGATAGAAGCCAAAACAAGATGGCTGACTTATTGGAAAACATAGCACTAAGGCCAGAGGATATTACCTTTGCAGGGATATCCATGATTGAGTGTAAGTCTAGGCCTTCTATCCCAGACAATGTTGAGAATTAGCAGGTATTCTCTGATGATCAGGATATATTAAGGTTTTTGCAATGTGAATCTCATTTTGATGGTCATGAGATGGATTTCAACACTTATGTTGACATCAGAAATGGAAAAGAAAATGTTCTTGGGAAGGAAGTTTTGCAATTGAAATCAAATAGGATCCCAAGGGGATTGATTTCTCTTGAGAGGGCATTTGATGATAAAGAAAGGACTTGTTTTCCTAAATTTGTTGATAAGATAAATGATTTAGAGGAAGTAAATTTAGTAACAAGTCAAGTACCCAAAAATGTTTATATAGGTAAATGTTTGTCCCAAAAAACTAGGAATAATCTAATTGATCTTCTCAAAAAATTTAGACATGTCTTTGCATGGTCTTATGATGATTTGAAAGCCTATAAAGAGGATCTATTCCAGCATGAAATACCATTGAAGGAAGGAACCAAACCTTTTAGGCAGAAATTAAGGCCTGTGAATCCTACCTTTGCACCAAAAATGCAAGATGAACTCAAAAAGATGATGGACGCTGGCATCATCAAGCCTGTTAGACATTCTACTTGGGTGTCAAACTTGGTTCTAGTTAGAAAAAAGAATGGTGACATTAGGTTATGTGTTGATTTTAGGAACTTGAATGTCAATTCTTTAAAGGACAATTATGGTTTGCCTAATATGGAGAATATGCTGGAGAAAGTTACCAGATCAGAGTTAATGTCCATAATGGATGGTTTCTCTGGATATAATCAAGTCATGGTCAAGGAGTCAGAATAGTTCAAGACTACATTCACTACCCCTTGGGGAACATATGTTTATGTTAGAATGCCTTTTGGTCTGACAAATACAGGAGCTACTTTTTAGAGAGCTATGGATGTGGCCTTTGCAGACTTCATAAACAAATTTCTAGTGGTATATCAGGATGACCTCATACATATTCAGGAAAGGAGGATCAACATTGTGAGCATCTTGAGAAGATTTTTATTAGGGCCTTGGAGTATGGGATTTCTTTGAATCCAAAGAAGTGTTCCTTTGGTGTTGTGGAAGGAAAGCTCTTAGGACATGTTGTGTCCAAGGATGGAGTGATAATTGACCCTAAAAGGGTTATGGCTATAGACAAGCTTTCACCACCTAGAAATGTTAAAGCAATACAATCCTTCTTTGGGCAGGTAAACTTTCTAAGGAGATTTGTTACAGATTTTGCAGAAATCAGTATCCCTATCTCTAGAATGTTGAAAAAAGAAAAAAAGATTGAATGGAATGAAGAAGCAGATGAATCTTTCAGAAGTATCAAAAAGGCCATCAGGGATGCTCCAGTTTTGAGGACACCTGATTATGGTAAGCCCATGCAGATATTTTCTTTTTCTTCTTGTCATACAGTTGCAGCAGTTTTATTACAAAAGAATTCAGATGGATATGAACAACCCATATCATTTTTTAGTAAATCCCTACAAGTAGCAGAATTGAAATATGATATTACTAAGAAATAGGCTTATGCCTTAGTTAAAGTAGTCAAGGCTTTTAGATGTTACCTTGTGGGAGCTAAGGTGGTTGCTTATGTTCCTAGTGCTACAGTTAAGGATATATTGGTGCAACAAGAAGTTTTAGGAAAAAGATGTAGATGGATCAATAGGATCCAATAATTTAATATTGATATCCAAATTACAAAGTTGGTAAGAGGCCTAGGTCTTGCAAAATTAATGGCACAAATAAATTTAGTTGCAAATCATATAAATGTGTTAGAAGAAGAACAAAGGCCATATATTTGTGATATGGATTATTGTGATTGGTACAAAGATGTTATTGGTTACTTGTAGAAATTAGTCTTTCCCCCTGAGATGGATGAAAATAAAAGGAGAACTATCAAGTTGCAATTTGCAAGGTATGCCATTATACATGGTAAGTTGTGGTGGAGAAGCAATGAAGGAGTATTGCTAAAGTGCATAGACCATGAGAGGTCTGAATCTCTATTGAAGGAAATGCACCAAGGTGTGTGTGGTGGACACTATATGGCAAAGACCATAGCTCAGAAGATCCTTAGGTCTAGATTTTAGTGGCCTACAGTCTTTAAGGATACACATCAGTTTGTAAGAAAATGTGATGCATGTCAGAGATTTGCTGGAAAGTTGAAGTTTAATGAAAATTTTCCACTCTGACCTATTGCAGTTCAGGCTCCTTTCCAGAAGTGGGGTATTGACTTTATTGGGGAGATTCCAAATAAATCTAGTGGTGGACATTCTTACATACTAGTGGCAATAGACTATTTTACCAAGTGGGTTGAAGCTATCCCTACTAGAAAGGCTACTAGCAAGGTGGTAGCAGATTTTATGATGCAGAACATCCTTACCAGGTTTGGTTGCCCAGAGGTAATTCTGGTTGATAATGCAATGTCTTTTAGATCATCGGAATTTAGTGATTTTTGTCAGCAATATGGGATACACATTTCATTTTCTTCCCCGTATCATCCACAAGGAAATGGCCAGACTGAGTCTAGTAACAAAAGTCTGATTAAGATTCTCAAGAGAGTGTTGGACAAGAATAAGAAGGCCTAGGACTCAAAGTTATCATGGGCATTATGGGCTGATAGGGTAACTATAAAGAAGGCCATAGGTTGTGCTCCATTTGATTTGGTATATGGAATAAGTGCTAGATTGCCTCAAAATAATCTATTGCATATGTATAAGTTCATCCAAGCATATGATGAAGATTTGAATGATGAGATGAGAGTAAGAATGGATGAGTTGGTCCAGTTGGAGGAGGTGAGGAGAGATGAACATGAAAGAAATGAGGCATTACAGAGACAATGTAAGAAGTTGTTTGATAGAAGGGCTATTCAAAGAAGTTTTGAAGTTGATGACCTTTTCCTGATGTGGAATGCAAGGTTAGAAGATAAGGGGAAGCATGGAAAGTTTGATCCAATTTGGTTGGGCCCTTATCTTATTGAAAGCAAATGGGGGACAGATTCTTATGTCCTGAAGGATTTAAATGGTGGTACTTTGGAATTGCCTGTTCATGGACAATCCCTAAAGTTTTACTTCTCCTGAAGTATCTTTTCCATGAGCAATAGTTTAGGGTTTCCCCTATACAGTCATCCCTTTTTGTTTTTTGGGTCGAAGTTTTGAGTTGGTCTACTCTTCCAGGAGATTCTAGCTTGCTCGTTGTATCTCCAAGGGATACACATCCTTGAGTATGAGCCACTGTTAGCACCTGTGATTTTTTTTTCATGGCTCTAGCATTTTTCTGCCGGTCTCTACAGTTGTTTTTAGGTCTCTGGCTCAAACCCTAGGTCAAAATTTTGAAAATCTAGCCATTGTAGTGAAAATCCCTAAAATGCCTTGGCCTTGTTCTAATTTTGTGTTACTTTATTCAGGCCACTTAAAATCCTAAAATGCATGTGCTTTATATTTTGGGTCAGTCCCTATTTAAATTCTTCCTAAGTTTTTACCCTCGGCGGCCTTTAATATTTCCTAAGTCTACATGCCCAGTGAAATGTGTTTTCCTAAGTCTTAAGCCTTTTGTTTTGTGTGGCTGTCGCTTGTTCACAAGACTACAGGTTGTCAGAGGGTTCTGACATGCGATTTAGCGACTGCTTGCCACCTATCCTGGCAGGCCCTGTTGTCTTTCCTTGCTAGCGGTTAAAGAGTCTTCAAGATCTATGGTTGTCACCATTTCACTGATGGGAGATGTGCGGGCTTTAACATCATGCCTTAACGACAGTCGTTGATGCATTCTATGAAAGATTTTTGGGTGGGCCTCCCTACCTATGGATGCTGACATGTCATGATCTTATTGGTCATCTGGGTTGTGATGTGGCATGGTGTCAGTGTGACTGTGCATAATTAGGGGTCTGGGCCCGTTGTCATAAAAGTGTTAAATGGTGGCTTCTCTTTGGTCCACGATATAATACGGTGGCAATTGTCAGTGGGACCTAGTTTTTGAGTATGTCAGAGGGTCTTGATATTGTCAGAAAATTAGCGATGCACGTATGATCTTATGGGATGTGTTAGAGGTTTAAGATCATGTGACAACCGTCGATTCTACCTTTTTAGAGGGGATAAAGTGTAGCAGGTTCAGATGCCAGGTGTGCTAATTTGTCATTATCTGAGTGGTCCACGTGTTGCTAACTATGTTGTGTCAGTGAGGCCACTAGTTTGTGAAGAGGTTAACATGCCATGTGATCTCTTAGCTATCGTTACACCGCAAGGGTAAGTTGCACAATGGATAAGTCAGTAGTGTAGCAATAGCCATCAATCTTCACTAAAGATGGAAAGCCTGCTCAGTGGGTCCTTTGGGCCAGTTGTCACTGACGTGCATGTTTCTCATTGGTGTTGACTACTGGTGTGGACATGGATTTTTTTAGGGTTTCATGACTATTGTAGAGATTAACGTAAGCCACCCGATCTACTGAGAAATAAAAGGATCTATGGTCACATTTTAAACTAGAGCTTGTATCCGTTGTTTTTCAAATTCAAATTGTTTCTGCAGGGTTTGGAGATAGTGCACTGAATGAAGCCATATTACAAGACTATTTTTTATCATTCCATCTTGGTTGTGGGTGATATTTTATTAGGAAGGTCCTGGTGGTTGTTCCAGTGTGAATTTTTGTCCTTGGAGCTGGTACAGGGTCAGATCTGTTACAGAATTTGATGATTATTTTTTATCTTACTAGCCTTGCGCTTGGAGCTTGTCTTGTCTGTCTTTCATTCTTTTTTTTGAGTTAGGTAGTTTTGAATTTTTTGCTTTGAATGATCATCAGTGCTTGTTGCAATCCTTGAGATAAAAGGATTTTTCATGATCATTCAAAGGCATTGGGATTTAGGTGTTCAAAAAACTTTTGCTTGGTGAGCCCTATTCTTAGTCAAGGGTTGTAATAGTTTTTGATTCAGTGTTTTTTAATGAGAGAAGAAAGTTGTAGGTCTAAGCTATAATTTGCAAGCAGGGTGTCATGTGATTCATTGTGTACATAGAAGGAATTCATCATACTTAATACAAATATCTATTTCTTATCTCTCCTTTGTGTCAAGTCTAGTAAGCTTTGAGTTTTCTAGCTCATTACATATTGTTTGTATGTATGTATCTTCATCCTTGAGTTCTGATCTAGGATTGGATTAAACTATGCTCTAGATGGGATATGGGTTTGCCCTTCTCTATGTAAGGATGTTTTGTAAGTAGTAAAGATTAGGATAAATGTATTTATGGCTATGAATTCTCAGGTATTCTCAAATCTGTGTGTCTTTGTGTGTAAGAAGGCTTGCCCAATGGATGAGGCACTGGCCTAAATGAGTATTCCTCTTTTTAACATACACTGGTTGAAGTTATTGCATTCCAAATATTGAAATCAATAACCTTTCTAAGTTTTAGGTCCTTGGTTATGTGGTTGAGTTACCCAATAGTAACAGAGGGTCAATGAATGTGAGGTTAGCATTTAGTACTTTCTTACTATCAATCTGTTGTTTAGACCCAGTCTTTGGTGTGTGAAGTATAGTTTTCACTGGGTTAGGTGCACCTGCCTTGGTTTTGCAGAGCTAGAAGTGAAGAGGGCAGTCTTCTCCCTATAGTTGGTCCGGTTACCCTAAGATCCTTATACATTTTGGAACTACCCAATCCTAAAATCAACCTGAGGGTATATTGGTAGCCTAAGAGCATAAGCGTCCATTTTGAACACCAACAAATGGAAGGATCAATAGAGATAGTAGTGTCTTGCATCTGATCTTCACTATTTTCTTCATACCCATCCATATTAGCTCCTTCATCAAAATATTCAATAAATGTTGTTCTCAATACATCCCAAGAAGGGATTAAACATGAAGGCAAGGACAAGAACCATTCCCTTGCACCATCAATAAATGTCTTCACAAGTAATCTCATGGCAACATCTTCATGCTCAGTCTCCATTTCACCAAAAAGACCCATGACATCATAAATATGTTGGCTTACTGAGACAGATCCATCAACCATGAATCTAGGCAAGCCTTCCCCATACTCAGTAGAAAACTTATTTGGGGCACCTTCAATGCCATCAAAACAAAAGGGCCTATATTCCTCCATAAGGAACTGGCCACTAATACTCATCCCTCTACACTAGTACTAAACACTTGATAGGGATACATTTCTTTACAACTAATTCTCACAAAAGAAAGGCAAATGAGTATCAAGAATACCTGGAAGTAGCAGAAACTTGTTGACTGGAAGGTAGGGTAGATCTAGAGCTCACCTTGTAGCTCCATCAGGTTCTTTTCTTTATAGAGTTTCCATTTCCTTGAATAGAAAATATTTTACTTGTCTTTGTATCTTCTTCCAATTAACACAAAACTTCACCAGGATCACACTATTTATCAGGGAATGCATTGATCAAACAGAGAACTCAGAGTCCCCACTCACAACTAGTGAGATGATTAAACCT
Source organism: Chamaecyparis obtusa (assembly GCA_027943335.1). Classification (NCBI taxonomy): domain Eukaryota; kingdom Viridiplantae; phylum Streptophyta; class Pinopsida; order Cupressales; family Cupressaceae; genus Chamaecyparis; species Chamaecyparis obtusa. The sequence continues at coordinate 344,455 of BSBK01002949.1, forward strand.
TTTGAATCTTTGACTCTATACTGTCAACCAAGACTCTAGGATGATCCAGCTAAGCAAGGAAATAACATCATAAACTTTCTCTTTTTTACTTCTTCCCCAATAGAGTCACCATTTTTTTGGTGACTCAGATGGGCCAAACCAATATGGTTAGTAAGATATTAAAAATTTCTGATTTGTAACCAGAAATTCTAATAGATGTATTTCTTTGTCATTGTTCTCCCTAGAAGAGTCACCATTTTGTTGGTCTCCTTTTCCCCACTGTCACGTTTACATTATGATTGACAAACTTGTTAGTAACTGCTCCAAAGTCTGACAGGAAAAAGGGCCAAATGATGAGGATTGAAAGATATCCTCCTTCTTCTTTGAGCTCCATAACACTCAGGTGGGTATTGCCTTATCAAAACACATGTAACTTCTTATGACAAAAAAAAGGCTTGCAGATATATTATTGTAGAATAGCTTTCAGATCCCTATAGGTATCCTATACCCCAATGAAACCATGACCTTATGAAATAGTCCTACTTTCATAGAATGAATCTAAAAACTAGAGTGGACCTCTACTACCTACTACCAACATGAAAGGGAAAGGTTTTTCATTTCAATGATCAATGTTGGGTTGAATGGACCCTTGAAATACCCTAAGTCTCTCATAAACCAGTGGCTTATCCAATGGGCAACAGAGTCAAATACCTCACTACAATAGAGAGCTATGAAACAAGAAAAAACATTCAAATATGTTGATGCCTTACATTAAACATACACCACCAATCAGACCATACTTGAACAATCCACCTATGTACCCAGATATTCTATCACCTAGTCAAAGGATTTTAACCCTCCCCTTAGAAGAGACCTATAAATAAGTAATACATTAATCAACATCCACTAAAAGACAAGCATGAAATACCCTTGATACCTCAGCTCATACACATCTAAAAATGAGTCCTAAACTTAGTTGTTTCTATGAAAACACTTCTATTGCAAACACTTAGGAAATGTGAATAGAAAGATTACAACACCCTTGATGCTATAATCAACAAGTTCAAAACTCAAATGGAGACAATTTGATAGAAGTATGAATATGCTGAAATCTCATACATAAGACAAACTATTACAACTTGTATTATATTCTCCAAGCTAGAATGGAAAGAGAAAACACCCTATATGTAGAGAAGAAAGAAACATTTGTAGGAAAGAACATTCATGGGACCAAGGAAAATGGAAATCCCAGCTGGAACCCTTTCAAAATGATCATGAAAATCCTTTTATAGGAACAAGGATTGCAATAAGCTATGGATCATTTAGAGCAAAAATAGGTTTGCAACAACCTCAACAACCAGACTTCAACAAGAAAAGACAGAACACAGGAAAAGCCTAGAAACCTGAGAAGAATCAGATAAAATCTAATGTACAAATATATTAGTTTCATCACCCCAAGCTAACTATGATCACAATTTACTACATTATTGCTGCAAGAAAAACAAAATTCAATGCCAGGACCAATGTGAAAAACTTCGCGTGTACATAGATGGAGATTTCTGACATCTACCAAACCCTAGCTGCCTGCGAGAAGCAATAGCCAATGACATTAAAACTGGCATGGGACCATAGGAAGACAAAATCAAACCAAGATGATTGCCCAAATCTTCGCATCATTTTTCTAACTACAACCATCTTGGAGAAATCAATTTTGAATAACCCATTTGTTGCTTACGACTCACTACAGTAAACCCAACAAGAAACCCTATAGAAGGATTCAAATTATGGCTCCAACGACTAATCAAGAAAAATTTAAAATGGGACCAATGATTTCATGTTTTTCTAATAGATTAGGTGGTCCTTAATAATTCTTCAATAGTCGACCAACTTGTTTGAAAAGTCCACGGCCACATCACCACCTCGACAACCAATAAAAATTGATCACCTCAGCATGACTGGCAACTCGAACCCACCACTTTGTCGGGCTTCACTAAAGAAAGAATCAATGACTGTCACATTTCTACAATTGATAACCATCAAGCACCTTGGTTTTGTAGAAATGTGACAACCACAGATTCTAACTAAACTTTAACTTGCCTGGACACCGAAAACCCTAGCCCCACCGATAACTTTCCACATCACCAAACCTACAGCCAATCAAAATATAACAAATCTACAACACCTAACAACACAATCCTACTACCACAAACCTCATGACCAAATAGAAACAAACACATCAATAGCACCAGATAGTGGACCCACCTATCAATTTACTTTTTTTTCTTGGAAGATTGGATGACTATCACAATGCCTTGATGATTAACCATCCAGCACTTTTTCTTTGAGGCAACGCAAAAATCATCAATCATGGTCATACATTAACCATTTTGGACCCTCCAAAAACTAGGCCCACCACAGAAGATGACAATTGGTCATAGGTGCGTGGATAGGAAATGTTGACGTCAAAGAAAAGTGCGCAAATGTGAAGAGGTAGAAAAAATCCAAGGTTTTTGACTTCAACCAAAAGGTAACAAAGATAGAAAACAATGGGGGTTTTCATACCTAAACAAAGAGGTAACAAGTAAATAGAAAATGTCAAGGATTTTATGCTTAGGAAATTTTTGAAACCTTACGACATAAAACAAGCTATTTCTTATAGATCTTCAAACAACCATAACTCCCTAGTTTTTGCAATTTAGCACATCTGATTTGAACTAGAGCATGGTGACATCATGAAAAATATGTGGCTAAGGGCACAAGCAATGAATACTTTTAAAACTCCGGTGCACATTAAAACAAGCTTGCAAACAGGGCAGGACAACTTCATGAAATTTTGCAGGGACATGCCATTTTCTTATGATCTTTACTATGATAGAAAAATGGGCTAAAAACTAGCATTAACAGGTGTAGGCCAATTCAAAATAGCTTCAACCTTCTTAGGATCCATCTTCAAGCCATTAGTTGAGATAAAAAATCCCAAATACGCAATCTCCTCTTTCATGAATGAACACTTTTTCAGGTTTATCAACAAATATGCAACAAATGTTCTTCTCTAGTCTTACTGAATATCAGAATGTCATCAAGATATACAATTACAAACTTACCCAAGAATTTCTCCAAAACTTCATTCATTAGCCTCATAAAAGTACTTGGTGCATTAGTGAAACCAAAAGGCATAACCAACCACTCATACAAACCTTATCTTGTCTTGAAAGCAGTCTTCCAGTCATCACCCTTTTTTATTCTGATCTGATGACACCCACTTTTCAAATCAATCTTTGTGAAATATTTTGCTCCAGTCAAACTATCCATTATATCATCCATTCTCAGTATAGGAAACATATACTTCAGTGTTATCTTATTAATTGCTCTAGAATAAGTATAAATTCTCCATTCTTCATTTTTATTAGGTGCCAATACAATAGGTATTGCACAAGGAATCAAACTTTCTTTGATCATTAGTCTTCTTACTCAGTTTTTTAGGAATCACAACAAAACATACATCATTCTTTTTCAAATCTTTAACAAACTTTCTTCCTTCCATCAAGAAAACTTTCACAGATGTGAAAACATTACTAACAGGTTCTTCCATCAATGGTAACAAGATTTGTTTCTTTCCATCAGCCACAATAGTATACTTATGTAATCTCCCATCATATATAGAATGTCTTTCATATTGCCAAGGTCTACCCAACAAAATATGACAACAATCCATAGGCATGATATCACACAACACCTTATCATAGTACTTCCCAATTTTCAAATTCATATAACATTGTTCACTTACCAAGAGTGTATGCTCATCTTTGATCCATGAAATCTGATAGGGTCTCAGATGCTCCAACCTTTCCAACTACAATTTTGTGACCATTTCCTCAAATGTCAAATTCTTTCAGCTACCAATGTCAATGATTACCTTCCAAACTTTATCAGAAACTCTACATCTGGTCTTGAGTAAACTTTTCCTTACTAGATCTTCCTTTTTTCTTTCATTGCATAGTGCTCTCCTTACCATCAAGTTATTTTCCTTCTTAGGTTCATTTGGTGATTCTTCTTACACCAAAGCATTTCTACCACCACCATCATACTTACTTTCTTGTGTACATTCAAAAGATCTATGCCATTTTTCTCCACAATTGTAACAAGTTCCTTAGAAACTTCCTCTGCTATAACCACCTTGGTAGTTACTGCCTCTACCTCTAGATAAATTTTCACCTTTCCAATCGGTCTTGCCTTTATCCAAATTTGTCTTTTCAAGTTTAGATCTACCAATTTCACCATTAGATCTACCTCTTCCTCTTTGTCTATGTTCATGTCTCTTGTTCAATTTCTCCTTGGCTTTCAAAATAAATTGATAAGCCTCTTCAATGCTTTCCAGCTTAACCAAGCTGATCTCCTCTTCAATGGAAACTCTCAAACCATTCAGGTATCTAGCAATTCTCTCATCATCTTCAACATGTCCAGATCTGATATCTAATCTATAAAATTTCTCAGTATATTCCTCCACCGAGCTATCTTTCTGCTTCAAACTTTGCATTCACCAAACTAGGTTAATTTGGTAATCATAGGGTAAAAGTTTTCCTTTCAATTTATTCACCATCTTGTTCCATACCTTGATTTTATCTTTTCCTTTCTTTTTCCTATCTAGCTATAGATGTTCCCACCATAAGGATGCATGACTTTTCAACTTTGTGCTTGCAATCTTCACTTTCTTATTTTCAGGAATGTTCTCATATTCAAAATACTTTTCCATCTCAGTGATCCAGTCCACTAATTTATCAGAATCCAATTTTCCACCATACTTAGGAGGATTGAAATGTGTTGTAGACTTCAAACTTGTCAAAACCTTCAAAAATCTTTCTTCACCTTGATCCATCATAGGTGCAAGTTTTGCATTCACGTGTTCTTCCTCAACTTCATCATCACTAACATCTTCAATATGTTTGCCTCTTCTCTGGGCTATTTCAACAACTTCTAACCTAGCAGAAATCTACCTTAGCATATCTGCCAATCTTGGATCTACATCTCACCTCCCATGAACCATCTTGACAACCGTCTATAACTGCAGGTCAGATCACAATTTGCTACCTCACAACAATCAACTAGGATTTCAAGAGGAACCAACAAACCTAGATTTGCATACCTAGATCAAGATCTCACCTCACTCTGATACCACCTAATGCAAGGCAAAGTCTCAAGAGGGGCCAAACAATGGCACACCCTAATGATCTAGCCTACTCAACAACATGCGAAAGCAACACAACAACAAAGTGAGAGAGAGAATGCAAGATCTTTCATATGTTTTTATCAAATGGATTCATACATGTCAGGTTGTAAGGCCTTCCCAGTTATGGCTTGATATTACAATGTATTATAGAAGTCCTCAAACATGTGAGGATCTGTCAGAAAACTCCAATCTAATCTCTTCTATCTTCTATCTAAAACAAACTCCCCCTAACTTCTAACCAAACAACTACATTTATACAAGAGTATACCAAACTGAGTCATCCTTCAAATCCACAATCAATGGAAGGAACAGTCAGATCTAGGACCACACACTCCCCAATGATGGATTCCAACATTAAATCCATGACCCAAAATAAATGCACAAGTCAGCCTCAATAGAAACTTAAAATAAACTACTTGGTAAACAAGGATGACTGAGCAATAGACAAGCATCACCGAGCACTAGTGAAACCAACCGACCACCCAGGAGATAACCAACCATACTTGGTAACCAAAGGAAACCAACCAATTACTGACCAACTTGGTCAAAGAAGGAACCGAGCAACACAGAAAAACTTTAAATTCTTTTTGGTGACATAGGATTGTCAAGGACCCAAGATACTCCTGCATCACAACCATCTCTATTCAATTATGTTCTATCTTCTATCAAAACTAACTCCCTAAACTCTAACCAAACAACTATATTTATACAAGAGGCTACCAAACTAAGTCAGTCTTCAGATCCACAATCAACGAAAGAAATAGTCATATCTGGGACCACATGCTTCCCAATAATTAATGCCATCAATAAATCTGTGACCCATAATCAATGCATATGTCGACCTCAACATAAACTCAAAATAAACTACTTGGTAAACAAGGATGACTGAGCAATAGAAAAGCATCACCGAGCGTCAGAGAAACAATCAACTACCTAGGAGATAACTAACCATACTCGGTAACCAAAGAAAACTGACCAACTACCAACCAACTTAGTCAAAGAAGGAACCGAGCAACACAGACAAACTTGAAAATCTTTTTGGTGACATAGGATTTCCAAGGACCTGAGATGCTCTTGCATCACCTTGTTCATTCATCTTTTTCTTGAATATTCATTTAGTTCCTATAACATTCTTATCTTTAGGTCTAGGGACCAACTCCCAAGTCTTGTTCTTTTCAATTTGATCTAGTTATTGCTTCATAGCTTTAATCCAATTTTCATCTTCATAGGCTTCACTGGTAGATTTAGGTTCAATTTGAGAAATTAAACACAATTTTTCTTATACCTTATTTAGTGTCTGAACTCCTCTATCTATGCTTCCAATAATCTTCTCAACATGATGATTTCTTGATAAATTCCTGTTAGGTGTGACTGTCTCAAATCTTGCTTCAACTGTAGGTTCTTCTATAATTTCCTCATTATAGCTTTCATTTTAGAAATCACTGTTAGTTTCATAGAATAATTCAACATTCTCTAGATTATTTCTAAGATGAGTTCCTTGATCTGATTCATAATCAATCATTCAAGTTCTTGAATTTTGATTTTTTCATCAACTTTAACATTTTTGCTCTTAATAATAGTTTTAGTTCTTTTATTAAAACATCTATAAGGTTTTCTCTTCAATGAATAACTAAGAAATATACCTTCATCACTTGTAGGGTCAAACTTTCCAATGTCATCATCTCTCTTAATATAACACTTACTTCCAAAAATTTTGAAATACTTAACTGATGGTGCATGTCCAAACTATAACTCATAAGGTGTCTTGTTTGTGTTTGCTTTGATCTATACTCTGTTCATTGTATATACTATTGTATTAACTGCTTCTCTCCAAAATATTCTCACCAAATCATTTTCAAATAGCATGGCTCTTGTTGCTTCAGCCACTAACCCGCTTCTTCTTTCTGCAATACCATTTTGTTCAGGTGTTCTAGGGGTTGAAAACTGTCTCTTAATGCCATTCACTTCAAAAAAAGTGTTAAATTCTTTTGAAGTAAATTATCCACCTCTATCTAATCTCAAACATTTAATCTTCGTTCTAGATTCATTCTCAACTTTGTTCTTAATTACTCTAAATTATCAAATGCCTTAGACTTTTCTTTAAGAAATGCAATACACATCATTCTTGTAAAATCATGAACAAGAATCATACAATACCCTTCACCATAGAATTCTCTAGTCCTTGTGGGACCACTCAAATATATATAAACAATTTCCAACTTCTCATTTTTGTAAACTTCTTGCTAGGAAATGAGCTTCTCTATTGTTTAGCCATAACACATTCCTTGCAAATTATGTTAGTAGGTTTCATAATTTTAGGCAAATCTCTTACTGCAAGTGTAGTACTCACTTTCACAATATTATCAAAGTTTATATGACAAAATATTTGGTGCCATAACCAACTGTCATCAATCTTAGTAATCAAGCATGTCATCTTAGTAGGATTCAAGTGAAATACATTACCTCTAGTTCTTGATCTAGTTCCAATCAAATTACCATCCTTTTCTTTGATTACATAATTTTCTCAGTAAACCAAACTTGATATCCCTTATCAACTAGCTATCCAACACTCAAAAGATTATGTTTCAATCCATCCACAAAGTAAACATCATCTATATTAGTTTTTCCATCAAGAGTAATAGAGCCTATTTCTTTTATCAAACAAGGTGCATTATTTTCAACTCTAACAATTCCTCCATCATAATTGTTAAAATTTATGAATTTCTTCATGTGTCCAGTCATATGATGTGAACAACCACTATCTATAATCCATTTAGATTTCATTTGTACTTGAGAAACTAAGGCTTTTTTTTCCTTAACTTATGTTTCGGGGTTTTCTTATTTTATTACTACAAATCTTATATCATCATTCTCATTATCACTTTCACTTATATATTTATCCATACTAGCTTCAAATTATTCATCATTTGCATAATAACATTCTTTAGATCTTCTAGCTTTAAAGTTCTTTCTATACTTATTTACTCTTTTAGGGCATTTAGATGAAAAATGACCATATTCTTGACAAGTCCAACATTTAAAAATTTTCTTACCGTTTGGTTCTCTTTTCACAAGCAAGGCAATTCCTTCTTCAATTTTCCTATCTTCTTCATTTTTGGATCTATTGCTACTAGTATAATCTCCACTTACACTAATTCTTCTTGACAAAGTAGGGTGAATACTCAGTGTGTTGAATGCTATCTCTGTTCTAGGTAGATCTCATTATTGTCTCAAGTTCATCTTTGCTGCTTCTAGTCTTCCAAGAAGGGATTCTTGGGTGAAATTTTTAGTACATGGTATAACTTGTTCAACCATCTGCATTGTCTGCTTAAATACAGGAGTCAATGTCCTTAGAATTTTCCATATTAATTCATTCTCTGTCTTGATTCCTTTACAAGATTTTATACCTACAACAATTTCTAACATTCTACCAATATAGCTTCTAACAAATTCATCTTCCATCATTCTTATATCCTCAAATGCACATATCCAATTATGTAATCTGACTTTCTTTGCATGTTCATCACCTTCAAAAGTAGATTGTAAAGCTAACCAAATTTCATGAGATGTTTTTAGATATTTTACCTTACAGTACTCATTTTTTAGAAGGGCTGCCAAGAGTGCTTCTTTGCCAAGTATGTTACACATGAATAGATCTCTCTCCTGATTAATACATTCTTCAATTTTGTCTTCATCAATGATAGTCTTATTGTTCTTTGTGATTAACCAATATCCTGGTCCTAAACAAAGAAAATGTGTCTTCATCTTTTCTTTCTAGCTATCAAAATTTACTCCATCAAACTTAGGGCTTTCTTTCCTAAAATGACTTGCCATGGATCTCCTCAAGTTGTTAAACTTTTCCTTCAAGGACCTGCTACTCTGATACCAATTGTTAGAATGTAAAGTCCACCAAGATAACTAAGAGGGGGGGTGAATCAGTTATCAGATAAATACAACTTTTATCACCTTTAATAGATTTCAACCATGTAAGCAATGTAATCAACAACCATAGAAATATATACATACACAATGACACAATAACACAATATATGTTGACTAGGGAACCTCTTGATCAAAGAGTAAACCCTAGTAGGAATGATGCCCATAAAATATGCACTAATATGAAAGTTCCTTATGAGAGGATGGACTCTGTTAGGAGTCTTATGAAATACATTTAGTACATATGAATCTCTGTTAGGAGACTTTGAATTCTAGTTACAAGATTCTAACCCTATTAGGAGTTATGGAAGATAGAAGGACCCACTGTCCAAACAACTTGAAGGGAAAGATCACTGAACACACTGTCCAACTGATGTTTTTATTAATCAACAAAATAATACCAAAATATTAATGATCTCAACAATTTATCACTTCTCCTTTGACTATGCCAAACCACACCAACTACTTCATCAGATCTCAATACCAGATCTCTATACTTTGCATATCCTCTTACAACAAGTATTGCATAATTCCACAATTCACTTTCCCATACTACTAAAAAGTCTTACATTACAATAAGGAAAATATTTTTTTCTTTATACCACACTCAAATAATTACAAATGAGTCAGCATACCAATTACAAAATAAAATCTTCCACATGTTACACAAAATTCCCAATTACATAAAACCGTCAGCTTCCAATTAAGATAATTCTACACTTGCACAACCTCTGACCTTGTTGTCATGTCTACATCACAATAATCATGTCTTCATCATTTTCACAACCTCACATGCTCAGTTTCTCTCCCGATTAGGAGATAACATTCGATTTCCATAAATTGCTTCTCAGGAACACTACCTGAATACTGCTTCCACTGAATTACACATAACTATCATGAATAGATGAATTTTTGTATGCACTCTTATCCATGATCTTAGGAAATATCATAGATTAATTCCTCAACTCTACATAGCTTAATCTTCAATATTCCATGTGTGCTAATGCAAACATTATCTTCTTCTCTGTAAATCTTCAGTAAACCACTATGTTGACATCAATGACAATCACAGTCATGAATGCAACAAGAACTACTATAGAATGACTATGAATACGCCCCCATAGGATATATTCAACATTCATTGCTAACACTTGATACATTGATGATACGTAGAGGGGATTGCTTGCATTTCATGGATCTGTGGGTGATCCAAAATTATATTATATGCTAAAGAAAGATCTGAGTTTTTACAAATGATGTCCTCCTAATAAGATCTACTTGTATGGGAAAGACTACCATGCCTCTAGAATAATGGCCTCTAGAATAACGTTCCTCTTTATCATATGCCTTAATTGTTATCTTGCATCGAGGATCAATAACATGCTCACAAAAACCAAGATGTTTAACCAAATTATAAGTGTTGATATTCAAACCCATGCCTCCATCTATCAACATGTGTTTTACTATATACTTTTGGATAGTGACTTTGATGTGGAAGGGTTGACTATGGGGATGACTAATAGATTTGTCATTATTTTCAAAAAAATTCAGGTAATGAGGGGAAGTGATGTGACCAACCATGGACTAGAACTTGCCTATGTCTAGGTCTTTAGGTACATTAGGCATGAGAAGGGCTTGATCAAGAATCTCTTTATGAGCAGGAGAGATGTTCAACATTTCAAGAATTGAAATCTAAGATGATGTGCATTGGAGTTGGTCAACTAGATTGTAATCATTTGGTGTAGATGAGGTAGAAGGGTTAGACACTTGAGTCATTATTTTGGTAGTAGAGGAGGAAGATGATCCTTCCTCTTGTAGAGGGACTTTTCTTTGAGAACAAGTTATTATGTTAGATGACTCAGCTTGAGTCTCATCTTTGGCTTTGATGACATTAATAGGATGCTCAAAGGACTCAAGAATATTGATCACATTGTCATTATTAGTGTAGGTGTAACCAACCTTGTAATATTTTTCCTTAGAAGATTCCCCTTTCTCATACTTAGGTAAAGGCTTGAAAGCCTTATGACCATTTTTTGTTTGGGGAGAATGAATTGCAATTATCCAATTATCAATAAGATCTTGGATGAGATTCTTAAGCTTCACACAGTTGGTAGTCATGTGACCTCTTTTGTGATGATAATCACAATAGTGGTTTTCATTCCACCATTTAGGTTTTACGTCAAGATCATATGTTTTAGATTTATTAGGTGTAATAGATAAAAGAGTGTAAAATATGTGATGGAAAAAGTTATCGACATAAAAATAGGAATACTTATCTTGAAAAGAGATGGATCCATGTTGACCTTGACCCAAATTTTTTTTGTCTTTCTAGAGCTAGGTTGACCTTGACCTCAGGATCGGGGCACAATCTTACCCCTCACTGAAGGTTGACCTTGACCTAAAACAACTCTAACAAAAATTCTGTTCAGGGATCTCAGAAGTTTTCTGAAAAGGGTATCCAGATCTGAACTGGAATTCACTATCCTATACCTGTACCTTCAAGAAAAATGGTTTTTTTTTTTGGATGAGGGGTTTTCCTTAGTCAAACCTTGGTTTGGAGTCAAACTTAATAATGGAAATGAAATAGAGAATTATAGCAAGTAGATCTAATAATGAAGCTATGATATTCAATAAATATGCAATTATATTTCAAATGTAAACAAGTATGTTGATATGAAAGCTTGAACACAACATTAACAAATATAAATCAAAACCTCTATGACTGTATGTTGGAATCCACCTTGAGAGAAGAATGAATGGATCTTGAAGATGAACAAAGGATCATGAAGGAAGATCACACCACCATGATGGATAGATCTAGGGTTTGAATGATGAATCTTGAATGCTTGAATCCTTGATCTTCAATGGAGAAATCAAATGGAGAAGATGAATTGAATGATTCCTTGAAAATTCTTGATGAAATTCTTGATTGATCTTCTTGATTGAGAATGCTTGAGAGATTATGAGATGAGATCATGAAATTGCTTGATTGCACATGGATTGAAATGAGAGAGGAAGGCTTCCTTTTATAGTGATCTAGGGCACAAACTTCTAGATCGGCTGACATTGGAGAATTAAATCCCAATTAACCTTAACCCCTAGAAATGGACCTAGATTAAATGCAATTTAAGAGTTTACCATTCTAAAATCCTAAATAGCCGACCCAGAAGCAGGAAAATAAAACTTTCCAAAGCCTGATATCCCGAAACCTTTGGAACTTAAAAATTGGACCCAGGGTCAAGGTTGAGCTTGAATCTACCCTAGGTCAAAGTCAAGGTCAACTCTACCCTAGGTTAGGGTTGAGGTTGACCTTGACCTTGAGGTCACAGATCTTAGGTTCTCAGGACCAGATGCTAGAAATAAGCTAGAAATAGGTGGAGAGAGATGTAGAACATGGGGAAAAAGCTAGATCCATGAAAATACCTATTCAAGGTGCTTGACATGACCCCAAACCACTTTCTTAGAGGGTTTAATATTCTTAACATGGAAGTGCTTCCATTTTAAGATAATACATTAAGTCCCCACTTTAGCAAGAGTATGGATTCAATGCAAACTCTTGGTAAAGGAAAAGAAAGAAGAGATCCAAGTGGATTTGCAATGAGGTAAAATAACATTTAGCTAAGGACACAACCCCTAGGCTAAGGATTCTAACTGAACATACACACACGAGGATGCGAAAACAAAGAAAAACAAAGACAAAGCTAAAAGACACAAAAAGAGGGGTTAAAACAAACCCAAATCAACTAGTAAAGGAAACCTTGCTAAGAAATATTTCCAAAACTAATATCATATTTGGAAAGCTATCATAAAAGTATAAATGATTACATAAGAAAGACAAGAGTAACACTATAAATAATATAACTTCATGATCTGGTACCACTAGCATGAAAGTGAAAAGAGAGAAAAGAGAAAGTGATTACCTTGCCCTATAAGATGACCACCTTATAGTGAATCACCAAGGAGGGAGATCCAAATAGGTGGCCAAACTTGATAGTTCACCCATAAACTATGCTTGCAATTGTAATGCGTCTTCTGATGGCTTTTGGAATACCCATAGATCCACCTTCTTGTATCACTATGAATATCAAATGCGTGTCACCTCAGGATTTAGCAACTTATGTGCATTACCTTTAGAAGATTTAGCATATTGAAAATTGAAAAATGAACGTCTCTTCAGGATTTAGCAACTTATGTGCATTATGTTAAGAGGATTTAGTATATTGAAAATTTGAAAAATGCGTATCTCTTCAGTATTTAGCAACTTATGTGTGTTACCTTAAGAGTATTTAGCATATAAATGAAAAACTATAGTACAAAGGAGACCCTATATATGCCCCCCTCCTTATCATGGTTGTCTAATAGACATGATAAGGAAGAGGAAGAGGATACCTACTTCATAATATAAGAAGATATCCTACTTAACAATAATGTACACCCTAGTCTTAGTGAAGGATATTGATCCCTACATCCAAGAGTATAGATAATTGTGAAAAGGATATGTCACTCATGGAAAAGTATCCTCGAAGAAAGAGATCTTATCAACAAGACCCCCACCATAGAGGAGTTCTTTTAGATAAAATATCATCTTTCAAAGATAAACCAAATAGGAACAAAGATTCAATCATTAAGCCCCCTGCAATCAAGAGGAAGAGGAATGTTTGGAATGAGGGAAGAAACTCTAACCACCAAAGCAAGGGCAAGAGTTTATAAATAATATTATTTGCAAAATAAAGAAGAGGTGATGACCTAGGACAACAACCTCTCATATAAAAAGGTTATCCACAATCAAAACATCGGCTAGTATAATGAAATAGTATTGAAATATAAACAAATGCCACTAAGCTAAGGAAAGCAATTCCCTAGACAAAGAGAAAGAAGAAAGAGCCTTGCCCCCCAGGGATGAAAGCAAGGGATAATAATGAAATAGTATTGCAATATAAACAAATGCCACTAAGCTAAGGAAAGAAATTCCCTAGACAAAGGGAAAGAAGAAAGAGCCTTGCCCCCCAGGGATGAAAGCAAGGGATACCTTTTCAAAAAAAATGTCTTAGAAAAGATATCTTTAATATTGAAAGAGAATCTATGGATGATTTTGAACATAATACCAAACCATAGAAAGAGAAGATAGAAAGAATATTGATTAAGCTCAATTAAAAGCCTAATGGATCCTAGGAGACTAGATGGAAATACACCTCTTTCCCCCCAGTCTAGAGACAAGAGGAGAAGAAATATATATTATATCAGGATGAAGGGTATCCCCTATATCAAAATTATGAAGGAATTGCAAAATTTCATGAGAGTGAGATATAATTCCTAAAGAAACTCTTTCCCTAACATATAACTTGAAATGCTTACAATTAACAAGTAAATGTGTATTACTATAATGAAAAGAATATTTGTACTTGGATAAAGCATCTTTCAACATAGGTTTAAAGATTTATTTCTTGGAATTCATTAACTGAACATACACATTATTAGCTACATCTTGGCGAATATCAAGGTTATCTAAGGTAGGTGTAGGAAGAACATGAAGAGGAGGATGATGATCAACATCATCCACCTTGAATTGAGATTGCGAACAACCAACCCATGCATATCTTGTTTAGGTGGTATAAGAACTGGATATTATGTTTGAAAGTTGACTATACTATTGTATATGCCTTAATATAGTGTTTTCATTATGGAAACGAAGTCATATAGTGTTTTGGAGTCAGCGCACATCATTAGAAGATCATAAATTGGCAAAGTATAGAAGACTGGACAGTTAGTAGAGGACCAATAGTTCAGAGCATCAATGCACATGCGTATGACTAAGTTATGGTATGTGCCCTTGAAGTTAAGCTTGTATGTCTATATTCATACTAAGTCTAAGAGTGCATGATCAGATGAGACCGTATGACAAAGATACAAACAGTTGAAGAGGTACAACTTATGAATGCCAGAACAAAATAGTGTATGCGGCCGACTATTGGTAATTTGATTAGCGACTATAATATTGTTTTGTAAAGGCTATGCACCTATTTTAATTAGGTTATAGACATGTAATTAACTTTTTTTGTAAACACACTTGAGCCAATTCACTTGGAAGCATTGTATGTAATCGGTTATAGGTTGACCTAGTTAATTGTTTTGGTAGTGCATATAAATATGAGATGTGCCCTTTGTAATAGGCATGGATGTTGAAATAGATTTGAGATAAGAAGAGTAGAAGTGTGCAAAGATTTGATAATATGTATTAGAGATTTGCAAGAGGTCAAAGCATCAGCGCATCATAGGAACTGATCTGACAAGAAGTGTCAAAACACTAGTTCATCTAGTAGATATAGTATGTATCTAAGATCCGAAGGTTGTAGCTTTCACCACTTGAGTAGTGAGCTCTAAGACAGTGTGTCCACACCCCTAACAGGGTTATTGTAAAAGAATCCTAATAGGGTTTGACCCTTGACAAGGTCATTGTACTAAAATTAATGTAAAGACAACTCCTAACAGGGTTAAGGATCTTCTAACAAGGATCACAATACACTAGTGAAAAATATTAGTGGGTGTCAATTCCCACTGGGGTTTTTACCTATTTGGGTTTCCCCATAACCATATTAGTGTTATGTGCTAATTTCATGTTTCTTGTTTATGTTAATGTTCATTTCAATACTTAAGCATTAAAGATAAGTTTAAAGAGTAAAGAGAAATGATTAAATACAGTGAACACTAATTTAGCCCCCCCTCTTAGTGTTCCCATTCCTAACAATTGGTATCAGAGCTCTAGTCCTCAACAAAGAAGTTTAACCACTTGAGGAGATCATGGACAAGACATAAATGAAACATCTGAAAAGAAATCTTGAAGCTTCTCTTGAAGACTTGGATAGATTTGAAAAAGAAATTGAAGAGCTAAATGAAAAAGTCAATGATGCTCAAGCAGTCATCAAAAGACTAAGAAAAGATTTAAAAGAATGTTCTACTAGTGATTTAGGGATAATGGTCAAAAATCTAAATGAAGAAAAAACATCTCTAAAAGATCAGATTGAAGAGCTGGATGACAAGCTAACTAACAATCAAGAAGTCTATGATGAACAGATCAAAGAGAACCTTTAATTGAATGATGAATTGAGGCAAGAAAACATGGAAATATTGGAACTAAGAAACAACAAAGAAAGCTTGAAATCTTAATTGAAAGAAGCAAAGAATCACATTGACAAATTATACACTAGTTTTGATTTAATAGAGTCACAATTATATGTAAGAAAGCTTAAAGGAGATACTAGCGGTATTGGATTCAATGAAGCATAGAATCAGATTGATAACATGAATGCAAGGATGAAAGCACCAAAAGACTCTTCAGATG
This sequence comes from Chamaecyparis obtusa, assembly GCA_027943335.1. Lineage (NCBI taxonomy): Eukaryota > Viridiplantae > Streptophyta > Pinopsida > Cupressales > Cupressaceae > Chamaecyparis > Chamaecyparis obtusa. The sequence goes on from BSBK01002949.1 coordinate 360,939, forward strand.
CTAAGAAGATATAAAGTCAGACTAAAGATCATATTGAACCATCCAAAGATGAGCACAGGCTAGTAGATCTTACTTGTTATGCATGTAACATGCATGGACACATAGCAAGGAATTGTAGAGGTAAGAACCTTTAATGGTTACTCTTATTCATGCAATAAATTTGGTCATAGGGCTATGAATTGTAAAAGAAGTCAGAAGAACAAGACTCAGAATAATTAGAGAAATCATAATCAAACAAATGCAAGAAGTTCCCAGAATGTTACATGTCAGATATGTAACTATAATGGTCACTCAACTAGATAGCGTAAAATGGTAACCCATATCAATGTGCCAAGGAATATAAGGTCTCCAACCATTTTTCACTCTTGTAACAAGGTTGGATACATGTCTAAGTTCTATAGATCAAGAATGCAAAGTTAGGAAAGTCCTAAAAAGCTAGAAGAATCAATATTGAATACCGAAGGAGAAGTCAAGTTTGTGAAAGATTCAAAAGATGTGAACATGATTTGGTTAGAGGTGAAGGAGGATAAGGATGATGAGTATGTATTGGATGCATCCACAGTGGATGCACCCTCTACATCTAGATAAATGGCCCTTAGGATCATAGGGGGAGCTAATTTAGCTCTAGACCCCTACATGGCTGGTATACTCACCCTCAGAGTATGCACCTTTGGATTTAACCTTTTGAAGACTAGAAAAACCTATGTGCAAAAGTGCACTAGCTAACTGATAGTAGAATGAAAGTTGGAGATTTTCAATGAAAGTCTAGTTTATGCGACAAGCATTAATGGTGGAATTTTTACTTTAAAAGTACACAAAATCCTGTAGATCACTCATTGCATTCGAGTTTAGAGTGACTAAAGAGCATAGAAGCCCTAGCAGTTGATTGTGAAGGATTGCAGATTGAGTCACCAATGAAACAATGTGTTTGATCAGTTGCAGAAGCCCTAATCCATCGTGCTGATTCAAAAGTTCATGGAAACCATTAGGAAAGTGATATACAAGTAAGTGATGGCTACTCTTATTGTATTTGATGTTGCGAAGAAGAAAAGATATGTATTTAAGAGGCACCCATTCAAATCTACATTGGATGACCTAGAAGGGGCATTCTCCAGCACTCCTATGGGTGTTATGCATGTAGAAGACATCTGAGCATATATTTACTACAAGAACCAACCAGTAGGACTTGACTGGATAAGAGCACACTTAGAAACCATGATGAAACCAGATAAAACCTTCTTGGATGAGTATGCACAGTTTAAAAACAACACTATAATTGAATATGCTATAGCATATGAGTTCTATGAGTCCGAATGGATAAAAATTCTACTTAGCAGGATTCATGATGACCTATTTTGGATAGGTGAAGTGTCAGTCAAAATAATAGGAGACCTAATACATGAAATGGCAGCCCTCTCAAGGATAGGCATCATTCTTCCAATGGGAAAGGATCTTAGAAAACTTGTAGATTAATAGTCATGCAAGTCAAGAAGTGATAGGCGTAGAATGGCCATTGAGCCTATAGAGGAGAAAGACATCAAATTGATCTCTATGATACTAGGGTATAGGTTTCAGCACACCAGCAGGGTGAATAGTGTGTCAGAAGCCACAATTCTCGTAGCAATAAGACTTGTGAGAGAAAATGGTGAGTTTAATTTGTGTGAGATCCTACGTGCACAAATGATAGACAATATCAAAGCCATTAAACATGATAAGACCAAAGTATTCAGGTTTGGGTCTTTGATTATATACATGTACTTCCACATTCTTGGAAAGGTGTTAGATTTATATTTAGACAAGAGTGTTCCTATAATGCCAGTGATATCCTTTAAGGAAACTACTGAAAGTACACTAAAGGATTACATGGCAATGGAGTTAAAGACATTCAGAATCAGAATGCATATGAGATACAAGATTCCAGAAAGCATAGTTGAAAAATACAAGGACAACATTTGCTTTATGGTGGAGACTAATACAACATGTATTGAAGTAGTTGAACCAAGGGAAAAGTAGATTCATCCACTTGGATATGAGGTTGAGGAGCCAATCCTAGAGGCATATGCTCAAGTACTATTATTAGCACTTAAGGACCCTAATGAGCCAATATGGGGGACTTATGAAGAGAAAATAAGAGAAGTTGATGTAGTTTTAAACAACTCAGCAACTAAAAGAAAAGTAGCCAAGGTTACTTCTAAGATATTGAAAATTCATGGAGTAACTCAAGTAGACCTGGACAAAGCAAAACAAGAAAATATTTCTTTGGGAATTGAGAGTGCTTCTGCAATAGAGACAAAGTCTAATTATCCAAAATTGAAGAAGGTAAAAGTGGAGAAGTCTGATGATTCAAAGGGTAAAATAGATGATACCCCTCCTGCACCCAAGGAAACAATTGATCTTACTAATCCTCTAGAGTATAAGAAAATGGAAAAGAGGAAGAAAGAGATAGGAACTAGTCATCCATCCTTGCGCACTACAAGGAGCCAAAGAAAGAGTACTCAAGCACCTCTAAAGGTAAGTTTTAGACCTAGTCTAAAAGTGCTAAGTTCAAGGATAATTGAGGAAGGAATGATTTATAAAATAGGAAAATTTTATGATAAGTATAGTGAAATAGATAAGTCAGAGATTCATAGCATGATTATCAAGCATATGCTTAAGTTTAAGAAGATAATGCTAGAATTGAAGACTATGATTCCAGACAATGTTTGGAACATTTTAGATTTCTTGAAGAGATAAGTAATGGAGGAAGATCTGAGAATAAGAGAGAAGATCTTAGATGAGAGTCTACCAGTTTTTTCTCTAGAGGGGAAGGCCTTATTTTTATATCTGGTGAAGCCACATCTTATAACCAAGTCAAGAACTTTGCATATAATGGACAAGAATTATGAACTAGTTGCAAAGGAAATAGAAAAAGCCTTTGAGACAATTTTCCTAAATAGGCACATGTTCCCACCCATTGCGCCCACTACTCAAGTGCCCAAAAAGGTAGAAAAGGAGTTAGAGACCATAAATATACAAAATAAAGGTCCTCAAGATTCAGCGCCTACAGTTCTAGCACCCACAGAGGTAGGGAAGCCTGCGCCTATGGCAGAAGCACATAAGGATGATACAATTTTTATTGACAATGTTGAGATTGCAATGGCGGCCTCAGATATTGATTTGGATAAGTTTGAAGAAGCTTTTGTAAGCACTCAAGAGGATGATAATCTATGTGGTAACACTCCTAATCAATAAGAAATACTGATTGAGATTGTGATAGAAGTTTAAGGAGAAAAAGAAACAGAAAAAGAGATAGAAAAAGAAGAAGAAAAGAAAGAAGAACAAAAAGAAAAGGAAGCAGAAAAAGATAAAGGAAAAGTAGAGATGAAAGATAGTGAGCAAAAAGATGAGAAATCTATTGAGATGCTAGTCAAAGTTAAGCATGAAGTGATGGATAGCACTCTTATCACTCCATTACACTCAACATCATTGTTGTCAAGTTTGACACCGAACACCACCAATTTAGACTCTTGGGGAGAAGAAGACCTGATCAAGATCAGTGTCTTAGCTATGGAGAAGGCCAAAGAGAAACAAGTGATGAGGAATCCCTTATTTTTTGAGTTAGTGAACATCTTGAACAACCTGCTACCTTTAGGAAAGAAAGTGTCTAAGGTTCATTCAGTGGATGATGTGAGCACAATTCTTTCAAATTTTAAGAAAAACTTTTCTAGCTTGGAAAAATATGCATCCCTAGTTGCAGAAAAAAAGTATATGAATAAGAGGCTCAATTAATTGGTCAATAAATTTGCACTTGACCTAAGTTCACTCAATGTTGGTCAAGCATCGTTAAAATAGTTTGCAGAAAAGGGCAAGAAGATTATTGCCAACTGCATGAACCGGGACAAGTTAAAAGCTGATCTATACCAGAAGATCCAAGAGGTAGAGGCTATGGTAGAAAATGTGAGGAAATATGTGGAAGATCCCTCCACTGATGTAAATATGTGTAATAATGTCTATCAAGGGCAGATTGACAAGATTGAAAGAGCAGAAAAGGAGATGTCTAAGATAAGGGCAAGACAAACACAACTAAGGAATTATCTTGCGCCCTCTTTAGATGTACTAAATCAAAACATCAAGGAGATCGATGCCACCATGGTGACATAAGATCAATTTACTAGCTTAGATTTGGAGAAGATGGAGAAGCTGACTTGTGCATTATGCATCCATTTCCAGATAGTCAATGCATTGATTGCATTCTGGAAGCAAGAGATCCACAATTTGTAGATAGCATATCTGGATGTACTTTCCTTGTAAATACTTGTAGAGATTAAGCTTTTTAACACCTTTTTCATTAATGTCAAAGGGGGAGTATGTATAGAATATGGAGTTATAGATATGTAAAGAAGATGTATAGTAATAAGACTAAGGGAGATATAAGTTAGAATTTTTGTATAAGAGGACAAATAATAACTCTTCCATATTCCTTTGTTGCCATCAATGACAAAGGGGGAGATTGTTTGAAAGTTGACTATACTATTGTATATGACTTAATATAGTGTTTTAATTATGGAAACAAAGTCATATAGTGTTTTGGAGTTAGTGCACATCATTAGAAGATCAGAAATTGGCTAAGTACAGAAGACTGGATAGTTAGCAGAGCACCAGTAGTTTAGAGCATCAACACACGTGCGTATGATTGAGTTATGGTATGTGCCCTTGAAGTTAAGCTTGTATGTATGTATTAATTCTAAGTCTAAGAGTGCATGATCAAATGAGACTGTATGAAAAAGATACAGAAAGTTGAAGAGGCATAGCCAGTGAATGCCAGAACATAATAGTGTATGAAGCCGACTATTGGTAATTTGATTAGCGACTATAATATTGTTTTGTAAAGGCTATGCACCTATTTTAATTAGGTTGTAGAAATGTAATTAAATTTTTTTGTAAACATGCTTGAGCCAATTCACTCATAAGCATTGTATGTAATTAGCTATAGGCCGACCTAGTTAATTGTTTTGGTAGCACATATAAATATGATATGCACTATTTGTAATAGGCATGGATGTTGAAATAGAGTTGAGATAAGCAGAGAAGAAGTGTGCAAAGAGTTGATGAGATGTATTAGAGCTTTGCAAGAGGTCAAAGTATCGATGCATCATAGGAACTGGTTTGACAAGCAGTCTCACAGCACCAATTCATCCAGCAGATATAGTATGTATCTGAGATCTGAAGGTTGTATCTTTCACCACTTGAGTAGTGAGCTCTAGGACAGTGTGTCCACACCTCTAACAGGGTTATTGTAAATGACTCCTAATAGGGTCTGACCCTTGACAAGGTCACTGTACTAAAAGTAATGTAAAGACAACTCCTAATAGGGTTAAGGATCTTCTAACAAGGATCACAATACACTAGTGCAGAATATTAGTGGATGTCAATAACCACTGGGGTTTTTACCTATTTGGGTTTCCCCATAACCATATTGGTGTTATGTGTTGAGTTCATGTTTCTTGTTTATGTTAATGTTCATTTCATTACTTAAGCATTAAAGATAAGTTTAAAGAGTAAAGAGAAAATATTGAATACAGTGAACACTGATTCACCCTCCCCCTCTCAGTGTTCCCATTCCTAACAATTTGATACCATGCTCATTGACTCCAAGCCCTAAACCTCTATAACCTTGTTTAGTAATCATATTATATCTTTTAGTGTATATATTATGTAAAGCTTCTACAACAGGTGATTGTTTATCATGCTCATGAGTAAAAGTTGTATAATCTGTGGAATAATAGGGTTTGAAGAAGTTTCTTTACCATTTCCTTTAATATCATCATGAACCAAAGGAGAAAGTAAATCAAAGAAGTCTTGCACATATGTATCTTGAACTATAGCTTGAATCCCATCATAAGTATGGGAAGAACTAGGATTAACATATGGAGAATTAATCATTAGATTAGGAATAGGAAGGTTAGGAATAAAATTAGGAATGATAGGATTAGGATTAAGAAGATTAGGAGATGATGTATCATCTACCAAATTCTTCACATAATCCAAAAGAGTAATAAGTCTACCACATAAATCTTTAATGAAAATTTTGAAAGTAGGAAGATTAGTATTGGTCAATTTCACAAAAGCATAGGCGAGTGCAAAATGAAGGGTCATCAATATAATTAAATGAATGATACTATCATAAACATCATAGGTATGGTAAAGAGTTGCTAAAAGAAGGGTAATACAGAACATAATCACACACCAAAGCATCTTAAAAATCTTCATAGTAAATGAAATGCAAGAATTGTTTTTGGATTTTGTTGAGTATATAGATTTTTTCCTATTTTTGAATAAAAATGCAAGAGAATAAAATAAATATTATCTTGATGCAAGAAAACAAAAAGATCTAACACCAAAAAGAAGGAGTTGTCTATTGTGGGTTCACCAAAATGTAATAGATAAAAGAGTGTAAAATATGTGATAGAAAATTTTATGGACATAAAAATAGGAATAATTATCCTAAAAAGAGATGGATGTGGAAATCACCAATTTCTGATGTCCGTGTTTAGTTTCAGGAGATTTTGTAACCTGCTACGAACTAGAAATGCCAAGACAGAGAAAACCCAAAAAAATTTTGTCTTTCTGGAGCAGGCAACCTTGACCTCGGGATCGAGGCACAATCTTACCCCCCATTAAAGGTCGACCTTGACCTAAAATAGCTCTGACAAAATTTTTGATGGGGGATCTTGAAATTTTGTTGAAAAGGGTATCTAGATTTGAACTGCAATTCATTGTCTTGTACCTATACCTGCAAGAAAAATGGTTTTTTTGTTTGGATGAGGGGTTTGCCTTAGTCAAACCTTTTTTGGAATCAACCTTAATAATGGAATTGAAATAGATAATGCTAGCAAGTAGTAGAAGTAGATCTAATAATGAAGCTATGATATTCAATAGATATGCAATTGTATTTCAAATGTAAACAAGTATGTTGATATGAAAGCTTGAACACAACATTAAAAAATGTAAATCAAAACCTCCATGATTGTATGCTTGGAATCCACCTTGAGAGAAGAATGAATGGATCTTGAAGATGAACAAAGGATCTTGAAGGAATATCACTCCACCATAATGGATAGATCTAGGGTTTGAATGAAAAATCTTGAATGCTTGAACCAAATCCCTTCAAAGGCTTGAATGGTTGAATCCTTGATCTTCAATGGAGAACTTGAATGGAGAATATGGCTTGAATGCTTCCTTGAAAATGCTTGATGAAATGCTTGCTTGATCTTCTTCATTGAGAATGCTTGAGAGATTATGAGATGAGATCATGAAATTGCTTGATTGTGGATGGATTGAAATGAGAGAGGAAGGCTTCTTTTTATAGTGATCTAAGGCACAAACTTATAGAGAGGCTGAAATTGGAGAATTAAATCCCAATTAACCTTAACACTAGAAATGGAAAAGCTAGATCCATGCAAAGACCTATCCAAGGTGATTGACATGACCCCAAACCACTTACTCAGAGGGCTAAACATTCTTAACATGGAAGTGCATCCATTTTAAGATGATACATCAAGAAAATTAATGATTTTAAGTGCCGAGAGATCTAGGGCCTACTACTATTGGTTTCAGTTTTAGATCTTGTTTGAGCGCTCTTGCTAGAAGTATTCAAGTTGAAAGCTAGTTATTTAGGATTACCAACAAAAGATACTGAGGATTTCCCCACAATTCCATCATTGACAACATCTTTGATTTTGTTCCAAAACTCTTTTCCTTAGAAGAGGATTTGGGTTCTTTATATTGAAGAGTAATTTTGCCCTTATGAACAATGACATCCTCTATGCGTAGAGATGATTCAGCCAATTTATCAAAGGAAGCATATGTTTGCATTTGTAATGCATAGTTCATTTTAGGAACCAAAGAGTTAATTAATATGTCAATTTTTTCAATCTCATGAATCTTCCAAGGATAGCGTGAATAAAGCTTCCTCCATCATTAAAGAAATGTAACAAAGGGTTCACCTTGATGTTGTTTGATTTTATAGAGATTGAACATGGTAATAACATGTTGAATGTTGTAAGAGTATTTTTTAATGAATCTATGCACTAGTTGGTCAAATGACTTAAGTGGAGGAGATAGTTTAGTGAACCACTCCATAGACTTCCCTCTAAGACTCCTAGGAAAGAGTCTCATAAGATAGGTGGGTCCATGCAACAATTCCATATTCATCGCTTAACTCTCTAATGTGATCATGAGGATCTCCACTACAATCATACTTGTCATATTTAGGAAATTCAACTTTCTGAGGAAAATGAGGTATGTATAGATCCTTGTCAAATGGAAATGATCATATAGCCTCAAGTGAAAAAGGTGTTGTACATTGTTCTTTTTCCTCTTTCAAGAATAACACTTGTTTCATCATCTCTTCCAACTGTTTCTTCACAACCTCCATTTTAGATGGTTCTTCTTTCTTGATCAAATTGTCAACATCAAAGTTGTGAGGTAACCTAAATCCTTGTGAGGCTAAGTGCATGAATTATTTTTCCTTGTCTTGATTCAAGGTCAACTTCATAAGTCTTTACAAATGTTTATCTTGTTGAAATTGTAATATTTCTTCCTCTGGTAGCTCAATGTCTAAATCACCACTTTGTGAACCATGTGAAACATGTTGAGTGTATTGAGAGGCATGTTGTGAGCCATATCTAGAGTTGTGATGATCAAGCTATGCTTGATTCTCTTGTCCAAAATGTTTCTCTCCCAATTATTTAAAGAATTCTACAATTCTTTTGTTTCAATCTTCCATAGTTGGAGTATAAGAAATATTGTCTTCTAACTTAGGCAAGGATAGGGTAGAGTTACTAAAATTATTAATAAAGGGATTAAAACCCCAAGGTTTGGGTTCTCCTCTAGGTGAGTTATCAAAATTCTCTTCAGATTGCTTTTCTTGGTGGATCTGAGATCTAGTTGTAACCGGCATGAAAAGAGTATGTCAAGAGCCAAATAGGATGACTTAGAATGACTTGATATTTAAAATAGGTAAGAATATTATTCACTTGTCCAAAGTGAGATAACATAAAAGAGAGAAAAGATAACTTTCCATAAGATGTCCAAGTTGTGAGTAGACCACCCTATGTATGACACTTGTGAACAAGCAAAGATAAGATAAAAGAATCCAAGAGATAACATAAAGAAGATGGACAAGTGAACAATCTACTAGCCAAGAGTGTAGGCAAGAGATCCAAGTAGTCTTTTTCAACTAAAGGCAATTCCTAGCATGCTGGAGTATACCAAATATCAAGAAGAGAAAAGGATAGCAATAGTTGATCAACAAGTTTTAGACAAGGTTTGAAAGAAAATAGCGTGAACAAGAAATAGTCTTCAAACAATCCAACAAGGGACAAAGAAACCTTAAGGACACAAGAATTTTTGAGGTCTAACAAGGTATATCAATGTATCAAGTGTATGTTCACAAAATTTTCCATAGGTCTTAGCACATGAAATAACATCAAGAAAAACTACCTAAGGTCAAAAGGGAAGTGTTCCAACCTTTTACCACAGCTTGATACTCCTTTTCCTCACACAAAGTGATGTTGGATTTGTCATGGATTTTCATCCAAGGGATTACATATGGTGAGTATCTTGAGGTGATCTGGGTAAATCCACTTGGATCAATCCTTGCATAAAGGAAGTCACATGACCAAGAGGTTAGCCTCTAAGTTCAAGGGTGTTTAATAAGGATCTTTGTTCATGACTACACCTTGTAGTTTCAAAAGAAAAATTAAGACCTCTCAACACTACAAGAACTCAAAATGTATTGTCTTGTAAGAAATATTAAGACCTCTCAAACCTATACAAGTTGGATGTACTCCCCTTGTAGTCTTGTAAACAAGATTGGGACCATGGAGGCCCTACAAGCACCCATTTACATGTCATATTGCTTAGCAAGATTGAGGTAACTAGGCCCTACACATGATAAAAAATTAGAAGTATAAATAGTCAAGTATTCCCTCTCTTTTTATTGAAGGAAGCTTTTGATTATAGTGGGATGAAGTTAGTCAAGTTTGCTTGTTTCCCACTTGGGTCATTTCCAAAATATTGCTCTCTTGGAAAACCCTCTAAAGGTAAATGCAAGAAAAGAAAAGGATAGCTAGTAGAGGTATATATTTCTAATTTTCTATAAGGAAAAGAGAATACTCTCCTACTCCATAGTGTCTCCCAACCACACCAAACACATGTTCAATTACCCAAGACTCTTTGCAAGTGATCAACTAAACACGTCAAGATTTTTTATTTTCCAAAAGGAAAAGAACATACTATCCTACTAATCAACTAATTACAAGACAAAAAGCCTTCTAATTAAACTAGGTTCCTAGAAAACCAAATGTAAGCAAGCACAATGTTGATTTATATCTCCAAGGAAACCTACAACAAATAGCTTTAGTAGTTTCACAATTGAGTCTTTAACAAGCTTCCTACATCACAAGACATTAGTAGTCATAAAAGTGTTGATCTCTATGGCAAGCAAATATTGCAAAACCATAAGTTAGGGCACAATAAATATGAAAATGAAGGTAATAACCTTGCAAAACCACTTGTTAGTTGTTGTCAGAAAACTAGAAAACCCAGAAATGTAAGAAAATGCAAGCAAGATAGGATAAAACTTAGACAGTGACAACAATTGAATTTGGATGACACTTCACAATCTACCAAGGAAATCATATGATAGACTTCTAGGAAGCACATAATATTCTAGAATAGTACAATAGACTACAAAGAAGAAGTATGATATTCTACCAAAAGGTAGACGATATACCCTAGAAAAGTGAGACGATATTCCAGAAAAGGAGAAAGTTATGTGGCAGTATTAAGAAATATTGTCTCTATATATTCTGGAATGTTGTATGATTTTCTAGCCTGCAAAACAAAAGTCATGAACCTATGACAACAAAGAACTAAAAATACAAGAAATAGAGCTAAAAATGAATGTCTAGCCCCATGGTGGGTGCCAAAAATGCGTGATCAAAGTGTGACACACTTATATAAACCATTAAACTTGAAAGAATCCATGAAGAAGGAATTCTCAAGAGGCAGCTTATAGCTTCCTAGTTGAAGCAGGTTTAATCCTTGTTTGAATGCTCATCAGATTGACATAAGGATTAGTGACTTCACTACTCCAAAATGGAAGATTCAAGTGTAAATGCAAGCTAAAGATGAAACTAGAATGCAAGAAGCTAAGAATGAGAGATTAAGTTAGAATAAATGCAAGAAACTAGTATTCTAGAATGAGAAAGAAAGAAAGAAACTAGATTAACCATGCAAGGTTAGTTCTAAGAAATGAAGCTAAGCTAAGAAGTGAGAGAAACTAGAAGCTAATAATTAAAATTAGTAAGATTATGCTAAGAATGCAAGAAAGTTAGAATGCAAGAATGTAAGATGCAAGATTAAGATTAAACCCTTGAGTCAAGGAAGAGATTCATTTTAAAGGAATTGCCTCAAGAATGGAGGGTACAGATTAAGAGACAATAGAATGAGTGATTGAGATTAAGAGTCAAAAGCAGAGTGAAGGAGATGCAAGGTTAGGTAGAGATGAGTGGTGATGATTAAGAGACAAAAGAGATGTTAGGTAAGATAAAATAATAATTTCCAAAGTACAAATCCCTTTTAATTGCTAATTAATCAAGATTAAGTATGTTTACACATGTGAATGTGTTCTTTTAATAAAAGTATAGAAACTTTATATTAAAAGTAATGTTATAAAAATTAAATAAATATGCAAGCTCTAGAAATTAGATCATACTATAAGCTTGATATAAGATTTTTTATTTTTTATTTAATTATGAAAAGGATATTTTCAGGGTTACTTTGCACAATTATGTCTAATAAATGTCTTTGAGATTTATGATTTATTTTGAGGCAATTTGATCGAGAAAAGGGGCTTAGGTTTTACAAGACCAATTTTAGGTGATTACAATAATAGGGAAAAAATTTAATTCCTCCCATGGAAAAATTATGTCTCCCATACACAACGCATACAAACTTTTACATGTCATATCAAAAGTTCCTATCTACCTGGTTATTAGTGTTGTAGGTTTGAGAAAAGTGAGAAGTTGGATGAGTTACTAATGTTGTTGTTGATGTCAACATGTTTATGTTGTCATTAGTGACTAGTGATTACAAATGTTGTCAAGTTCTCCATGGAGTGGTATGCTCTTCATTCCTTCTCTATTGCAAATATATTCATATGATTTAGATATGTTGTTAAGTAATGTCTAGAGATATTGGATTTGAGATTTTGTGCTTCAAATTGTAGTTCAAAGGAATTGGTGTTCACCAGTGTGTGATAGTGTTTAGTAGAGTTTCCTATGAGAAATGCATGCTTTGCATTTCTCCACTTGTTAGTTTCTGGTGTTGTGGATTTGGAATTGCACTTATAATGTTTGTATCTTTGTTCAATTAAAATGTCATAATTTTTTTTTTTTTGGAGCCATTTGTTCAAAGTTCAATGGTTCTTACCTAGGTTTGGCTAACCTAAGTTGTTTACACTTTTAAATAAAGCTCTAGTGAATATAAATTGAAGAGTAACATGTATGCATTCTTTGGTCCTAGCTAAGATGTGATGTGGTCTTCTTTTGATTCCTTTGAACTGTTGGAATGCTCAAGTACTGACTTAATTTGAATCATGTTTGGTTAAGATGCTTAGCCAAACTTGGAAATTTTTTGTAAGTGTAAGGATGGTATAAGGATGAATTATTGAGGGAATGTGTGCATGCACAATGAGGATTTGTGAAAGATGATTTATCTCTAGGATATATGCATGAATATGAGTTGGTGCGAAGCATTATGATATGCAATGTGGATTTTCATGTGTTGGCTACCAGAAGTAGTGAGAAAAAGTATCAATAATCTTTAAGTCAAGTTCCAAATGTGAATTAGTGGTGTCCATCTTTCTCTTTTATTCTTCTTCATTTGGGTAGTGAGCCCTTCAATATTGACCCTTCTTTTGGGTACTATGTCATTTGGCAGTGTGAATTTTCTTGTAGTGAACACTCTTTCTAAAACTCACCTTAATCAGTGTCACTATAACATGTGTTTATATAATTGAGAATTTAATATTCTCTATGGTTTTCTCCTTAACAATATTCTCCACATAAATCTGGTGTTCCCTTCTATATGGCAGTTCTTGTTTTTCATGTTTCTTTCATGTTTACATTGTTTTATGATTAAGGATTAAGATAATTTGTTATGGATCTAATTTAGGAGAATATTTATGAGTTTTAGGGACAATTGATTCAACCCCCCTCTCATTTGTCTTGTGCATTTAATAATTAGTACAATTAATTATTTAAAAATTATTTATTCTTTTACCTAATTTTATCAATGTCAATATGTATATATATGTTGTTACAAATAATTAGATTAGATATTCCATTCAACAAAACTATTATAAAATCATAATCAAGATGATTCCTCCCAGGCTCAAATGGGAAATAACCAAAAATAAAACCCAGTATCCTTTCCCAAATACAATAGAAAAAGATAGAAATAGTCCAAGGAAGAAGCTTAGAGAACTAACCCCACCCAGAGAGATGTATTCTACTGATCCAATACATGAGATGGCAACTCTAACCAACCTCAAATCCCTCCAAAACCACAAGGGTAGAGGTGCACAAGATAATTTGGGTGCTAACACTTTAAACTAGAATAAATAAGTAACTCAAGCCACACACCTTCAATCTGATGCACATTCTAAAAGGATGTATTTATAAAAATTTGGCCTAAAATACATCATGGGCTATAGATCTCATGACCATCTTGCAATGTTTTTTAGTTGATGATGAATGTTGAGGGCCCCACTCTAGACAAGTGTTATAATCTCTCTTTCTAGAGATCTTTTCCAAAATGAGGAGGTCCTATCTCAAATCAGCCCAAAAAGCTCTATGGGCCCTTGATCTGAAGTTCATCCAATGACTGTTAACATTTGATGATGGGTGCCATGGACCCCACTACTTTTGTCATAATAAAAGACATCATGTCCACTCAATTTGATGTAGACATATATGTAGAAACTATAAAAACATTTAAGCCCATTCTAAATCATAAGTAACTCATGTCATGCGTCTTCATTCCACTGCACATTAATAAAGGGAAGGTATTTTCCAAAATTTGGCCCAAAATGCATCGTGGCCTATAGATCTCATGACCATCTTGTAGTGGTCATTAGTTGATGAAAAATGTTGAGAGACCCACTCCAGACATGCATTCTCTTTGGGGGTTATTACAACTATCAATAACAAAGCACTACTGGTCCTTAGAAAGAAAGCTTGACCACTTGAAGAATAGATCCAAGATGTCTTACTTCAAAAGATCTAGGATGTCTTACTTCAAGAAAGAAAGTCCCAGTTTAATGCACGGAAGGACAAGATGAAGACTCATTTGTTTTTTTTGGGCTTGGATTATTGGATAGTAACCAAGAAAGATGCAATAATCAAGATTGAAGATGAGTCAAAATACCTTGCCACAATTGATGAGGAAAAGATGTTTCAATGATTGTGAATTCTCCAAGATCAAAGATCTATACAAGAAACATGATAAATGGGAAAGGTTGTCGGTACTATATGAAGGAGATACATAAACTAAAGGAGCCAAACATTAGAATTAGAGAGCAAGGATGGAGTCTCTTTAAATAAAAGAAGATGAAACAATAAGGATGTTGTTCAAAGGGTTACATAATGTGTAATAGGAATCAAGAACAATTGAGGAAGTTACGTTGAGGAAGAGGTCATTGCAAAGATTCTTAGATCTTTGATACCAACATACAAAACTAAAGTTAATTCCGTAGAGGAGTGTAGACACCTAAAAATCCTTTAGAAAATAAAGTATTTTTATTTTCTGAAAAATCCCTGATGACATCATCATTTATTAATTAATTATTTATTTAATTAATTTATTTATTTTTATGTCATTAAATCCCTTTTTCTTAATTAAAAATATTTAATTAAGAAATCCCTCCCAAAAATGTTTAAATCTTATTTAAACATTAATCCCCTATTTATTAATTATTTTAATTAATAAATTGACCAAAAATCCCCCCAAAAATAATTAATTTATTTTTTGACCAAAACTTGGCCAATTTTCTTAAGACCACTAACCTCTTCCAAAATCTTCTAATCCCTTCTTAATTTCGATTAAAAGGCTAATCCCACCTTTTCTAACCCTAATCTCAACTCAAAATATTTAATTAAGATTAAATATTTAATTTTCATATTTATTGAAAATATTTCAATAAATATTCCCAAAACTTAAGCTTTTGGAATGAATAAACTTTTATTCCATAAAACCAAGGAAAATTCTAGACTCTTCTAGAATCTTCTCAACCCAACCTCTTCACCCATCCTAATCCTAAAATCCCCTAATCCTAATCCTAATCCTCCCCCTAACCTTGTCACATTCCCTAAACAAGGTTAGCCAACTCCTAAGCTTGACCCAAAGTCAACAAACTTCTAGAGGCTTCTCTTACATGCATTAAGTGCATTTAAAGCCTCCTTATCCCTCTTACATGCATTTATGGTGCATTTAAGAAGCCCCTCACCCCTTTCTTACACCCTTTGACCTTAGGCACATTTCCCAAATTGTGCACATTCCTCCCATCTTTCAACCCAATCCCCTTATGACACTTGTCACAAGGAGATAACCCTTCCCCTAATGAGCCTCAAACTCATTAAAGCTTTTGAGATAAATAAATCTTTATTTATCTCCTAAATTCCATATTTATCCTTAGAAAGCCTAGACTCTTCTAGAAAGTCTTCATCCTTATCCCCTTGACTCAACCCTTAACCTTACCCCAAACTCTAACCTAGCCTCCTAACCCAAGCCCTTAGGAAATCCTATAAATACTCCTCCTTCCAAGAGCAATTCATTAGCTTAGTTTTTATCATTTATGCATTGTTATCATGAGCATTTTTAGCTAGATCATCTTAGCATATATCTTAATTGTTAGATTTCTTCATGTTTTTCATGCTTTCTAACACATCTTAGAATAGCTTAATGGATTAATCTTAGTTCATATTTCAAGCTTTTCTAATCATTTATGCATCACCATAAATCCCTCTCCATGCATTTGAGAGCACACCCACATCCCTCTAATTGAAGCGAATCAAACATTTGCTCTATAGCACTTGTTTTTAGCAACAATCTTGAGGTGGCTTTGGTTTTGTTTTCATGTCTTATGCTATTTTTTTAGTTCATGAACATGTTAGATTAGTCTAATGTTTGAATGTTTCAGCCTTTCAAGACAGGTAACAGGTTCAAAATCATAGTCTACATTCTGGCATGCCCGGTGGGACCCACTTCACGGGTTCTTTGCAAACATTCTGATGGGTTTTAGACCATTTTCAGATTTTTCAAGCTTATAGGTGGACTGAGCACTTCGATCCCTTCTTCTTCTTCTTCTTGTCTATATTCTTCTTCCTCTTCTTGTCTATATTCTTCTTCTATTCCGTCTCCTTCTTCTTCTTCTTCTAGCAAGGAGGTCATGGCCATTTTTTTTCAAAAATAATAATAAAATCCATAAGGAAGCAAAATCAGACACACCTTATTTTAGTGCTTAAAATGAACCCCCAAATCATTCTTGAATGCATTAAGGACTAAAATTTGCAAAATTTGTTCTAACAAACAAAACAAAAAAATTAATCAAGGCATTTGCATCCTTGCAACATCAAGGATTTTTAACAATGCATTCATGCAAAGTAGGAATGATCATATCTTTTTGGGCATAAAAAGAACATCAAATCTGCATTCAAACGAGTCAAAACAAAATCTTGAATGAAGCTAAAAGGAAGAACTTAGGTCCTAAAGCATCACTTTCCATTTGAAAAGAAAACACAATCTTGAATGCCTTAAAGATCAAAACAAAGCTTTTTTAAAAGTTCTTAATCAACATGCACACTCAATCTTGAATGCCCAAGTCAAAAAACTTGCAAACGCTCGATTTACTTTTTGGAGAAAGAAAAAGTCAAAATCTTAAACACTTGTGTCTTCAATTTCAAAGGTTCAAACACACTTAATCAAATTTGGAAAAATGAACAACTGCTTGATGTGCATTTAGGAGTTTTACTTTTTGCAAAATCCTGTTAAACTTAAGCAACGTAGAACACTTGGACTCGAACAAGTCCACTTCTTCTACTTTTAGCGAGGCCTGTCCAAGGAGAAGCGCTTCCTCCTCGGAGAACGACCTCAAACCGGTATCCCCCCCGGCTGGTATACAAATAAGTGAATACCAAAAGAATCACTTACATCTCCTAATCACCGGGCGTTCGTGCCAAACATGTGTCTGGGGATGGTAAACATTCCTCTCCCCCAGCATAATTGGCAAGGCTCTTAAGTGAGTCACGGATGATCAGCATAACCGGGTATGGAGACACCACGGAATCATTAGCAACCTGATAAAATAGAGGCTACCCTATCTACATCCGAAAGTATCAAAATCCTTGTGCAAGGACCGATTCCAAGGGGTTTACCAGGTCGCCTCAAGATTACTCACCATTTGTATTCCCTTCTGGGGGATACCAAGCTGTGGGCAAGCGATTTTGATACTCACCTTCCTCAGGTAGATCTGTTTGAAGTGCTTGACAGTCAAAGACTCCGTGAAAACACTTGTTGGAACATACACTTTTTTGAAAGCATTTATCAGAGTCTTTTATCTTGTTTGTATCTCACAAAGTTTCTTTGTCCTTTGTGAAGATTGCTTTTATCAAATCCTTTGCCAATGGAAAAACATCAAGCAGATCTATAACTTGGTTCGAAGGACAATCAGAGCAGCTATCCCAAAACTTGGTCATCTCCCATCCCTTTATCTGTCTTCTTCTAGAAAACCGTCTTCTTCCATCAGTCATCCCAATCTGAGTCTTAAGTCTTCCAAACCATCTTCGTCCTTATCCTTATCCAAACTCATCTGCAAGTCAGCATGTCTCAAATCTATAATGAGTTTGGTTATGATATCTCTCCTCTCCCACCAATCGATCCTAATGATGATGAAGGTCTTGTAGACCATGATGCCTATTACAGCCAGTTTCCTCCAAGCAACCCCCAGCGTTCCATCATTCCTCCAATCCAGCCAACCATGCCTTCACGCTTATCTCCTAGCACTCCCTTTCATGTCCTCGGCAAGGCTAGCACTCCTTTTCATGTCCTTGGCAAAGCAACCCCAGTATCTTATCCATCCCCAACTTATCCTTGTCTTCAACCTACACCTCTTCCATATGCTCCTTTCAGGCCTCCACCTTCTGCTATGGTCATTTCTCCATCACCATCATCCCTTAGAAACACTTCACGTTACTTCCCTTATCTAAGGCCTCCAACTACCTATCCTCCAAAACATTCTAAAAACCAAGATTCTAGTCCTCCCATCCTTTTCACCAAACCTCTATCCTTTCCCAAACCATCATCTTCTGCTCCAAACCCCAATCCTCCATCCTATCTCAAACCACCATCCTCTCTTCCAAACCACATTACCAAAAATCTTTCCCCACCAATAGAGTTCATCCCTCAACCCACTCCAAAACTTGTACCTCAAGCCATTAGCCCTGCCTCTTCAGCACCATCATCCCCTCAAGCAAAACCCAAAGCTCCCTTTTCAAAGTCATCTTTTTCATGGGTGTTCCCTTCTTTCTCTCCTCCTTCGCGAGCATCTACCCAAGCACAAACCCCACTTTCATGCAAAGACCATCCAAGTTCCCCATCTCCTCCACCTTCCAAACCTTCTTCACCACAAAAGTCTCCAAGAAAACCAATAACAGAACCCAAGGAAGAGCCAATAGCAAAACCCACGCCTGAAATTGAAAAGCCAAGCAATCCTTCATGTGAAGCCATCATTGATGAGGCCCATCCAGCGCTCCCATCTATTATCTATCTTCCATACATCCCAACCGTTGATCCTCTTCCATCTCCTATCATCGTTGAGTCCCTTCCATCTGGAGTCTCCATCCAATCCCCACCAACATCACCTCCTCCTAGCATTATCCAAAGCATACCTAATGAGCTTCCTGAGTTCATCCCTCTTCCTGTCATTACAGCTGCAAAATCTTCCATCCTTTTATCCATACCATCTGAAGAGTTCTTCCTTCTTCCAGAAACCCCAGCAGCAGAGTTCCCAATCCTTCTATCCACTCCCTCTGAAGATTCCATCCATATATCCCCCAATCCTCTATCTACACAAATCCTATCCTATCAAGATCTTGGCCAAAAGCATGATGAACTACTCACAGAAAAACATCAAGATCCAACCCCTTTACTTCCCCCATCGCATGTTCTATTGCCTCCATCACCTTCAATCCAAAATCCTACAATCCCAATTCCCCCAATCCAAGATCCTATCATCCCAGTTTCTCCAACTAAAGATCCAATACCATCCCCCAATCCTAGTCAAAATCCCAGCATCCTATCCTCTCCTCTTGAGGATCCTCCTAACCAAACTGTCCAGCTGCCGTCACTCTATCCTCTTGGGTCACTAACATTTGTCAAAGGCAAACCACTTGAAGAAGAAGAAATCAGCTTCCTATCTTCCATCAGAGAACCAGAAAATGGCTGTTTGTCATTCACCCCAAGTCAGAAATATCCTTGTCTGGATAAAATGCTGAAAAGATGGAACTATCAAGGCAAAGGCCTTGGCACTCACGAACAGGGAAATATACAGCCCATTCAAGGAAAGAAACATCCGAAAGGCTGTGGAATCAGTTGCACACCAGATGAGGGCACTTCCTCCACATCAGCAAAAGGTACTTCATCCAGAAATGTTGGTACAGCTAAGGCAAAGTTCAAACATCCATTCAAAACCAACAAAACATCTTCCAAAAACCACAACGCAATTCCTCCTCCTCCATCGTTACAACCGAGGAAAACCTATCATATTCTTCCTTCATCCTCCCCATCCATTTTGGGTCCCTATGTCCCAAATTCTTTCAGCGCATCTCCGTTACCTAGCAAATCCATTTTGGGACCTTATATCCCAAAATATCATCCTCCATCTTATCCTACTCAGCCTTTCATCCAACATCCAAGCATCCCTAGTCAAGATCAACAAAGGCACATGTCCACATATCCTATCTACCAATCTCCTTCCATCTCTCCATCCAAATTTCCTCCATCCCAGACAACTCCTCATATTCCTCCCAATGCTCCTCGCAACTTGGATGCCATATCGCACATGAATAAAGGAAAAAATCCACAAAAATCCAAAGATTGTTATGTCCAGCCTAATCGACATACGCAATCAAAGCAAAATCCGATCAAGCAAGCCAAAGAAAACCACTGGCCACAAAGGCCCATCAAAGCAAATGCCAAATCTAATGCATCCCAATGGCTACAAAGGCCCAATGACGATTACCATGTCCAGTCTAATCGACATGGTCAATCAATGCAAGCTTCAATCAGGCAATCAAATGCGCCGCAAAGGCCTAGCAAAGAGCCAATCAGGCATGCTAAAGCACCTCAATGGCTCCGAAAATCTAGCAAAGTCCAAGCAAAATCTATCACATGGCCACAAAGGCCTAGCAAAGAAAAAGCACAATCTGATGCCCACCAATGGCCGCAAAGGCACACTAAAGCTAAAACAAAAATGATGTGGATCCCAAAGCAAAAAGATGTAATCCATCTAACAAAAACATCCACAATGGCATCCAACGTTGCCCATCTCCCAGCTCCTCAATCTTCCCCTCCATCTCCTCCATCCTCTAGCATAAATCCTCCATCACATCTATCTCTATCTTCCACATCCAATCATCCATCTTCCTCGCAACATGTGCCAATGTTGATCCTGACAACATCCCCCTATCTTGATCACTTTCCATCCTTCCATCCAAACACTTTCTACCACCATATTTCCCATCTCCCCCATCTAATCCATGACTTTGCATGATCCCCCCCGTCCTGCTATAGTTGTACCAACATCCAGGCACACAATCAGAAGAAATCAGTGAGGAAAGTCAGCAAAGATCAGTCAGCACATCTAAAATAGCAAAGGGAAATCAATGACGAATCAGAGAAATCAGCAAAAATCAGCAATCAATCAGGCTTTAGCATCAACATGTGCCTATCAGCTTAAAACAGAAGCATATTTTGGAGAGGAGGCAAGCTTTAGTCGCAAAAGTGAAAAAACAAAAGCAAATCATGAGTCTTTATGTGAAAACCCTTCTGGGGCACATTCTGATTCCAAAACAGTAAAAATAAAGGGCGTATCTTCTAGTGAAAACTTGGCAATTCAAGCGCTAGAAGATGGAGCTTTGCCTCTTCCTCCTATCTGGGATAACAACACATGATAGTTCTCTATCAACATTGCAGAAACCAAGCCAAATCAACTTGGGTACAGAAGGATGTTTGTGGCTCATCTACATGGAAGTTAACCTGACAGAAAGTGAATCATGACCTTAAGTGCCTTGCTCCGAGGAGTCAATTATCAACTGTGCATGGTCATATGCACATGCCTAGGTGTGATCTTAAGCTTGTCGTCCATCATCTAGCAATGGATCCCCATGACAAGCTGGCAACATCAGAAAATCAGCAATCCACATCAGAAAATCAGTGAAGAATCTCTCAGAAGATCAACATCAAATCGCATGATAGCACCAAAATCAGCACAAAACTTAGCGCCACATCAGAGAGTTAGCAATAACATCAAAATATCTGTGCAAATTCAAAAACAACAGGGCCATCATCAAATCATAAGGGAACATCCAATCAAAGAATCAGCAACACCATCAGAATATCAGTGACAAATCAAAAGGTCACCACCTAATCAAGAGAAAGCACCAAAATGGCGAAATCAGCTGATCAGCAAGCACGACAGCATTAAATTAGAGCTTCAGCAACAAATCAGAAGTATCAATGTATATCAGCACAAAATCAGCAACAAATCAGAAAATCAGTGGAATATCAGCACAAGCTCAGCAACAAATCAGCAAGATCAGGACAAAGTCAAGGAAAAAACACAAAAAATCATAAAAATTGGATAAATCAAAGGAGCAAATTATCAACAAAGCAAAAAATCAAGAGAAAAACATTCGTCCTCTGGTGAAAACTTGGCAATTCAAGTGCCTTGGACAAGTACCATGGTGAAAACCTGGCAAACAGGCGCCATGCGTAGTGCGCCCCCCCTAATTCCTTTCTGCAGTTAGGGGCTTCCTTTCTATCACCTCTTATCCAACATGTCCTCCATCCCCTTTCGTCTCTCACTTCCTTCATTTTCCATTGGATCTTGATGACAAAAATAGAGACTATCAGATGTACATGCTTTTGGGCACCTCCTTGGCATCCATTGCACCTTTCAGCTACATATCCTCTATCCAATCCTTTCATCCTAGCTTCCATCCTTCCTCATCCTCTTGTTGGCATATCTTTTGTCCAAGCATGCACCATGCCTTTAAAACACATGAACTATCTTAAACAGAGGGCATCCTCTTCCTTGGTGACGTATTCCTTGGAGGCTATCCAAATCTGAATCTTCCATCTCCCAAAATCCTCAGCAATTTCTCTATCCAAATCCAAACCTATCCACCATCCAATCTCCCAAGCATTCTTGATCCCTTAGCAGTTCCTACAGCCTTCCATTTTCCAAAGTCAATCTTTCAAAACTCCCAAGCATTCCTCTATCTTGATCCATCAGCAGTTCCTCCAGCATCCTCTATCTTGATCCACCAGCAAACCAACTCAGCGTCCCATATCCTTTATCAGAATCCAACATCCACCATCCACAGCAGAAAGCAGATTCACCATCTTTTGCACCAAAATCCAGAGCTCCAAATCCACAAGCATTATCGTGTTCCAGCCCTTTGAGTTGTTTCCATCCCTTATCCTAAATCAGAAATCATCCTCTTTTTGGCACAACATGTTGTCTTAAAGAAATCAAAACCTTGTCCTTGCATAGCCTTATCATCTCGAGCAAGAGATTGGCTTGTATTGACAAGAATCCAGTTGACCGAAGATCATCAGTCTATCCTAGGTTGACGCAATCCTATCACTGATCCTCCATTGGGAAAACAGCAGCTCATTTTGTTGACACATGGTAATCTTCCACCAGCTTTCCATCTTCCACCAGCTTTTCATCCTCCAAGCAGCTTTCCATCTTCCAACTCCTTCAGCAGTTCCACCATCCAATCTCCCCGAATCTTCCTCCATCCAAATCTTCTAGCAGTTCCATCCTCCCCATCCTCAGCATTTTCCTCCATCTTTCCAACACCTAGTATCTTCTCTTGTCATTGGTATCTAGCTATAGGCCAACCTCATTGCAATCCAATGCCATTCATCCCTATCCACACCTTGCTAGCAATCTTCCCAACCTATCCATATCTTCTAGCTAGTCAAAATCCAAGATCAAGCTAACTGATGAAATCGCATCCTTCGTCTTGTAGCAGGCCTTGATCTCGATCCAATCATCATCATTGGGATATGTTTTTCCCAAATCCGTGTCATTTTAGGACACATCATTCATCACCAGTCCATCTTGGCCTTCCAACCCAACTGGGGCACCATCTTGCATATCTTTGAAGTTGTCAGCTTCATCCCCAGGTTCTTTGTACATCCTATCCAGCATCTTGTACCATAGCGTCAGTCGTGTCTCCACCTAAGCTCATTTTTACATTTGTGTCTTTAGGACCCATCCTTTGTCTTAGTCCTTGTCCGTCCTGCAGCAGCATTTGATCAGAAAACTTTTAGTCCCACTCGGGCCTTGTGCTTCAGCAACATCAATTGTCGACTTATCCTTGCTCATCCTGATTATTCCTTGAACTTCAGCTTTTGCCAGCGAACAACTACACTTATTCTCTCACCAACCCATGGGTCCTTGAGGATATATCGTTCCTCATGTCTGACCTAATCTTCCATCCTGGTCCTTGAGGATATATCGTTCCTCCTGTCCGACCAATCTTCCCACCATCAATCAAATCACATCTCTCTCCTTGGCAAAGGATGTCTTTTTGGAGTTTTCATTTTGACCTTGGATTTTGTCCTTTGGGTCTTGTTAATCTTTTACAGCTTCTCATTGTTCTCTACTCAACGTCACCATGATCCTTTATATCATGGTGTGCTACGAATGAGGATCATCTGGGGCAAGGTCTTTTGATCTTTTGCTTCTGCCTGTGAGTCAGTCATGTGTTTGTGGTTTCTTCAGCATCATTTCCACCATGCCTCCTTCGGGTTTCATGTGCGATGCTGGGGCAACCCTGCGTGTCTTTTTAGCGTCAGTCCTATGCAACGCTGGTGACAAGGCCTCGTGATCCCAGTATCCTTGGCAGGTCTCTAGCATTGCTATATTAAACTAGGTTGTGCTCTCTAAAAGATCTAAAGCATGGAGCTTCCCCATCTCCCCTGCATCTTACATCATATAGATTAATCTTGCATCCTCATATAGCTGCATCCCGCATTTTGCATTCCATCTCATCTTGCATTCACCCATCTTTGCTCTTGGAAGCTTGGTAATTTATCTCCCCTGCTTCCTCAGTCGTTCCTTCTCTGTTTCCTTTCGAGAAAATTTCACAATGTTTGCTCCTTGCGTTATTTTCTCGAGGGGGCACAATCCCTTATTCCTCTAAATTCTAGCCTTGGGCATCTTATTTTCTTGTCTTTGACGCCATGCCACTTGCGACATCGCATCAAAGAGGGGCAAAATGTAGACACCTAAAAATCTTTTAGAAAATAAAGTATTTTTATTTTCTGAAAAATCCCTGATGACATCATCATTTATTAATTAATTATTTATTTAATTAATTTATTTATTTTTATGTCATTAAATCCCTTTTTCTTAATTAAAAATATTTAATTAAGAAATCCCTCCCAAAAATGTTTAAATCTTATTTAAACATTAATCCCCTATTTATTAATTATTTTAATTAATAAATTGACCAAAAATCCCCCCAAAAATAATTAATTTATTTTTTGACCAAAACTTGGCCAATTTTCTTAAGACCACTAACCTCTTCCAAAATCTTCTAATCCCTTCTTAATTTTGATTAAAAGGCTAATCCCACCTTTTCTAACCCTAATCTCAACTCAAAATATTTAATTAAGATTAAATATTTAATTTTCATATTTATTGAAAATATTTTAATAAATATTCCCAAAACTTAAGCTTTTGGAATGAATAAACTTTTATTCCATAAAACCAAGGAGAATTCTAGACTCTTCTAGAATCTTCTCAACCCAACCTCTTCACCCATCCTAATCCTAAAATCCCCTAATCCTAATCCTAATCCTCCCCCTAACCTTGTCACATTCCCTAAACAAGGTTAGCCAACTCCTAAGCTTGACCCAAAGTCAACAAACTTCTAGAGGCTTCTCTTACATGCATTAAGTGCATTTAAAGCCTCCTTATCCCTCTTACATGCATTTATGGTGCATTTAAGAAGCCCCTCACCCCTTTCTTACACCCTTTGACCTTAGGCACATTTCCCAAATTGTGCACATTCCTCCCATCTTTCAACCCAATCCCCTTATGACACTTGTCACAAGGAGATAACCCTTCCCCTAATGAGCCTCAAACTCATTAAAGCTTTTGAGATAAATAAATCTTTATTTATCTCCTAAATTCCATATTTATCCTTAGAAAGCCTAGACTCTTCTAGAAAGTCTTCATCCTTATCCCCTTGACTCAACCCTTAACCTTACCCCAAACTCTAACCTATCCTCCTAACCCAAGCCCTTAGGAAATCCTATAAATACTCCTCCTTCCAAGAGCAATTCATTAGCTTAGTTTTTATCATTTATGCATTGTTATCATGAGCATTTTTAGCTAGATCATCTTAGCATATATCTTAATTGTTAGATTTCTTCATGTTTTTCATGCTTTCTAACACATCTTAGAATAGCTTAATGGATTAATCTTAGTTCATATTTCAAGCTTTTCTCATCATTTATGCATCACCATAAATCCCTCTCCATGCATTTGAGAGCACACCCACATCCCTCTAATTGAAGCGAATCAAACATTTGCTCTATAGCACTTGTTTTTAGCAACAATCTTGAGGTGGCTTTGGTTTTGTTTTCATGTCTTATGCTATTTTTTTAGTTCATGAACATGTTAGATTAGTCTAATGTTTGAATGTTTCAGCCTTTCAAGACAGGTAACAGGTTCAAAATCATAGTCTACAAGGAGATCATACCATTAACCAAAGGTTTCACAAGGGAAATGTTATTATCTAAACTAACTATATTTGAGACCGTAGAGCTTAAGGATTGCTTACTTAAGGCAGAGACAATTTTCATGGCAACAATCCACAAAAATAGAGATGCAAGAACAAGTTTTGTAGGTGCCAACAAAATAAGTAAGTACAATGAAGAGTTAGGAGATTATGTTGATAATGGGAAGAGATTGAAAAACTTGAAAATAGTGTCGATGAGAAGTTCTTAGCATTGATCACAACAAGAGAAAGAAAGGCCCAAGGTAAGTTTGAAGGAAAGTTACCCATAAGATGCTTTAATTGTAGTAAGGTTGGTCATTTCACTTCTAGATGTCCAACTAGAGTTCCTAAGCATAATCCTAAATATCATAAATACATCAAGGATAAAGAATGTTATTATGCTAATGATGGTACATCTGATGATGAAAAAGGATCCTCCATTAGTTCTTTTCCTGTCATCTACACATCCTACCCAATCTAGATTAGTGTAAACATTCAATGCTAAGTTATTTGACCTATCATACCATAGTGCTAGGTCAATCGTGCCCTTGAGGTATCTGAATATGATTTTTACTATTGCAAGATTTGTCTCCTTTGGATCTGCCTAGAATCTAGCAACAATTTCAACTGCATTAGCAATATTAGGCCCAATATGTGTTAGATAGTGAAGCCCTCCAATCATTGATCTCTACTATGTCTAAGGTAGATTCATTTCCTTATCTAAAATGGATAACTTACTCCCTATTACCATAGGATTTCCAATTGGTTTACTCTCATCCATGCTAAATTTTTTTCAACAACTCTTTTAGATACTTTGTTTCTGATAAGAAAATCCCATCTTTATTTTGATTTTTTTGTAATTCTAGGAAGAATTTCATATCCCATATCATTGACATCTCAAACTCACCTTTCATTTCTTCTTCAAAATTATTACTCATAGCATCATTACCACCAAAGATAATGTCATCAACAAACACTTCTATTATCAAAGTACCTTCATTATTGTATCTTAGATACAAGTTACTATCTGCATTACCCTTCTCTTAACAAAGATGTAGTAAATACATGTACAACCTTTCATACCAAGCCCTTAGAGCTTGCTTCAATCCATAGAATGTTTTCTTCAATATGCAAACCATATCTCTATCATCTATCAAAAGAAACCCATGTGGTTGCTCAATGTAAACTTCTTTCTTCCAAATCACCATTTAGGAATGAAGACTTGACATCCATCTGGTATACCTTAAAATATTTGTGTACAACATAGGCCAAGAATAACCTAACTGCCTCTATCCTCATAACTAGTGAAAAGGTCTCCTCAACATCATTTCCTTCTTGTTGTGAATATTCTTTACACACTAATATGGATTTATTCCTAATCACAACCCCATATTCATTCATTTTGTTTTTGAAAACCCACTTTTTTCCAATGACATTCTTGTCTTTACATCATGGGACCAATTCCCAAGTGTTTTTTTTTCTCAATTTGATCCAATTCTTCTCTCATTTCCTTAATCCAATACTCATCACTAAAAGCCTCATCAAGTGTTCTTGGCTCAACCCGTAAGGTCAAATAGACTGTATGTTTGAACTATGACCTTGTCCTAGTACTTGTACTCTTGTCTCCAATGATCCAATCCAATGGATGATTATTTGCAACATACTTAGGTGTCTTGAGAATTTATGTCTCACTCATTCATATATGTGTCACTTCCTGGTAACAAACCCTCTTGCAATTGTTCCTATACTTCTTCCTGACCTTTCCCTATTTGAAGTTAATTTTGATTGCTCTGAAATATCTCCTTTTCAAACATTTCCCAATCTGGATCATAAGGATTGAATGCACATGTTATTTCTTTTACCTAAAACCTTTCATCAATTCTCACATTCACACTCTCAATAATTTTCTTAGTTCTCAAATTATAACATCTATATGCTTTTCTTTTAGTGGAATACCCAAGGAAGATTCCTTCATCACTTCTAGCATCAAATTTCTCCATGCCATCATATCTTTTGATAAAACACTTGCTACCAAAATTTTTGAAATAGCTAACAGTACTAGTTTCACCATACCATAATTCATATGGTGTCTTGCTAGCTAGATAATGTACCATATGAGCTATTGTCAATGATGATGACAAATTTCATCTTATAATTTCATAAATCATGAAAAATATTATTTATATAACAAATAATTTAAATCAAGGAATTGTTGACCTCAAAAGGCTGCACTTAAGGAAAATAATGTTACGGGAAGTTCTCAAAATGGATGATTGGTTTTCTTTCCACAAAACAACCTTTGATATTTTAGAATTCTACTCTTTATTGTTTGCAAGGGGATGAAAAGAGAAAAAGAAAACAAAAATAAATAAATCTAGTCTAAGGTGATAAGCCAGATGCAAATCTTTTACAACACTTTTGATTTTTATCCACCACAAAGTATAATGTAACATCAACATAAACAATGCAAAAAATGGGAAGTGTGTAAAACATGATCACATTATCCATCCACTTATGATAACATCACAAAATTTATAAAATTACTCAAAAAATAGTCATATTAATTAAATGATCTAGATCAAAGTAATTGATCTAGATACAAAACAAAAACCAAACATAGACCAAATGCTTGTTGGGTGCAATCTGTTATATTAAATTATATTAAGAGCTTGATTACAATGTTGCAATCTCCAAATTAAAGTTGTTGATATTACTACTTAGTATTCTAGAATGAAGCGGCACTCATGTAGGGTAGAGGTGGATATGACCTCTTTGATACCATATTTCATAGCTTTGAAGGTTTTCAAATATCTAATGTAAGTTTCAAACTCCTTTATTGTGAGCTTTCACTTCCTAGGCATATTTTTCCTAGTAGCCCTCCAAATAGGGTTATCAAGGTATAACTTCTTGTGTAAAACTCTCAAGATCAAATCAAAAGTATTTTGAGATACCCTTTTGGGATTTTCATAACATATCTAAAGTTTGGAAAAGGTTACATTGGAGATCCTCTGCTAACTCATTGATGATCAACATATAGGCCTAATTAGGCACTTTTTGATGCAAGGGCATCCTCGGTTCCTAAAGATTCTAGTAGTCTCAGTAACTGTCTGGTGGAGTTTGGTTAATTGGTTGGTGATCTTAGTAGAAGACCAGAGTTTCTTAGTCTTTGGTGGGATTTCTTGATCAAAGTTTGTTTGGCTTCAGTGATGGAGCTCAGTCGTCTTGGTAGTGATTCTCGGTTGGAAGTTCTGATGGATCTCAATGGATGATGGTCACTCAGTGACTTGGTGTTTTGTTGCTCAGTGCTCAATTCTCGACGGGGTCCCAGTGTTTATGTCTGCTGCTCGATTGCTGAAGTGGCTTGGTCACTGAAGGAAGCTCAATCATGGAAGGAGACTCAAAATTTTTGGTGCTCAATAATGCTCAAGGAGCTCAGTTGGTATGTTTTCTTGGTATATTTCCTAACACTCGGTAGTTTGGCTTACCGATGGGTGTTCTTAGAGATTTGGGAGGCTGACTTGGTGCATTAATTATTGGTAGCTAATGTCACATTCTCTTATGTGGATCTAGAGGCTGACATGTTGAATTTAATTATTATAAGGCTATTTGAGAGCTGACTTGTATTGCATTTAATATTTATTTGTTGGAGTTAATTGCTTCTCCAATTGACTTGTGGCTAAAGATTAGTATTTAAGAGGGTGTTTGGGTAGTTATTTAGGACATCAGATTAGAGTAGATTGGGCAGATCTAGGCAGAGTATATTTGGAAGATAGAAGTGTAGCAGAGTTAGTAGCTTGTGAGCTTAGGAACAAGAGGATTGATTGGTGGCTTGCGAGCACAAGTTTAGATCTTTCTTGAGGTGCCTACTAGTGTCCTATTGTGTTACAAACCTAGACTAGTTGAGAGGTGTATTGGATCCTGCATGATCTTGCATAACTATTTCTTGCTTTTTAATTGGCCATAACTGGGAAGGCCTTACAACTCAATACATTGCATGTAATTAGTTGTTAATGAATAAAGATATCTATTTTCTTTCAGATCTAGTTTTGGTGTTGTGTTATTCCCTTGTGTTGGTGTTTGGTTCTAAGGTTGGACTATCCTTACTTGGATCCTCCATCCTTGATTTGTGTTAGGTGGTATCAGAGCCAAGTTGATCTTGTTTGGAGAAAGGTTGGTGAAAAGATTGTGTGCAATTTGAGTTGTAGATCCATGTTGTTGAACTTGTGAAATCATGGCCTAGTTGTTCATGCAAGGTGGAAGGTTGCGATCTGACTTGCATACAAATCCAAGGTTGTCACAAGGTGCTCAATGTTGGGTTTGTTGTAGTGGGTTTTCAAAGATCTTTGGAGATGTATCTGAGAGGATTGGACCCTTATGCAATTGCTTCTTTTCATGATATTGTGAAGGTGAGGATTTCTGAGAGGTTTTCTTGATTGGAAGTGGATTTGCTAAACTAAGTTAAGAACCTTGTGAAGGAAAGTATTGTTGAGCTTTGTAAAGCTTACCAGAGTTGGGACATGCCAATTTGAAAGAAAGTTTTATGGCCTGTTAAAAGTTTGGTCTGAGAGAGAAGACATGTAGAAGTACATGGAATTGGTTTTGATGGTCAGTTGGTGGATTATACCATGAAACCTACAGAGAAACTTATGGTTGTTACTGAGTTAATTATGCTTATCGACAATGTTGTTGACCTTGTTGAGGCTAGTGAGGAGATTGGTTTTCATGTTTAGTTAGTTGTGCCTCACATGGAAATTGTAGAGCATCTGGTTGTACTTGATCAGGTTTTTGTAGATTAGGATCACCTTTTTGATGATGGTGTTACCGAATTACTTTAGTTCATTATTGTGGTACAGATGTTATTTTTTGGTTACAGACTTGAGTTGCTGGTTGATAGTGATAAGTATTGTGATGAGATTCTAAGATGGGATTCTGACTTGATACTTGGTCATGGGTTGAATCCTTGGTTTGCTCTAGATGTTGAACATGCTGACTGGTTGGTGATAGATCGGTTAAGAAGGACTTGGCTAATGAACTTGTGCATTTTCTTGGCTTCAAGGATTGACCCCTATATCAAACCCTTAGTCTAACTATGTGATACAAACCTAATACATGAATATATTAGGCTAAGACATCACCAAAATGGCCTCTAGAACAATCCCCTACCTCTAAAAACTTATGGACCCCGAGTGTCTGATGTAGGGGCATCCTTGGTTCCTGAAGATTCTGGCAGTCTTGGTAACTATCTGGTGGAGTTCAATCAATTGGCTGGTGATCTCAGTAGAAGAATGGAGTTTCTCGGTCTTTGGTGGTAGTTCTCAGTCGATGTTTGTTTGGCTTCATCAATGGAGCTTGATGGTCTTGGTAGTGATTCTTGGTTGGAATTTCTAATGGATCTCGGTGGATGATGGTCACTTGATGAATTGGTGTTTTGTTGCTCGGTGCTTAGTTACTAATAGGGTCTTAGTGTTTATGTTTGTTGCTCGGTCACTAAAGGAAGCTTGGTCATGGAAGGAGACTCGACATTAATGGTGCTCATTAATGATTGAGGAACTTGGTTGTTATGTTTTCTTGGTATATTTCCTTGCACTTGGTAGTTTGGCTTACCAACGAGTGTTCTTGGAGATTTTGGAGGCCGACTTGGTGCATTTATTATTGGTAGCTGATGTCACATTCTCCTATGTGGATCTGGACGCTGACATGTTGAATTTAATTATTGTAAGGCTATTTGAGAGCCAACTTGTATTGCATTTAATATTTGTTTATGGGATTTGATTGTCTCTCCAGCTGACTTGTGGCTGAAGATTAGTATTTAAGAGGGTGTTTGGGTAGTTGTTTAGGACATCAGATTAGAGTAGATTGGGTAGATCTAGGAAGAGAAGATTTGGAAGATAGAAGTGTAGCAAAGTTAGTAGCTTGCAAGATTAGGAACAAGATGATTTCTTGGTGGCTTGTGAGTACAAGTTTAGATCTTTCTTGGAGTGCCTATCAGTGTCCTATTGTGTTATAGACCTGGACTAGCTGAGAAGTGTATTAGATCCTGCGTGATCTTGCAAAATTATTTCTTTCTTTGTAATTCACTGTAACCAAGAAGGCCTTATAGCCCGACACATTGCATGTAATCAGTTGTTAATGAATAAAGATATCCATTTTCTTTCAAATCTATTTTTGGTGTTATGTTATTCCCCTATGTTGGTGTTTGGCTGCAAGGTTGAACTATCCTTACTTGGATCCTCCATCCTTCATATACTTCACTTTTATAAAGCAACTATTGGATTTCTTCACATCAAACTTCCAAACTTCATTCCTAAAACTTAGATATGTCACATATGGTTTGAATCCATAGTTTCCAACACTTCGAACTCTCATCAAATCACCCCTTTATCAAACCCTTAGTCTAACTATGTGATACAAACCTAATACATGAATATATTAGGCTAAGACATCACCAAAATGGCCTCTAGAACAATCCCCTACCTCTAAAAACTTATGGAACATAAAATACATCCAAATACCCTCTATTCCATTGATTAATATAAAAAATTCAACGGTGAAATAGGTCTCAACATATTTTTATGATTCAAACCCTCACACCTAGGGTTTCAAGATTGGTTTTGGTAAAATTTCTCTAACTTCCACAAATATCAATGAAAATGGGCCAAACTAGATGAAAATGAAATAATATTTAGATGACCATCCTACCAAATAGGTTTCCATGATTTTCAGGCTATACACGACTGTACAAATCTCTACAACAATGAGAACATTGAAAAAACATAGAAAATTAGAGATAGTTTTATTTCTTTTACCATCTAAATCACATACAATCCTTCCTTGGTTGATGAAACAAGCTGTTTACATGATTATCCATTATCTCCAATGGTTATAACTTCCATTTGAATTTTAATTAACTAGAAACTAACACTTGTCCATTATGACAACTTTTGCAACTTTAGTGCAACTTTTTAAAAATGACATCCTAAGACTCTAGATTCACCTGACCAAATAAAAAATGGTATAAAATACCCAATTCTATGACCAAAACATAAAATAAAAGTAATTTTTCCAAAATGGTCTCATGGAGGCACAAATGCACTAGGTTCTCTTACACCATACTCCCAAGGTGAACAAAAACCTCAATTCCCTTTTGAGATCAAGCCTTGGACTAGTACTCTATGTTTCTTAATGTCCTCTTTGTCATCCATATTGCATCTTGATCAACTACAAGTGATTGAGAACTTGATTGAAGAACTACAAGTGATTAGAGATCACTAAGCACTAAATTATTATGTAAGATAATTGAATCAATTTTATGTTGTCATTGATGTCAACTAGTTTGACAATACTAGTTGTCATACTTTCCATAATGCATATCTGATTTGGTTGGTAATTACTAAGAATAATTAATTGGTAATCAGTAAAAGCACAGACCTATTAGTATTATTGTTTACCAAGTTGCAGAATAAGATGAATTTGTTTTGAAGTTTTACATTTTGCATTTGGGATTGTGGATGACTGATTCACCCCCCTCTCAGTTAGTTTAACAATTGGTATCAGAGCTTCTTGGTTGCTTGGGATAGATTTTTAAGGACTTCAGCACAAAGATCACAAAATGTATAAGAGGGAAGTGCCAAAGCTGAACAAAGACAACTTTAGAATATGGCAAAGCCAAATGAGACTTCATATATCTGGAATTGGGAATTCTTCCCTCACTCTATTGGATAATGACTACCTTGCACCACCTACAAAACCTTTGACTCTTGACCAGTTAAGAGATAGACATGAGCATAATATTAGCATGATGGAGATTGTTATTGCTCTAGCAGATGCTGAATTTCAAGATGTCAAAGATTGTGCTACCTCAAAGGAAATGTGGGACAAGCTTACTCTAGTTTACAGTGGTGATGCAAATGTGAGAAGAGCCAGAGCTGAAAGTTTAAGAGGAAGATTCAATGATATGAAAATGAAATAAGGAGAAAACATAGTGCAGTACACCAACAAAATAAAGGAAGTAGTTAATGCAATCAAAGGATCTGGTGGTGTCATTTATGAAGAAACAGTGGTGAGTAAAATCTTGAGAACCTTATTACTGGTTTATTCTATTAAAATATCTATAATATGCGAAATGAGATCTGCACCTAACAGTACTCTAACTCTTGATAGTCTGATCGGTAAGCTAACAACTTTTGAATTGGATAACTTTGATAATAGTGCTGTACCATCTGTTGAGTCTTCTTTCATGACTTCTCTGAAGATCGGTAAATCTAGTAGTGGAAGTAATAATGATGATAATGATAGAAATATTGATGATGAACTTTATGAGCTTGAAGCTCTTATGGCTAGAAGGTTACCTAAAGGAAAAGTTAGATATAGAGGCAAATTACCTTTAGCATGTTTTAATTGCAAAGAAGTTGGTCATATTGTTGCTAGATGTCTAAACAAGAAAGAAGATGATAGAAACAAGGATTGATCTGGTGAAGGAAGCTATGGGAGAAGAAACAATAGGAGTTACTGACACTACAACAAAGACAACCGAGACAATAATGATAAAGGAAAAAAGGTATGTTACATTGTTGAAGAGAATGATACTGAGACTGACACAGATGATGATGTTGAAGTAGTATTTGTTGCAATGAAGGATGAATTTGAAGAAGAAGAAAGGTATGTAGAGATAACACTTATCTCTAAAGTTAATAAAAATGATACATGGATTATAGATAGTGGTTGTACCCATCACATGACTAGTGATGAAGAAAAATTTGATCACCTTGAGCAATATAATGGAGGATCTATAAAAATGGGCAATGATACACCTTTATGGTTAGAGGAAAGGGATCCTTATTGATAAATGAAAAAATTAAATGTGAAAATGCTTATTAGGTAGAAGGACTAAATTATAATCTACTAAGTGTGGCACAACTTAACAATTCAGGCCACCATGTAGCTTTTGAGAGCAAGAAAGTGAAGATATTTGATGAAGGAGGAAAAATTGTTGGAACAAGAGCACAAATGAAAGGTAACTTATTTTATCTTGATAATGATCAGTCTTCTTGTTTAATGATGAAAAATGAAGATGCTTGGTTGTGGCATAAAAGGTTATGTCATGTGAACTTTGATAACATGATCAAGATCAGTAAAAAGAAAAAGGTTAGAGGTTTGCCTAGCCTAACAAAGCTGGATCATGTAATGTGTCATCAATGTTAGAAAGGTAAGATGACAAAATCTAGTTTTAAGAGCAAAGATTACTCAACAAAGAAAATTTTGGAGCTAGTTCACACTAACCTATGTGGTCCCATGAGAACATAGAGCTATTATGGAGATAGGTATTTCATTTTGTTTGTTGATGATTATACTAGATTGATGACTGTGATGTTCCTAAAAGAAAAGTCAGAAGCATTTAAAATGTTTAAATGGTATAAGAAAAAGTAGAGAAAGAAACTAGGAAGGAACTGAAATGCTTAAGATTTGACAAAGGTGGTGAATTTATTTTTGATGAATTTACTAACTATTATAATGATCATGGTATAAAAAGATAGGTTTCTACACCGAGAACACCTCAGTAGAATGACATTTCTAAAAGGAGGAATAGATCAATTATTGATTGTGCAAGGACACTCATGATAGAGAAGAATGTAGCTCAGACATACTAGAGAGAAGTAGTTAGCACAATTGTTTATGTTCTGAACCGAGTACAACTAAAGAAGGACACTAACAAGACACCCTATGAGTTATGGTTTGGTCACAAACTGACTATAAGTTAATTCAAAATATTTGGTAGTAAACATTTTCTTCTGAAAGATGATAGAAATGGAAAGTTTGACTTAAAAGATGATGAAGGGATATTTCTTGGATATTCCCCTAAAAGCAAAACATATAAGTGTCTAAATAAAGTTACTAATAAAATGATTGAAAGTACTAATGTCAGGGTTGATGAGTTTGATGATAAGAATAGTGAAGAGAGCATCAGAGAACAAAAAGATTATGGTAGATTCACATACATTGAATATCTAAAGCACCTACTGAAGCCGTAGATTGTGGTAACCGGTCATTAGGAAAACAATACTGAGGATCAAGAAAACAACATGGATGATTAGGAAGAGGCTACCGAGCAAGTGAATGAACCTAAACAGGATGAACAACAAAGAAGAGATCATTTACTGGAAAGATTTTTCAGGAGACATCATCCTAAGAACCAAATCATTGGTGACAAGCA
This sequence comes from Chamaecyparis obtusa, assembly GCA_027943335.1. Classification (NCBI taxonomy): domain Eukaryota; kingdom Viridiplantae; phylum Streptophyta; class Pinopsida; order Cupressales; family Cupressaceae; genus Chamaecyparis; species Chamaecyparis obtusa. Next base: position 397,275 of record BSBK01002949.1, read on the forward strand.
AGATGGCATGCAAACAAGAAGTAAGTCAAGACAAGGTACATGCTTAGTTTGTGAGTTTGAATCGAAGAATGTTAAGGTTGCATTGGAAAATGATGAATGGATAAATGCAATGAATGAGGAGATTGAAAAAATAGAGAAAAATAACACGTGGACCTTAGTACCTAGACCTAAAGATAAGAATGTTATCGATACTAAATGGATTTTCAAAAACAAGTTGAATGAAAATGGAGAGGGCACAAGGAATAAAGCCATACTATTTTGCAAGGGGTATGTTTAGGAGGAAGGAATTGATGAATGTTACTAGCTTATGCAACACATAAGAAGTTTAAAGTTTATCAAATGGACATTAAGTTTGCATTTCTAAATGGGATACTTGAAGAGGAAGTCTACATAGAACAACCAGAAGGGTTTGTTGATCCAGACAAAAAAGATATGGTATGTAGATTACATAAAGCTTTATATGGTTTAAAGCAAGCATCGAGAGCCTGGTATGAAAGGCTGCATACATATTTGCTAAGTATTGGATTTGTTAGAACTAGTGAGAACATCAATTTGTATGTGAAAGGTGAGTCTGATGACACTATTTTATTTTCAAAAATATTTGTGGATGATATTATTTTTGGAGGACAAGATCCCATATCTAAATCATTTGTTGATGAGATGGGAAAAGAATTTGAAATGTCTATGTTTGGAGATATTAAGTTCTTTCTACGACTACAGGTTATTCAACAAAATGATGGGATATTCATCACACAATCCAAGTATATCAAGGAAGTATTGAGAACATTTGGCATGGAAGATGCTAAACTAGTCAGAACATCAATGGTCATAGGCTACAAACTGACTAAGGATGATGAAACTACAGAGGTGAACTAGACACTATACTAATCTATGATTGGTAAGTTGATGTATGTAGTGCATAGTAGACCAGATATTGTACATGTTGTGGGGATTGTTGCCAAATTTTTTGCAAATCCTAAGGAGTCACACATGGTTTCTACAAAGAGAATCTTAAGATACCTAAAGAAAATAGAGGACTATGGATTATGGTATCCTAAGGATGGAAAATTTGAACTCAAAGTTTACACCGATGCTGATTGGGCTGGAAATGTAGATGACAGAAAAAGTACCATCAGAGGAGCATTTTTCTTTGGTGAAAGAATTTTTACCTAGACAAGTAAGAAGTAGTCTTGTATTTCTCAGTCTATAACCGAAGCAGAGTATATTGCTACTACTACAAACTATTCAAATATTGCATATATTAAGCAAGTGTTGGAAGGGATGAATGAGATAATCACTAAGCTGATGATTATATATTGTGACAACATGATGTTAATATGATTTAGAACAAAAAAGAGGGGGGGGGGGGGTGAATTAGTTATTCTTAGGTTCAGATGTATAAAACAAACTTTAAAACTCTTCAACAAATCAGATCTAACAATCAACAACTACTCAGTCATTATTGATTATATAACAAAAACATATAATAGTGCAGTCCACTATCCAATAGTATCTAACTTGTAAAACACAAAAATTTTTTGACCAAAACATTCACACAAGTATTAACACTGGGATTTATAGTGGAAACCCTATTTGGGAAAAACCACTTTGTAACATGTTACTGTTATTTTCACTCTTTTGAAGTGAGCTCTGTGAAAAACCAACCCTATCAAAGGTTACAAACACACTATCAGGTGTGACCTGGTTAAAGGATTTAAACCACTCTGTTAAAAGTGAGCCTTGTTATAGTACTTACATACATTCCATTAGAATGCAACTTTATTCAAAGGATTTATACAAATGACTGTTAGGTCAACCTCTATTAAAAGGATTTTGACTGATACAATGGTTAGAAAGTAACAGTAGTATTGATCTGAAAACATACAACTCACTTTGAAAAATATTAGATCTAGTTTCGTACACATATGTTGGCTTACTGACTATGAACTTTTTCTATCTCCATCACTGATCTGCTTAGAAAACCCCTTCAAGCAATCACAACACTTCTTCTTCAGCCTTTTCTTCTTATACAGTCAATAACATCAACAATATCTCTAGCATCCTCAGCATACCTCAACATTATGCTTAGGTTTCCTTAATACTTCCTCAATTAGATTAATACATCTTTTGTCACTTAATCTCCTCCCTAGATCTTAGGGTTAGGTCAGATTCATCGAATCCTTCCAACTTTATGTTCTTCATCTATTCTTCTAGAAACATCTCAAATCTCCTAATAGCTCTACAATAAAATGTTTTATAGTGCATTAAATACTTCCATACAATCAATAAATAAATTCAACTCATTTTACATAATCCAAGAATTCAACCATGTCGGCTGGGAATTTGAATTCTTCCTCAAATGTAAACTACTAACGCTTAGTGAATATAGTGTTCAACTCCTCGGTCTTCATTAGAAAGCTCAGTCACCATAGAAAAACTATTTCCTCGGCTAATACTATCTTCCTCAGTAATTATCTGATATTCGGTCAACACTAAATTCTTACTTGACATATACTAGCTCGGTCGACACAAATGTCACTCGACTTAAAGTAGATTTCTTCACTTTTACTTGGTTAAGCCTACTAGTTTAGTCTTCATTATTAATTAGATAAGCAATACATTATCTTATCATTGTGCCACATAATCAAGTACTCATTGAAGTATCAAGATAACTCAACCTTTCCTTAGGTGCTTTTGTTACCAACCTTGCCTACCCTCTTCACAACACTTAAATAGATATAGTAATTTCTTAAATAGCAACAGTCTTACTAGTTAAGGTTTGACATTAATGACAATACAATAATTACTTCAATTGCAGTTTCCAACAATCTCCCTCTTTGGCATTGATGGAAACACCATATGAATAACACATGAATCACCAACCAATCCAAAACTTATCTGTCTATCAGAAATATTTATAATATCCTTAGCTTCATTCTGATACAGAATCAATTAGCCAAATGACCATCTACACAATAATATTCAATTCTCTAAATTTCTCCCTCTTTTCTTGATCTTCCATGAAATCTCACCATGTGTATTCATCTGTGATCATCTCCCTCTTTAACAAAAAATGCCAAAGTAGCAACTAAAACATACATCTTGTAGATGTAGATATAATCTTTTCAGTTTAGTAACAATATTTCTTCCTCTATCATCTTTTCTTATGACTGATTCTTAACTTTGCTATCTTTTTCACAACTCTAGAAGGCTTCTAAAGTGTGACCTTTCTCTGCATGAATTTACCAGATACTCTTTGTAGTACATTTGATGCAGTGCTCCTAGCTAAACTAGGCCACCTCAGGTAGGGGAAGGACCCCTAATTGACCTCTCAGATACTCATGAGCTTCTTTAGGTAAAGCTTTAGTGAATATGTCAACTAGTTGTTCATTTGTATTCACATATTCCATTCTGACCTCTTTATCTTGTACTAGTTCCCTCAAGTATTGATACTTGATGGAGATGTGTTTGGTCTTAGTGTGCATCACTGGGTTCTTAGAGATGTTGATAGCACTTGTGTTGTCACATTAGATGACAACTGGTTTAGTGATCTCTTCTTTCATGCCTACCAACAATTTCTTTATCCATACCAAGTTTGAATAGTTCACTACTGTAGCCACATACTCAGCTTCAGCAGTAGATTGGGAAATGCAATTTTATTTCTTGCTTGTCTAGGAAACTAATCTTTGTCCAAGAAAGAAAGCTCCACCACTAGTACTCTTCCTATCATCCACATTTCCTGCCCAATCAACATCAATATACACTTTTAGTTCAAAACTTTCATACTTCTTGTAGAACAATCCATAGTTAGTAGTCCCTTTCAAATATCTCAGTATCCTTTTGACTGCCATCATGTGTGTTTCCATAGGATTGGCAAAGAATCTTGCCACAATCCCAACAACTAGAGAAATATCAGGTCGACTATGTACAACATACTATAGTTTACCAATCATGGATCTATACAAGGTCTGATTTACCTCGGCAACATCATCATTCTTAGATAAATTTTGTCTAGTAGCCATGGGAGTACTTACTAGCCTTGAATCTTCCATACCAAAGGTTTTCAGTATCTCATGAACATATTTAGACTGGGTGATAAAAATACCTTTTTCCAGCTAATATACTTGTAAACCAACAAATAATTTGATCTCCCCAAACATACTCATTTCAAATTCAATTTGCATTTCATTTGAAAATTTCTTACACAAGGCATCTTGTCCACCAAATATAATATCATCTACAAAAATTTTAGCCAACAAGATTCATTTACATTCTTCATCTTTCATGTATAGATTGTTTTATCATTTATCCTTGAAAATCCAATCTGTATCAGGTAGTTGTGCAACCTCTCATACCATGCTCTGGGAGCTTGCTTTAGTCCATACAGTGCTTTATTCAACTTGCAAACCATGTGTCTTTTATTTGGGTCAATAAATCCTTTTGGCTGTTCAATGTACACTTATTCTAATATACCATTTAAAAATGTAGACTTGACATCCATTTGGTATACCTTGAAATCTTTATAGGCAGCATATGCAAGTAAAGTCCTTGCTCCTTCCAATCTTGCTACAGGGGAAAATGTATCCCCATAATCTATTCCTTTTTCTTGTGCGTAGCCTTTGCATACTAGCCTAGCTTTGTTCCTTATGATTTGACCATGCTTATTCAGCTTATTTCGGAACACCCACTTTTTTCCAATGACATTTTTATTTTCTGGTCTCGACACCAGAGTCCGGGTATCATTCTTCTCTATCTAATCTATCTCCTCATTCATTACTTGTATCTAGTCTTCATTTTCTAATGCCTCCCTTGTTGTTTTAGGCTTGAATTCACATAGTAAACATGTAGGTTCTCTTGTCTTGCTTCTGGTCAGAACACTAGTATCTTTGTCTCGAATGATCTATTCAGGATTATGATGTCTTCTCACATATTGTGCCAAAATAGGTTTTGCTCTCCTTTCTTCTTTCTCTTTAGGTTCACCAAAAAGATTGTCAGATTTAGCTTTTGAATGGTTGGCAACCTCTTCCTGATACTCGACAACATTCTCATGTTGCTCGACACATTCTTCTTGTCTCTTGATAATGTTTTCCTGATGCTCGACATTGCTTACCAAAGACTCTACATTAGGTACAAGTTTTTCACTTGCCTCTCCTTCCTCTATATATACAAAAGATCTATAATCTTATGGTTCTCTCTTATTGTCAGCTTCATTTTTCTCTACATACTCATCAACTTTGACATTCACACTTTCCACAATTTTGTTAGTGTTAGAGTTGAAACACTTATAAGCTTTACTTTTTGTGGAGTAGCCTAGGAATATGCCCTCATCACTTTTAGCATCAAATTTTTCATACCTATTGTCTTTTAGTATGTAGCATTTGCTTCCAAAGATTCTACAATACTTTACATTAGGTGCATACCCATGCCATAATTCATAAGGTGTCAGATTTGTACCCTTTTTTATCTATACTTAGTTAAGAGTATAAACAGCTGTACTTATAGCTTCTCTCTAATACTTTTGTGCAACATTCTTTTTAATCATCAATGTCCTTGCATAATCTAGGATAGATCTATTCCTTCTCTCTACTATACCATTCTATGGAGGTGTCCTTGGTGCAGACATTTGTCTTTTGATCCCTCTATCATTGCAAAATAGATTAAATTCATTAAATATGAATTCTCCACCTTAGTCAGATCTAAGACACTTCAAGTTCCTACCTATCTCCTTCTCAACCTTAGCCAAATACCACTTAAAAAGTTGAAAAGCATCAAATTTTTCTTTTAAGAACATTACAGTCATCATTCTGGTGTAATCATCAACAAATAGGATAAAATATCTAGCACCACAATAGCTTTGTACACCCATAGGTCCACAAAGGTCAGTATGAACCAAATCTAAAACATTCTCAGAGGTAAAAGTCTTGCTCTTAAAACTGAACATTGTCATCTTACCCAACTGATATTCTTTGCACATTACATTCTCAAGTTTCTTCAATCTAGGTAGACCTCTTACTTTCTGTAGAGTGAAAAATAGTGTATGGGGTCCTAGAACAATGGTTTGCACATAAAAGAGACCCCAAAGCCAATATTTTACACTTACATGAAATTGTATTGATATAGAAAGTAAATATAGATGACTAATATTGAAATTAAGAAATAAAGGTACTTACCTCCAAAAAAGAATCGACTGAAAACCCTATCAAACAATCTCAAAAACTATTGATTCTCGTGATCTTCAACTGAAACTGCGAGATCTACAAAACCCATAAATCTTTTTCTAGATGAGATCAGGTCGACCTTGAATCTCATAAAAGGTCAAGGATGACCTTAGGAAAATGAAGGTCAACTTTGACTTTGTTCGTGGATCTTGAAATTTTGGCAAAAAGGGTATCCAAATCTACTCTTAGATCCAAAGTTCCACACCTGTACGTGCAAGAAAAAGAGGGTTTTTGGTTATTTGTTTGGGGGGTTTGCCTCAGTCAAACCCCAATTTAGGAATTAACCTTGAAATTGAATTAAAATATATTGTGCATAAACAAAGTAATTGAAACAAATCACCTCACCTATGTTGAAGTCCTTGTAGAGGATTTGAATCCTCAAATCCACAAGTAGGAATGCTTCAATGGATGTAGGATCAAATATAGGATGTCTCCAATCAATTGTCTTTAGATCTTCAACAACAATCTTGAATGGATCTTGAACTAGGAAGAGGCTTGAATGGAAATGGAGGAATCTTCAACAAGAGAGCTCCATAGAGCTTGAATCCTTCAATGGCTACTAATGGATCTCCTTGATGAATTGGATGCTTGAATGCTTGAATGCTTGCTTGATCACCTTGAGAGCTTTAGAGAGCTTGAGCATGAAAACATGAGATGAGAAAATGAGAGAGGAAGGCTCCCTTTTATAGCGATCTAGGGCACAAGAGGGGCCTTGTAGAAAACAATAATTAAGGGTCCATGACACAAAACTCTAGAGAGGTGCACATGGAGAGGAAATTAAATTAAATTATTGACACAAAACTCTAGGAGGGGACCACCCTTAACATAGGAATAAATAATTATTTAAGAGCCTTGTTACAAAATTTGAGGTAAGGCCAACCCCAAAGTTAATTTGAGCATTAGGCACAAAACTCAAGAAAGGCTAATCTCCAATAATAAATTAGGAATCCTATACAAATATCGAGAAAGGTCCACCTCAAATATTAATTTGATAATTCGACACTTAATCTGAGAAATAGTGGCCCCGAAGAGGGAAAAGACAAGTTTTTGATGAAATCCCAGAATCGGAAGAAAACCCTAAAGATCTCGGACCCTAGGGTCAAGGTCAAGCTCGAACCTAACTAGGTCAGGGTTGAGGTTGATCCTGACCTAGTCAAGATCGAGGTCAACTTTGACCCCATAAGGTCAACTTTGACCTTAGGGTCAAAAACCTCAGATTCATAGTCCAGAATGTTAGGAAAATGCTAGGAAGAAGTGGAAAATGGGGTAGAATAGAGGGAAAAGCTAGATCCAAGTCGAATATCCATTCAAAGAATTTGACATGACCCCAAACCACTTACTCGGAGGGCTAAATGCTCTTAACATGGAAGTGCTTCCATTTTAAGATGATACACTTTCTTCTTCTTACTAATTTCTACCAAATTATCAAAGTTAACATGACATAGTCATTTATGTCATAACCAAATATCATCAAGTTGTGTAGTCATACATATTTCTTTAGATAGGTCAAGATAGAACAAATTACCTCTTTTTTGTTCTCCACTTCCAATCAGTTCACCAGTGGCATCAAATATTTTGGCCTTCCTGTGATGAAATTCCACTCGGTAACCAATGCTATTAAGTTGTGCAACACTAAGCAGATTATAGTTAAGACCTTCAACCCAATATGCATTCTCACAAGTAATCTTATTAGTCAGCTTAATCAATCCTTTTCCTCTAACATGACATGATGCATCATTACCAAATTTTACACTTCTACCTTTATAATGATCTAAGCTATCAGACTTACTCTTGTCACTAGTCATGTGATGTGAACATCCACTATCAATAATCCATTTATCATTTTTGTTCACATAGGAAATCAATGTGTAACACCTTGCCAGGGAACCCAAAAGAAACTAACCTAGAACATGATACTAAGTTTAGGTGAATAATTATTTTTTCTAAAGTTTACAATTAAGATATACAATCACATGAATGGATTAACCATTATCTCACATAACACACATCACATACATAGGTTACAAAACTAATGGGTCCCATGATGTAGTATTACTTTCTAACATAACTCATGAAATAACATCAACAAATGATTCCATAAATTAAATACAACAATTACATCATAATGATTACATCTCATGAATAATCATAAATCCTAATAAACAGACATCCACTGCACATGTCGCAGGGTATGCAGTAATCACTCTAATAACTAAATTACAAGATCTAGATTAGGTATCACATACAATACTCTAATACAAGATTTAAAATAAAGAATATATAAATAAAGAACATCAAAGATGAAGTAACATAAGGAATCCAACTGCAAGACACCATCAAGCACCGGCACCAAGACGTCGAATCTTGAATGGTAAAGAATCACTACCACCCATCCGTGTAGAACCACAAAGGTCTACCTCACCGTGCTGAGGAGATAACATTAGACCCCAAATGGATAATCAAGTCAAATCAGGAAATACCACTAGGAAAGGAATCATGATAGCTTACTAACTCAAGGTCAACCAAAGTAGTGAAAGGTATGACTCACTATTCCAGAGGCAACTACCACATGTAGGATAACTAGACTATGTGTAGGAAGGTGTCATCATGTACATCTAACCCTTGAGTCTCGTCTTGGTAATCTATCTGGATCCTGACACTCAAGTGACCATACATAGAATCAATGACTTCTTGTACTGATGAAGCCACTAACTATGCCAGAACACACACCTCAATAGGTGGCAATCATCATCTCATCCTCATCTGAGTCTATACTAGCACTCAAGCATGGGAGAGGAAACTATATTATTAGGTTCATTTTAATATCTCTCAATGTTATTTTAGGTTATCACTTGATTATTATAACTTACAATAAGTGATCCTGGCAGCCACTTGTGGGCCTCGACGCTTATTACAAGCCACCTCCTAACACATATGTAGGTAAACTACCCTAGGCTCATAGATCTTCTAGATCTAAACTCAGATAAAACTAGTCACACATCCAGAATCATCATAGAAACTAGGATTGACTACATAAACATAATCACTGAGTCACATAATACAACAAGAGCCTATAAGGTCATTTGGAACATAAACAGATCACACTCATGCCAAACATGATAAACAGCATGAATAACAGATAATTCCCAAGCCTCTATCTCTCCTAGGTCATCTAGATCCCATAACACTGGCAAACCCAACATCTAGGAAAGATAAAACTATATTGTAGAAAACAACCAATTTCAGTATAAAATAATGCATGTACAGATGAAAAGATAATACGTACATTTTCAACATTACATAAAAAAAAAAAAATCCAATTTGATCATAATTGCAATAGGTAAAACTATTCACACTTAAGCTAAGTTAGATGAATGACCTAAAATTAATCAATCAGTCTAACGCTATTCCATTGGCCAAATTGGTTTAATAAAGCTTACTAACATGTTTAGTATACATAATTTTCTAAACTTATAAAAGAAAATGATGGATAAATATACACCAAAGTCCCAATAAAAATCATCCATACTCAAACAATATCAAATAGAAATTATCAATATAAATCTACCAATATTAATTTAAACGCATAACAATAATTATTATCATAAATAATAATTACCAATGTTAAATACGATCTATTAACAAAAATTATTATTATTTAATAATAATTGCTAAGAAAAGAAAACATTAACAACAATTGGTTTCTAATAATAAAATTTATTAAAACTAATTAATGAAAATAATCTAACAACTCAATAAATTAATAGACTTAACTCTTAACAAATTTGTTAATTAACATACCATAAAAATCCAATATAACAAATTTATTATAATAAATTTAATATAAAACAAATTAAAAAAAATCTTTATTAATAAATAATAAAACTAAAAAAAATCAAGTCACGTTTTAAGTGGAGGGGCCCACATGGTACCCCATCCATTGCGCCAAGCGCTGGTACTGGCACTGGCGCTGGCACTGCAGACTTAGGCTGCTACAACGCCCTTCTTTAGGGGCCCGTGCTGAGCATGGTACACCACACGGTGGTGTTGGGGAGTGGGGATTGGTGGCCCCATTCCCCATTAAAATTTTACAAAGTTTTTTTTATAATTTTTTTTTTTATAAATTTTTTTTAATAAGAAAACATTCCAAATTCTGTGGGACACTTAGCAAAGTGTCAATTGCATTTGTTTTTAACATAGAATGTATTTAATTTTAATTAAAAAGAAAAGCTAGGCAAGCAATAAAATATTTTTGAAAATGGAATACACAGACCTGTAGGAAAAACTTTCCAAAAATGGAAATTTGTCTTATTGCTCTCACATTCTCATGTGAATTTGTCCTTTCTTCTAATTGTAATATCTCCTATAGTTTGCAGAACACATTTATAGTTACTAATTAAATTCTATTGTCAAGTCAACAAATATATTTCTTATTGTGGTAAATTTTTCTTTTGACTGTCATTTTTTACAGAGAAAGAATTTTTACACAGAATAGTGAATTTTCTCCCAAATTGAATTTTTGAGAACAACCCATTAATTTAATTTATTCATACAATAAAACTAACTATAGAGAGATTAATTTTTCATTTTCTAGGTGCCCTAGGATGAATTTTTCCTCAAAAATTTCAGCAGCATAACACTACTATGCCAAGTCACAAAATAAAATAAAAGACATAATACAAAGGGTTTCCTAATACCCACAATGAAGCATAATTGAAAGACAGATCCACATCCATAAATCAAATCAAGCACATCTAAATAATGATAATTTTATAAATGAAATTATAGGAAGATTAAATCAAACCCTACCTCAATCCAATGCTAGATACTAAGCTAGAATTCCTGTGAGATGAATACAATCCCAGAACTGTCAACAGAAAAGCTCAACTTGCAGGCTTTGAGTCATAGTGCAAGAAATTCCCAAATCCAAAGCAAGCAATCTTCACCCAGAAAGCATGCACAATCTCCAAAAACTCAAGAACATAAAGAAATCATAAAACTCCCAAAAGCTCTCTCCAAAATTGCTCTCCAAAAACTGATTAACCAAAAATGAATGTCAAATTCTCCTATTAGGGGTTCAACTCCAACAATCAAGCAAACCCTAGATGACTCACACATAGAACTTCTAATCCAACTCTCTCTCTTTTGTTGAGAGAAAATACCAATTAATAAAATAAAATAAATTTAATTATGCACAACAAAACTTAGTCTCCTAAAGACAAGTTGTCACTTTTCCCAAACCAATCACTTTCATAGTAAATAAAGCACATGTTAATAATAAAAGCTTTTATTAAATAATTTAAAATTCCTAACATCATTAAATCATGCTATAAATATTAATTTAATAACTATAGGACAATTTCAAATAATTTTCACAAAATTAATTAATTAATATCAAATATCCTAATATTTGATTTTTAATTAATTAACGATCATAAAATAATATAGGAAATAAACTTAATATTATTTTCCAATATAATATTAAATTTATAACTATAGAAAATCACACATACAAACAACAATAAATAAGGACCATCAAATAAACATACCAACACAGAGATGGAGTCCACAAACTTTGTCACCTAAAAAATTTGGGTAAGGTGGTCAACGGATACGTATCCAATAATTAGGATAATTGGGCTTAGATTTAGGGTTTTTGGGTCCATCTGTTACCTCCCCTCTTTACCATTGAGACGAGTATATTTTTGGGCATGCTCACTCCTGCCAATTTAGGGAAGACAATGCCCTGTACCTACAAACTTGTCATCACAAATCAAAGCATGTACATACAACATATGGAAAATAATGGTAGGGTACGGTCAGTCATGTGGATCTTGACAAAGGGAGTAACTACGCCTCCATCCTCTACCATACAGACACATAAAATAGATACATACATATGAACACCATACACATGCTAGTATGGGGTAAGTACATCATAATCCAACTGAAATATGAAACATCTCAACATAATATATCAATATCCAAACATGGCATCATATGACATAATCAAAACCATAATCCATATCATCAATAGTTACTGACATAATAAAATCTGCACACAACAATGTGGCCTAAAAGAGTATGGCATCTGAAAAACTGAAAGCAAAATATGGAGGTACTACACAATGCAGCTATCTCATCCTCATCAGACTCATCTTTCATTGCAACGTAGACAACTTCAAATTCAAAATCATCACTATCAGTGTCAGTTTCTTCTTCAACAATATAGCATGATTTCTTACCTTTTCCTTCGTAGTCCTTGTATCTTCGGTAACCTCTATCCTCTCTTTTGTCTTTATGCTTTTTGTCTCTTTATTCCTCTTGAGCATCTCTATCAAGACATCTAGCAGCTATATGACCAACTTTATTGCATGAAAACATATAATATGGAGTTTACCTTTATACTTTCCTTTTCCCCTTTTCAGTCTTCTAGCCATAAAAGCTTCAAGATCCTCAAGTTCTTCATTAGATGTGTCACTTTCACTTTCACTTTCACATTCACTAATGCATCTTTCTTTTTCCTTCTTTGTCTTACTCAGAACCATTTGAGACTTAAAACATATTCAACATTAGAAACAATGAAGTTATCATAGTTAGAAAGCTCAAAAGCACTAAGCTTACCAACCAAACTTTCCAAAGTAAGAGCATTGTTAAGGTTGCATCTTGATTTCTGAATTGCTAAAATTTTGATGGCATAAATAGGACGCAGAGTTCTCAATACTTTTACTATAACAATTTCATCATCAATAGTTCCATTTGCTCCTCTAATAGCATTTACAACTTCTTATATTCTACCACAATATTGTGCAATATTCTCACCTTCTTGCATTCTCATTTCATCAAATTTACCTCTTAGGCTCTCAGCTTTTGCTCTTAGTACATTTATGTCACCACCATAGATGTTTACAAGAGTGTCCCACATTTGCTTTGCATTTGTTCAATATTTAATGTCTTCAAATTCTGGATAGCTTAGGGAAGATACAATCTCCAACATTGCTTGATTGTGCTCTTGTTTTGCTTTCATCTCCTCGACAATCAGAGGTGCAACAAGTGTGACATAATCATGCTCAACATAATACTTTGTAGAATCACCAATACCAACCAGATGTAGCTTCATCAAAATTTTCCATGTAGGGAAGTTCTTATTTAGCTTTAGTACCTCCTTCTTATACATCCTAATCATTTGCTTTAATTACCTTTAAACTTGTTCTCTGTAAGCACCAACAACTCTCATACCAGTTGTTAATATGATTTAGAGCAATAGAGAGGGGGCGTGAATCAGTTGTTCTCAAGTCTAGATGTATAAAATAAAATTCAAAACTCTTCAATAAATTAGATCTAACAATCAACAGCTACTCAGTCATTACTGATTGTATATCAGAAACATATAATAGTGCAGTCCACTATCCAATAATATCTAACTTGTAAAACATAGAAATATTCAAACCAAAATATTCACATAAGTATTAACACTAGGATTTATAGTGGAAACCCAATTTGAGAAAAACCACTTTGTAACATATTATTGTTATTTTCACTCTTCTAAAGTGAGCTCTATGAAAAGCAAACCCTATCAAAGGTTACAAACACACTATCAGGTGTGACCTGGTTAAAGGATTTAAACCACTCTGTTAAAAGTGCACCTTGTTATAGGACTTACATACATTCCATTAAAATGCAACCTTGTTCAAAGGATTTATACAAATGACTGTTAGGTCAACCTCTGTTAAAATGATTTTGACTAATACAATGGTTAGAAAGTAATAGTAGTATTGATCTGAAAACATACAACTCACTTTGCAAAATATCAGATCTAGTTCCATACACATATGCTAGCTTGATGATTGTGAACTTTTTCCATCTCCATCATTGATCTACTTGGAAAACCCTTTCAAGCAATCACAACACTTCTTCTTCAGCCTTTTCTGCTTATATAGTCAATAACATCAACAATATCTCCAAAATCCTCAACATACCTCAACATCATGCTTAATTTTCCTTAATACTTCCTCAATTAGGTTAATACATCTTTTGCCACTTAATCTCCTCCCTAGATCTTAGGGTTAGGTCAGATTCATCGAATCCTTCCAACTTTATGTTCTTCATCTAATCTTCTAGAAACATCTCAAATCTCTTAATAGATTTACAATAAAATGTTTTGCAGTGCATTAAATACTTCCATACAATCAATAACTAAAGTCAACACATTTTACATAATCCAAGAATTCAACCATGTCATCTAGGAATCTGAATTCTTCCTCAAATGTAAATTACTGACACTCAATCAATATAGTGTTCAACTCCTCGGTCTTCATTAGAAATCTTAGTCACCATAGAAAAAATATTTCCTTGGCTAATATTGTCTTCCTCGACAATTATCTGATATTCGGTCAACACTGAATCTTACTTAGCATATAGCAGCTCAGTTGACACAAACATCACTCGGCTTAAACTAGATTTCTTCACTTTTACTCAGTTAAGCCTACTGGTTTAGTCTTCATTCTTACTTAGATAAGAAATACATTATCTTATCATTGTGCCACATAATCAAGTACTCATTGAAGTATCAAGATAACTCAACCTTTCCTTAGGTGCTTTTTTTACCAACCTTTTCTACCCTCTTCACAACACCTAAATAGATATAGTACTTTCTTAAATAGCAATAGTCTTACTAGTTAAGGTTTGACATCAATGACAATAAAAAAATTGCTTCAATTGTAGTTTCCAATAGACGAGTGCAATAAATATTTCAAAAAATCTAGTGATACATTAAAAAACAAAGCACATATCTATCAAGTATCACTACTTAAGAGAATAAGTATAGGAGAAGCAAGTTAAGTTGGAAATTTTTACATCTAAAGAGCAACTTGCAGACATATTTACCAAGACTCTACTGAATGATACATTTGAATACTTGAGGACTAGACTTGAGGTCCATCCCCTATCTACCGGTCACTAATGTGATTTGGAGGTTGCATCAGCCTAATCTTATTAGAAGATCATTCATGTTGATGTAGCATAGCTCACACTTTAGATTCTATCTAAGTTTTTGAAAGATTTGAGGAGTCATAACACATATTGGCATAATCAGTATACAGAGATACAATGTATGCACTAGACAATAGAGAATCACATGGCTACTACTACAGAGCTGTATATTTATGTTTTTTCTTTGGCAGTATTGTCAAAGGGAGAGATAAACAATATGATAAATGAGGAGATTATTGGAACATCTATCTAAGGGAGAGACAATCAGAGAACTAGAAAGATCATATCTGTAGAAGAAGGTTTGCACTTGTAATTTTGTCATGTAACGTAGTGATTAAACATATTAAGCTAGGGAGAGCTTACTGAGCTATAACATTTTCTTACAGAGTTGTAGAATACATGTTTGGTATGTGTATGGTACACTTCATATTAGTTGAGTTGTCATCAATGCCAAAGGGAGAGATTGATGAACTACAACTGATTGAGAACCTGATTGGAGAACTACAAGTGATTAGAGATCATCAAGCACTAAATTGTTATGTAAGATAATTGAATCAATTTTATGTTATCATTGATGTCAACTAGTCTTGACAATACTTATCATGGTGGTTGAAAACATCTACACATCTGTAAATGAGAAGAGAAGAGATGAAGAACCAAGATATCTACATTAAGGAAGATGGATATGACAGATGAGGATAAGGAATACTCTTGGTAACTTATTGATGAGCCTATGAATTCATATTGTTGACTTGATTATGTTGCATTAATCTATTATTGAGATAGAAGAAAAATGTTACAAAGTAGTGTGGTCAGTTAATGAAGCATTCCAGTATACACTGAGCCAGTGTAGTGTATATTGAGCGATAGTATCAACTGAGCTTGTGTTCACCAACGCCTTTCTTTGTTAACTGAGTATGGAAAAAAGAGCTAAATGATTAGTTTAGCTGACATAATTGATGAGTTGGAAAGTACCTCACAATCAGGATAGAAGATAAAGTTTTTTATGAGATCAACGACTAGAAAAATTCAAGGAAGATCTAAAGGACAGAATTGAAACACAACTACCAAGGAAGGTTCAAGCAGCAAAATCTGATGGATGAAAATAAAATGGTTTACTTGTCTATTTAAGAGACTAGGGTTTCATAGTGAAAAGAATGCCAAAGGAAGGAAACTACAGAGATATCACGTGAACAAGCTTCATGCATGCTTGATCAAACTGGTTAAAGAAAAATTGAACTACAGGAGTTAATCGAGCGTCAGAGATTTTTTACCAAGGGACAATAAGCTGTTGAATGTTGATGAACTGAATAGAAATATTAATCAGAGGATTTTTATGAGCTTAAGAATAGATCTGAACATCTACAAATCAAGTTGTATTGTATTCAGATCACCTACTATTACATTTTAACCATTGTAATTAGATAAAATCTCTTAACCGACTAGACTTGAAAGTCTTATATGTCATTCATAGAATGTACATTGTTATCCTGTCAACCCCATAGTGAATGCTAGTTGGATGATAACTATTAGTGTTAAATCCTCTAACAAGGTCACACCTTACAATGTGTTTTGTAACCTTTAACAAGGTTGGCTCTTCACCGAGCTCACTTCAGAAGAGTGAAAATATTTTGGGTTACCGGTCCGAGGTGGTTTTTCCCTTAACAAGGTTTCCACATTAAATATTTTGTGTTATGTGTTTATTATGGTTATTGTTTTATTTTCATACTTGACATATTGCATACCTGATTTGGTCGATAACTACTAAGAACAATTAACTAGTAATCGGTAAAAACATAGATAGATTAGTATTATTGTTTACCGAGCTACAAAATAAGCTGAAATTGTTTTGAAGTTTTTGTTGGCAATTTGGCTAATGTGGATGCATAGATGTTGTCATTATGGAAACATATGATCTCTATTGAGAGCGTAGAATCTGGAATGCAAGTATGGCAAGTTGAAGGAAGAAATTATCTAAGTATGGATACAGTGATCCTGACAATGCACCCGATGAAGATTTAGTTGGCGACGTCCACTGGAGCAATATTTTTGTTTGCGTAGTTAAGTGAAGCTTCTACAGAGTATGAGGATACCCCATCTCAGTGCGCATAAAGTTTGGAATAGTACGGACAAAGTTATTCGAAGTTTACCGAAGATAGTTTTTGCAGACAGAACAGTTTTGGAGACAGTATTAGCGAAAGAGTTAAGGGATTATTTTTGCTTGTCAAAATAATGACTTAACATTATGAAGGGATGACATCCTAGATGTTTACTCTTGGATAAAGATTTTGGAAGCTGACCATGTAAAGTTATTAGCTCTAATAACTCATATATTAGGCATACTTGAAATGTAATGAAGTATACATATGTGACATGTAAAAAGAAAGAAAAGATAACTTGTGATAGTTGTATATTGTGATAGCAGCAAAGGCTATTGATGCGAAGTTGTAAGCAGTACCATATTATAGTCAGAAACATTTTGTATTACCTGTTTGGGCAGTGAGCTCAGCTGGTGATCAAGTTTTGTAATCTAACTCCTAACAGGGTTAAGGCTTCTAACAAGGCCTAAAGTCCTTTAACTAGGACAGATCTACTATATATTGTAAATTGACTCCTAACAGGGTCCAATATCCCTAACCGGATACTTTTGATTAGTGATCTTTGTGGGTACCATCCCCACCGGGGTTTTCCCTTGGCCAAGGTTTCCTCAAGAACATATCATGTGTTATGAGTTCTTTCTATTTACTGCTATGTTTGTTAATCAGCTTGATAATCTTTGTATGCACTAAAGTAATCTATTATATCCATAAGTGGGCAAAAGAAAAAAAATTTGAAATACTGATTCACCCCCCCTCTCAGTATTTCCTATTTCTAACAATTGGTATCAGAGCGCAGTTACTCGGAGAAGGAACATTCAAGGAAAGCTTAGCAGCTTGAGTAAGATCTCTATGGATATGGATCAACTTCAGAAGAATCTTGAAGAAGCTCTTGAACAGATTGATATGCTTACTGATGAAAGAAACTCCTTAAGAAGAAAATATGAAGATGCAAAGAATGCTATTGACAAATTAAAAGGTAAGATTGAAGATCTGAAATCTGAAAAGAAATCTGATATGCTTGTTGAAGATTGTGATGAATTAGAAAAAGAAAATGAGATCCTTAAGCATGAGTTGAAGATAGTAAATCTGAAGCTTAGCATGAAAGATGGAAATTTGAGATTTGATAATGAAAAATTGAAAATTGAGAATGAAGATCTGAGGTCAAGACTTGAAAAGGAAACATCTGAATCTGAAAAATTAAAAGTGCAGTATGTGGAACTTGAGAAGTATAATAAAATTGTGAAAGGTGAATTAACTCAATCTAAACAACAACTTCAAAGGCTATATTCATATAGTGATAAGACTGGAAAACAAATTTCTTTTGAAGAACCATTCTTTGATAGGACTGTATTTGGATTTAGTATGTTTAGAACAATCCATGAAAGTAAGAAGCCAGATCTGAAGACATCTAAAAGTGTGGAGGAAATAAAGCTAGATGAGAACACATTGGAAGATCCACCTAAAGAAGAACCACCTAGAGAGAAAGAAGAATCAAAGCAAGAAGAATCAAAACAAGAAGAATCATCTAAAGGTATGGAAAGAGAATTCAAAGGTAGATGTTTTTCTTGTAATACTATTGGGCACATGAAGAGAGATTGCACAGGTAAGCAATTTAAACCTCTTAATGGACATTGTTATAATTGTCATAGTTTTCGACACAGAGCTAACAAATGTAGAAGACCTAAAGTAATTTTGCATAATTATGATAGAATGATTGGGAATACTAACAATGCAGATAAGAAATCTATTGAAGAAATGAATCAAAGAAAAGTGGCAGTATGTTTTAGATGCAACAAAGTAGGACATATTGCTAGAAATTGCAGGTCACAGATTAACCAGCAAGGATAGAGATTTGGAAACAATGGAATCATTTGTTAGATATGCAACAAGTTTGGACACTCAGCAAGATTTTGTAGAATGAACAATGGAGGTTATCATCATAACCCTAACCCTAGGAACAATGCAAGAAGGAATGAAAATGCAGGAAACAAAGAGAAAGGTTGTTGTAGCAATAAAGATGAAGTAAAATTTGATAAAGGAACAGATCAAGGAGGTATAGTTAGCACTGAAAGTAGTCAGGAAGGTAATGTAACTAATGGTAAGGATGAATCTTTACCTGACCCTTCTTTAAGTACTTAAATTATGTAAGTTTCTGTAGTTTAGGACTTTGGATTAGTGTAGATTAGGAATTTGAATGAGTTAAGTTTTGCGTAGTTAGATATAGGTTTATTATGTTGTACTAATGCTATGGTTAAGTGCACAAAAGAAAATATTGCATTTTGCAAGGTCGCGGAAAGTTTTATGGTTGCAGGTTTGCAGAATCAACTTTTTCAAGTTTTAGCGGCAAAATGAATGAATGTGATGTTAGATCGAGTTAATGTGAAGTGTTATAAGGTTGAAATCAAAGTTATCACAATTAAAAAGTGATTGAAAAGAGATTTGAAAGAAGAAAAAGTGAGTTGAGGATGATTTGAAGAAGTTTGGAAGCAGTTTGCAGCGACGATCATACCGAAACCCTAGATTTGCAAAGTTGAGGTATTTTTTGATCTTTGATCAGTTGATAAGATGGATATTTCTATGGTTCATAATGTTAAGGATAAGAATAGACCTAAGATTAAGAAAGAAATAGTAGAACCAACTGAAATTGATAACAGTCTAGCACTATCATCCGTACTAGATGAAGTAGTGCACATTGAGAATGTTAAAGGATATTTAGGTTGCAAGTTTGAAACTTTGGGAGATGCAGATTTTAGTGATGATTATAGGAAATTGTACAATCAAGACATGTCAGTTAAACCAGCTTATGAGCACCTAGAGAACAATGAAATTATCAAATATTCCATGAAGTATGAATTTAATGATGAGGAATGTACCAAGATCATTTTAAGTAGAATCCAAAATGGGAAATTCTGGATGGAGGATAGAGTTATTGATATAACTGCCGACCTAATTCATGATGTTACTGGATTATCAAAAGTTGGAGAGATTCCACTAAATGAAAAGAACATGAGAAAGATTGTTTTAGACAACACTGGATCTAGTTATAATGGTAGAGGAATTGCGATAAGTAAGATTAAGCAAGATGATGTTAGGTACCTTTGCAAGATCCTAACAACTAAATTATGTGGTAGTTCAAGGGAAGATGACATAGCTACAGGAATGGTTCATGTAGCTTATCTTATGTGTATTGAGAAGAAACAAGTAGACCTATGTGAAATTTTGAAAATTTAGTTATTTGAGAACTTAGAAAAGATTAAGAAGGCTAAGTACACACAGTTTAAGTTTTCATCTCTGATAACCTATATGTTTTTCCATATTTTGAGAAGATTTCCTTACATAGTTGATTGGAGTGACAATGTGAACATAACGGAAAGAATAAAATCAGTCTTCATGAAGCACCTTTTTGATAAAGTTAATGACAGTGTGAAGCTTGTATTGAAGACTTTTCAGAATATTGTTAAGAACAAATCAAGGATTCCTCAATCCTTAGTTGAAAAGCATAAAGATGACATTTGTTTTATGGTAGACACTGATTTCACTTACATTGAAGCAGTTAAGCCTAGAATGGAATTCATAGACCCTCTTGGCTATGAAATATCTAAAGCAAAAATAGTAGGATATGTGAATAGATTGTTAAAGTGTGAGTTGGATGGTTATGCAAATAGGTTTGGAACCTATGAAGAGAATTTCAACTCTACAATAAGTTTGAGAGAAAAGAAGCAATCTAGTAAGAGAGTTAAATCTACTATGAAGAAAATACTGAAAGAATCAGGTATGTCAAGTCATGAGTTTGGCATAGCTAAGAAGACTGCAAAAGCCTTGAAGCAAAGTGAAAATCTTGTAATTTCACCTGAGGCATCTAGTGCAGATCCTGTTGATCCTATTGCAGTAAAGGTAAAAGTTGAAGTACCTGAAAAAGATGAAGGAGATAAATCTTTTTCTCCTATTCCTAGGAAAAGAGTAAAAGTGAGTGCAACAAGACCTGGCAAGAGATAGAAAGTGATTGTACCACCTATACCTAGAAATGTAGCAGTAATTAAAGATGATGATGTAGTTTCAGTCAAGAAGAAAAATTGGAAACCAAGAATTAAAAGAGTTAATGAAGATATATTGAAGCATGAAGACTTCACTAAGTTGAATAAATTCTATGATCTATATGGATCATTTGACAGATTGAATTTTGAAAATGCAATGATTACACATATGATTGTGACAGATAAGAAACTTAGCACTATTCATGGTAAGATCCTAGAAGATTTGTATAACAGACTTGTGAATATAAAATAGAGAGCACAAGAAGAGGACATAAAGATGAGATAACATGTAATCAAATAGTTCTGTGAAGTTGAGGATGAAAATCATTTGAAGAGATTCTTGAAGTTTGTTGGAACTTTATTGAGAACTAAGAGAAGAACAATCCTTATAATGGGAGGTAAAAAGGAGGAAGTACAAAAAGAGACAGAGCAAGTAGTAATGCAAGTTCTTGCAGATATAGTTGTAGGAAAGCATGTTGAATCAGACCCTCAGCAGAAGCAATCAGAGGAACTGCATGCAGAGGAAGTTGGTATTGAAGAAGTTCCATCTTCTTCACATATCAATATTGGCAAAGAATCAATGGACATTGAAGGAACCAAAGTGACACTAGAGTTAGATGATGCAGTATTTCATGATCTAGGAAACATTGTTGACAATTTGGCTTTAGAAGAGCAAGAGAAGATTACTGAATCAGAAAAGGATACAGAGGCAGTGGAAGCACCAGTAGTATCAGAATCAGTTCCAGCAGAACAGACAGTTAAAGGTAAACAAATTTTGACAGAGGTCACTACCCCTAGTGCACCTGATAGTAAGAAGAGACAAATTAGTTCAATCTTTGAAGACCTTGGAAAAGAAGTTGAAGATGATGATCAGCTTGAGTTCATCACATCTCTTAATAAAATTATTGGAAAGAATAAGAAGGTGAAGGACCTTGAAGGTAAAGTTAGAGTTTTGACAGAGAAACTTGAGAGTGTGATTAGCACTAAGGTATCTGAATCGGATCCACTTGAAAAAGCTAAAACAGTAATAAACTCTTTTGACTCTGAATTTTCTAACTTAAAGGATATTTCTAGAATAAAAGTTCAGGAAGACTTTGAAGCAGAAATGCAACAAAATTTAAGTGTAAATATTCGAAATGATATTTGTAATTTGGATGTATGCATAAAGAATTTGAGGAAACATTTTGAGACTGGAAAGAGTTTGTATATACAATGCACAAAATCAGAAATCCTTACAGCTGAAGAAGATAAGAAGATCAGAGAGAAGATAGATGCAATTACAGCTGAAACAAACACCTTGTCAAGCCCAAATGTAAAGATAAGTTCTGTAGAGAAGAACATAAGGAAGTTAAATGATGAAATTAGAATGTTAGCAAAGGAGAAGAATAGAAAGATGCTCAGGATTAACATCTTGAGAGAGCACATCTCAATCAAGACCTCAATTGTTGAAGACCAAATTGAGTAGTGTCTTTCAGCAAAGACATCTTTTCAGAAGTTTAGCTTCAATTCCATGCAAGCTTGTCAGACAATAGCATATAGATTGAGTACTCTAGTCAATGTTGCTGAATCCATTAGGAAGATATGGGAGAAAGATTTTGAATCATGGAAGTCAGAGTTTGGTGACTGTGTTGCAAGCCTACCGGCTTTGCAATAGCTGATAACAAAGGTATAATGTTTTTTTTTGAAATTTTTGTACACCCTATCTTTGTCATTGTTGTCAAAGGGGGAGAGATAGCAGAAAATTGAATATATTTTGAGGAAGGATACTCATAGGGGGAGCTATTCTATGGAGTACAATATTGTATATGTGTTTTATAACTTTTGGCCACAATTTTGTGTAAATACTTTGAAGTTTTGTTTGCACACTTAGCCAATTTTCCCATATGTTGCTACCAATGACAAAGGGGGAGATTGTTGGCAATTTGGCTAATGTGGATGCATAGATGTTGTCATTATGGAAACATATGATCTCTATTGAGAGCGCAGAATTTGGAATGCAAGTATGGCAAGTTGAAGGAAGAAATTGTCTAAGTATGGATACAGTTGTATGTGACTGAATGTGACCTCTAAATCAGGCACAACACAACATGGTCATTATTCACTTGATAGAATTCGGGAGAGAGTATGAAGAACTCAATCCAAATTCCATGGTGAGGCGACCTGTTGCCTCCTATGTGAATGGGGTGTTTGAATACTCTCAGAATGAGAGCCAACAGCCGGGAGACCAATTCAACAATGGAGGATTTGAAAGCTATAATGAAGATATGCAAAGCTGAAATTAAACTAGAATGTGATGCAATTAATCTAGAAAACTTGAAAGTAAAGATGAAATGCAATTTAATCTAAGAACTTGAAGCAAATATGATATTAAACTAAGAATAAATAAGCAAATTTAGTCTAAAATGTGATGCAAAGATTATACTAATATGAGAAATTAAACTAGATAATGTAATAAAAGAGCTTTGAAAATAATGAGATATGAGACTAAAAAATGCTATAGTAAGGATGCTCTCAAAAATTGCTCCCTTGAATGAGAAAAAGAGGTCAAATAAATAGAAGAGCCAAGAGGAGGAGGAAGAGTTTCTTGATTCGAAACTCCTGACCCTTCATATCCCTTTTGGGACAAATAAGCATGAATTACTTAATAAAAAGAATGGAAAATGCCACACAAGCGACCTTTCAAATATCTTGAATTATCAATTCAAAAAAGTGTGTCCATTCGAATATCAAGTAATTATTAATTCCTTTTTATGGGTAATTAGCTAAAGAGGGTAGATTTTAATTTAATTAGAAAGCACTTAGGACTTTATAATTAAATTAATTTATCATAGGGGTAATTTAGCCAATTAAGTCTAAGACTTTAGGAATTAATTTAGCATTTGATTATTGCAATTTATGGTCTTTGCAATTGACATTAAGTCAGATATGAAGGAGAAAATTGCCTAGGGAACTAGGACTTTGGTGATGTAAAATCGAGATAATGCACCAAAATTGATGAAATTAAATAGGTGCCAATTTTGGGGTATTACATTTTCCCCTCTTTGAATTGATGTGCAAACAGTACGTTGATTCAAAGAATAGTCTGAAGTGACAGATGATGAGAATTTCCGAAGTCTAAGTTAGATTGTGAAGACAACAGTCTTAGAAGAGAACCGGAATCGGGGTTAGATTGCCCCAATACCAATTGATGAAGATGCAGATTTAGGACTATCTCCAAATCAGGGTTAGATTGCTCCAATACGAAGCTTAGTCCTCTGAGTCCTAGGTTAGATTTCCCAGATAACGGTCTAAAAGAGATTTTGAGAGTCATCTCCACAACGAAGCTTGACTCCCAGGAATTAGGGTTAGATTGCCCCAATACCCAAAAGATTTCAAGAACCATCTCCAGAATGAAGAATGATCCTCGAGGATCTGAGTTAGATTGCTCAGATACCTAAGAGATAGATTTCCAGATAACAAGATGCGAGGTGTGAAGATGCCCCTACCAATGAGGACTAATGATTCAAATCAGACTGATTCAAGAATAGATTTGACAAGATTCAAATGATGTAATCATCCTGCCCCCTCGGGAGTGAAATTAAAAGATGACATGTCAGAAGGATGATAAAAAACAAGAGATTGCAGAGTAAAAGCAATTAGACTAGATTCGCGAAGCTATAGAAGTGAAACGGAGCAAAGCAGAGGTCCTGTTGACCAAGTTTGACCATAGTTGACTAAATTTTGACTAGGGTTGACTTGATGAAAAGAAGCAAAGATTTGAGAACATGATGTAAAGATGAGGATCTGGCAAGAAAATGACGCCAGAAGGTTGACTGCACAAGAATTCGATCCAGAAGGAGTCTAATATTTAAAATGCAATTTTGAGCCACTTAGAGATGTCAGATTTCGATTTCGATCCTGAAAAAGGATGCAATCAAGATGAGACTGGGACAAAAGATGAGAACCTTTGATGAAGTAGATCCAAAAGAAAGCAATCAAGAGAGCAACAAGAAAGCACTCCAAATGCAAGCCTAGAATGAAAGATGCAAGTCTAAATGCAGGCCTAGGATGAACAAATGCAATCCTCCGGACTTGGCAGTTGGACTCATCGTATTTATCATCATTGAGTTCATTTAAGCACAGGATAATCGCAAGATGGCATACAATTCTCCCCAACATGAGAATATGAATATGACATAAGTCTTAAATTTGTCAGAATGAGGTGTAAGCATTAAGGCACAAGAAGCCAGAATGACCTGAACACCTATTCCTTTTAATCTAGCAAGTTAACATAAGCATTAGAGCATAAATGCTAGAATGACCTGAATGTCTCTTGCGAAAAAAAACACCAAGCATGCAGGAGTTCCTTCTTTTGCCAAAGACTGCTCGTAGTGACCCTTACGTTCACTTAACAGGACGAGCATTTACAATTTCATCAGTAGCAGAAAGAAGTCACTCAAAAGACAAGGAGAAGAACCAACCTCACCAAAGCATCCATATAAAAAGAGTCAAGGTACGCATGGCCATCCAATACGAGATAGAGGCTCTTACAGACGGACACCCCTCTTAAATGAGTTCTTTGGATCATTGGAACTAAACCAACAAACAGAAAGCAAAAAAAAAAAAAAAAAGAAAAGCAAACAAACAAGCACTCAAAGAAAACAAAGCTCAACATGCCTCAAAGGAACATACAATTAGTTTTAGTTTCAATTTAAGTTCATGTTCAAGTGGATTGAAGACAATTCGGAAAGATAACATTTGAAGTCTCAATGAGATAATGATAGTATGCAGACGTAATGAGAATCACTGGTGATTGATAAAAGGGAGAAATCCCGAAGAAGAGAGATCGAACGAAAGCTAGGTATCCGCAGGTAGGCATAGTGAGAACCACTGGCAACCAATGCTCAAAAGAGTTTCCAAAAGTGATAGGACAATGCCCCCTAGACCAGGCAGGTGCCCCCAAGTGTGAACCAGTTCCAATCCATGAAGAGTCAAGGAAAACTCAAAGACAAGCGCATGAGCTAGCAAACCAAAGTAGGAAACAAACTAAAGCAGGAAAGCAGGAAAACAAACTAAAGCAGGAAAGGAAGGAAACTAAAGCAGGAAACTAAGAGCCAAGCGACGCTGAGATGAGATGTTACTTCAGGAAAACAAGAGGTGCCTGTTTACCAAGTTTTCACCATCTTGGTAGAGATTCTATTTTTGCTACCATGACGCCTGTTTACCAGGTTTTCATCAATGGCACATTTTTCTCTTTTTCAATTTTTTTGTACTTTTCTCTTTTTTTCTCTTTTTTTCTCTTTTTTTGAATATCTCATTTTTTTGTATTTTTGATCTTTTCATTTTTTTGTATTTTTGATCTTTTCATTTTTTTTTGTATTTTTCACATTTTCTATTTTTTTGTATTATCAAGGCTCCTGTTTACCAGGTTTTCACTAGGATAATAGATACATCAAAGCGCCTATTTGCCAGGTTTTCACTAATATGATCATTTTTTCAAGACATTTTGCAATTTTTAGAATTTTTTGCAATATATCAATTTTTAGGATTTTTTCAGGATCAATAAATATGTACATGAGCATACTAAGAATGTCAGCTATAGAACTTCTTAGATGAAGAGCATTGATGGGCTCTTTGAGTTTCTCTTCTTTAGTAGGAATCTCTGAGAACATAGTCATTTGTAGTAGTAGCTAGCTGAGAAGTTGTAGAATCAGAACCAGATGTTGTAGCAGTAACAGGAGAGCCAACCAATAGTGTCCAACAATCAAGAGATCCATAGTCAAGGAAAGACCACTTAAGTGAGACCCACAAATATCCTCATGGACACACCTTAACTCTTCGTCAGATTTCCCACGCTCTAAACGCTTAGGAAGAGTACATTCTAGATTTTTCTTAGTCATGCCATTAGCAATGAGGAGATGCTGATATGCACTTTGGGAAAAGGCAAGATGGAGTGAAGAGGGTAAACTATGAGAGGCAAGGGTGATGGAATGGAGGGAAGTATGAGAATTTTGGAAGCTCGAATGACAACTTTGATTTTTTCTTTCTTTGGAATCCACATAGCTTTTGAATTTTTTCTTCTTTACTTTGAGGTGCTTTTGATGACAATGCCTATAGAATGGATTTCGAGATCCATTTTTTATTTTATTTTCTGGCTTTTGATTGTCTTCTTCTTTTTGAGGACCTTTGCGGTCTTTTGAACACCCCTCTTGCTTTCCTTTCTTCATAGTCACATGTCGATTAGATGGGACATGGTGACCTTGAGATATAAGTGGATTCTCATTATTTTTATTTTTATGTTGCACATCCAAGTTACTTCCAAAAGACTCGGGAATTGTGGATGAAAAAGGCTTATATGACTGGTTCAGGTGGAGAGGTGGAAATGGAAGTGGATGGGCCACTTTTCTGGGAGATGAAGGGAGAAGAAAAGTTGATGGGATGGGCTCAAGTGCAAATATATCAGTATCATCCTCATCATTCATGAATGCATTAGGTAGATCAAGAAAGTAATCTTCCATAGAGCATTGTTGATTGTGAGTCATCTTAGAACAGTCAGATAAGTTTGGAGGAATATTATGTGAGCCTAACCAAGATGGTCTATTCCAAGAGTTAGGTCCCCTTTCAGGTGGTAAGAGTGCACGAATAGGAACCATTTCAATTTTGGATCTTCCAATATTCCATGAAGCTGTAAAAGAATGGGGTCTTAGATACCCATGATTTGTTGGAGCAGTAGAAGTATAGCTTGGGGTAGATGGCCTAGGAGCCATAGGAATGATCTCCATAGGAGGGTGGAAAGGATCGTCATCAATAGCTTGATCTGGAGGATCATAACTTTCTCCTCTTTCTGAGTTGTTAAGACTAGCATATAAGTGCATAGCATCAACTGGTATTTCTGTAGTAGCATCTGATATGGAGTCTGATTCAGCTAGAGACATAGTCGGAGGTAGACTTTCTTCATCACTATCATCTGTCAAAGGAAATGTTTCTTCAACAGCAGGATCTTGTTTAGTAGTAGAAGCAGCAGAGTAATCTGGAATAGGCATACCTTGATGCATACCCAAGAGGAGGGAAGCATCCAATAGTTGCTCCCAATCAGTATGTGTGCCATTGGAGTTGGCAATAGTAGGAGTCTGTTCAACAGTAGAAGTGGTAGAACAATCTAGAATAGGCATACCTTGAGGCATACCCAAGATAAGGGAAGCATCCAGCAGTTGCTCCCAATCAGTATGTGTGCCATTGGAGTTGGCAATAGTAGGAGTCTGTTCAATAGCAGAACTGGTGGAACAATCTAGAGTAGGCATACCCCAGGGCATACCCAAGATAAGGGAAGCATCTAGCAGTTGCTCCCAATCAGTATGGGTGCCATTAGAGGTAGTGGCATATTCAGTAGTAGCTGCAGTAGTAGAAATCTATTCAGTAGAGTGTATAAAATCCTCCTGGTGAGGACCAAAATCATGTTCCTAAAGCACTTGAGAAGGTAGATAAGACTCTTTCTGGTAGTCTGAATCAAAATTTTGAACATTCAAAGATCTTTCATGTGTCATAGGCTGAATCTGTGTTTCTTCATCATCTAAATCTGCATGTGAGTGCAAGCTGTAGCTAGGTTGGTCAAGCTCATCGCTCTGATAGCCAATACCAAATCTATCTTTAGAAAGTTCCTCACAAGAACGTGGAGATAGAGGGAGAGTTGTCAAAGAAAAGATGGACTCAATCTGATATTCCCCCATGCCAATATCTTTGATCTTCAAGGTCTTTTCTATTTCTTTAAGCTTAGCATCATAGAACTCAATGGACTCTCTATTGGCAGGAACAAAGCTATCTGTTGTTTGGGTAAGCATCTTAGCAGAGCAAGTATTTAGGCTAGCACTATTGTTAATGAGGATGCGGGGGATATGCTCGGGACCTTCCATAACTTCAATGTGCTGGGAAGCATTATGCGGGTGGCTCAACAAGTGATCATCTTCCTGAGAGAATGATAGATAATGAGGCGAGGTCAAATGACCCACCATAGATTGAAACTGGTTGAGATTGAGATCTTTGGGGACATTTACCTCAGTGAGGGCTTTATCCATAGATAGTTTTGGTCTAGATGTCGAAGGTTCAGGACCTTTGAGAATAATCTTTGCATGAGATTGAGTGATAGTGTTCGCACAAGCTAGAGACTGTGTGGAGTTATACGAGGGAGACATAGGGCCTCACAAGACAAAGGGAGTTTTGGGTTTAGGAGTATCCTTGCTCCCTGGAGTAATGATCATGTCACAGTGAGGGATCCAAGGTTTGTTTCTAGCAAATCTGGAAGGTGGTTGAGCTTTTGTCATAGCCTTCTCAGTGGCATTGACTATTTGCATGCTAGAGCTAAGATTAAAGATAGACTTTGAGGGTTTTGGCATGTTAGAGCTGAGATTGAAAACCAACTTTGAAGGTTTTGGCATGTTAGAGCTGAGATTGAAAACCAACTTTGAAGGTTTTGGATCTCCCATCTTGTTGGTAGTATTATGAGAGATCGTGAAAGAGTTGATAGGTTCAAAAGGATCAATAGGTTTAATTTTAGAAAGTGACCCTTCAGAGTCTTGCTGGTCTTCAAACAATGGGTTATAATATTCTTGAAATAGTAAGTTAGACTGTATCTGAAACAATGGATTGTAATACTCTTGGAATGATGAAGAATGTGAGGATTCCTCACGAAGTTCAGATTTTGCAATAGATTCAAAATGATCTATGTCTCGATTACAAGGTTTACTTTGATCTTGATCAGCATTTTGAATGGGATAAGTCTTGCCACTTCGAGTCATGACAGTCATAGAAAAAGGTGTAACGAGCAAAGATTCGGGATAAAGCTAGACTCTGTCTCTAAGATAATGAAAAGGAGATAAATGGCTAGAATAGCCAAGATGCAAGATGAACCTGGTATGAATAGTCAAAAAGAGATGGCTAGAACAGCCGAGATAAGACAATCACAACGCAAGGTACAAGAGGCATAAAGAGATAAGGTAGACTAATGAGAGACAATATGAGTCAAAGCAAAGATCGATCGATTCCTAACTCAAGACAACTAGTTTCTGACGGTGAACGATAGGAAAATAGAAAAATAGATCACAGACAAAAAGGCAGATTAGATTTATGTCATTGATCAAGCACATAAGACAGTAATCAAGGAGTTCAAGCAAACAGTCTTCAAGCAATGGGCAAGGGACAAAGCAACCTTGTGCATGAACATGAATAGTGACTTAGTATTTCTACTCCCTAAGGACTCTACTTGTGTATGTTCTTGAGAATGTTTTAGCAGACACTTAAAACACAACAACATCCTAGCAAGTTGTCTACAAGGATATACATGGCTTTTCTAAAGGGAGTCCTCGATATACGCAAGGTACATGAGGCCCAAATCCGTAGATGAGAAGAATCTGAAATCACACAGCCGGGGGGAGACGATAAACCAAATCTCCTCCTTCACTTCTCAAAGGTATAAAGTTCTTTGAGGCTTAGCCAAGAGTGAAATCTAACTCATTCCCAAGAGAGGTGTCTTTGGATTCACCTCCCAATATTTATACTCTGCCGGAACATGGGAGTTAAGGTCGTCCCTTGAGGTGATGAAATCCCCAAGCATGCCTTCTAAAAAAAATGAAAAGTAAGTAATTCTCTATCAAAAAGTATTGAAAAGCACTAAAGGTGGAACACTTAACCCTTCAAGCAAATGTGAGGTGAGTCCACAAAGTGGTGCATTTAACTCCTCACACAAACTCAAAGTGAGTCCACACCCTAGAAAACAAGTGAGTTCCAAAAAGCACAAAAGGGTTGCCAAGTGGAACAATTAACGCTTCTTTCCTGTAGACCCCTCCCCTTTAATGTGGCGTTGAGATTGCAACCACAGGGAAGAAATGAGGGGCCGGTGGATTAGCGAGTCCAATAACCCAAGATAGCAATCTAGATCAATCACAAGTAATCTAAGACTACTAATCAATACTACTCATAAGTGCAAGAGGGTTTGAATCATGGAATATTTAACTTTCCAAGTAAACATGAAGTGAGTCCACAAAGTGGTGCATTTAACTCTTCATGTAAACAAGGAATGAATCCATGCCCTCAATTACTCAATGAGATATTTTGATATTTGAAACCAAGAATTAATTAAGGTGTAAAAGACAAGCATGCACTTAAACACAAACTTGTATGAAAGCAAATCTATGTTCCTTTATTTCCCATTAAGAGCATAAAAAATGTGTTCTATGAAAGTATGTAAACACTCAAGCCAAACACATGAGAGGTTCAATTTTAATCCCAAAGTCCAAATGTTTTAGAGATTTTAAGAACTCACCTTAGGTCCAAAGATCTGAAATCTAGCATTTAGCACACATTCGAAAGTATAGAATCAAGACAAATCAATGACAAACCGTAAGATATGTAACATTGTTGTCTTCAAGACAGTCTTTAAAGATTGATTTATTTGACCCATAAAATCACAATATTAAAATTTTTGGAAAGAATAAATTTTTTAGCTAACATCAAGAACTACCATTTTCAAAAATTAGAAAGTCTTATGATTCCATTTGGTTCCTCAACCAATAACATTTTCAGACTACAATTTTTTGGTCATAAATCAGATTTAAAACACCAAACTCTGCCTAGGGAATCACATATCTTTCTCAAAAAGAATCCAAATGAAACCAAACCAATTTAAAAATAACTATTAATTAATCTAGTTTCCAAATATGTAAGCCATTTATTTTTCTCATTCATAAATCATTTTCTAAGAGCAAATCATTGCCTGCAACTCCAATGCAGATTGTTAAAAACCAGTTTTCACTCAAATGCCCATAACTTTCACAAATCTGCATAAAAATAACTCAAACTAAAAGTAAATGAAAGATAATTCATTTATCTTTCTAATGAATATTATTAGAGATCCTGATTATTCATAATTTATACGTACCAGACATTTCAACCTGACTGTATTCAGAGAATCTCAAATCTGCAAATACCCACTTTCACCAAAATGATCATAACTTATTCATTTCTTTATAAAAATGAACCAAACAAAAATAATTAGAAAGATAATTCATCATTCTATCCATCCATTATTATATTACAAAGTTTTCAGACTGTAAATGGCCGTACAAGGCCTGAAACCAACACAAAAATTGAAAAATCAATCAAGAATGAGGCCAGAAATTGATCTTTTCTACCCCACGGTGGGTGCCAAAATGTATGTGACTGAATGTGACCTCTAAATCAGGCACAACACAACATGGTAATTATTCACTTGATAAAATTCGGGAGAGAGTATGAAGAACTCAATCCAAATTCCATGGTGAGGCGACCTGTTGCCTCCTATGTGAATGGGGTGTTTGAATACTCTCAGAATGAGAGCCAATAGCTGGGAGACCAATTCAACAATGGAGGATTTGAAAGCTATAATGAAGATATGCAAAGCTGAAATTAAACTAGAATGTGATGCAATTAATCTAGAAAACTTGAAAGTAAAGATGAAATGCAATTTAATCTAAGAACTTGAAGCAAATATGATATTAAACTAAGAACAAATAAGCAAATTTAGTCTAAAATGTGATGCAAAGATTATACTAATATGAGAAATTAAACTAGATAATGTAATAAAAGAGCTTTGAAAATAATGAGATATGAGACTAAAAAATGCTATAGTAAGGATGCTCTCAAAAATTGCTCCCTTGAATGAGAAAAAGAGGTCAAATAAATAGAAGAGCCAAGAGGAGGAGGAAGAGTTTCTTGATTCGAAACTCCTGACCCTTCATATCCCTTTTGGGACAAATAAGCATGAATTACTTAATAAAAAGAATGGAAAATGCCACACAAGCGACCTTTCAAATATCTTGAATTATCAATTCAAAAAAGTGTGTCCATTCGAATATCAAGTAATTATTAATTCCTTTTTATGGGTAATTAGCTAAAGAGGGAAGATTTTAATTTAATTAGAAAGCACTTAGGACTTTATAATTAAATTAATTTATCATAGGGGTAATTTAGCCAATTAAGTCTAAGACTTTAGGAATTAATTTAGCGTTTGATTATTGCAATTTATGGTCTTTGCAATTGACATGAAGTCAAATTAAGTCAGATATGAGGGAGAAAATTGCCTAGGGAACTAGGACTTTGGTGATGTAAAATTGAGATAATGCACCAAAATTGATGAAATTAAATAGGTGCCAATTTTGGAGTATTACAACAGTGATCCTGACAGAGTACCCGATGAAGATTTAGTTGGCGATGTCCACTAGAGCAATATTTTTGTTTGCACAGTTAATTGAAGCTTCTATAGAGTATGAGGATACCCCATCTCAGTGTGCATAAAGTTTGGAATAGTACAGACAAAGTTATTCAAAGTTTATCGAAGACAATTTTTGCAGATAGAACAGTTTTGGAGAGAGTATTAGCGAAAGAGTTAAGGGATTATTTTTGCTTGTCAAAATAATGACTTAACATTATGAAGGGATGACATCCTAGATGTTTACTCTTGGATAAAGATTTTTGAAGCTGACCATGTAAAGTTATTAGCTCTAATAACTCATATATTAGGCATACTTGAAATGTAATGAAGTATACATATGTGACATGTAAAAAGAAAGAAAAGATAACTTGTGATAGTTGTATATTGTGATAGCAGCAAAGGCTATTAATGCAAAGTTGTAAGCAGTACCATATTACAGTCAAAAACATTTTGTATTCTATTTGGGCAATGAGCTCAGCTGGTGATCAGGTTTTGTAATCTAACTCCTAACAGGGTTAAGGCTTCTAACAAGGCCTAAAGTCCTTTAACCAGGACAGATCTACTATATATTGTAAATTGACTCCTAACAGGGTCCAATATCCCTAACAGGATACTTTTGATTAGTGATCTTTGTGGGTACCATCCCCACCGGGGTTTTCCCTTGGCCAAGGTTTCCTTGAGAACATATCATGTGTTATGAGTTCTTTCTATTTACTGCTATGTTTGTTAGTCAGCTTGATAATCTTTGTATGCACTAAAGTAATCTATTATATCCATAAGTGGGCAAAAGA
Organism: Chamaecyparis obtusa; assembly: GCA_027943335.1. Lineage (NCBI taxonomy): Eukaryota > Viridiplantae > Streptophyta > Pinopsida > Cupressales > Cupressaceae > Chamaecyparis > Chamaecyparis obtusa. The sequence continues at coordinate 431,628 of BSBK01002949.1, forward strand.
AAAAGTTTTTGAAATACTGATTCACCCCCCCCCCCCCTCAGTATTTCCTATTTCTAACAGTTTTACATTTTGTATTTGGGACTGTGGATAATTGATTCACCCCCCTCTCAATTATTCTAACACTTCTTTATTAGGAAGGCCTTGTGACTTCATTGGGTATTAATTGTACACTTTGTGCCTTGTTCTTTTGACTTCCTTGGTATCTAATATGACTCAAGATTTAATGGTTCATTTGGAGGTAGGTCCTTCACCCAATCTTCATCTGGATCTCTCTTATGGAGCTAGCATCTTCACCTATAATCATGTATCCTTTAAAAGGATAGAGGTCAAAAATAATAATAAGTGATTAGATAGCCACTCCAAGAGGGATTTCTATCTCATAAGTATTAGCCCCAAATTTGTGGACCACTCTACATGACCCATCTTCTTCATCTACAACTTGGTGTACTTCCCCTTGGGAAGTATTTCTTTCTTCATATAAGAGGTTAGAGGAAGTGAGTTTGTTCAAAATGTCTGAGGTGTCGGTTTCCTAAAGTCAAAGCACTCTATTTGACCCTTGAGTTGAGACTAACTCCTTTAGAGATTTCTAAGACACTTGTAGAATCCTCAAGTTAAGTTGGGTTCCCTAAGGGGATAGTAGAGGGCTCTACATCACAAATCTCTTAAATATACTAGTAATAGCCACCCGAAATATGTGCAATATAGATGCCACATTTGAAATTTGAAAGCACTTTTACATGCAAAAATAGCATAAGGATGACTCACTAATGCAATGAAAATAACTTCCTAGTACATGTCATTAAAAATGCGCAAGAAAAAATCCTTGCAAACACTTTTAATTATAAAAGGAAATCAGAGCTTTGTTTCGCTCACGTGGAAGTGAAATATGAGATGGAATTCCTAAAGAGAAGCTCCAAAAATTAGATATATTTGAGTAATATATTGGATGTGACATGTGTTGAGATTGGTTACACATTCATACCTTTAAATGTGCCAAGATCTTAATAATAAAATGTGTACAATATAATGCTATAAACCTAGGGGAAGGAATAATTTCATAATTCACATCTCATTAAAAATGAGGTGACATAATAAGAGGATGATTTCAGTGGTAGAACAACCCTTAAAATATAAAATATGACATGGGAGTGATGAATGGTAACCTTCTTTTAAATGTGACAAAATAAATATTTATTCTATGTCACCAATAATTGCCATCAATATTTATTTGAATATGTATATACCTATCAACTAGCTTGTTTTCCTAGGAGTGGGTTAAAGTGTTGATGCTAATAAGGATGAAACCATGGGATCTTAGGATGAAGATATGGTAAATGAACATGGTTACCCCACATACCCAAACAATATCAAGTAATAAGAAGACAATACTTATGGGTTAGTGGGGCATGAAGGAAATAATCAAATAAATCCATGTCATCCCACATGGATAAAGGCTCAAGAGGACTCTTTATTTCAAGTATTTGAGATGTTGAAGAACAAAATAAGATGGTTACCCTATGATTTTTAAATGGTGAAAGCCAATGTGAAATCTTAATCATGGAAGCTCGAGTGTTCATGTCACCCAGTAAAAAATAGTCAGATCAATCATGGTTGTCCACTAAATTAAGACCAACAATGATGATTTAAGGTTGTTCATGACTATGTAATCCAAATTAATTTGCATGGTATGAATTAATAGTGACATAACTCGTAGCCCCAAAAATGTTAAATTAAAAATTGTGTGAGATATTTTGTCATTCTATATCCATGAAACCAATTTAAGGATCTCTAAATGTTGTAAATATGTGTGTACACAACCAACTAGGGTTTAAACTCTAGTTTAATAAGTAAATTTCTTTCTATCAATTAGTAGAAGTATTTTCTCTATAATTTCCTCTATGTACAAGATTGTAGTGTAAAAATTTAGTGATTTCTTGAAAGCCCTAGGTGTTTTTTTGTTGTTAATATTGCCTAAGAAGGGTGAGTCTTTCAATGATTTCTTGAAAGCCCAATTGATTATAAAGGAGAGGGAACCCTTGGTCAAGTGCCTTCATAATATGAAAGATGGGTGCTCTTCTGACAGTGGAACCCTTTCCCACCTATTGTGAGCCCACTTTATCTATGGCAAATGGGTGCTAGGAAATCTTCATCCTTTTCTAGAGATATTACCTGACTTGATGATAGCCAACTTTTCGCTATATTTTGTCCCTCTCACAACTTGATTTATGGTCTGATCAAATTACTATCAAATAAAAGCGACAACTTTCTCATATAGAAAATAAACCCTCGGGTAGTAGAGGTATAGTGAAATGCACATATTTTTTTTTACTTTTCTAGGTTCTTAAAAACATTCAAGAGAATACAAAAATTGACACATAGACAAAGTATAGAACTGATTCATAACTATTAATTTGCTTCTATACTCTAAAATAATTTCCAAGTGCAAAATCAAAACCAAATTTAAGCTTGAGTAGAAAAAGATGAGAACATACATGTGTTTGCATAGAGTCTCCATGCACTATTACATTTGAGGCCCTGATGGCTTCCCAAGAATGGGGTGGGATTCCGCAAAGCAGTAGCTTCTTTCATGCGATAAACTCAAAATGAATTTGATTTGTCTTCTTTTGTTTATAATCATGAGAGTGTCAAAACAACAATGGCACCGCCATTATTATGATGACCTCAGGGGCACTTGCAAAAAAAATACAAAAAGAACACACAAATGGTAGTGCTGTCGCAAATTGGCATCGTAATTCGACCCCAAATGTTGTAGTGATTGACTAAAGGAAAAGGTAATAGATGTGTGTGTGAGTGTTTACACCTTCATGAAATTAGGGCAATTAGCAACAATTCTATAAAAAGACAATGGAAATTTAATCTAAAGAATTTTATTTAACATCTATATCATCTCATGGTTCTCTATCTAAGCTTTGCAAGTAGAGCTCTCAGCCTTATTCTCTACTAGTGACAATCCTAGAATGAGAAAATTATGATAAAATACCTAAATCTATCTCTCAATTCTCAATTTGATACAAAGATTAACTCAAAAAATCATGATAATGCTCTCAAATCTCACAATTTTCTCTCAAAATGCTAAAGATATTTCTCACTTGCTCTCAAATTGCCTATAGTGATGATGTTATGCATTCAAATTTTCTAGGATCATTATGCTCTCAAAATGACTTCTATTTGTAGTAAAATCCCAAGGATAGGGGATAGAGTTACTTGATCATGGTTTAGCCTTGGTTGAGTAAAAAGATTTGAAATGTTTTCAAATGGGGGACAATTTAAATGATTGTCTCAAATGTTTGGACAAGTAGACAAATTTGAGTGATTGAGATTAAAATTTGAAAATGAGTGATTGAGATTCAACCATTTGGAGTGATCCATGTGCATTATGTTCTCAATTCTTATTGGTTGTTCAAATTATGTTGAAAGATATCAGGATTAATTAAATTCCATCAATTAATTAAATTATCCATGTAGGGGAATAGGTTCAATTTGATTTTTGATTTAAAACTATACAATTAATTGATTAAAATCAATTATATAGTGTGATTGATCCCTTTAAGCTTGTATTTGATTATTTGATGTCATGATATGTTTTTTCCTTTGATTTAAATGATTTTGTCCAATTTTGATTAATAAATGTCCATTTAAAATTGATTTGATCCATTTTGATGAAAATTAGAGCATTTGGCTAAGATTTATAGATTCAAATGATCCCAAGACACCTGCCCAGTTTTGGGTGTCTACAAATGCCCCTCTTTGAATTGATGTCCATAGCGCATTAATTCAAAGAAAATTGCATGTCCTGATCACTGATTTGATACTTGATTGATTGATACAAAACTGATTTGAAACCTGATTTGAAATTGATTTGATTGATAAAACCTTATTTGAAAATGATGCAACATGCCCCACTAATAATAGTTCAAAATTTTAATGCCCCAGATTCAATGTTGATGTAGATTTGATACTATGATAATGCCCCCTCAGAAATGAAATATATTGATCTCCAGATAGAATAAAAATGATGAAATTGATTAAAAATAGATCTAATATGTTTTCATTTCTGAAAAACATCAATGATAATCAAGGCCTCAACAAATGCCCCAATTTGATGAAAGAATTTGTTGAGAAAAGCTATGATTGAGAAAATGTTGTTGATGTTTAAGATAATTTGATGATGCTTGGATATCACTTGATATCAGTCAGAATCACTTGGTTGATGTTGTATTAATGTCAATCGGATAGGATAGGTATGCTGATGGTTTGATTGGATAAACTGATAATTCACTCTCAAGATCTAGAGATACAAACAAATGGATTGATTTTCCTTCCTCAAGATCTAGAGTTAGGAAATTTAATGTACTCAAGATGAGAAAATGGAGGATATGATAAATGATTGATGTAAGATGATCAATTGGATGATTTGACTAATTGATATTTGATTGGATTGGGTTTGATGAGAAGATTAATGGTGGGAGGCTGATAGATAGGGTCATTTGATATGAATCAAGTGCAAATGTAGATACAGGTAATGAAGAGAATTAGGTTTCCCCTAATTGATTAGATGATGAGGTTTCCCCTAGGTGAGAAGATGCATAGTAATGATAATCTTGGATGTAGCATTGATCAATTTGATGATTTTCCATAAACTTGTGAGTAATCTATCATGAAAATGCAATGCAATGCAACTAATTGTCACTAGCTTTTAGCAAAGAGATTCCATAGAGATATATTTTCATCATTGAGCATTATGGGACCAGAAAGCAAGTACAACCATAACTGACCACATCATGATGATATGAATACCACTTTTTATTGCATTTGGTAACCTTTAGGAAACTAGAACAACCCTTACTATTTGAATAACCAACTATGGGAGTATGAATACTAGTTTCAATAGATTCAATGTTGCAATTGGATTTTGGTATTAAGATATGGAAGATCGAAAGAGCCAAGGTATCCATTTGCATAAACAAACAAAGGTCAACCCTCCACCCTATATGAAAGTCCTCTATGATTCTTTGATGACCATGTCATTAGATGAATTTGTATAAGTTGTTGGATCTCCCTCGAGATAGTCACTCAAAGGAAAGAAAATAAAATAAAATATTATGTCTCCATCATCGCCAATCTAGTCCAAACATCATTGATTAGCTAAAAAGACATGATAAAAAGAGATTCAATAAAGATCATCAAAAAGCTTCAAGCGTTTTGCAATGTATCAAGATTTTCAAAAAAAATTCCAAACATTCTAATCATTTAAGTGATGTCAATTTTTAATCCTGAATAATAAAGTCAATGAAGGCTCAAGGATCAAGTTGTAGGATCAAAATACTTGGTTGTGAACAATTATATCCATCAAAGGTTCAAAAAAAATCCTTCTCTTCTGAAGCTCTGATAAGTCCCTCTCTAATATGTGATAAAAAATAGTGTGTATTGAATCTGTTTTGAGTTTAATGCATTGGGTCATGTGAATTGATGCCTATTTGTTGAAATCTGCTGATTAAGATCAAATGCCCCTAGTTGGATAGGAAAAAATGTTGGACTTGGGAAAACTTCCAAAATATTACAAAAGCTCGGTTATGCAAGATGCAACTCAAAGCACTTTATGCAAACATTTTTTTTGGATTTTTGGATTTTTATTTTTAATTTTTTTAGATTTTTACCAGCTCTCAAACAAGATCACATTGGTTTTCCCCCAATGTCTAGCAAGATATAGGACATGAAGGATGGATTTTCAAGCTAAAGGATTAGAGATGGAAATTCCATGATGGGTGAAGCATGTGAATGTGACCCATAGGACCATCTCCTCAAGATTACCCAAGCTAAGGAAAAATGATATAGCAATGTGAAGCATGTTTTTGGACAAGCCATGGAAGCCAATGATGTAGTGCTAGATAGCCTATAGGGTAATGATCTACTGTCATGAAAATGAGGGATCCAAAAGAGTGGACATGTCAAGAAGTTTTTTTGATAACAAATTTTGAACTTTAAGCTCTTCATTTTGATCAAGACCAAGGGGTCAATTTGGGTAAGATGTGGATAAGATAACACAATTAGGATAAAGGGGTGATGAAGGTTATGAAGGGATGTTTTGGGATTATGGAAAGATTTTCAAGGAATAATGAAGGTGAATTTGGGATAAGCAAGATCATGATAGGGTAACATGGATGCAACAAGTAAATAAGATGATGAAAAGGATAAAGGATGTCAAAATACTTAATGCTCATGGATGTGTTCAACCTTGTCAAGATTAAAGGTGAGAGAGGGAATATGGATTCAAGTGAGATAAATGATAGGAAGATGGAGGATAGCATGGATGCAACTTTCCCCCAAGTGTAGAGTACAAGAAGGAGTAATTATGCTTGACATCTGTTTGCCAGGTTTTCTTCATGGTATTTGTCCAAGCCGCCACAAGAAGTGGTTTTCACCATAGGCACTTTTTTCTCTTTTTGTCTCTCTTTTTTTTTCAATATTTTCCCAACATCGAGATCTTTGGACAATGCTCTTCTAAAATATATGCTATAATAAACCATGGGTATGACTAGGATGCTCAAAGGTATTGATAAGGTGACGACAAAGGATATATATGGAGGATAAAGGTAGGTGGTGGTAAAGGTTTTATGCAATAGATTGGATATGAGGAATGGAAATATGGAAAGTAGGTGTTGGAAAATGAATGTGAGGATAAGAAGAAGGTATGTTGTAGATGGAAATGTTGGCAAGATCAACTTTGACACACACTTTGAAGAGTGGTGGAATGATGGAGGAACAATAGATGAAGGAGGTAAGGATCTTTTTGTGGTAGTGGTTTTTGGGATGTAGGAACCTAAATTAGACTTGGAAAGTGGAAGATGTTTCGAAGGAGATGGAATGGAAGCCTTTGGAAGCTTGAATGTCAATTTTGATTTTTCTTTCTTTTGTGATGCTTTTGAATGCATTTCTTCAATGAGGGATTTAGGAACCCACATTGTATTTGATTTTTCTTTTTTCTTGGTGGACCTTTATGGCCTTTTGGATATTTCATTTTTCTTTTCATTCACCCATCAATTAGATGGGACATTGTGATTTTTATACACATATGTATTCTTGGATTTATGATTTTTATGTTGCACATCAAAATTGCTTCCAAAAGATAGGAATTGTGGATGAATAGGAATAATATGGAGGGTTCATATGGATTGGTGTTTGGACATTCTTCAAGTATGTGTGCCTTCATTGATCTTGATACATGGTAGGGTAAGTGAATGGAGAGCTAAGGCTGATAGGAATAGAGGATGGAGGAATATATGGACCTAATATGGATGGAAGAGATGAAGAATTTTGTTTTGGGACATAGGAACCCAAAATGGATTTGGAGGATAGTGAAGGCATATGGTTGCATTTGAATGGAGGGATATAAGGTGTGAAAGGGATATAAACATCTTTGGAAGGAGTTTCATTACCAAGGTTCACATCTTTAAGATTTATCTTTATACCAATAGGCTCATGAGCAGCTTTGATAGGATCAACTGAAGCTTGAAGGGATTTATTATCATGCAAGGGATTTGGAAGAATGATGGTTTCTTGAGGTGAACATGGAGGAATATGACAAGGAAATGATGGGATAATTTGATCTTGACAAGGATCTTCAAATGGTGTAGAGAGGATATTTTGCTCTTGATTTTCAATATGCTCATTGGAAATTGTGGAAGAAATATCTTGATCTTTCTTGGGAAGTCGAGAAAATATGGAACTTGGAAGGGTACTTTGTTCTTGGAATGGAAGGATATCATCTTGGAAGACATGAACGGATGTAAGGGGATCATCATAGGGTTATATAGATATGGGACCTTCATAAAAAATGGAAGGGGATTGTATAGAATCTTGATCTTGATCTTTACCAATATTTGTTTCTTTTCTCTTTGGATTATCCTCTTGACATGGAGCCACTTCTAAGGACAAGATAGATGTTTGGATATGTGTGGGAGATGTTTGAAGAAATGATGTAGGATCCTTTTGAATGGGTATAATGGGCATTGAAACACATGAAGCTTTGGGGTCCAAGATCTTTGAAGCATGGAAATGATTTGCAGCAAGATGTAAGTTAGCTTGGGTGTTTTTTAGAGGTAGCCCTTGAGGGTAGATATAGTCAATGTGAAAAGTGTCATCATTAGGCTCAATCTTTGATGGAGGAATTTTGGATAGTTGTGAAGCTTTGTGAGATGGACAAAGGATGAGAGGAGTACAAGACATGGGAGAAACCTTGCTAGATAGAGGTTTTTGCATTAGATCTTGCTTTAGAGTGGTAGTTTTCTCTTCATACTCTTTATTATCTTGATCACAAATAGGATGATCATGAAATTTTCCTTGATCCAGGATAGGTTTGTTTCTCTTAAATGCTTCTTTTTGTGAGGAAGATGAAGATACAGATGGCCCATCATCATAAAGAAAATGACAAATTGATATTAATGATGGCTTTTTAAATGATGCATCTTTTTGTTTTTCCTTATTCTTCCTCAAGGTTGATGTGTCATAATTATGAGGAAGCTTAGCTCCTAATTGAGCTAAATTTAGGAAATATGCTTCTTTATCCCTATTCAAAATTAATCGCATTATTTCCATAAATATGGGATCTTAGGATGCTTCTAAAATTTCATCTTCAGACACTTCATCATTTTGATCCTTATGGAGATCTTGGTCTTGGTTTTGATAATTATGCTCCATAATAGAATTGAATTATTTCTCAAATAGATTCATCATCATAAATGGTTTTTAGGAATATGATCTATTTGTTGCACTGATGAGGAATATCTCTGAAAAGGGTATCCAAAAATAATTTCAAAAATCTTTCCAAACCCTCAAGAAATGTCCACTGTTTGTCCTTCTTTGTTTTTGGGCATCACTTGCTTGTGTGTAGGCGTGACTTAACTCTTACTATGCGGTGACTTGAATTTTCTTAAGCAGAACTCTACAAAGAGCAGGTGGCTTTTCCCTATTGATAGGCATTGCTTAACTTTTTCTAGGTGTTTCTTAAAATTTCACAAGCATTACTTCATCATTTACATGCATTGCTTGAATATCACAGGCATAACTTTACTATGTATAAGCAATTTTCCTCAGTGTGCAAGTGACACTTTAAAGATCAGGTTGTAAATTCTAGAATTTTTATAAGTGTTAAGATAAGATCTATAGATTATTCTTGCTTGAAAATAAAATACAAACCAAATACACACATCAAATTTGTACCATATACCTAAAACCACACTAAAAGTGTATGTTCTCGATCATTTTCACAAGTATAAACAAGAATGTCTTCCAAGCAATCTACCTAGAGTCAGATTTTGCTCTTAAACACATTTTGGTTCTAAAAGGTAGATTACTACTTAACATGGTGTTTAATGAACACCTCCATTCTAGATCATGTCAAGTTCTTTTACCCCCTTGCGGGATTCCCACACGCACGAAAGTATGATTTGGCACAATTCTGAAGGACTACTCAAGGAAGTGAAGAATACTTGCACACAACCTAGTCACTCATTGATTAGGGAAGAATGTATTTTTTTATAGTGGGTCAAATAGTATCACGGCTAAATTGATTGTCTCCCACTTTGGGTCATTCCTTCTCACTGTCCTTGTAAGGAAATTCTTAGGAGGCAGGCCCTCTAAAGATCTAATTTATCTATCATATATAGAAAAACAAGAAATCAAACTTGGTTCAACAAGTTTGGGAGTTTGATTCACTAAGAAAGTGAAGAGCATATCCCTATTGTCATTCCTTATTCCAAACACTTCAAGAAAAATTTGTTCTTTTTCAACCTCTTGACAAGGAGATTCTTATAAATGAAATGTTTGGTTAATTCGTCATCCCTTTCTTTCTACCAATTTGAACTCACACATTTGGCTTTTTGACCCAGTTCGCAAAGTGGAGAGCATATGCCTAATGTTTGTTCAATTTGGACAATAGTAAGGTTTTTCCTGTTAAACCAGATCCAAAGAAAAGACACAATTTAAGCAATGCAAGCTTGATATGAAAAATACTTCTTTCGTAGCTAGCAAAAGGCTAGGCACTTTTTTGAATTTTTTGACGTCTATTTGCTTACTTACCTAGTGGTGATTGTTCCCCTTCTAGTTCCTCCAAAAAATTAGTCCACACAACAATAGAAAGTGAAGGAAACCAAAAGGAACAAATTGAAATGCAATTAAGTGTTCTTAACAATATTTTACAAAGAAAATTTTAACAACTTAATGCAAACAATTTAGTTCAAAGTAGGAAATTTCTTTTTATAAGCATCCAACACCTTAATGTAATGCTCATAAAGCTTTTCTTCTAATCCCAAACTATCTAGAATTGAAGCATTATGGATTTCCTTTAGATGTTTGGTTTGAATTCTTACCTCTTTGCTCTCTTGAGTAACTTTGCTTTCTAGTTTTTGTACTTTCTTGTGTCTGCTCATCTGCGAGAAAAAAACATAGATAGAGAGTTAGAAAGTAGAATTTGATAATCTAATAGAAAAATTAAACAGAAAATGCTAGCTGGCATTTATCAGCTAATAAGTGTCAGTTAAAAGCTAGTAGGCATTATTTTAAAACTTGCATGCGTCACTTTCTAGTGACTCAAGCGACTTTTAAAAATTACTAAGCATAAATCTTTAGCTGCTAGGCATTACAAATAACTATAAATTGCATAAGATAAAATATCAAAGGTGGCAAAGAATAACTAATAGGTGTCGTTTCTCAGATACTAGGCGATGCTTTACGCTCTCATGTGTGATACTTTACTTCGTAGGCGTAAGAAGAAGAAAAGATAGAATAGAAAGAATCTCAGAGGTGTTAGTCAACATCTTCTAGGTGTCATCAGAATGCTCATAAGCACCATTAGATCCTTCGTAGGTGGCGTTTCTCCTATTTTTTGCAAAATTGACGTAAAAGTGAAGCGAAAAACACATAAAATTTGATAAAAATGATGGAAAATGAGGCTCAAAGCCCCACAATGGGTGTCATTTATGTGTGTGTTTACACCTTCATGAAATTAGGACAATTAGCAACAATTCTATGAAAAGACAATGAAAATTTAATCTAAAAAATTGTATTTAATACCCATATCATCTCATGGTTCTCTACTAGTGATAATCCTAGAATGAGAAAATTATGATAAAATGCCTAAATCTAGCTCTCAATTCTCAATTTGATACAAAGATTAACTCAAACGCTCATGATAATGATCTCAAATCTCACAATTTGCTCTCAAAATGCTCAAGGTATTGCTCACTTGCCCTCAAATTGCCTTTAGTGATGATGCTATGCATTCAAATTTTTCTAGGATCTTTATTCTCTCAAAATGACTTCTATTTGTATTAAAATCCCAAGGGTAGGGGGTAGAGTTACTTGATCATGGTTTAGCCTTAGTTGAGTAAAAAGCTTTGAAATATTTTTAAATGGGAGGACAATTTAAATGATTGTCTCAAATGTTTGGACAAGTAAACAAATTTGAGTGATTGAGAATCAAAGTTGAAATGAGTGATGGAGATTCAACAACTCAGAGTGATCCATGTGCCTTGTGTGCTCAATTCTTATTGGTTGCTCAAATTATGTTGAAAGATATTAGGATTAATTAAATTTCATCAATTAATTAAATTAGCCATATAGGGGAATAGGTTCAATTTGATTTTTGATTTAAAACTATACAATTAATTGATTAAAATCAATTATATAGTGTGATTGATCCCTTTAAGCTTATATTTAATTATTTGATGTCATGATTTGATTTTTCCTTTGAATTAAATGATTTTGTCCAATTTTGATTAATAAATGTCCATTTGAAATTGATTTGATCCATTTTGATTAAAATTAGAGCATTTGGCTAAGATTTATAGATTTGAATGATTCTAAGACACATGCCCAGTTTTGGGTGTCTACAAGATGAGATTAAGAGGAAAAAATTATCTATATAAAGGATAATCTTGTATGGGTAATTAGCTAGCAAAACTGACTAGTTGAAGCATTACTGACTATTGTAGAGAAGAAGGAACATAGAGATTCTAAGCAGGAAAATAGAGATTTGTTGAAACGTTGATGCCAGTGGATGATGAAGATTGAAGAGAGAACTAAGGATCTGATATGCAAAGATAGTTGCAAATCTATAGGTCAATTTTATTACTATTTATTATTAGCATTTGTAATAGAGAAATTTCTTAATAGAGTGGACTTAAAAGTCTTATTGTAAAATCCTTGAAAAAGGTAAACATTCCAAAGAGTGTTTTAAGACCTCTAACAAGGTCACTCCTAATAAGGTGAAGATCCTAACAGGTCTTAGGTAAATCCTTTAACCCAGTCACACCTAACAGTGTGTATTGTAATCTTTAACTGGATTGGTTCTTAATCGGGTGTACTTCAGAAGAGTACTTATCTTAGTGGATGAAAATTCTCATAGTGATTTTTCCCAAAGATGGGTTTCCATGTTAAATACTGGTGTTACATGTTGTGAATAATTTATTGATTTCTATAGTTTATAACTATTTTTGATAAATAGTGAATTGTGTTGTTACTGAGTCACTACCAAGTTAATCAGTAAAAAGTATTTTAGATATTTGGAATAAGGAATTATTAATTCACCCCCCTCTCAGTAATCCAACAATTGGTATCAAAGCTAAGTATTCTAAAGAGATAATTTTAAAGAATTGAGTAAAAGATCTGAAGATGTATAGGAGAGAAGTACTTAAGTTGAGTAAGGAAATTTTCTCAATATGGTAAAGTAGAATGAAACTATATCTATCTGGGATTGGAGAGCATGCCCTAGAATTTCTAGAAAATGATTACACTCTACCAACCACCAGACCCTTGACAATTGATCAGATGAAATAAAAATAGTAACACAAATTGGTTGATAGTCTGAGAGGAAAATATGATGAAATGAGAATGAAAGATGATGTAAACATCATACAATATAGTAGCAGAATCAAAGAAGTCATTAGTGCCATCAGAGGTACTAGAGGAACCTTTACAAATGAAGAAGTGGTAAGTGAAATTATGAGAAGTTTGTCTTCTAAATATGCTATTAGAGTATTGTACACTCAAAATGTGCACTTCTCTAAGTCTTTAGTTCCAAGAGAATCCATGAATTGGAAGCCTTGAGAAAGCGACCTAGAGCTCCCCAGGCATGGAGTGCAAGGGTGTTTAGAGGGCTCTTAGCTAGAGCTATTAAGCATGCAACCTTTCTTGTAAACCATGCAATGGAAGATTCAAAGAAACAGGGGCAAGAATGCCAATATCTTCAAGAATCACAATGAAAGATGCAATGCAAACTATGCTAGAATGATAATGCAAGAATGCAACTATGCTATGAAAATGAGTGTTACAAGCCTTTACTAATTAAGCTATGTGAATTAAGCTACAACATGAAAGGAACTAAGCTAAGAATGCCATGAAAACTAAACTATAATGCAAGTATGAAGACTAAAATGCAACAAGCTCTCCAAAGCTCCAATGTCACCAAGAAAACCTGTAGCATAAGATTAGTATCAAGAGTAGGGATCCTTTGAATGAGAAAAGAGCTCTCCTTTTAAAGATAAATGGACCATGAAGATTAAGAGGAAAAAGATTTGATCAAGGGTGGAGTTTTGAAAGTGGGATCAATCCTTGTGCACAAATCTCCTCCAATGAGAAAGGAGCGTTGACTTTTGTGCCGCATGTGAGACAAAAAGCCTTTTATTCTTATTTATAAAATAAGAATAATGCTTTATTTGTATGATTTAAGATAAGAGGAAAGAGGGGGCTTTTTATTTAATAAAAGGGGAGGGAATTATTTTTAATTAAATAAAGACTTAGGATAAAATGGTTAATCCATAGAATATAATCAAATAAATGATAGGATTAGGATTTGATCAAGAAAATTGATTTAAATTGAAAATATTGTTAAGCGTTGATTCAAGAAATTGATAAATTGGTGAATGGGGGCCCAAAGTCTAGGTGACCATTTTAGGGTGCATACATTTGCCCCTCTTTGACTAATGTGTGATCATTCTGGGAACACATGTAGTGAAAGAATGAAGTTGAAATGTGAGATCGATTTGGGATCACAAAATAACCCAGATGTGTGATCGATGAATGGGAACACATTAGGACAAAGATAAGATGATTGAAAAAGACAAGACCAACACCCCTATAAATAGGTATTGTCAAGTCTCAGATAGGAGATAAGAATCTCAAGAAAGGTTTGATTGATAAAGCTGAATCAAGATTTGAAGTTTGAAAGGTACTTCCCCCTCATGATCAAAATTGAAATTAGGTGGAGAGGATGTAGAAGTGAGAGAAACATGATCAAATCACTAGAAATCATAATCGAAGATGAAAGATGATAGAATAACCATCAAGTAGTGAAGATATGCCCTAAATTGACTAGGTTTGACCAAGAAAGATATAGGATAAAGATGAAGTCAAACCTTAGAGAGATGAAGTGAAGGAGATGAATGAAAGACTAGGGTAGTGAGAGAGATGGACATGAAGAAATGAAGATGCCCCAGTGAAGATTGAAGGATCAGGCCTCAAATAGTCAGCCAACTGCATAGAAGAAGGAGAAATTTTAAAATGGAATTTTGACTATCAAGAGGAGTTCAGATTTCAAATTTGATCCCAAAAATGAATCCAGGAAATTGACATTAGCTAGGGGTGCAATTTTCAAGAAATTTTGAGATATTTTGAAAATCAGGTCAAAAAGTCAAAATGCTATATAAGGGGTAAAAAGGTCATTTTCAAATTCATTTGTCTTATTGTGATTTTGAGAACTTCAAGAGATTAGAGAGAGATTATGCCTTAGTAGGTAGTGAGTCCTATCCACACACATCGATTGGAGCACAGCTGGTTGCACAACTAGCCTCCTCAGTATGGTGCCCCGGTAAGTTTTCAAAAAAAAAACTAGCCTTTTGAGTCATTTATTACATTTAAAACATGTTTTTTATTTTTTTAAATTATTCTTTAGCGATAGATCATGCAACACTTTAAAAGTATCACATGCCTATTATATGTTGTATCATGCAATAGTTTGTGGGTCCACAAAGTGTGGCACGGCTGTCTAGGAAAGTATCGCACCATCCTAGATGAAATGTTGTGCAACCTTGCGTGAACTATCACACTAGGAAAGAGTATCGCACCACTACTAAAGAAAGTATCACATGATACAATATCAAAAAAAAGTATCACACTAGTATAATAAGAAGTATCACATGCTTTTAATTTGAACAATATAACATATGTAGGGACAATTTTTGCGTTTGAGATTTCTTGTACTGATTTTAGTCATCCATCATAATATGTTCTGACATTTGGTTTGGGGTTATGACTTTCATGAGAACCTATTGGAACTCATTATTAGAGCACCGAGAGTGGTTAGGCTACGTTGCATCTAGGATCTAGATGATCCAGGTAGAGATGACCTGACTAGGATAGGGTTCGGGTACCTGTTGGATATGCCCCATATATGGGCAAACCATGGGTTGCTAATAGCATTGGTAGAGAGGTGGTACAACAAGCATAACACCTTCCATCTACTGACTAGAGAGGCCTCAATCATATTAGAGGACATCTATCTGATCCTACGTGTACCCAGCCACAGAGATGTGGTGAGTATAATCATGTTTGTAGATGTATTTAAATGTAATGTTTCCATATGATGAAAACTGACATGATTTTTTGTTGCCATAGGTATACTATGATCAGACTCCCATAGAGGGGAGGTAGGCCATCTAGGACCTCTTCCAAGATGTGACCATTATTGATAGGCATCTCAGTTGGGACCGGTTGATAGAGGAGTATGGTCAAGATTATCCAGTGGCGTGCATTTTGTGCTCGATAGTAGCATAGGTGTTGATTACTAACGGGAGTTAGAGGGGTTTCCCGCTAGGATGGGGGAGATTAGTGGCAGACTTAGTGGCACACTTGAGATGGATGGTGTGGAGCCCAGCCATCCTAGCAGACATGTATCATGAGCTGCATGAGATTATATATAGAGATGGCAGATCTTGGGCATGTGGGGTTGTCTTAGCGTAGATATGGGCATGAGAGCACATAGCCATTGTGTGACCACAAGTATAGCCTCGGGAGTGGAGGTGCCCCTACATATACAGGTATACAAGATTTATCACCCAGCCTCATAGTGGTGATCTTACTTATTATAGGAGGCTACTGGATGAGCTAGTAGCCTTCAAGTGGAGGCCATATAGGTAGTGTAAGCAGTGGAGTGACCGAGATTGAGAGCTCAAATACATGTTGTGCAGTCAACCACTATTAGGGAAACATGTAGAGATTTTTGAGCACTTTGTGATCACTCAGATGTGGAGGCAATTCAGTCGTCAGCAAAGGGTGGCAGTGGAGACTAGGACATATGCCCAAGTTAGGGAGGAGGAGGGATAGGGATGGCTGCCAATGCTGGACTACCAGTAGGCAACATAGGAGATGGAAAGATTACAAAGAGAACCATGGGATTACCTTCCTGATATGGCAAATGTAGGTGTAGATGCTGCATATAGAGTGGAGCATCAGCGATGCCCATTCCCTAGATTTATGGTTCCAGATGCACAGCTGTAGCCACAAGGTGGGGACAAAGATGATGATGGAGGAGATGAGGGAGGGGGAGGAGTTGCAGTAGGGAAGGGGTCTTTATCTAGTGGCTGAAGATGGTCTCAAAGATAGGTATCTAAGGATGAGGAGGAGGAGGCGAGACTAGCTCACTAACGGGTGGATGCAGGGTAGGAGCAGCCTATGGATAGGGGAGGAGAGGATCTTCACACCAAGGTTTAGGCCTTACAGGATGAGGTAAAATAGTTGAGGACCACCATTGATATTCAAGATCAGCAGCTACTAGATGCATGGGATGAGATAGAGTGGCGGGACAGGGCAGCACAAGATGATGTCACAGAGCTCTAGAGAGAGGTAGCACAGGTGGCATAATATCATGGTCTATATATAGCATCTGTACCCAAGGGACAACAAGTGCCACTCTACTCTAAGAGGGCTAGGAGGTCAGATGTGTGAGCTAACAGGATGGGACCATTGCCTCCACCACCACTACCTCCACATGATGGGGAGAGTCAATCCTAGGGCTAAGGCTTAGATGTACGGACATATCTTGAGACTTGATCTAGATTTTAAGATCTCACATTGTACTTGTATCATGATTTATATATGAGATTACTAGATTTATGATTTATCTTGTGTACTCATCTCACTTGTGATGGATGTTTCAATATTATTGTCTTGTTATATTGCTCAAATGTATAATGTATGTTTATATATGCGCATGTATAGTCTCTCTCATAGATGTATGTTTATTCTCATGTTATGATATAGACTCATGTTTCTAAAAATGATCTTTTTATGATATAGATATAATGATAATATTAACCCCTTGTGATGATAGGAAAAGGATGTGATGTAAAACACAAGGAGCGAAAGACATGATGGAGAAGAAGTGAAAGGTGAGCACAGTTGACCGACAAGTCTGTGAGAGATGAAAGGAGAGCTCTCTCCATATGCAAGATACAAAACTAAAATAACATGAACCTAATAATGCAAGCTACTATGAAAAGTGGTTTACTTGCAAGGTCACAAAGCCATTAGACTCTAATAACCATCATCGAGCTTTATTGGTAGCATCGCAAGATCATACAATACACACTAGTATAACTATGAGTATATGAATATGATCTATATCAAATAGATATGTGGGAATCCCACCTAAGCATCAAAGACATGTAGGTCAAGATGACTAGTGCAGTGAGGTTCCCTAAGTTTTTGGTCTAGCAAGATTATGCTCGCATCAAGACACAAGAAAGTCAAGATGACTACAAGCATGCACTTGCAAAAAATAGTAAAGGATAATACATTATAGATCCTAGTGTCAAGTGGAACAAGCATAAATACTCATGATAGTTAGGATCAAAAAAATATACCCATAGGTAGAAAATAGATAAAAAATGTCCTCATGACCCCAGTCCTCTAGCCATGCATCATCGAAAACTATTAGGGAGAGAAAACTCCTCAAAGAAATCATCATAGACAACACACAAAGAAATAAAGTCAAGCAAGTCTTAGTGAGTTAAGTGTTTTAAGTGCGTGTGTGTAGGTCATAGAGTCAAACTTTGAGTATCGCATCTGCTAGTGAGAAATATTGTATCATTCTAGACTGTGGATGGGATATTTGATAAGTGTTGAGAAACACTTAACACTAGGGAAGTGTTGAAAAACATAGTTGGGAAGGTGTTGAAAAACACCATTTATGAGGTGTCCTAAACACTAGCACATCCAAGAGACCAAAACTAACACAGTTATGCCCCCTAGAAAAAGACAAAGACCAATTCCAAACCAATGCAACAAGGACAAGGCATGATGGAGAAAGGCTAACAAATGAAGAAGTGGTAAGTGAAATTATGAGAAGTTTGTCTTCTAAATATGCTATTAGAGTATTGTACATTGAAAATGTGCACTTCTCTAAGTCTTTAGTTCCAAGAGAATCCATGAATTGAAAGCCTTGATAAAGTGACCTAGAGCTCCCTAGGCATGGAGTGCAAGGGTGTTTAGAGGGATCTCAACTAGAGC
Organism: Chamaecyparis obtusa; assembly: GCA_027943335.1. Classification (NCBI taxonomy): domain Eukaryota; kingdom Viridiplantae; phylum Streptophyta; class Pinopsida; order Cupressales; family Cupressaceae; genus Chamaecyparis; species Chamaecyparis obtusa. The sequence goes on from BSBK01002949.1 coordinate 450,210, forward strand.
TATTAAGCATGAAACCTTGTTTGTAAACCATGCAATGGGAGATTCAAAGAGACAAGGGCAAGAATGTCAATATCTTCAATAATCAAAATGAAAGATGCAATGCAAACTATGCTAGAATGATAATGCAAGAATGCAACTATGCTATGAAAATGAGAGTGTTACAAGCCTTTACTAATTAAGCTATGTGAATTAAGCTACAACATGAAAGGAACTAAGCTAAGAATGCCATGAAAACTAAACTATAATGCAATTATGAAGACTAAAATGCAACAAGCTCTCCAAAGCTCCAATGTCACCAAGAAAACTTGCAGCATAAGATTAGTATCAAGAGTAGGGATCCTTTGAATGAGAAAAGAGCTCTCCTTTTAAAGATAAATGGACCATGAAGATTAAGAGGAAAAAGATTTGATCAAGGGTGGAGTTTTGAAAGTGGAATCAATCCTTGTGCACAAATCTCCTCTAATGAGAAAGGAGTGTTGACTTTTGTGCCCCATGTGAGACAAAAAGCCTTTTCTTCTTATTTATAAAATAAGAATAATGCTTTATTTGTATAACCTAGGATAAGAGGAAAGTGGGGGCTTTTTATTTAATAAAAGGGGAAGGAATTCCTTTTAACTAAATAAAGACTTAGGATAAAATGGTTAATCCATAGAATATAATCGAATAAATGATATGATTAGGATTTGATCAAGGAAATTGATTTAAATTGAAAATATTGTCAAGCATTGATTTAGGAAATTGATAAATTGGTGAATGGGGGACAAAGTCTAGGTGACCATTTTAGGGTGCATACATTTGACCCTCTTTGAGTAATGTGTGATCATTCTGGGAACACATGTAGTGAAAGAATGAATTTGAAATGTGAGATCGATTTGGGATCACAAAACAACCTAGACATGTGATTGATGGACAGGAACACATCAGGACAAAGATAAGATGATTGAAAAAGACAAAGCCAAGACCCCTGTAAATAGGTATTCTCAAGTCTCAGATAGGAGATAAGAATCTCAAGCAAGGTTTGATTGATAAAGCTGAATCAAGATTTGAAGTTTGAAACATATTGCCCCCTCATGATCAAAATCAAAATTAGGTGGAGAGGATGCAAAAGTGAGAGCAACATGATCAAATCACTAGAAATCATAGTCAAAGATGAAAGATGATAGAATAACCATCAAGCAGTGAAGATATGCCCTAAATTGACTAGGTTTGACTGAGAAAGATATAGGATAAAGATGAAGTCAAACCTTAGATAGACGAAGTGAAGGAGATGAATGAAAGACCAAGGTAGTGAGAAAGATGGAGATGAAGAAATGAAGATGCCCTAGCAAAGATCAAAGGATCAGGCCTCAAACAGTCAGCCAACTCTACAGAAGAAGGAGAAATTTTAAAATGTGATTTTGAATATCAAGATGAACTCAATTTTCAATTTCAATCCTAAAAATGGATCCAAGATGTTGACATTAGCTAGGGGTGCAATTTTCACAAAATTCTAAGATGTTTTGAAAATCAGGTCAAAAAGTCAAAATGCTATATAAGGGGTAAAAAGGTCATTTTCAAATTCATTTTTCTTATTGTGATTTTGAGAACTTCAAGAGATTAGAGAGAGATTATGGCTTAGCAAGTAGTGATTCTTGTCCACACACATCAATTTGAGTGAGACTGGTTACATAACCGGCCTCCTCAGTATGGTGCCCCTGTAAGTTTTCAAAAAAAAAAAAGCCTTTTGAGTCATTTATTGGATTTAATACACATTTTTTAATTTTTCAAATTATTCTTTAGCGATACATCATACGACACTTTAAAATTATCACATGGTTGTTATATGTTGTATCGTGCGATAGTTCGTGGGTCCACAAAGCGTGGCATGGCTATCCAGGAAAGTATCACATGATCCTAGATGAAATGTCGTGCGACCTTGTGTGAACTATCTCACTAGGCAAGAGTATCACACCGCTACTGAAGAAAGTATCACACAATACAATATCAAAAAATAGTATTGCACGAGTATAATAAGAAGTATCACATGCTTTTAATTTGAACAATATAACATATGTAGAGATAATTTTTGCATTTGAGATTTCTTGTACTAATTTTAGTCATCCATCATGATATGTTCTGACATCTAGTTTGGGGTTATGGCTTGTAGGAGAACCTACTAGCACTCATTATTAGAGCACCAAGAGTGGTCAGGCTACACTATGTCTGGGATCTAGATGATCCAGGTAGAGATGACCTGACTAGGTTGGGTTTGGGTACCTGTTGGATATGCCCCATATATGGGAAAACCACAGGTTGCTAACGGCATTGACAGAGAGGTGGCACAGTGAGCATAACACCTTCCATCTACCAACTAGAGAGACCTCGATCACATTGGAGGATGTCTACCAGATCCTGCGTGTACCCATCCATGGAGATGCGATGAGTATAATCATGTTTGTAGATGTCCTTAAATGTAATATTTTCATATGATGAAAACTGACATGATTTTTTGTTGCCATAGGTATACTATGATCAGACTCCCATAGAGGGGAGGCAGGCCATCCAAGACCTCTTCCAAGATGTGACCATTATTGATAAGCATCTCAATTGGGACCGGCTGATAGAGGAGTATGGTTGGGATTATCCAGTGGCGTGCATCATGTGCTTGATAGTAGCATAGGTGTTGATTACTAACAGGAGTTAGAGGGGGTTCCCACTAGGCTGGGGGAGATTAGTGATAGACTTAGTGGCACACCCAAGATGGATGGCATGGAGCCCAGCCATCCTAGTAGACATGTATCATGAGTTGCATGAAATTGTATATAGAGATCATAGATCTTGGGTATGCAGGGCCATCCTAGCGTAGATATAGGTGTGGGAGCACATAGCTATTGTGCAACCATGAGTATAGCCTTGAGAGTGGAGGCGCCCCTACATATATAGGTATATAAGATTTATCACCTAGCCTCATAGTGGTGTTCTTACTTATTACAAGAGGCTATTGGATGAGCTGACATCCTTCGAGTGGAGGCCATGTAGGCAGTGTGAGCAGTGAAGTGACCGAGATCAAGAGCTCAGATACATTTTGTGTAGTCAGCCACTACTAAGGTGACATGCAGAGATTGTTGAGCCCTTCATGATCACTCAAGTATGGAGGTAGTTCGGTCGTCAGTAGAGGGTGGTAGTGGAGACTACCACATATGCCCAGGCTAGAGAGGAGGGATAAGGATGGCTACCGATGTTGGACTACTAGTACGTAGCATAGGAGATGATAGGATTAAGGAGAGAGCCATGGGATTACCTTCCTAGTATAGTAGATGTAGGTGTAGATGCTACATATAGAGCAGAGCATCAGTGACATCCATTCCCTAGATTTATAGTTCCAGATGCACAACTGAAGGCATAGGGTGGGGATGAAGATGATGATTGAGGAGATGGGGTAGGGGGGGAGCAATGGTAGGGTAGGGGTCTCGATCTAGTGGCTAGAGATGGTCATGGAGACAAGTATCTAAGGATGAGGAGGAGGAGGTGAGACCAGATCGTCAATGGGTGGATGCAGGGAAAGAGTAGCCTACGAATAGGGGAGGAGAGGATCTATACGCTAGGGTTTAGGCCTTAGAGGCTAAGGTACAACAAATGAGGACCACCATTGCTATTCAAGATCAGTAGCTACTAGATGCATGGGCTGAGATAGAGCGGTGGGATAGGGTAGAATGAGATGATGCCATAGAGCTTTGAAGAGAGGTAGCATGGGTAGTGTACTATCATGGTCTATATATAGCAGTCATACCCGAGGACAACGAGTGCCACTCTACTTTGAGAGGGCTAAGAGATTAGATGTGTGAGCTGATAGGATGGGACTGCCACCTCCACCACCACCACCTCCACATAATGGGGAGAGTCATTCCTAGGTCTAGGGCTTAGATGTACAGACATAACTTGATACTTGATCTAGATTTTGAGATCTCACATTGTACTTGTATCATGAATTATATATGAGATTACTGGATTTATGATTTATCTTGTGTACTCGTCTCACTTGTGATGGATGTTTTAGTATTATTATCTTGTTATATTTCTCAAATATATGATGTATGTTTATATATGCTCATGTATAGTCTCTCTCATAGATGTATGTTTAGTTCTCATGTTATGATATAGACTCATGTTTCTAAAAATGATCTTTTTATGATATAGATATAATGATAATATTAACCCCTTGTGATGACAGGAAAAGGATGTGATGTAAAAGACAAGGAGTGAAAGACATGATCATGAAGAAGTGAAAGGTGAGCACAGTTGACCGACAAATCTGTGAGAGATGAAAGGAGAGCTCTCTCCATATGCAAGATGAAAAACTAAACTAAGAATGCAAACTACTATGAAAAGTGGTTTACTTGCAAGGTCACAAAGCCATTAGACTCTAATAATCATCATCAAGCTTTATTGGTAGCATCGTAAGATCATACAATATGCACTAGTATAACTATGAGTATATGAATATGATCTATATCAAATTAGATATGTGGGAATCCCACCTAAGCATCAAAGACATGTAGGTCAAGATTGACTAGTGCAGTGAGGTTCCCTAAGTTTTTGGTCTAGCAAGATTATGCTCGCATCGAGACACAAGAAATTCAAGATGACTACAAGCATGCACTTGTGGAAAATAGTCAAGGATAATACATTGTAGATCCTAGTGTCAAGTGGAACAAGCATAAATGCTCATGATAGTTAGGATCAACAAAATATACCCACAGGCAGAAAATAGATAAAAAATGTCCTCATGCCCCTAGTCTTCTAGCCATGCATCATCAAAAAATATTAGGGAGAGAACACTCCTCAAAGAAATCATCATAGACAACACACAAAGAAATAAAGTCAAGCAAGTCTCAGTGAGTTAAGTGTTTTGAGTGCATGTGTGTAGGTCATAGAGTCAAACTTTGAATATCGCATCTGCTAGTGAGAAATATCATATCATTCTTGACTATGGATACAATATCTAATAAGTGTTGAGAAACACTTAACACTAGGGAAGTGTTGAAAAACACAGTTAGGGAGGTGTTGAAAAACACCATTTGCAAGGTGTCCTAAAGACTAGCACATCCAAGAGACCAAAACTAACACAGTTAGGCCCCCTAGACAAAGACAAAGACCAATTCCAAACCAAGGCAACAAGGACAAGGCGTGATGGAGAAAAGCTAAGTGTCAAGGACATGTGCTAAGAAATAGGGGTGCAAAGGCCTCAAGTAGCACCTATTTCCAAGTTTTCACCACTTGGCAAATTTTTTTTAGGATTTTTTCAATTTTTTTTATTTTTTATTTTTTAAATTTTTTTAAATTTTTTTTTTTTGAATTTTTTTATTTTTTGGTGAGACATCAAAGCACCTATTGCTAGGTTTTCACTAGGATGCTCTTTTTTCAAGACTTTATATGCTTTTAAAGATTTTTTCAGCATCATATATGAATTTATTTGAGCTTTTTTTTAGGATCAATAAGATATATACAATGGATGCCCGCAGATAGAAAAGACATCATGGATAGAACTTCTTCAGGTGCAAGACATTGATAGGATCAGGGAGTTGCTCTCCCTCTTCAATGGATAATAAATAAGCACCTATCCCAAAAGCTACAGTAATGATGTAAGGTCCAAGCCAATTAGGTTCAAATTTTCCCTTTTGATCTCTGTGCTATTGATTCTTAGGATTTTCATGTAGGACAAGATCTCCCACTTGGAATTCTCTAGGGTGAACCTTTTTGTTGAAGGCTTTGGACATGCACTTTTGATAAACCCTCATATGATCAAATGATGCTTGACATTTCTCATCTAGAAGTTCTAACTCTTGGAGTCTCATGACGTGGTAGTCTTCATCTATAACTAGACCTTTGAGAAAAACTCTAAGTGAAGGAATCTCAACCTCTAAAGGTAACACTACTTCAGCACCATAAGTAAGGGCAAAAGGAGTAGCCCCAGTAAGAGTACGAATACTCATTCTATAATCCCACAAAGCTAGATTTATCTATAAATTCCAATCTCTACCATTCTTATGAACTATTCTATGTAGGATTTTAAGAATGGTTTTGTTTGATGCCTCTGCTTGACCATTTCCTTGTGGGAAGTAAATGGAGGACCAATGTTGTTTAATCTTGAATTTCTTGCACAGTTGCTTAAGGTCCTTATTTTTTAACTGACCTCTATTGTCAGTGATTATCTCAAAAGGTACTCCATATCGACAGATGATATGGTTCAGAATTAATAGAGAGACTGTCTTGCCCGAGGCAACAGAAAGTGGGACAGCTTCTACCCATTTAGTGAAGTAATCAGTAGTAGTGATAATAAATTTGTGTCCACCTGATGAGTTGGGATGAATCTTCCCAACAATATCAAAGGCTCAAAACTGAAATGGCCAATGAGATATAGAAGGAATAAGCTCCCTCCCTGGAGCATGTATCAGGTTACCATGTTTTTGACACTTTTCGCATGACTTGGCAAAAGCTACTACATCCATCTGCATGGTAGGCCAATAGTACCCTACCCTAATTAAGCAACCATCAGGCCATGGAAAGACCATTGGAATGTCCCTCATAGATGCCTTCATGAATGTCAACTAACACCTAATCAGATTCTTCCTTTTCTAAGCATCTAAGAAGTGTTCCGTGTAGACCCCTCCTATATAAATCACCAGAGATAAGGGTATGGTGAGAGGCATTTCAGGTAAGGTTTCTATGTTCAGATCGGTTAAAGGTTTCAGGAATAATGTCATCACAAAAGTATGAGTAAATGGCACCATAATGGGATGACTCATGACCAACAAGGGTACAAACAACATGGCTTTCTTGGGAGTCATAGATAGGGTAATGTAGCTCTTCCACCAAGAATTCAAATCTAGATTCATGCTGCCCTAACTGAAGGAGTGAAGCTAGTGTAGCCATAGCATCAGCTACTTTGTTTTCTACTCTAGGGATTTGCTGAAATGTGACAAATGTGAATTATCATTTCAAGGAATCAACCATTTTCTTGTAAGGTACCAGTTTCTCATCTTTTGTTTGATATTCTTCATTTACTTGGTTGATTATCAATTGTGAATCCCCATAGGCATGCAACTCTTTGATTCTCCATTCTATGGCCAACTTAAGTCCATTTGTCAAAGCTTTATACTTGGCAATGTTGTTTATACATGGGAACAATAACTTGTAAGACTTAGGAATCATGTACCCATGTGGAGAAACAAACAACACACCAGCTCCTAAACCATTTGCATAAAAGATCCATCAAAGAACATCTTCCATGTTCTCTTAGTCATGTACATGAGGTGCTCATTTGGAAATTCAACTTGAATGGGTATACTATCTTGTAGTGGGAAATCAACCAATTGATCTTCTATTGTTTTTCCTTTGATTACTTTACACTCAACGTACTCTATGTCAAACTCTGAAAGAATCATCATCCATTTAGCAAGTCTACCTATGAGAGAAGCCTTACCAAGTAAATACTTGAGTGGATCAATTTTTTCTATGAGGTGTATTGTGTGCTCAAGCATGTAATGTCACAACTTTTGGGAAGCAAACACCACTGTAAGGAAAGCTTTCTCAATACTGGTGTAATTAACCTCATATGAAACAAGTGTATGACTAATGTAATATATGGCTCTTTCTTTCCCATGTTCATCAAGTTGAGCTAGTAATGCCCCCAAGGAAGATTCTGTTGTTGAAACATATAGTATAAGTGGCTTCCCTAGGATAAGAGGCATTAAAATAGGAGGATTGGCCAAGTATTTCTTGATTTGGTCCATACTCTTTTAACAATCCTCATTCCAGACACATTTGACTCCTTTATGCAAGTTTTTATTGAAAGGTTGAGCTCTCTCTACCAATTGTGAAATGAACCTCCTTATGGATTGAAGACGTCCTTGAAGACTCCTCATTTGACTAATGTTTTTAGGAGGTGGCATATCCATGATTGCTTGGACTTTTTCAGGGTCTACCTCTATTCCTTTTACTGAAATGATAAACCCTAGTAGTTTTCTAGAGGTGACACCAAATGCACACTTTTTAAGATTTAACCTTAATTGAAATTGTTCCATGCAATCTAGAATGACTTCTAAATCATCTAAGTGTGTGTCCCTTTTCTTGGATTTGGCCAAGGTGTCATCCACATAATCTTCTATGTTTTTATGTATCATGTCATGAAAAATAGTTGTCATAGCTTGTTGATAGGTGGCTCCTACATTTTTTAATCCAAAAGGTATAACATTCCAACAATAGGTACCCCACGCACAAGTGAATGCCATTTTTTCTTGATCTTTAGGAGCTATCTTAATTTGATTATATCTAGAAAAACCATCCATCAAGGAATAGATCACATAACCCGTGGCCATATCCAGTATCATGTCTATGTTGGGGAGTGGAAAATCATCCTTTGGGCATGCTCTATTGACATCTCTAAAATTTGTGCAAACATGAATGGACTTGTCATGTTTGGAAACTGGTACAATGTTTGATATCCATTCAGCATAGTCAATAGCTCTTATGAATCATGCACTAAGGAGTTTCTCTAATTCTTCTTTGACTAGAAGAGCTATGTGAGGATGCATTTTTATCAATTTTTGTTTGACTAGTTTTACACCTGGAGCTATGGACAAATGATGCATAATAAGTTTAGCATCCAACCCTAGCATATCTGAATAAGTCCATGCAAAATTAATCTTCTTTCTCTGTAAGAATTTGATGTAGACTTCCCTTTCTTGTGTTGACAAAGACTGAGCCAAATGTACTATTTGTGGAGCTTCATCTATACCCAAATTGACTGGTTGTGGTTGCTCAACAAGTATTGAAGATCTATCTTGAAAGTAACTAGGGAGACAATCAAGTACTTCATCCTTAGGTTCCTCAAAGAGGTTTTCACCCTTGGATACATCATTTATTTTTACTTTTTTAGGTTTTGACACCGCCGCATAGTGGTTTTCACCATCAGAACTCTTATTCTTTTTATTCTCTTTTCTTTTTATTTTGTGACTAAGGTACTTGATGTCTAGCTCTCTCATGCTTATAGTTGGTTCACTAGTGGAAGAGACTATGGGTTCAATGGCATTCAAGTAATAGGATATCTCATAGCCATTGTGGAAGGTGAAGAGTTGAGGCTCTTGATAGCATTGGGACCAATCAATGAGGTTAGGATCAACAAGGGGTAAGTCAATGACTGGTTCAAGGTTGTGGATATGAATGGCATTATCTCTCATGACCAAAGGGTTGAAGTCTATTGAGTATCCTTCTAAGCTACCCAAATCAGGATTCATCCTACCAAGTGAAGAATCATCCACTAAAGCAACCTGTGGATTCAAATCCTCTAATCCTACACATGACTTGTTAGCTACCTCAGGTTGAGAACTATAAGTATGGATGACATCAACATCCATGTCAACTATGGAAGAATTAGAGAGAGAGTCCCATTCATACTCATGTGAATCAGTTTCTGAATCCTGAGTGGGATGTTTACACCATGAAGGTTTGGGAAATTTTGATGTGGAAGCTCTAATGTCATTGAGGGTAACATCTCTCTCAATCAAATGAATAATGTTCTTTCGTTGATGTTCTCTGATAGGATCTTCTATATCTGATTCATCTTGCTCTATGTTTGCAACTGTTGCATGAGCAACTAGATTATCTAAATCCCGCCAATGGAGATTGGTGGGAGGGACCCAATCTTCACACATATCCTACTGATTTGTCAAATTGGGCATGTATTTTGGTTCATCTTCACTATCCAACTCATCAAGGATAGGAGCAGTGTTCTTGCTATGATTCTCAAATCCTAGGCCAACCATCTTCTTAGACTTGCATCCAAGAAGAGCATGATCAAGGGGTTTAGCTCTAGCATCCAATCTATGATTAAGAGGGCCATGTCTAGGATAGCCCATATTTTTTACAAGAGTATACCCTCTTCCATAAGTCTTAGGAGACGGAGAGAAGTTCTCATTGTACATGTATTTATCTTCTCTATAAATCCAATCTTTCACAGCCACCTCTTCTTTCTCATCTTGTATAGGTATTGAGGACTCTATGAATGTGCCAAATAAAGTCATGGCTGAAGAGGAAGGTCTCATTTCTTATGAAGGCTTGCCATAAGACCTAGGCAAAACTAGTAGCTTTATAAAGGAGCTAAGTTGATACCCCCCAATACCAAGGTCTATTGACTTGAACTTATCTTTGCACTCTAATAGGGTCGCATTTAAATCTTCTACTTCCCTATTGAGGGGAACATGAGTCCCTACTGAAATTGAGTTAATAGATAAAGTGCTATTCCTTGGTGTGAAAATTTCTACTCCATTGTAGGGGAACTTAACACACTAGTGATAGGTAGACGACACTGCTTGCATATCATGAATCCATGGTCTACCAAGTAAGATATTATACACAAGGGGACCAACATCAACAATTTGAAATAAAATATCCTTTTCAATAGGGCCAATCCTAACAGGAAGGATAGCCAACCCCTTGGAACTTCTTTATGCCTCATCATAGGCTTTGATGGTGATCTTCTTTCTAGTATCTATGACTTGTCTAGAATAACCCAATATCTTTAAAAGACTCAAAGAACAAATGTTGAGCCCAGCACCCCCATCTATCAACATGTGTCTAACATGGGTTTTGTGGATCATGACTTCAATATGAAGGGAAAGATTATGTGGGTGGCTCAAAGCTTTGTCATCATCTTCTAAGAAAGTTAGGCAATGAGGGCTAGCAATATGGTTAACCATGTTCTGGAATTGATCAGTGTCCAAGTTGTTAGAGACATTCGCTGCATGCAAAGTATCCTCAAGGACTTTCTTATGTCTTGGAGACAACTCTAAGAGCTCAAAGATCAAAATCTGAGCTGGGGTTCTTTGCAACTAATCAACAAGATTATAGCTCAAAATGTACACTCAAAATGTGCACTTCTCTAAGTCTTTAGTTCCAAGAGAATCCATGAATTGGAATCCTTGAGAAAGTGACCTAGAGCTCCATAGGCATGGAGTGCAAGGGTGTTTAGAGGACTCTCAGCTATAGCTATTAAGCATGCAACCTTTCTTGTAAACCATGCGATGGGAGATTCAAAGAGACAAGGGCAAGAATGCCAATATCTTCAAGAATCATAATGAAAGATGCAATGCAAACTATGCTAGAATGATAATGCAAGAATGCAACTATGCTATGAAAATGAGTGTTACAAGCCTTTACTAATTAAGCTATGTGAATTAAGCTACAACATGAAAGGAACTAAGCTAAGAATGCCATGAAAACTAAACTATAATGCAAGTATGAAGACTAAAATGCAACAAGCTCTCCAAAGCTCCAATGTCACCAAGAAAACCTGTAGCATAAGATTATTATCAAGAGTAGGGATCCTTTGAATGAGAAAAGAGCTCTCCTTTTAAATATAAATGGACCATGAAGATTAAGAGGCAAAAGATTTGATCAAGGGTGGAGTTTTGAAAGTGGGATTAATCCTTGTGCACAAATCTCCTCCAATGAGAAAGGAGTGTTGACTTTTGTGCCCCATGTGAGACAAAAAGCCTTTTCTTCTTATTTATAAAATAGGAATAATGCTTTATTTGTGCAACTTAGGATAAGAGGAAAGTGGGAGATTTTTATTTAATAAAAGAGGAGGGAATTCCTTTTAACTAAATAAAGACTTAGGATAAAATGGTTAATCCATAGAATATAATCAATTAAATGATATGATTAGGATTTGATCAAGGAAATTGATTTAAATTGAAAATATTGTCAAGCATTGATTTAGGAAATTGATAAATTGGTGAATGGGGACCCAAAGTCTAGGCGACCATTTTAGGGTTCATACAAGTATCTACAATTCAAGAATTGAGATCTATACCAAAAAATGTTGTTACCCTTGAAGCCCTAATCAGTAAGTTGGCTGCATTTGAGTTAACTAATTATGACAATAGTCTATCAAGTATTGAAACTTCCTTCAAATCAAAATTTTAGGAATTAGAACATCAAGAAGAGAAAAATAGAATCATTATAATTCACATGGAAAAGAGTAAGACAATATCTTGACTAAAGAAAGAGAACATGAAGAGTTGGGAGTACTATTGGCTAACTGACTACCTAGAGGCAAAGGCTACTAACAAAATTGTTGAATGTGGAAATGTGAGGATTGGTGAATTTACAAAAAGGAATGAAGAGGATATAAAAAAGTAACCTAACAATTATAATGAATTTTTATATATGCAATATGGTAATTGTTAGAAATGAATGCTGAATATATCCTATGGGGGAGTATTCACAACCATTCTGTAGTAGCTGTTGTTGCATTCATGACTATGATTGTCATTGATGTCAACACAGTGGATATACTAAAGTTTAGTTGAGAAGCAAACAATGTTTGAGTTAGCGCACGTGGGATATTGAAGATCAAGCTATGTAGAGTTGAGGAATTACTCTATGATGTTCTATAAGATCATGGTTAAGAGCACATATGGAAATTCATTTATTCATGATAGTTAGGTGTAATTCAGTGGAAGCAATAATTAGGCAGTGTTCCTGAGTAGCAGTTTTTGGAAATCAGATGATATCTCCTAATCAGGATAGAATCTAAGCATGAAAAGTTGAACTGATGTTGAAGACATGATTATTATAATGTGGTTGTGATAGAAAGGTTAGAGGTTGCATGAGTGAAGAGTTATTTTAATTGGAAGCTGATAGTTTTATGTAATTATGGAATTTTTATGTAACATGTGAAAGATTTTATCTTGTAATTTGTATGCCGAGTCATTTGTAATTATTTGAGTGTGGTATAAAGAAAGAATTTTTTTCCTTATTGTAATATGGAATGTGGAATTTGTAATGTAAGATTGTGAAAGTGAATTGCAGAATTGTGCAATACTTGTTGAAAGAGGATATGCAAAGTATAGAGATCTGGTATTAAGATCTGATGAAGCAGTTGGTGCGGTATGGCACAGTCAGAGGAGAAGTATTAAGTTGTTGATATCAATAATCTTTTGGTATTATTATTTTGAGTAATATAGAGATTAGTTGGAGAGTGTGTTCAGTGATCTTGCCCTTGAAGCTGTTTGGAAAGTGGGTCCTTCTGTCTTCCATAACTCCTAATAGAGTTAGAATCTTTTAGAAGGGATTCAAAGTCTCCTAGCAAGGATTGAAATGAACTAAATGTATTTCATAAGACTCCTAACAAATTCCATCCTCTCACAAGGAAATTTCATATTAGTGCATCTTTTGTGGGCATCATTCCCACTGGGGTTTACTCTTTGATCAAGAGGTTCCCTAGTCAACATATCTTGTGTTATTGTATTGTTGTGTATGTATATCTTTCTATGGTTGTTGATCACATTGCTTACATGGTTAAAATCTATTAAAGTTGATAAAAGCTATGTTTATCTGATAACTGATTCACCCCTCCTCTTAGTTGTCTTGGTGGACTTTACTTTCTAATAATTGGTATAAGAGCAACAGGTCCTTGAAGAAAAAGTTTAACAACTTAAGGAAATCCATGGCAAGTCATTTCAGGAAAGAAAGCCCTAAGTTTGATGGAGTAAATTTTGATAGCTGGAAAGAAAAGATGAAGACACATTTACTTTGTTTAGGACCAAGATATTGGTTAATCACAAAGAACAAGAAGACTATCATTGATGAAGAAATAATTGAAGAATGTACTAATGAGGAAAGAGATCTATTCATGTGTACAATACTTGCTAGAGAAGCACTCTTGTCAACCCTTTTGTAAAATGAGTACTTTTGAAGGTGATGAACATGAAAAGAAAGTTAGATTACATAACTGGATATGTGCATTTGAAGATATAAGAATGATGGAAGATGAATTTTTTAGAAGCTATATTGGTAGAATGTCAGAAATTATTGCAGGTATAAAATCTTGTGAAGGAACCAAGGTAGAGAATGAAGTGATATGGAAAATTATGAGGACATTGACTCTAGCATTTAAGCAGACAACACAAATGATTGAGTAAGTTATACCTTGTACTAAGAACTTCACCAGAGAAACCCTTCTTGGAAGATTAGAAGCAACAAAAATGAACTTGAGGCAATCAGGAGATTTACCTAGAATGGAGACAGCATTCAACGCACTTAGTATTCACCCTACTTTGTCAAGAAGCATGAGTGTGAGTGGAGATTATGCTAGTAGCAGTAGAACAAGGAATGAAGAAGATAGGAAGATTGAAGAAGGTATTGTCTTACTTGTGAAAAGAGAACTAGATGGTAAGAAAATCTTTAAATGTTGGACTTGTTAAGAATATGGTCATTTTGCATCTAAATGTCCTAAGAGAGTAAAGAAGTATAGAAAAAACTTTAAACCTAGAAGATCTAAAGAATGTTATTATGAAAATGATGAAGAATTTGAAGCTAGTATGGAGAAATCTCTAAGTGAAAATGATAATGAGAATGATGATATAGGATTTGTAGCAATAAAAGAAGAAAATACTGAAACAAAAGTTAAGGAAGAAAAACCTTTAATTTCTCAAGTAGAAAAGAAAGTTGATTGGATTATAGATAGTGGTTGTTCACATCATATGATTGGAGACATGAAGAAATACATAAAGTTTAACAATTGTGATGGAGGAGTTGTTAGATTTGGAAACAATGCACCTTGTTTGATAAAAGGTATATGATCTATTACTCTTGATGGAAATACTAATACTAATGATATTTACTTTGTGAATGGATTGAAACATAATCTGTTGAGTGTTGGAAAGCTAGTTGATAAGGGATATCAAGTTTGGTTTATTGAGAAAACTTATGTAATCAAAGACAAGGATGTTAATTTGATTGGAACTGGATCAAGAATTAGAGGTAATGTATTTCAATTGAATCTTACTAAGATGACATGTTTGATTACTAAGATTGATGATAGTTAGTTATGATATAGAAGATTTTGTCATATAAAATTTGATAATATTGTGAAAGTAAGTACTATACTTGCAGTAAGAGATTTTCCTAAGATTATAAAACCTACTAACATGATTTGCAAGGAATGTGTGATGGCTAAGCAGAAGAGAAGCTAATTTCCCAGCAAGAAGTTCACAACAGCAGAGAAGTTGGAAATTGTTCATACAGATTTAAGCGGTCCCACAAGGACTAGAGGATTCTATGGAGAATGGTATTTTATGATTCTTGTTGATGATTTTACAAGAATGATGTGGATTGCATTTCTAAAAGAAAATTTTGAAGCATTTGATAAGTTCAAAATTATTAAGAACAAAGTTGAGAATGAATCTCGAATGAAGATTAAATGTTTGAGATCATATAGAGGTGGAGAATTTACTTTAAAATAATTTAACATTTTTTGTGAAGTGAATGGTATTAAGAGACATTTCTCATCCCCTAGGACACCTAAACAAAATGGTATTGTAGAAAGAAGAATTAGGTCAGTGACTGAAGCAACAAGAGCCATGTTATTTGAAAATGATTTGGCAAAGATATTCTGGAGAGAAGCAGTGAACACAACAGTGTATACAATGGTTGAAGTACAAATTAGAGCAGATACAGATAAGACACCTTATGAACTATGGTTTGGAAATGCACCATTAGTTAAGTATTTTAGAATTTTTGGAAGCAAATATTATATTAAGAGAGATGATGACATTGGAAAGTTTGACCATAGAAGTGATGAATTTATATTTCTTGGTTATTCATTGAAGAGAAAAGCTTATAGATGGTATAATAAAAGAACTAAGACTATTGTTGAGAGCGTAAATGTTAAATTTGATGAAAAGTTCAAAATTTAGGAAAGAATACTTGATTATGAATTAGATGAAGGAACTCATCCTAGAACTAATCCAGAGAATGCATAATTATTCTATGAAATTGACAGTGAATTGCATAATGAAAGTTTCATTTAGGAAATCACAGAAGAACCTACAGCTAAAGTGAGAATTGAGATAGTGACACCAAACATAAATCTATCAAGGAATCATCCTTTTGAGAAGATTATAGGAAGCATAGACAGAGGAGTTTTGACATGAAATAAGGTACAAGAATAGTTGTTTTTAATTTCTCAAATTGAACCTAAATATACTAGTGAAGCCTGTGAAGATGAACATTGGATTAAAGCTATGAAGGAAGAACTAGATCAAATTGAAAAGAATAAGACTTGGGAATTGGTCCCTAGACCTAAAGATAAGAATGTTATAGGAACTAAATGGGTATTTAGGAACAAGATGAATGAACAAGGATAAAATGTAAGAAATAAAGCATGATTGGTATGTTAAGGATACTCACAGCAATAATGAATTGACTATGAAAAAACTTTTTCACCTGTTGCAAGAATTGAAGTGGTAAGAATATTTTTGGCTTATGCAGCCTATAAGAAATTCAAAGTGTATCAGATGGATGTGAAGTCAGCATTTCTGAATGGAGAGTTAGAAGAAGAAGTTTACATTGAGAAACCTGAAGGTTTTCCTTTAAATCATGAAGGAGATATGGTATGTAAATTGAAGAAAGCTTTATATGGACTGAAACAAGCACCTAGAACTTGGTATGAAAGACTTGATAAGTATTTGATAAAATTAGGATTTACTATAGGCACAACAGACAACAACTTGTATACAAAATAAATTGAAAATGGTTTGTTGGTTGTAGTTATCTTTGTTGATGATATTATCTTTGGAGGAGAAAATGAAACCAGTGATACATTTGCAGATGAAATCAAGACTGAATTTGAAATGAGTATGATTGGTGAGATGAAATATTTTTTAGGATTGTAGATAACACATAACAGTGATGGTATCTTCGTAAGTCAAACAAAGTACTTGAATGAATTATTGAAGAGATTTGGAATGGAGAACTATAAACTAGTTGGAATACCTATGGTAACCAGACAAAAGTTATCTACGATAGATGAGACTCCTGTAGTTGAATAGAAGAAGTACCTATATATGATTGGAGGATTGCAATATCTAACTCATACAAGACTTGATATATCACACGTAGTTGGAACTGTAGCAAGATTTCAAGATGATCCTAGAGAATCACATTATGCAATAGTAAAAGGATACTAAGGTACTTAAGAGGCACAATTGAATATGGATTGTGGCATGAAAAATATGATAACTTTACCCTATGAGAATATACAATGCAGATTGGGGAGGTAGTGTTGATGGCAAAAGGAGCACAAGTGGTGGAGCATTTTTCCTTGGAGGAAGATTAGTTTCTTGGATAAGAAAGAAGTAGAACTGTATCTCACAGAGCATAGTAGGAGTAGAGTATGTGGTAGCAGCAAACAATTATAACCAGGTAGTATGGATGAAAAAAATGTTGAAGGATATTGGAATAAAATTTGATGAGCCTATTGTTATACATTGTGATAACATCAGCACAGTTAGTATGTCTAAGAATCATGCACTACATTCTAAGACAAAGAATATAGAAATAAAGTATCATGTAGTGAGAGAGAAAGTGGTTGAAAAAGAAGTCAGATTGGAGTATATAAGCACAAAAGAGCAGATTGAAAATATATTTAAAAAAACTTTTCCTAAGGATACATTTGAGTATCTAAGAGGTATGCTTGGGGTTATGCCCTAGCCTACTTTTGAGAAGTGATGCAGATGGTTGCATCCATCCAGTGGTATATGAGCCTTATCTTTCTTCTAGACTAGATGTCAGTACTTCTTCTATGGGGGAGTATGTGTATCTGAGCTGAGTTATAAGGACTCTAGTGAATGTATTTTTTAAAAAGTGTCTTTTGACATTGAAGTTGTTGTTGACATAGTGATGAAGCATTTGTCATTGACGTCAATGGGGGAGAAGGATACATGAAAAAACTATCTATTAAAGAGAATTTGAGGGAGAAGGTTACAAGCAATATAAAATGGAAAACTAAATAGAGATGAATAGGAAAACAAAGAAAGATTTGATTGATGAAGATAATTTGAAAGTATTTCAGAGCAGTAGTGCAACAGTGTTGGTATTCATGGAGCTTGGATGTTTTTTCATCTTTGCTGCCATCAATGCCAATGGGGAGATTTTTAGGAATGAATGCTAAATATATCCTATGGGGGAGTATTCATAGCCATTTTGTAGTATTTTTTGTTGCATTCATGACTATGATTGTCATTGATGTCAACATAGTGATCTACTGAAGTTTAGCAGAGAAGTAGATAGTGTTTGAGTTAGCGCACATGGGATATTGAAGATCAAGCTATTAAGAATTAAGGACTTATTCTATGATGTTCTATAAGATTTTGGTTAAGAGCATGTATGGAAATTCATTTATTCAAGATATTTATGTGTAATTCAGTGGAAGCAGTATTTAGGCAGTGTTCCTGAGTAGCAGTTTTTGGAAATCAGATGATATCTCCTAATCAGAATAGAATCTAAGCATGTGAAGTTAAAATGATGTTGAAGACATGATTATTATGAAGTGGATGTGATAGCAATGTTAGAGGTCACACGAGTGAAGAGTTATTTTAATTGGAAGCCAACAGTTTTATGTAATTATGGAACTTTTATGTAATGTGTGGATAATTTTATTTTGTAATTTGTATGTCGACTCATTTGAAATTATTTGAGTGTGGTATAAAGAAAGGAATATTTTTCTTATTGTACTATGGAATGTGTAATGTGGAATGTAAGATTGTGAAATTGAATTGTGGAATTGTGCAATACTTGTTGAAAGAGGATATGTGAAGTATAGAGATCTGGTATTGAGATCTGATCAAGCAATTGGTGTGGTTTGGCATAATCAGAGGAGAAGTATTAAGTTGTTGAGATCAGTAATATTTTGGTATTATTTTTTTGAGTAATACAAAGATTAGTTAGACAATGTGTTCAGTGATCTTTCCCTTGAAGCTGTTTGGACATTGGGTCCTTTTGTATTCCATAACTCCTAATAGAGTTAGAATCTTATAGAAGGCATTCAAAGTCTCCTAGTAGGGACTGATATGTGCTAAATGTATTTCATAAGACTCCTAAAAGAGTCCATCCTCTCACAAGGAACTTTCATATTAGTGCATCTTTTGTGGGAATGATTCCCATCGGGGTTTACTCTTTGATAAAGAAGTTCCCTAGTCAACATATCTTGTGTTATTATGTTGTTGTGTATGTATATCTTTCTATGGTTTTTTATCACATTGCTTACATGGTTAAAATCTATTAAAGTTTATAAAAGTTTTATTTATCTGATAAGTAATTCACCCCCCTGTCAGTTATCTTGGTGGACTTTACTTTCTAACAATAATTTAGTTGATTAAACCAAGAAACAACAAGAAGGAATTGATGAGCAAGATGAGCCTCCATGGAGAGATGAAACTACTGATAATCAATTTTCTGAACTTGTATTAGAAAAATATGTGAGAATACACCACTCATCGAGAAGAATAATTGGAGACAAGAATGCAAGAATCTTGACAAGAAGTAATT
Organism: Chamaecyparis obtusa; assembly: GCA_027943335.1. Classification (NCBI taxonomy): domain Eukaryota; kingdom Viridiplantae; phylum Streptophyta; class Pinopsida; order Cupressales; family Cupressaceae; genus Chamaecyparis; species Chamaecyparis obtusa. The sequence goes on from BSBK01002949.1 coordinate 469,581, forward strand.
TAAAAGATAACACTTGTTTAATTTTTGAATTTAAGCCTAGACTAGTCAAAGATACACTAGAGAATGAACATTGGATGAATTATATGAAAAAATAAATTGATTAAATTTAAAAGAATAATACCTAGTCACTAGTACTGAGACCTAAGGAAAATAATTTAATTGGAATGAAGTGGATTTTTAGAAACAAACTCAATAAGAAAAGAGATGTGATAAGAAACAAAGCAAGATAGGTATGAAAAGGGTATGAAAAAGAAGAAGGTATTGACTATAGTGAAACATTTTCTCTTGTTGCTAGATTAGAAGGTATAAGGATATTACTTGCACATGCTACCTACAAAAGATTCAAAGTTTATCAAATGGATGTTAAATCTAAATTTCTGAATGGAATTGTTGAAGAGGAAGTCTACATTGAACAACATGATGGATTTGTTGACAAGAGAAGTAAGAACATGGTCTAAGATACACCCAAAGGAATCGAAATTAACTCTAAGATACAAGGTAACAAGTGGAAGGATGAACGTTGCTACTCCCATACTCATCACAAATAATAAATAATGTAGACAGTTGAAAGCATGCATTGAGGAGATGGGAAAATTAATGTTTATAGGCCATAATGGGTCATAAGAGGTCTTAGGACACATTAATGTGTCTGAGGACCCCTTATGAACTTTGAGGACCCCTTACCATACATAAATGTATGGTAAGGGGTTGTAAGGGGTCCTATAACCCCTTACTATACATATTCAAGTTTATAAAGGTTGTTGAGAGGTCTTAGAACACATTAATATGTTTGAGGACCCCTTAAGATACCTTATGACCCATTAGGACCCCTAAGATGTATGCTTATGGATCCTAAATGGTCCTAAGGGGTCATAAGGGCTCTTAAGACACATTAATGTGTCCTGGGATTCCTTAGGACCCCTTACCATACATTGTATGGTAAGGGGTCTTAAGGGGTCATGAGGGTTATTAAGGGGTCCTAAGACCCCTTACAACCCCTTACCATTTACTAAAGTATGGTAAGGGGTCTTAAGGGGTTGTAAGGGTTCTTAAAGGGGTCCTAGGACACACTAGTGTGTCCTAGGACCCTTTAAGAGCCCTTAGCACCCTTTAGGACCCCTAAGATGTATTCTCAATGTACTAAAGGGTCCTAATAAGAAGGTAGAAAAAAAACATCAAAAGGTTCAACTAATTGAGGTGGGGGATGTGAAGAATCTGATAGTAGAAAGAATTGATGAAATGAATAACTCAATTAGAGGTTTTGATCTCGTAATAGGTGGAAGATCCTATAATAATTTGTCAGACAAAAACAAGTGCACTAGGCATGGACTAGATGGAAATAAATATTCAAGCCTAACTTGACACATTAATATCATTATCAAAGGTGTAATGTTCAAACTCTTATAATTTTGTAATAAAAACCCTCTATAGTCCCTTATTAAAAATTATCTCTCTCCCCCTTCTCTCTCTCTACCCTTTTCATGGCCTCTCTCTCACACACACACATGCGCGTGCACACACACACACATAGGGATACCCTATGTAAAACACTTCAAGTGGCTAAGTCGCGCAGAATGCAACATTTGAAATATAATGTTTTAGACAGGTCATACACCCTATTAACTCTATTGGGATCCATTAAGCCTAAGGCTTTGGTTTTCTATAGTGATTCAACCCAAAGGCTTGGAGAACTCAAACAGGTATGAGACATGATTTCCAACAAACATTCTAAAAAATCACATTTTTTGGTGTGTGCTCCCAATCAAGTTTGCACATGATTAAATAATAACAAAATTAGGCAACATGGTATTCTAGATCTCTCAGTTATCTATTTACCATATAATTTATTTTTAATTTTGATTTTGTCTAGATTTTCATCTCTAATTTATTTTGTAAGTATGTCTCATTTTTATCAAAAACCAACATGTAGTATTTTGGGCCTAGATTTTGGCTCATTCATCAAATCTTGAAACAATTTAGTTTTCTAGAAACTTGACTCTATTTTCACACTTTAAAAAAAATAAGTTTTGGTTTTTTATTAGTTTTGAATGATTTCTAGGGAGAACATACAAATTTTATGTTTTTAGGATGTGTCTACTTCATAAATTTATAAAAAATCATGTATTCATCAAAAAATTAACACAAATCTAGGATAAACTACGTATTATTTTCTAATTTTTCACTGGAGTGTCAATTGAAAATATTAAAAAAAAATTTAACATTTTAGGGGAGCACACCAGATGCTATGTTATATTTCTTCACAAAAATTAGGACCACTTTTTGTGATCCCCCTTTTTGAAGGTCTTAATCTCCACCATTTTCAAAATAAATTAGTAGTTTAGAAACTAGATTCAGAGTAATACAATTCTTTTTCTTGTCATATCTTAAAGTTTTGAGTCTAACTATCTTCAATTTATCACATTTCAAATTGGATTACAATTTTATAAACAATAACTTTCTCTTTTATATTTTATAACCAAAACTACAAATCTTCATATTACATAATGGTATTTACAAAAATTTCTTATTTAATGGAATATAATTTATTCAATATCCAACAATGAAATAAATACTACACTCTTAGGATCTTTACATTTCTTTCCCTTTCACAACGAAATAAACCTTTTTTCCAAAACTTATAATAGAATAAAAAGACACTAATGCAGCATGAACATTTGAGGATTTCTTTATTTTCTTCTTTCTAATACTCCAAACCAATACCTACAATAAAATATGCTTCAAGACCATGGAGGCTCACCTCCCAACCTAGGTCTCTAAGAGGCCACCCCCGATCTTGGAAATCAAGATAAGGCAGGCCACACACCCATACAAAACACAAAGATTTACAAATACAACCACACAAAAAAAACACCCAACCAAGGTTTAGATAATGGGTCTCCATATAACCCAAAATATGGTGTGAAGGTGGACCAAGTACTCATTAGGAAAATCTAAAGCATAAAGAAATTTTCACATGCCTCCCAAGAGAAAAAATCTCACTTTTACTTCTTGACACACACCATCAAAAATCTCTTATGACCCCCAAAGTATATACAAAAAAATAGGATCATGGAGCCCATACATCTATGTTGATCCCTCTCCTCCCTAAGGAGACACTCTACACTCAAGATTTGTCCAAAAACCCTCCACCCCAAAGATTACTCTTCCCTCTCAAGGGTGAGCATTCCTTGAGACTCCCATACAAAAATTCACAAAACAAAACACAACACATTTAGGATCAACAACCATGAAAAAACTAAATTACATGCTCAGATTTTCCTTCACTAACATATTCATCACATATGCAACTCAACAATGAAAAGAGCAAGAGAAATAGAGAGCATCACCAACCTAGATCCAAGCTTGTGGCAAGAATTTGAAGAAGAGCTTCCTTTTGTCCAAGTCATTTTTCCTTCACTAATTTTAGAAGTCTCTAAAGATAGAGAGTGGGTGATCAACCCAAATTTTCTCCAAAACTTCCTACTAAAAGAGGTCTCCTACCAAAATCCCAACAAACCCTCATTAATAGGCATGGCACATGGAGACATTTCCTTCATCCTTGTATCCCCTCATAAATGAGATGGAGACCAAGAATGGGGAAAGGGGAATGGGCTTGTCCTCATTTTCCAACCCTCAATTTTCGTAACTTGACTTTGAGGGGTACTTTTGAAGGGCCATAAATGAGTTATAAGCTTAAGATTGACTAAAATTTAACCCCCAACCCAAGGTGCATCAAGTGGGGTGACTAAAAATGACCCTAACTACACCCTAGGGGATCATATAACCCTTTTAAAACTCACTTGAAGTTTGAATTCGGGTTCAACATGATTTGACTCAAATTAATGGTTTTCTAACCCAAGTTTTATATGGGAGCGCTATCAACTAACCCTAGGGGTAAGAGTCACATTCTAACTAGCCTCAAAGGTCTTGTCATGCCAACACATCACATACAAAAGTGTCAAATGACACTATAAAGTTTACACCTCAAATGTACACATGGCATGACAATATGATAAATACAATTACAATTTAAAAATTACTAATTATAATTATGAATTAAATACATAACAACAAGGTTTTGTCTCTTCATTAGACACAACCTTGGCTTTACTGATTACATAGGCCTAACCTTGATTCCCCGATTTGCTTCCATGGTCAATTTTCTTTCACAACTAAATTTGAATATTAGTAGTCCAAGAAAACCATACATATATATAATAAAATTGATTAACAATGTTTATGCATACAACTTTTTTTCCATAATTGAAATCATATAATTTTTTATTGATCAATCAAAATTCACAAATCCAATTTCTTCCTAAACATGTTTACTCATAATACACATGCAAAATTCAAGCATCATAAAATTTACATGTCCATAAGGTTCAATCATAAATCCATAATAAAAAATTTTATTAGAATATTAATCTATCTTAGTCTATCCTAATGCATCATTAAAAAGTACATAAACTTCCATCAACAAATTCATAAACATTGAACAAGGTTCATCAAATCCACAGATAAGGATCATAAGTTAGATAATCCAAATACATAATGGACATGAGTGTAGAAATGTAACATAAGAAAAAGAAAGAAAAAGTGGAGAGTTCTATGGAGAAGACAAAGGGAGGGAACAAGGGTTCTGAGAAGATGGAGGGAGGGAACAAGGATTTTGAGAATTTGGGTTGTTTGGATTTTTTGACTACCCTCAGCAATATGAAAAATGACATTACTACGATGAAGTCTCATATTCACCAGCTCCAAAAAGAGATGGGGGTCCTTAAAAAGATGTACCTAGGGGAGAAAACTATGGGCCAGACTATTGATGAGCTCATTGAGACTGTTGCAAGGGCTAAGGGACTTACTGTCTTTAATGACAAAATTACTGCCATGGAGAAAAAAATTAATAACAGTGATGGAATGACCATGAAATTTGAGATTATGGAAAAAAGAATTGACAAGTTGGAGAAAAACTATTGGGAATATAGTAGAGCAGAGCTATGCTATCCTTAAGGTGTCAAATGAGCATGTGAAGATCCTGGTGGACAAGCTCGACCATGGGAAAGGGGATCAAGTGGTCATAGAGGATAAAGATGATCAAGGTCCTAGCATGCATACTAGATCCAGGTTCAAGAAGATGGAAGAAGATAAGAATAATGACATTGAAGATCTGAAAATGTCCGCAGCAAACATGCAGATTCTTGCTGATCGGGTAGCAGAAATTATGAAATGTGTTTAGACAACAGCTTGTTGTCTTGCTGTCCTTTGTCTTTTTTTCTCTTCTTTGTGTTTAAGGACTTGATTGTGTGGTTTTTTTTGGTGCTAGTGCACTTGTCCTTTTGGAGCTTAAATGCCTATTCTCTTATTTTGTTGTAAAAGGTTTCAGGTCCTTTCAAAACCTATTTTTACGTAATCAAAACATAAGAAAAAGAATCATAATCAAACATGGTCCAAATCCCTATCTTGAAATGTAATCATGTAAGTGCATCAAAATATATAGTATCAAAAGCTATGTCCATCAAAAATATAAAAGAGTTCTATGACGGGTTGGGGTGAGGCCTCACATGTAACTAAACTATATATGTCTTAGCTCATTATATCTATTTATAAATTAGTGTGACATATATACATATTTTTTAGGAACTTTCTAAGTGAAGGCATGTTATACTCAATAAAACCCCTAGGTGGATTGTTTGAATGATTGTTTTAATAATTTAATAATTAAATATACCAAACAAGTATGCAACAAAGACGTATGGTGATGAAATCAAGACTCTTTATGGTTTTTCTATGGTTCTCTCATTTGAATTTTCTTTTAATAATTCCCTTATCTCTTTAGTGATTTGTAAATGAATAAGAAATACATTTAAATACTAAAACAAAATAATTAAATTCTACATAGACATGCATTGGGTTGAACCACAATGACAAAAAAATTCAACAAGGATTTCAATTGGAAATTTGAATTTTTAAATCTTGAGGTATTGATTTCCATTCATGAAAGAGACTTGGGTTAATTTTACTTCAGTATATTTCATGTAGGGTGGAAAGTGGGAGATCTAGGAATTGAGACTTGTTTTTTGGGATAAGTATTGAGGGAATATAATAGGATATTATCAAGTAATAAAATTTATGCAAGAATGTACCACATGTAGAATTGTTATTACATGAAGGACACTCTAATCAAAGTGATCCCAAAGAAAAAGATGAAATGACAAGATTATGTAATTTTCGTGGTTACATTTTTCACAATTTTGATGTTTATGTAAACTACTCTGAGAATACATGTCAAAGTGAAACCAACATTTAACTTGTTTTTAATAACTACCAAAAGATATCAAATATAAAATTATTATATTGGAATAACTGATGCAGTGATGGTAAGTAATTATTGGAGTTGCAATGAGATAGATTTAAACGCATGATGATCAGTTATTGAGTTGTCATTGATGTCAAGTATTGACCTAGTTTTTCTAGTATGTTGTTGAGAATATGAATTATGGTCTATTGGAATTGATTAATAAATTAATCCATAGCTCCCAAGAATAATTGCATGCAAACACTTGTAACCGAAAGAGAGAAGCAAATAGCTATGGAGGCCTAAATGCAATGATCCATGAAAGATGAGACAATATTGAGTGTGTTTTTCTATGATCTATTATTGAAAAAAAGAGGCATCAATCCTTATAAAGGAGATCAAAACCCTAAAAGGGTGGAGAAACCTAGGTTGTATAATATTAATTAAAAATATAATTAATTATTAAATGCCTAAATTTTAGCTTAAGTAAAGAAAGAGACAATAAGTGACTTAATAATTAAATAAATATGATTTAATTAATAAGAAAATAACTTATTACTTTAACACCCCCCCTTAAGATAAACTAGGGGAGTAGCTAAAAACCTAGAAACAACCACTTAAGGAAAATGGGTCCCAACAACAAAGGCCTGATCAGGTACCCAAGTACAACAACTAATCTCTATAAAGAGGAGAAATAAATAAAATAAAATAAAATGGGAGAATATTCTACTCCAAAGAGAGATGAAGACTTGTTGAAGGACTAAAGAAGCCTTCAAAACTAGGGAAATTTCTAGAAAATAGGAACAAGGAATGAACATGCAAAACACCTCTTAAGCAAGAAGCTACAAACTCTGTCAAAAAGAAACTATTGATATATAAATCCTCCACTGAAATAGAACATGACCAGTTAAAAAAGACTACAATCTGCATGAGTGTCCTCAAATGACACTACTCAAATCAAGAAGAGAACAAAAGAAAATGGTTGAAGTCGAAGATATAGAAGACTATGATTTGTATGACTACCCTCAAATGATACTACTTGAATCAGGAGGAAAACAAAGGAAAATAACTGATCTCAAAGATATAGATGGAATAAAACACCAAATATTGAAGAGTTGATCAATCAAAGATGGAAGATTACCTCAAAAAATAGGAATGAAAGAGTTTCCATACCATCGATCCATAGCTGGAGCATTTGTAAGACCAAATAGAACCACGGTAAAATCATAGTGACCATATCTAGTGCAAAATACAGTCTTGTGAATATCACTATCCACAATCCTCAACTCATGGTACCCTATTTTAAGATATTTCTTCAAGAAAACTCAAGCACCTTGGAGTTTCTCAAACAAATCATCGATCCTAGGAAGTGGATACATATTCTTGATGGTGACTTTATTCAACTATTGGTAATCCATGCACAACCTAAGAGATCTATCATTATTCTTCATGAAGATCACTAGTGCACTCCAAGGAGACACTAGGGAGAATGTGCTCTTTCCCCAACAATTCCTCAAGATGTATCTTGAATTCATTAAGCTCATTCATTGTCATCCTATAAGACTCTCTAGAAACTGGTTTGTCTCCTGCTACAAGATCAATATGAAAATCAACTGCCCTACAAGGAGGCATAGCAGGAATCTCTAATGGAAAGACATCTACAAACTCTTATAGAATTGGATGGTCATCCAATGAGGGTTCTTTCTCTCCCTCATCATCTCTATCACTGATAGTGATAACATACAACTAACATCCCTTCTGCATACACCACTTAAGATGCATGGCAAAGATCATACAGAGAGATACATGTCTCTGAATCTCTATGATCATTGTTGGAGTGCCATCATCATCCAAACATTATACCCTCTTCTGATAACAATCTAACTTGGCTCTATGGGCATAAATTCATTCCATGCCAAATACTAAACCATAAGATCCAAGAGGCATGATCCTAAGATCTTCTATGGTGGTCATGCTACCCACCTGAATTTGGAAACCTTTTACCAATGAGGTAACAACTACTCTAGATCCTAAGGCTAACTCTACCTCCCATCTATCACCCTACCTAGTTGCCACTAGCCTACCATGCTCCACTACAAATGGAGAAATAAAGGAGTAAGTGGCTCCTTATTCAAATAGGATAGAGACACTACTACATCTTATCATACTTTTGGCCTCAATAATTGTAGCATGATGCTCTACCTAGTGGTTATCAACCACTACAAAACCTCTATGGGACTTGCCCATATCTCTGACTGTAGACTCTAACATCACTACTCATTGACTACCTCCCTAAGGAAACTCTGGAGCTAAATGCCCCATGGTGCCACAAGTGTAGTAAGGTCCTCATAACTGAATCTGCACTCCCTGAGATCTAGAGTACTATGAACCTCTTGTCCTATTAGACTTATTGTAACCACCCCTAGAGGACTGTTGTTTCTGTGTAAGAGGTGTATAAGGTTCCTGGGGTCTTTGGTCCTTCTTAGGACCCGGTGACTACCACTTCTTGGGATTAGAGCCTTGTTGTCCCTATGGTTCCCTCTGTTGCTAGTTCTACAAAGGCTATTACTACTACTGAGGCTATGGGTTGTAAATGTCCCCAATGGGTTCCTTTGATTACCCTTCCAAGGGGGTTTCTTATAACCAGATGACTAAGGTGTGGTATTATGATTTTGAGACCTATCATAAGATCCCCTCTAAATATCCTCTACTATCATGACTCTCTCAATTGTATAGCGTAGATCCCTTGGTGGTGTCAAGACCACCATGTCAGATATAGTGTGGTTCAATCCCTTGATAAAGTGATTGACTTGAAGATTCTCATCCTTCATGTATTCTACATAAGGGAGGAGCTTGAGGAACTTACTCTCATACTAAGCCACAGATAGTCCTCACTATTTCTTAACCTTCTCTGATAGGTATCTGGTCTAAAACATCTCCAAGAAGTTCTCCCAAGTAAGGGTGTCAATGAAAAATTTACCCTTGAACTTGGTGAGGTCCTACCCCAACCCATCTTAGCTCGACAGTTGTTTTGACACTTGGTTCATCTTGATGATACATTGTTTAAGAGACATTAGACCTATTTTGGATTATGACTTGCTATCATTAGACCTTATGAGATGATTGTTATAGATTTATATGATGATGATGTTAGTCATACTCTTTATATGCATGTATTGGTTTCATGCTTACCTTATGTTATATGAATTCTGAATTCTGCATTTTTTATGATATCTTATAGAATAGTAAATGTTGATAGTGTAATGGTTCAAGAATTAACTTAGGGTTACTTGTTTATGTGAAAATTGAATTTACATTTTGATGCTTGTAGAATTCGGGTAGAATGTGGATTATATTTTTTATTCATGAAATATAGTTTCTTTATATATTGAGTTTGGATGTTATTATTGATCATGTTTCACTTTTGATATGATTATATATGCATTGAGTTTATGAGATACTAACATCTGAATCATGTGCGCAAGATTATGACCATGGTTGTAAATGCGGGGAAATAAGGATGGATCTATGTGAAATTAGTTTTAAACTAAGGTCAACTCTAAGAAGAGAATGAACTCGTTGTTAAGTGATTTTATTTCATAAATATGATGCATGTATGAATGATGTTGTAAATATTTGTAAATTCCTAATTTGATGTAATTTTAATTATGTAAATATAAATGTTAAATATCCACTAGGCATGCCAAGTGTGTAATGTGAATGTGTACTTTTGTGAGGTGTCACTTGACACTATTGTGATGAGATGGAATGTCTAAGTGGAATGTGGACCCTACTTCATCTTTAGGCTATCTTGTGTATCCCTAGGCTTGGTTAGTGGTTTAGGAAACCAAGGTTTATGTCATCATGGTTCCATTTTTGGATGTAAATTTTACTAGAAATTTTGAAGGGTTATATGGAGCCCTATGGTGTAGTTAGGGTTGGTTTTTAGTGCCCCAAGGCATGGGCATGGGTTAGAGAGCCAACTTCTACCATTTTCACTTCCCTAGGCTTCCATATTGCCTCTCTAAGTGGGCCATCTTTGGTAATGACGAATTTGGGAATACTTTCTAGGATAACTCACTTTCTCATGTTTTGAATTGCATTCCATTTCCATAGCAAGGGGCAAGTGGAAAGTTAGCTAGGATCTAGAAACCTAATTTACCTTGGGATGAGGGAAGGAGAGAGGAATGTTTTAGAGTCTTTATGAAAGAGACTAGGAAGTTAGACACCCCTTGACTATGCAAGTTTGGATTTGAGAGGAAGGAACTTGGAAAATTCTAAGGGATTTTGAGAAGGAAGGAAAGGAATAGCTCTTCTACAAACCTCTATTACCATTGCTTAGGAAAAAGGTTGGTGGTTCTACCTTGTTTTGTTCATGTTAGTATATTGTGAAGATGGATCTTCTGTGTGAGTTGTGATGTTTTATTTTCATTATGCTCAAATGTATTTTGTCCTTGTATCTCCTTTTGTGTTTTGAATTGTGAAATGGGTGTGCAAGATAATTGTCATCTTTGGGAGGATTTGAGAATGTCTCAGGGTGAAGGTCTTAGTTGGGAAATCTATGTGTTTGAGAGCTTGGATGTATGGGGATCCTTGAGGCCTACTTATGTTTTACCTTGGGGACCATAAGGGATGTTTTGATGCTCTTGTGATGAGCTGGTATGTTGGAAGGGAGCCTTGTGAAGGCATGTAAGAATGTTTAGTAGTACTTGTTTTGTTTGAGTATGGCATCTCCATGTGATATATTTCCACCTTCACCCATTTAAGGAACTAATTTTGATCTTATGTACAAGCTTAGGAATAGGAGTTTATGGTGTTTGTTTTTGTACCAATTTTTGGAATGTATGTTAAATGTGTGTGTGCATGTTTGTTTCTCATCCATTCTTGTTTTCCCTAGCTTTGGGGTGGCCATGAAATGGCCTAGGCTGGGAGGTGAGCCTCCATGGTCATGAGAAAATTATTTGGATTGCAAGTTTATGTTGAATGAAGATGTGAGAGAATGTTCAAGTTTGAAGTAGTGGGTTCAAGAAAGGAGCTTGATGTTCAAAAAAAGTGATGCAAATTTAAAAAGGAATGTTACATTATAATTCTGTTGTATATGTTTCCTTTGAAAATTTTTTATAATTAATTATGTTGAAAAGAGGAATTGTGTAAAATACTTATGAAGATTATTTCAACTTTGAATTATCTTGAAAAAAATTAGAATGTGCTTTATGTATTTGAAAACCAAGAATTGTATTTGAAAGATAGTAGAATTATTGCTTTAATTCTCAAATGGAGGTTCTATAAGAATTTTAATCTTTTATTTAAATTTGGAAGTTAAATCTCTGTTGTTATTTAGAAAAAAAAGACTGAAAATTAGAAGATAATTATACTATAGTATAATTAGAGCAAAGCTAGTAAAGAAAACATTCAGCTATTATTGTGGATTCTATTTTATCTAGGATGGAATTTTAATTTCTTGATTTTTGTATTATTAAGAAAGAATTTTTAGCTAAAATTATTAGTCCATTTAAATTTATTGTTTTCCAATGAGAATTAAAATTATGTCCTATTATTTATTGTTTTGGTTGTGTTTTGGCCCAGTAGATTTTGGGTATTAAAAACTCCTCCTATCTCCACCATGTGGAGGTTGTTTCTCTCAAAAGATGTATTGCTATGCGGGCCTTCAGATTACTTCCATAGGGTTGTAATCCAAAGCACCTCCCTAGGCTTAAAAGCTAAGACTCTACCTCTAACCCATTAATAGGACTTAGCAAAAGTGGTGGATTGAGTCGTAACAACTCTCTGATCTGATCCTATGCATCTTGGGGTGCTCTCTCAACCACCTAAGCAACTAAATCTGGTGGAGACTCTAGCCCATGAATAGAATCAATGTCATGCTCTACCTTTCTCTTTGCAAATCTTGGAGGAGGACTCCTCCACTCTCTAGCTGATGCTCTATGATCCTCAACATCCTAACATTATTCTTGTTGAGTTGCAGGAGGCATCCTATCCAGGATGATCCCAGCTAGATTCTATAATGCTAATAAAATAGCCTAGTTTGAATCTCAAGGTGGTTCGAGAGGGGGATTCTAATTGCCTCCTAGAACTTCTTCCTCTTGCCTAAACTCCTCATGATTTGAAGGGGCATGCCTACAACCTCAACCACATGCACGATCCTGGAAAGTAACAAGCAACATCCTATAAAATTAAAAGGTTTAATGTTTAGATGTAGTGGTTTAGGCTCCCAAAGTTTGAAACATGGCTCCAATACCAAAATGTCATGCCCAAAATATGAAAAAAACACACCAATCAAAAAATTTCAAACTAACACCAAAGTTATCCATGAAATCCAAACAATTGTTAGATTTAAAGGGGTACATAACTTGAATAAGTCTAAGGGGTATCATGACCACACTTGACTTGGTCAACCTCCCTCAAGTTATTAGTTTTCTAAAATGAAGTATTACACTAACGACTGTAGGAATCTCTGGTGTTATACCACTGGTTGTAGGAATCCCTGGTGTTATACTAATGGCTATAGGAATTCCTGGTGTTATACTAATGGCTGCAAGAATCCCTAGTTTTATACTAATGATTGCATGAATCCATGTTGTTATACTAATAGTTGTAGGAATCCCTAGTGTTATAATAATGGCTAGAGGAATCCCTGGCATTATACTAATGGTAGTAGGAATTCCCCAGTGTTATGCTAATGGTTACAGGAATCCTTGATATTATACTGATGGCTGCAAGAATCCTTGGTGTTATACTAATGGATTTTGGAATTTCTGGTGTTATACTAATGGCTAAAGGAATCCCTGGAGTGATTAGTTGACTAGGTTTGACTTACTAAACCTTAAATTTTCATTCACAAAATCTAGGCTTTAATTTAAGTGTCTAATTGTTTAAACTAGAAAATCTTGCAAGGGTTCGAAAATACTAAATGTAATTTAATTCACTTTAATAAACTTACAAATTTAAAAATTTTAATTAAACCCAATAAAAAGAATGATGCCCAAAAATAATTAATATGCTATAGTCCCAACTTTTAAATTTAATCATTTATCAAAATGATTAAATTTGAAAGGAAACATAATAGCTTAAAGACTATAAGGATCACTTAATTATTATGGATAATAGGACTATTAATAATAACACTAAAGTCTTCTAACTATAATACTCACTTAATAATTTACTAAATAACTATACCTTTAATTATTATCAAAAATATTTAATTTATTTTAATTTAATCTATCCATATAATGATAGATTCCAATTAAATAATAATCAATTAAAAATTAATACATATTAACAAAATATCTAAAAAGACAATCAAATCTGAAAATCCAAGTCACTAAAGTAAATCTAATCCTTCCCTTAAAGTCAACAATTACAACTAAAAGAAAAATCTTAGTAATTATGTTTTTAGACCCAAAGTCAATTTTTGCAACTTAAGAAAATCTAGAAACTTTCTTTTAAGAACCAAAGTCCATTTTTCCTACTAAACATTAATGAGCAAAAATCAATCCTTATCTAATTAATAAAGACAACTAAAAATGGATTTGATAAAAATTTGAGATCTATACAGCTAAATTCTATAAATATCTAAATTTCTAAAAATCTAAATTCTATATTTCATTTACTCATCTCTTCTCTTTTATTTTCTTACAGGTTTTGCTGTAGGATGAAGTTTTGAATCTCTTCATTAATAAAGTCTACCTGAGGTTGCATGGAGGATAATTTTCAGTTTTTAGTATAACAATTTGTTGCCCATTTTATTTTATCTTATTAGTCTTTAAAAATAGTCTCTATTTTTATTTTATTTGTTGGTTTAGTTTTAGTTTTATAGTTGTCTTTCTCTCTCTCTCTTTCTTTTAAAAATTCTTTCTCTGCCATAGCCTTTGAATTTGCTGATTTAAAATTTAAAATGAATCATTTTTTTTTGTTTTATAGAGTAATGACAATTATTATATTACTGTAAGTGTATACTTTATTTTTTTAATTTTAAATTATTGTTATTATTCAACTTTTAAAATAATAACTAATGTTGTTGTTTATGTTTCAAATTTACTACTAAAAATACTATCATTGTTCTACAAAATAAAATAAAAAATTTGTTGTCTTAAACTAATAATCCCCAAATTGAGGTGGGATGCAACAGTCCCTAAAGTGGGGTTGCGATCCCTAGCAATGGCCCCCAATCCCCTTCAGGGCTAGAGCCCATTGCTAAGGGCATAATCCTCTTCTTAGAGGTTGCAACCTCTCGTAGCATTTAGGGAGAGGGTCAAGTAGAGCCCAGCTCCCCCTCCCCCCCCCCCAAAAAAAAAAATTTTCTATAAGGTTTAATTTTTATATAATATATTTTAATCATATATAAAACTGTAGTAATAAAATTTCAAGTTCGCGGTTTAAAATCTGATTTAATGTCATTTTAGTATACATAAATAAAAGATGAACATGAGAAGATTTGCCCAATATATTTTATGACAATATAAGGGAGTAATAATGTAAGTTATAAATCTAACTTAATTACGTTTTAATAATTTAGGAAAATATACATATCCTTTATATGTGCATCAAAATAATATTTTTTTTTAATGAGAACTTATTTGATAAGTTCTAACATTAGCTTCCTCATCATTTTATGAACTTGAATTTTAATCTATTTAGAAATGGGTCTATTAACCCATAAATCCTTTTCTACTATGCACTAAGAAAAAGATGCCAATTAATTATATTCACATGAAACATGACATTTATTTAGATATAAATTAAGTTTCTTAACTTTTCCATTTAAATGAATAGTTAATAAACTAACTTGGAAAGAAAAACTTAAAGAATGAATTTCTAAAGCTTTCCTGCAGCTTAGCATTTGTATAATTTTAAAAAAAGATAGTAGGAAACTTAAATATTAAATTTTGCTACGATCTAACATTAAGTCCTATTAGTTGGAGATTTGCCAGCAAGCCAGAGTTCTGACTATATGTTTGTCATTGATGACAACATATGGTAAGCAGCGTGTGTGGAAGCTTGATGGAGAGAGCTTTGAGTATATGCTTCCTAGATATGTTATCAGCATGATATCATAGACATAGAGGTTGATTCTAAGTGAAGATAGTAATACAGTAGTATGTATGAGTGAGTGTTCCTGATAGGTCCCAGGAAGAGTTATGTATGTGATTTATAGTATGATTGTAATAAAGCCTTGCGTGTTTATATTTATGTTGTATAAATGTGTATGATGCTATGTGCCTATCAGTTTGATATGCGTGCTTAGATTAGTGTTTGGAGAAGGGTTAAGAATGTTTAGTTAAGAGCACATAATGTAATTCATCATGAGAAGAAAGTATTAGTTAATTTGGTGGAGCCAATAGTGTGAAGTGACACATCTACTCATATTGAGTTGGGCAGTCCAATTTTGTGTTGCATGCTTAGTATAGATGACTAAGATGTTATTGAAGAGTTGTATTTTTTCTCTAATATGATTTCAAGGAAGTTATAACAGGTTGACTTGATTATATCATTTGGAGAAAGATATTTATTGGCAGTCATTTGTGATTGCTAAGGTATGGTAGATAGTTAAAAGAAGAGAGAAAAGCAAAGAGTGAAAAGTATTATTCCATTAGTAGAAGGTCTATGTGACAAAGAAGAAAGTGTATGCTATTCATTAGAACTGATAAAGATAGCAGGTCTACCTCATAGTTCACCAAAGATCCAAAGATAGTGTGTATCTGTTAAACAAAAGGTTGCAACCTTCACCCCTTTGAGCAGTGTGCTCCTAGATAGTGTGTCCTCACCCCTAATAGGGTTAATTGTAAAAGACTCCTAACAAGGTCTGACCCTTTACTAGGTCACTATACATAATACATTGTAAAGATCAACTTCTAACAGGGTTGTAAGATCTTCTAATAGGGATCATAATACTCTAGTGCTGTTTATAGTGGGTGTTGATTCCCACCGGGGTTTTTACCTATTTGGGTTTCCCCATAACCAAAATTATGGTGTTGTGTTAAGTGTTCTCATATTTTTTTTATGCTTAATGTTCTTATATACTTACTCGGATAAAGAATTAAATCTTGTAGATAATTGATTCACCCAACCCCCCCCCCCCCCCCCCCTCTCAGTTATCTCTTGGGACTATTTCTAACAATTGGTATCAAAGCCAAGTGCCTCAGAGAGAAATTTTAACAGCTTGAGGTTGATCAGATGGCATTCTTTAGAAAAGAAATTCCTAATTTTGATAGAGAAAACTATCTATACTAGAAGAACAAAATGATGACACATTTGCAGTGCATTGCCTTTGAGATTTTTGAAGTATCTACTAAAGAAGTTGAGATTCCCTCTTTATTAGATCTTGCAAAGGAAGATGCAACTCTTAAGAAAAAGGAGATGTTCACTTCAAATTCTATTGCCAAAGAAGCCCTCTTCAATGCCTTGTCTGATAGTGAATTTTCAGAGATCAAGAAACTAGATAAAGCCTACAAAATTTGAAATTATCTAGAAGACATGTTTGAAGGAGACATCCAAGCCAAGAATGTGCATAGAAAGACATGGAAGAAAAAGTACAATGCATTGGAGATGCTACATAAAGAGAACATTAGAGCCTACAATCAAAGGATTAATGAAGCAGTTGCTGGAATTAGAAACAGTGTTGGAAAATTTTTAGAAGAAGACATAATGGATAAGTTGATGACTACTTTGACACTAGAATATGAGAGCAAGATAAACATCCTAGATGAGACTATGCAGTTTTCACAAAAATTCAAAAGAGAGACCTTAATCAACAAGATTGTAGCATTTGAGATATCAAGTTTGAAGACAAAGCCTAAAAGTGAGACAACCTTCAAAGCTTCAGTCCATGGTAAGAAATCCTTGAACACTTCTAGTAATTTTGATGATGATGATGAAGAGAAAGCACTAGATGATTTCATTGCTTTAATTGCTAAGAAATAGAGAAAAGGAAAAGGGAAATATGAAGGTCACTTACCATTCAAATTCTTTTCATGTAACAAGATTGGTCACTTTGAATCAAGTGTCCTACAAGATTCAAGAAGTTTAAAACTAATTACAAGCCTAAGTATAAAAAAGAGTGTTACTATGCTGAAGATGGAGTATAAGATGAAGATTCTATAGAAGATGAAATTGGATTCATTGCTCTTGAAGATATGGAGAGAATTTTTGATGAAATGGACCTTGAAGATGAAAAGAATGCACAAGAGTTAGCACTGATTTCACAAGCAGACATTAGGATAGATTGGATCATTGATAGTGGTTTCTCACATCACATGACATGAGACAAAGATAGATTTGTACATTTGGATAGGTACAAAGGTGGCATGGTTAGATTTGGTGACAACACTCCTAAACCTATCATAGATAGAGGAGCCATCACCCTAGATGGAAAGAACACTGATGATGTTCTTTATGTTGATGGCTTGTAGCATAACCTATTAAGCATTGGACAATTTCTTGAAAAAGGATATCAGTTGGAATTCAAAGAAAACAAGTGCATCATTAACAACAAGGAAGGTGTAACGATTGCATCAGGTTCAAAGACTAAAGGTAATGTTTTTCAGCTTAATCTTGAAGCAAGTTGTTTTTTTGCTAAGGTAGATGATAGTTGGTTATGGCACAAAAGACTTTGTCATATCAATTTTGACAATATAGTGAAGATAAGCAATGTAAATGCAGTAAGAGATCTTCCTAGCATTGCAAAACTAGTAGATACAATATGCAGGGAATATGTGATGGGAAATCATGTGAGGAATTTATTCTAAAGCAAGCATAATTTGATAGAAAAAAAAATTGGACCTAGTGCATACAGACCTATGTGGACCAACTCAAATAAGATCATACTATGATGAAAGGTATTTTATTTTATTTGTTGATAATTATTCTAGAATAATGTGTGTTGCATTCTTAAAGGATAAATCTGAAGCATTTGAGAAGTTCAAAATATCCAAAGCTAAGGTTGAAAATTAGAATGGATTAAAGATAAAGTGTCTTAGATTAGATAGAGGAGGAGAATTCACCTCTGATAGATTTTATGAGTACTATGAAGAACATGGGATAAAGAGATAGTTAAGTGCACCTAGATCCCCTCAGAAAAATGGAATTGTAGAAAGAAGGAATAGGATCATACTTGACATAGCGTGCACCATCATGATTGAAGGAAAGGTTGCACACACCTATTGGAGAGATGCGGTCAATACTGTAGTCTATACTATCAATAAAATTTAGTTGAGGCCAGACACAGACAAGACACCTTATGAGCTATGGTTTTGGAATGTACCTATAGTCAAATACTTTAGAATCT
Organism: Chamaecyparis obtusa; assembly: GCA_027943335.1. Lineage (NCBI taxonomy): Eukaryota > Viridiplantae > Streptophyta > Pinopsida > Cupressales > Cupressaceae > Chamaecyparis > Chamaecyparis obtusa. Next base: position 488,180 of record BSBK01002949.1, read on the forward strand.
TTGGAAGCAAGTGCTACATCAAGAGAGATGAAGCTATTGGAAAGTTTGATGCAAGAAGTGATGAAGGTATTTTTCTTGGTTACTCTACTAAAAGAAAGGCCTATAGATGTTTTAACTTAAGATTGAAGAAGATCATTGAAATTTCTCATATTAAGATTGATGATAATTTTATGATTCAAGAGAGGTATCATGATTATGCACCTATGATTGAAGAAGAACTTAGACCTACCACTAGAGAAATAGTTGTTGATGAAATTTTTGACAGCATTGATGTATTATTCAATGACCCTGAAACTAGTGAAGAAGAATCTCATAAGTCAAATGAGAGAGCCACACCTAATGTTCCTAAATTCACATCTAGATATCATTCAAAGGAAGACATCATTAGAGATTAGAATAGAAAAGTCATGACAAGATCAAAAGAAAAGAGTTCCATGGCTAATGAAGATGTATGTTTACTTTCACAGATTTAACCCTTAAGTGTTGAAGATGCATGTAATGATTTAGCTTGGCATGAAGCAATGAAAGAAGAGGTAGATTAGATAATTAAGAATGATACATGGGATATTCAGAAATAAGATGAATGAAGATGGAACAGTAGTAAGAAACAAAGCAAGACTAGTATGTAAAGGATATGCACAAAGAGAAGGAATAGATTATTCAGATGCATTTGCCCCTGTAAGTAGATTGGAAGCCATAAAGTTTTTTCTAGCCTATGCTACATTCAAAAACTTTACAGTATACTAGATGGATGTCAAGTCAGCATTCCTAAATAGAGAGTTGAAGGAAGAGGTATACATAGAGAAGCCTGAAGGATTTACCTTATCAGATAGACCTAATATGGTATGCAGATGAAAGAAATCCCTTAGAGCATGGTATGAAAGAATAGATGGTTACTTGACTAAGATCAGATTCAAGAAAGGAGCAATAGATTGTAATTTATTCATAAGAGAAACACATGATGGACTATTGTTGGTTTCTATATTTGTTTATGACATTATCTTTGGTGGTAATGACAAGCTTAGTACATAATTTTCTAAAGAGATGCAGAACAAATTTGAAATGAGCATGATTGGACCTATCGAGTACTTTTTGGGACTGAATACACAGTAGACAGACAAAGGTATTTTCATTAATTAGTCTAAGTATGCAAAAGATATATTGAAGAAGTTCAGGATGGATGATTGCAAGCTAGTAAGTACCCCTATGATAATAGGATGCAAGCTTTCAAAAGCAGATAATTTAGCAATAGTAGACATGACCTTGTATAAGTCTATGATTGGTAAACTAATCTATCTTACTCAATCTAGACCTAATATTTCCAATGTAGTTAGTATTGTTGGAAGATTTGTAGCAGAACCTAAGAAAAATCATTTCATGGCAGTAAAGAGAATATTCAGATATTTGAAAGGAACTATAGACTATGGTTTATGGAATCCTAATTTAGAGAATGTAGTGCTTCATGTATATACAGATGTAGATTGGGTAGGATTTGTGGATGATAGAAAGAGTACCTTAGGAGGAGTAGTATTTCTTAGAGATAGACTTGTTACTTGGACAAGTAAGACACAAAATTTTATTTCTCAGTCAATAGCAGAAGTAGAGTATGTAGCAGTAGCATTAAATTCCTCTACAATTGTGTGGATCAAGTAGATGATAAAATATTTTGGTATTCATATTGATTATCCTATTGTTATTTATTGTGATAACACTAGCACTATCAATATGTCAAAGAACCATGTGATGCATGCAAAGACAAAACACATTGAGATAAAATATCACTTCCTAAGAGAGAAAGTAGTAGAGAAAGAAGTAAAGATGGACTATGTGAGCACAAAAGATTAGCTAGCAGACATACTCACAAATCCTTTACCTAAGGATACATTTGAGTATCTCAGGGAGAAGCTAGGAGTAATTCCCTTCTCTGAATCTGATTAGAGTTTGAAAGAGTGCATCAGTCCTCAGTGACTAATGAAGGGTTGACTAATCTACTTCAGGAGTAGTACCGATGCTTAATTGTTTGGCACCCTTTTCCATTGATGTCAAAGGGGGAGTATATATAGTCATGAAAAACAATACAAAGAGAGAGATTATACATAGTTGAGGAGAATGAAGGGGGATTATACAGTAAAGGAGATATAGCAGTTGATATTCAAAGCATTCAGCAACAGATGGAGGATTCATCCTTGGGGGATTTTTGTTGATGAAATGGAGAATGTTATAAAAGAATTGTACATTTGGATTGGTGGTGTTTTTCATTCCATACGTTGCCATCAATGCCAAAGGGGGATATTGTTGGAGATTTTCCAGCAAGCCAGAGTGTTGACTGTATGTTTGTCATTGATGACAACATATGGTAAATAGTGTGCATGGAAGCCTGATGGAGAGAGCCTTGAGTATATGTTTTCTAGATATGTTATCAAGGTTGATTCTGAGTGAAGATAGTAATACAGTAGTCTATATGAGTGAGTGTTCCTGACAGGTCCCAGGAAGAGTTTTGTATGTTATTTATAGTATGGTTTTAATGAAGCCTTGCATGTTTATATTTATTTTTTAGACATGTGTATGATGCTATTTTCATGGATGCAAAGTGAGATGTGTAGTACAGGTTGAGTTATGAAGTCTCTAGTTGACAGTGGCATTTTCTTGCATTTATCTGGTGAAGTCGACAATGTTTATATTGTTGTAGTAGTTGCGCCTATCAGTTTGATATGCATGCTTGGATTAGTGTTTGGAGAAGAGTTAAGAATTTTTGGTTAAGAGCACATAATGTAATTCATCACGAGAAGAAAGTGTCAGTTAATTTGGTGGAGCCGACAATGTGAAGTGATGCGTCTACTCATATTGAGTTGGGCAGTCCCATTTTGTGTTGTGTGCTTAGTATAGCCAACTAATATGTTATTGAAGAGTTGTATTGTTTCTCTAATATGATTTCAAGTAAGTTCTAATAGGCTGACTTGATTATATAATTTGGAGATAGATATTTATAGGCAGTCATTTATGATTTCTAAGGTATGGAAAATAGTTGAAAGAAGAGAGTAGAGTAGAGAGTGTGAAGTATTGTTCCATCATTAGAAGGTCTATGTGACAAAGAAGAAAGTGTATGCTATTTATTGGAACTGATCAAGACAACAAGTCTACCTCATAGTTCACTAAAGATCCAGATATAGTGTGTATCTGTTAAATAGAAGGTTGCAGCCTTCACCCCTTTGAGTAGTGTGCTCCCGGATAGTGTGTCCTCACCCCTAATAGGATTAATTGTAAAAGACTCCTAACAGGGTCTGACCCTTGACTAGGTCACTGTACTTAATGCATTGTAAAGATCAACTCCTAACATGGTTGTAAGATCTTCTAATAGGGATCATAATACTCTAGTGCAATTTATTGTGGATGCTAAGTCCCACCAGAGTTTTTACATATTTGGCTTTCCTCATAACCAAAATTGTGGTGTTGTGTTAAGTGTTCTCATATTGTGTTTATGCTTAATGTTCTTGTATACTTAATTGGATAAAGAATTGAATCTTGTAGATAACTGATTCAACCCCCCCGCCCCCCGCCTCTCAGTTATCCCTTGGGACTATTCCTAACACTATTGAGGATGATAATTTACAACAAAATTTATTTCAAGTAATGAACATAATTTCCTCTTTCCATATATTTATAATAACAACTTTTATAGCTTCTATCCTTTGAAAACTATAATAGAAAAAAATTTCCTTACATATATTTTTTGAAAGCTACAAAATATTCATGAATCTAAGAGATACAATTTTTTTTACATAATAGGGAAAACCCTTAAAATACATCCAAGTTCCCATCATATAGTCCAAGAAAGAACCTACATAAGAATCTGGTTGACCATGGAGTTTCACCTCCCAACCTAGACCATTTCATGGTCACCCCAAGCTAAGGGAATAAATTTTGAAATGAGAAATACACAAACATAGCCATATGAACAAAACAAGCACAAGAGATAAATTACCCAAACCCAAGGTATTTACAAGGCCTTAAAAAGACCTACAATATTAGGGGTGAAGAGGACTTTTCATGCAAGAGGAGAAGCCAAACATGTAACGAAAGAATACAAGCAGAATAGGCCACAAATGGACTCAACATTCCCTTACCACAACCCTTCCACATATTCAGAACCATGGCCTCCATTCATCAAACTACCCTTATCACCCTCAAAAATCCATTAGGCATGTTTGGCATAATGAGGAATTACACACCCATGTGCATCCTTCCACACATGGGAGACTTTGCACTACATGGGTAGCCTCTACCTTCACCCCTTCAAGGTTACTCTTCCCTCCCAAGGGTGAGTGTGCCTTGAAAAAATCCATAACAAAACAAGAACAAAAGAAAATACATGCTTTAATAAAGAGTCTCCATGGAAACCCATGGATTTGAAGGAAAAATACATAAACTCCATTAATGGATTCCTCAAGCTTTCTATGCATAATCAAAAACTTCTCTAAGCTATTCAATAAGGAAACCAACCTCAAGTCCAAGCCTAAGACAATAATAAAGTTGAGATGAACATTTCCCCTTTATGCTATCAAAGCCTCCCTAAAAGGGAATCCTACTCAACCACTAACCTTAAAACCATAAATGCAAAGGTACCTTTACCATAAGTCCTCCAAATATCTTCCTCCCCTCATAAATGAGGTTTGAAGACTAAATTTTTTTGAGAAGATGGCTTGCACAAATTCTTAAAACTCTGAACTTGGATATTGACTTTAGAGGTACTTTCCAAGGTTCATTTATGAGTCTAGAGCCTTCTAGTGACAAAAATTTAACCCCTAACCCTAAGTATACCAAGTGGGGTACTTAAGTTTTATCCCAACTTCCCTCTAGAAGCTTCCTAGACCCTCCAAAATCTCACTTGAAATTAACCTACGAGTTTATCCATCCTTGACCCATATAGAAACTTTCTACACCCTAGATAAGCATGGGGACTCTACAAGTTAACTCTCTAGTAGGTTTCATACTTATCCTAGCTAAAAGGGTTAGTCATGCTGACACCTCATACACCCATGTGTCAAGTGACATAACATAGATTTCAACCCATTCACACATAGCATGACTAACATAAAACAATTAACTTTAATTTAAATATAATATTCAACAATTTAATTTTATGAATAAAAACACAAGACAACGAGGTTTGTGTCTCTTTATTAGACAGAACCTTGGCTTTACAGTTTTTAACATAGTTTCACTCTTTGTTCCCCACATTTAGAACCATGGTCAATAAATCCACACACATCAACAAAGTAAATAACATAAATCCACATATAACAAAGTAAATAACAAAAATCCACACACATCAACAAGCATTTATATTTACGTATTCCTCATAACATAATTCATTATCTGCATTTGATCCCAATGTGTATAACATGTATCTTTAAATCAATTATATCATAATCATCTCATATATCTAAAATACTACATCATCAAATCATAAGCCTATCATCAGTGCATCATGATCAAATATAAAGCATCAAATAAGTGTTCCAAACAACATAATCAAGATGCATAATATACATATATCACTTGGAATTATACTTAGATGCCTCACAAAAGAACATACACAACAGTGAAATTTAGTTCTTCCACGCATTGAATATGCTTATACTGATTTAATCAATAGAAGAATTAGTAAAATCCCATTTTAGGTGGTTTATAGAATGAAGCATAGAGGAGTCTTCTAAATTAGATATTTGAATGGAATGGAGAGGAGTGTCAAAGGAGAGGAATTTGTAGCAGCCATGAAGGTATCCATGAACAGGTTAAAGAGAATTGCAAGAAGAGTGGTGAAAAGTTTAAGAAACATGCAAATTTGAAAAGTGTATAATAGAAAATGGTGAGAAATGTTAGGATGTAGATTACTCACCAAATCAATGGGGGATATTATACATTGGAATAAAAAAACCCTTTCTAACAAGATAGATCTAGTAAGTACAACCTAGAGAGTTAGGGTACAAACTTGGGTTATATGCCTTATAGGACTAGATTTGATTGATACCAATAAGACATGCTAAATGATATGTAAATCTAAAAGCTAAATCTGATCTATAAAAGTAAATGCCAAGAAATAGGGATAATAATGTGTGAACCTGAAAAGGAAAGAGGAATATTGCACTTTGAACCTGATTTATCTAACTGTTGGAGTCTCAAATTTTGTTGGTTTTCATATCTAACAACATAGAATCTGCAACTATATGAATTTGAAGATTTTGATCTGGAAGAGGCCAAGGCCAACCCAAGTCAGTCATGTTCTAGATAAGGCCAACCCAAATCAGCCTAGTCCATAGCCTTTTTGGAATTGAGAGTAGAAAGGATCTGGAAAAATCAGATTGCACTATTTTCAAATCTATACTTGTACTTGCACTTTTATAACCCGTAAATCTAGAAAATGTGTGTATGGGTGGCTATATAGGGGTTTTCCTTAGTTAGTCCCCCATTTTGGTAATTCCCACCTCCATGGATAGTTGTTAGAATATGTAAAGTGTGATGTGCTTGTGAATCTAGAGTATGTCTAGAATGCTAATGAGTTAGAATACCAATGTAAATGCCTAGATCTAATCCTATGTGTGATAGAGTGAAAGAATAGCATGTAAATTTAAATAATATATGATTGAATGCATTTAAATGTAAGCATGTACACATGAAGTATCAATGCATAGATCTAAAAATAACAAGGAAACCATACCAAGCCCCCAAGGGAAAAAGTACTCATAGCCATCGTCACAATCCAATTGAAACTCAATGATATAGAAAATGATGTCTTGCATGCTTGATTTGAATTTATAGATGATTGATTTGGATGCTTGAACAATTCTTTAATAGCTTACCATTTCTTTAATAGATGTCATCAAACTAAGGCTTCCATCTTGCAATTGCTTGTTGTAATCAAATTGGGGTTTTTACCTTGCACTTGAATCTATATCCCAAAATGAAGCAATTGTTAGAATAACTGAGAGGGGGGTGAATCAGTTATCCACAGTCCCAATCACAAAATGTATAACCAAAACAATTCTCTAAAAACTTCTGCATCTCGATAACATAAAATACTATACTGTCTATGCTTTTATCGATTACCAGTCAATAACTTATAATGATTACCAATCAAATCCAATATGAAACATGTAAAGTATGACAACAAATAATCATCATAGTCAACACATAACACAAGAGATTTAACATGGAAACCATGTAAAGGGAAAAACCACCTGGGACCGGTAACCCAAAATTGTTCACTCTTCTGAAGTGAGGTCGGTGAAGACCCAACCTTGTTAAAGGTTACAAACACACAGGGAGGTGTGACCTTGTTAGAGGATTTTAGACCAACCGTTATCATCCAACCAACATTCACTATGGGGTTGATAGGATAACAAATGTACACTCTATGAATGACATTACAAGACTTTCTAGTCCACTCTGTTAAGATATTTATCTATTTACAATGGTTAAAATGTAACAACAATTTGATCTGAATACAACACAACTTTAATTGTAGATTATCAGATCTATTCTTAAGCTTATTCAAATCCTCTGATCAATGTATCAATTCTATTTCAATCAATATTCAGTAACTTACTGTTGCTTGGTAATAGCTTTCTAATGCTCGGTATTCTCTGCAGTTTGGTTCTTCTTAACCAGTCTGATTAGGCATGCATGAAACTTGTTCACACAATATCTCTACAGTTTCCTTATTCTAGCATTAGTTTCACAATGAAACCCTAGTCTCTTAAATAGACAAGTAAACTATTTTAATTCCATCCATCATATTTTTTCACTTATTCTCCTTTGTCCATTTTGCCGCTTAAACCTTCCTTCGTTGATGTGTCAGTAACACGTTTTGTTTTCATCCTTTAGATCTTCCTTGAATTTTGTTTGCCATCAATCTTCATAACAAACATTATCTTCAACATCTAAATCATACACTTTACAGCTCATCAACTTTTGTCGGCTAAACTAGTCATTTAGTTCTTTTCTCCTACTTGGTTAACAAAGAAATGCATCGGTGAACACCACCTTGGTTTATATTGTGCTCGGTATACACTACACTACGTTGGTGTATACTGTGATGCTTCTTCAACTAATAATACTGCTTTGTAGCAATTTGCTCTATCCTTCGTCATAGATGAATGCAACATAATCAATTTGATAACATAAGGTCATAGACTCATCAATAAGTTACCCAATGTATTCATTATCCTCATCTGTCATATCCATCTTCCTCGTGTAGATATATCTATTCTTCATCTCTTTTCTTCTTCTTTCTACAGATATTTCGGTATAGTAACTTACAAGATAAGTATTGTCAAAACTAGTTGACATCAATGATAACATATTACTAATTTAATCATCTTAAATATCTAATCAGCAACTCAGTGATCTTCAAATCACAGATCTTCAAGTTATGTAGTTTCTTCAAATCAGTTGTAGTTCATCAGTAATTATGTTCCTTTCTAACAAATCCAATACTCAGCAAATAGTTATGTAGCCTTTGATACTAGGCTCTTGGTGCTTGCTTTAAACCATATAAATCCTTATGTAATCTACATACCATATCTTTGTTGTCTGGATCAACGAACCCTTCTGGTTGTTCTATGTAGACTTCTTCTTCAAGTTTTCCATTCAGAAAAGATGATTTAACATCCATTTGATAAACTTTGAAATTTTTGTGTGCAACATATGCAAGTAAGATTCTAACTCCTTCTAATCTAGCAATAGGAGCAAAAGTCTCACCGTAATCAATTCCTTCCTCCTGTCAATATCCCTTGCATACCAATCTAGCTTTATTCTTGTTAGCTCTCCATTTTCATTCAACTTATTTCTAAATATCAATTTAGTACCGATAACGTTCTTGTCCTTAGGTCTAGGTACTAAACTCCAAGTTTTGTTCTTCTCTATCTGTTCTATTTCCTCTTTCATTGCATTAACCCATTTATCATTTTCTAATGCAACTTTTACATTCTTTTGTTCATATTCACAAACTAGACATGTACCTTGTCTTATTTTACTTCTTGTTTGCATGCCAGCTTGTCTGTCTCCAATGATTTATGTCTCCAGATGATGTCTTCTAAAAAATATTGCCAATATTTGATCTCTTCTTTCTTGTTCATCCTATGCAGGTTCATTTGCTTGTTCGGTAGGTGCTTCTTGCTCATTGGTTTCTCCTTCTTGCCCATTGGCATTATTTTCTTGCTGACCGGTTGTCACTATCTATGGCTTTAGTAGGTACTCAAGTTGTTCAATGTAAGTGAATCTACCATAGTCTTCTAGTTCCTTTATGCTTCCCTCTACACTCTTATCATCAAACTCATCAACTTGAACATTAGTGCTCTCAATCATTTTTTTAGTTACTTTGTTAAGACAATTGTATGCTTTACTTTTAGTGAAATATCCTAGAACTATCCCTTCATCACCTTTTGAGTTAAAGTTCCCATTTCTTTCATCTTTCAGAATAAAGCATTTACTTCCAAAAATTCTAAAATACCTTACAGTGGGTTTGTGGCCAAGCCATAACTCATAGGGTGTCTTACTAGTGTCCTTTAGTTGTACTTAGTTCAGAACATAAATAGCTATGCTAACAACTTCCCTCAAATATGTCTGAGAAACATTCTTTTGTAACATCAGTGTCCTTGCACAGTCAACAATTGACCTATTCCTTCTTTCAGCAGTGCCATTCTACTGGGGTGTCCTTAGTGCAGAGACCTGTCTTTTGATACCATGCTCATTAAAAAAGTTAGTAAATTCATCAAAGATAAATTCACCTCCTCTATCAGATCTTAAGCATTTCAATACTTTACTAGTCTCTTTCTCAGCTTTTTTCTTATACCACTTGAACATCTTAAATGCCTCTGATTTTTCTTTCAAAAACATGACTGTCATTAATCTAGTGTAATCATCAACAAAAAGAATAAAGTATCTATCTCCATAATAAATTTGAGTTCTCATAGGACCACATAGTTCAGTATGCACTAACTCAAGTAATTTCTTTGTTCAATAATCTTTCCTTTTGAAACTAGATTTTGTCATTTTACCTTTCTGACATTCATGACACATAACATGATCCAGTTTTGATAAGTTAGGCAGACCTCTAACCTTTTTCTTTTTACTGATCTTAATCATGTTATCAAAATTCACATGACATAACCTTTTATGCCATAACCATGCATCTTCATCTTTCATCATTAAACAAGAAGACTGATCATTATCAAGATAAAACAAATTACCTCTTGATTGTGTACCAGTTCCAACAAGTCTTCCTTCTTCATCAAATATCTTCAAATTCAGAATCTATACAGGTAGCGGCAATCTCCATCATAGTAACATTATGTTCATGCTTGTCTCTTAGTTGATCAAGGATCAAGGGACCAGTGGGCGGTGCAAGGTAGCCATTCTCCATTAGTGTAAGGGTAGAATTCCTAATTCTAGATACATGCAACTTCATTTGGCTTTGCCATATTGTGAAGTTATCTTTGTTTAGCTTTGGCACTTCCCTCTTATACATTTTGAGATATTTGTGCTAAAGTCCTTAATACTCTATTCCAAGCAACCAATGCTCTGATACCAATTTTTAGAATAACCGAGAGGGGGGTGAATTAGTTATCCATAGTCCCAATCACAAAATGTATAACCAAAACAATTTACTAAAAACTTCTATAGCTTGGTAATATAAAATACTATATTGCCTGTGCTTTTATCGATTACCAGTCAATAACTTATAATGATTACCGATCAAATCCAATATGCAACATGTAAAGTAAGATGACAAACAATCATCATAGTCAACACATAACACAAGAGATTTAACATGGAAACCCTATAAAGGGAAAAACCACATGGGACTGGAAACCCAAAATTGTTCACTCTTTTGAAGTGAGGTTGATGAAGACCCAACCCTATTAAAGGTTACAAACACACTATGAGGTGTGACCTTGTTAGAGGATTTTAGACCAACCGTTATCGTCCAACCAGCATTCACTATGGGGTTGATAGGATAACAAATGTACACTCTATGAATGACATTACAAGACTTTCTAGTCCACTTTGTTAAGAGATTTATCTATTTACAATGGTTAAAATGTAACAGCAATTTGATCTGAATACAACACAACTTCAATTGTAGATTATCAGATCTATTCTTAAGCTCATTCAAATCATTTGATCAATGTATCAATTTTGTTTCAATCAATATTTAGTAACTTATTGTCACTCAGTAATAGCTTTCTGATGCTCAATATTCTCTGCAGTTCAGTTCTTCTTAACCAATCTGATTAGGCATGCATGAAACTTGTTCACGTGATATCTCTGTAGTTTCCTTCTTTCGATATTAGTTTCACAATGAAACCCTAGTCTCTTAAATAAACAATTAAACTATTTTAATTCCATCCATCAAATTTTGCCGCTTATTCTCCTTCATCCATTTTATCGCTTAAACCTTCATCGGCTGATGTGTCAGTAACACATTTTGTTTTCATCCTTTAGATCTTCCTTGAATTTTGTTAGCCATCAATCTTCATAGCAAACATTATCTTCAACATCTAAATCATACACTTTACAGCTCATCAACTTCTGTCAGCTAAACTAGTCATTTAGTTCTTTTCTCCTGCTCAGTTAACAAAGAAATGCATCAGTGAACACCAACTCAGTTTATACTATGCTCGGTATACACTACACTGTGTCGGTGTATACTGTTATGCTTCTTCAACTGACAATACTGCTTTGTAGCAATTTTCTCTATCCTCCATCATAGATGAATGCAACATAATCAAGTCGATAACATAAGGTCATAGACTCATCAATAAGTTACCCAATGTATTCCTTATCCTCATCTATCATATCCATCTTCCTCATGTAGATATATATGCTCTTCATCTCTTTTCTTCTTCTTTCTACAAATGTTTCGATATAGTAACTTACAAGATAACTATTTTCAAAACTAGTTGACATCAATGACAACATATTACTAATTTAATCATCTTACATATCTAATCAACAACTCAATGATCTTCAAATCATAGATCTTCAAGTTATGTAGTTTGTTCAAATTAGTTGTAGTTCATCAGCAATTATGTTCCTTTTATAGTGATTTTGTGAGTCATAATTAAAAAATTGACCATAGACATGGAAACCTTCCAAATCCACCGTGATGGACCAGTGTCCTAAATTTGGGATCAGTCTCCTAGGATAAGGCCAACTTAGGTCAACCTTGTCCAAGACAAGGCCAACCTAGAGGACTTTGGTTAATCCTAAGAGATGGGTCATTGTTAATCCAATAGTTTGAGGTTTAAAACTTTCATTGATTCTGATAATGGGATTGAAATTCAAGACCAAAAAGGGTGAAATAAGGCCTAGGGTAGAGAATAAATTTTGTGATTTGAGGAAAATAGAGGAGGATTCGTAGAAATTAGATCTGACCTTAATTTTTGCACAAGTTATTGAGAGAAGAGGACTCAAATTTTAATTAGGTATGCATTAAGTGCAATTATGAAGTTCTGAACAATTGTTAAATTTTAGAGCACACAAGTGCTTACAATTTAGGATGGTACAAAAAGAAGGGATGTCCATTTCAAGGTAGGAGATATAGTGTTGGCACACTTGAAGAAAGAAAGACTACCCAAGGGGAATTACACCAAGATGTAGATAAATAAGATGGGTCATGGTCCACAAATTTGGGGCTAATACTTATGAGATAGAAATCCCTCCCAGAGTGGCTATCCAACCAATTATTATTATTTTTGACCTCTATCCTTTTAAAGGATCCATGATTGTAGGTGAAGATGCAAGCTCCACAAGAGAGATCCATATGAAGATTAAGTGAAGGACCTACCTCCAAATTAAGTGACAAGGCCTTCCTAATAAATATGCAACATGGATGACAAACAGGACATTAAGAAATGTGGAGCAATAGTCCAAGACCTGATCTCAAAAGGGACTTGAGGTTTTTGTTCATCCTAGGAGTATGGTGTAAGAGAACCTAGTGCATTTGTGCCTCCATGAGACCATTTTGGAAAAAAAAAATTTATTTATTTATGTTTTGGTCATAGAATTGGGTATTTTATACCATTTTTTTTGGTCAAGTCAATGTAAAGTCTTAGGATGTCATTTGTAAAAAGTTTTAGTAAAGATGCAAAAGTTGTCACAATGGACAAGTGTTAGTTTTTATTTTATTAAAATTAAAATGGAAGTTGTAACCATTGGAGATGATGGATAATCATGTAAATAGCCCATTTCATCAATCAAGAAAGGATTGTATGTGATTTAGATGGTAAAAGTAATAAAACTATCTATGATTTTATGTGTTTTTACAATTTTCTCGTTGTTGTAGAGATTTGTATAGTCATGTACAACCTAAAACTGATGTGAAACCTATTTGGTAGGATGGTCCTCTAAAGATTATTTCATTTTCATCTAGTTTGGCCCATTTTCTTTGATATCTGTGGAAGTTAGAGAAATTTTACCAAAACCAATCTAGAAACCCTATGTGTGAGGGTTTGAATCATAAAAATGTGTTGAGACCCATTTGATCATTGATTTTTTTTATAAATTTGTGAAATAGATGGTATTTGTATGTATTTTATGTTCCATAAGTTTTTAGAGGTAAGGGATTGTGCTAGAGGCCATTTTGGTGATGCCCTAGCCTAATATCTTCATGTATTAGGTTTTTATTACATAGGTAGACTAAGGATTTGATAAAGGGGTGAGTTGATGAGGATTGCAAGTGTTGGAAATTATGAATTCAAACCATATGTGACATATCTAAGTTTTAGGAATGAAGTTTGGAAGTTCGGTGTGAAGGAATCCAATAGTTTCTTTATAAAAGTGCCTAATTAGGCATATATGTTGATTACCAGTCAATTAGTGGAGGATATTCTCCAATGTGACCCTATCCAAACTTTAGATATGTTATCAAAATCCCAAAAGGGTGTCTCAAAATACTTTTGGTTTGAGCCTGAGAGGTTTGCACAAGGAGTTATACCTTGATAACCCTATTTGGAGGGCTACTAGGAAGGCTAGGCCTAGGAAGTGAAAGCTCACCATAAATGAGTTTGAAACTTACATTAGATGTTTATAAAACTTCAAATTTATGAAGTATGGTATCAAAGAGGTCATATCCACCTCTGATCCACATCAGTGTCATTTCATTCTAGAATAATAAGTAGCAACATCAACAACTTTAATTTGGAGATCGTAACATTTTAATCAAGCTCTTAATATAATTAAATATAAAAGATTGCACCCAACAAGAATTTGGTCTATGTTTGGATTTTTTTGGCATCTAGATCAATTACTTTGATCTGGATCATTTTATGAATATGACTATTTTTTGCGTAATTTTATAGCTTTTGTGATGTTAGCATAAGTTGATGGATAATGTGATCATCTTTTACATGCTTCCCACTTTTGCATTCTTTATGTTGATGTTACATTATACTTTGTGGTGGATAAAAAATTAAAGTGTTGTAAATGATTTGCATATGGCTTATCACCTTAGACTGGATTTATTTATTTTTGTTTTATTTTTCTCTTTTCATCCCCTTGCAAACAATAAAGAGTAGAATTCTAAAATATCAAAGGTTGTTTTGTGGAAAGAAAACCAATCCTTCATTTTGAAAACTTACCATAATGTTGTTTTCCTTAAGTGTAACCTTTTGAGGTCAACAATTCCTTGATTTAAATTATTTATTATATAAATAATATTTTTTCATGATTTATGAAATAATAAGATGAAATTCATCATCAGCATTGACAATAGCTCATATGGTGCATTATCTAGCTAGCAAGACACTATATGAATTATGATATGGTGAAACTACTACTGTTAGCTATTTTAGAATTTTTGGTAGCAAGTGTTTTATTAAAAGATATGATGGTAGAGAAATTTGATGCTAGAAGTGATGAAGGAATCTTCCTTGGGTATTCCACTAAAAGAAAAACATATAGATGTTACAATTTGAGAACTAAGAAAATGATTGAGAGTTTGAATGTTAGAATTAATGAAAGGTTTTAGGTGCAAGAAAGAACATGTGAATTCAATCTTGATGATCCAGATTGGGAAAGGTTTGAAAAGGAGATATTTCAGAGAAATCAAAATCAACTTCAAATAGGGCAAGGTTAGGAAGAAGTACAGGAATAAATGCAAGAGGGTTTGTTACAAGGAAGTGACACACATATGAATATGATTGAGATAGAAGTGCTTAAGACACCTAAGTATGTTGCAAAGAATCATCCATAGGATTAGATCAATAGAGACAAGAGTACAGGTACTAGGACAAGGTCGTAGTTCAGAAATGTAGTCTGTTTGATCTCACAGGTTGAGCCAAGGACACCTGATGAGGCTTGCAATGATGATTATTTGATGAAGGTAATGAGAGAAGAATTGGATCAAATTGATAAAAAAATCACTTGGGAACTGGTCCCAAGACGTAAAGACAAGAATGTCATTGGCAAAAAGTGGGTTTTTAGAAACAAAATGAATGAAGATGGGGTTGTGATTAGGAATAAAGCTAGATTAGTGTGTAAGGTATATTCACAACAGGAAGGAAATGATGTTGAGGAGACATTTGCACTAGTTGTGAGGATAGAGGTAGTTAGGTTATTCTTGGCCTATGTTGCACACAAATATTTTAAGGGTATACTAGATGGATGTCAAGTCCACATTCCTAAATGGTGATTTGGAAGAAGAAGTTTACATTGAGAAGTCGGATGGTTTTCCTTTGAAAAATGATAGAGATATGGTTTTTATATTAAAGAAATAATTGTATGGATTGAAGCAAGCTCCAAGGGCTTGGTATGCAAGGTTGTATAGGTATTTACTACATCTTGGTTTCAAGAATGGTAGTGCAGATAGTAACTTGTATCTCAGATACAATAATGAAGGTACTTTGATAATAAAAGTGTTTGTTGATGACATTATCTTTGGGGGTAATGATGTTATGAGTAATAAGTTTGTAGAAGAAATGAAAGGTGAGTTTGAGATGTCAATTATAGGGGAGATGAAATTCTTCCTAGGATTACAAAAAAATCAAAACAAAGATGGTATTTTCATATCATAAACAAAGTATCTAAAAGAGTTGCTAAATTTTTTTGGCATGGATGAGAGTAAATGATAAAGGGCCAACTGCTCTAATACCACTTGATGAAGGGTGCTCCCCTTAATACCACAAACACATAATAGAAATAGAGAAATAACGATAATTTGCAAGAACAAAAAATGGGCTTCTTATTATCTCCACAAATGTGGAATTACAAATTTTAAAAATTACAATATGCAAGCCACATGGGAATTCCCCTTACAATATTCTATAGGAAAAAGCCTCGAATCATTACCCAGATCTACCTTGAACTGCTCCAATTTGCCTAAGACAATACTACAGCCTTCCTTATATAGGCAATTTTCCATCGCCTGGGAAGGTTCCAAAATTTTAGCCAATAGGGCCGACCAAACTTAGAATAATTTTATTTTACAATTTATTACATTAAATTCAGCTCAAAATAACATTTGAAACCCAAAAAATTTTTTTGAAGCAAAATCATTTTCCGCCATTTCAGGTGACCCAACTTCCAAAGACCATAAGTCATAGCCAATACCGAAAATCTTCAATATCTACAAAGCTAGAATTGATCTATCAATGAAACTTTACTGGTAGGCTAATATGACCAAAGCAAACCTCCAAGGAAGGAATCAAAACATTTTTAGATCTTCTGACCAACTTACTAAAAGATAGTAAGTTTCCATAAATAGCAGCTCTGCACAAGATAGACCTTATTGAAAACAAAACCAAAAATATTTTTGGGTGATGCAAGATTGTTCTTACACCCAGGATGCTCCTACATTAGTAAACTAGTTGGAACTCATATGGAAATAGAGAGTAAGTTATCCATTTTAGATGAGGAAAAAAATGTATCTCAAACATAGTACAGATCAATGATTGGAGAGCTTCACTATCTAACACATACTAGGCCTGATATTGCTAATGAAATTGGAATTGTTACTAGATTCTAGGAAGATCTAAAGGAGACACATCTTATAGTAGTAAAAAGGATATTCAAATACCTCAAGGGTACAATTGACCTAGGACTATGGTATGATAGGTTAGATAACTTAGCATTGAATGTTTACACTGATGCAGATTGGAATGGATGTGTAGATGACAAGAAAAGCACTACTGGAGGATCCTTTTTCATTATCAAATGTACCATCATTAGCATAATAAAATTCTTTATCCTTGATGTATTTCTCATATTTAGGCTCATTCTTAGGAACTATAGTTGGACATTTAGAAGAAAAATGACCAACCTTACTACAATTAAAACATTTTATGGGTAAATTTCCTTCAAACTTAGCTTGGGCCTTTCTTTCTCTTCTTGTGATCAAAGATAAAACCTTCACATTGACATTGTTTTCAATTTTTTCAATCTCTTCCCATTCATCAACATAATCTCCTAACTCTTTTTTGTACTTACTTATTTTGTTGTCACCTGCAAAACTTGCTCTTGCATCTGTATTTTTGTGCATTGTTTCCTTGAAAGTTGTCTCTACCTTAGGTAAGGCATCCTTAAGCTCTATGGTCTCAAATATAGTTAGTTTAGATACTAACATTTTCCTTGTGAAACCTTTGGTCAATGGTATGACCTCCTCTATGGCATGCACTCTAGTTTTGTATGTTGGTGTCAAAGATCTTAGAATCTTTGCAATGACCTCTTCCTCAGCATAAGTTCCTCTATTGTTCCTGATTCATGTTACACATTATTTAACCCTTCAAACAAACATCCTTACTATTTCATCTTCTTTCATCTGAAGTGTCTCCATCCTTGCTCTTCAATTCTAATGTTTGGCTCCTTTAGTGTATATATCTCCTTCATACAGTGTTGACAACCTTTCCCATATATCATGTTTCTTATATAGATCTCTGATCTCAGAGAATTCACAATTAGATAATGTACTTATCAATAATTCTCTAGCTATCATGTTGTATTGAAACATCTTATTTTCCTCATTAGTTGTGGCAAGTTCTTCCATGCCAACTCATCTTCAGTCTTGAGTGTTGCATCTTTATTGGTTACCATCCAATAATCCAAGCCCAAAAAAAACAAATGAGTCTTTATATTTTCCTTCCATGCATCAAACTTGAGACTTTCTTTCTTGAAGTAAGACATCTTGGATCTTTTCTTCAAGTGGTCAAGGTTTCTCTTTGAGGACCAGTAGTGCTTTGTTATTGATAGTTGTAATAACCCCCAAAGAGGATGTGTGTCTAGAGTGGGGACCTTAGCATTCATCATCAACTAATGACCACTCCAAGATAGTCATGAGATCTACAGTCTACGATGCATTTTGGGTCAAATTTTGGAAAACACCTTCCCTTTATTAATGTGCAGTAGAATGAAGACATGTGACATGAGTTACTTATGATTTAGAATGGGCTTAAATGTTTTTATAGTTTCCACATATATGTCTACATCAAGTTGAGTAGACATGATGTCTTTTATTATGACAAAAGTAGTGGGGTTAATGGCACTCATCATCAAATGTTAATAGTCATTGGATGAACTTCAAATCAAGGGACCACAAACCTTTTTGGGCTGATTTGAGATAGGACCTCCTCATCTTGGGAAAGATCTCTAGAAACAGAGATTATAACGCATGTCTAGAGTGGGGCCCTCAAAATTCATCATCAACAAATAAACACTACTAGATGGTCATGAGATCTATAGCCCATGATGTATTTTAGGCCAAATTTTGAAAAATGCCTCCTTTTAGAATGTGCAGCAGAATGAAGACATGTGGCATGAGTTACTTATTTACTTGAATTTAAACTATTAGTGCCCAAGTTATCTTGTGCATCTATACCCTTATTCTTTTGGATGGATTTTAGGCTGGTTAGAGTTGCCATCTCATGTATTGGATCAGGAGAATACGTCTCTCTAGGTGGGGTTAGTTCTCTAGGCTTCTGTCTAGGGATTATTCTATCTTTTTATATTGTATTTGGGCAAGGATATTGGGTTTTCTTTCTGGTTATTTCCCATTTGAGCCCTTGAACCAATTTTTATATCTATATATTAATAAAATATTAGTAATTCGCTCACTTTTGATTTTTTTTTAAAAGATGAAATTCAATAATTTTATAATAGGTTATTTTTGTATAGATAATAGACTTATGCCTTTAATATTTTTATTATCATAAATTTTTTACATGGAGCCCCATTCAAAGTGCAGGCACTGGGGGAAAAGAATGGGGAAGAAAACCCATGGTATAGCCTAGGAGGAATTGTCTTGATTATGATTTTATAATAGTTTTGTTGAAAGGAATATCTAATCTAATTATTTATTACATCATATATACATATTGACATTGATTAAATTAGGTAAAGGATTAAACAATTTTCAAATAATTAATTATACTAATTGTTAAATGCACAAGAAAAATGAGAGGGGGGTGTTGAATCAGCTATCCCTAAAACTCATAAATATTCTCTTGAATTAGACCCATAAAAACTTATCTTAATCCTTAATCATAAAATAATGTAAACATGAAAAAAGCATGAAAAACAAGAACCACCATACATAATGAAACACCATATTTATGTGGAAAATCTTATTAAGGAGAAAACCATAGAGAAGATTAAATTCTCAATTATATAAACACATGTTGCAGTGACACTGATTAAGGTGATTTTTGGAAAGAATGTTCACTACAAGAAAATTCTCACTACCAAATGACATAGTACCCGGAAGAAGGGTTACTATCAAAGGGCTCACTATCTAGATGAAGAAGAATAAAGAGAAAGATGGACACCACTAATTCACCTTTGGAACTTGACTTAAAGATTGTTGATACTTTTTCTCACTGCTTCTAGTAACCAACACATGAAAATCCACATTGCATATTGCAATGCTTCACACCAACTCATATTCATGCATATAGCCTGGAGATAAATCATCTTTCACAAATACCCATTGTGCATGCACATACTCCCTCAATAATTCATCCTTATACCATCCTTACACTTGCAAAAACCTTCCAAGGTTGGCTAAGTGTCTTAACCAAACATGATTCAAATTAATTCAGTACTTGAGCATTCCAACAGTGGAAAGGAATCAACAAAAGACCACATCACATCTTAGCTAGGACCAAAGAATACATACATGTTACTCTTCAATTTACCTTCACCAGAGCTTTATGTAAAAGTGTAAACAACTTAGGTTGGCCAAACCTAGATAAGCACCATTGGACTTTGAACAAATGCCTCCAAAAAACAAAAACAAAAATTGTGCCATTTTAATTGAACAAAGATACAAATATTATTAGTACAATTCCAATTCCACAACACCAAAAACTAACAAGTGGAGAAATGCAAATCATGCATTTCTCATAGGAAAGTCTACTAAACACTATCACACACTGGTGAACACCAATTCCTCTGAACTACAATTTGAAGCACAAAATCTCAAATCCAATATCTCTAAACATTTCTTAACAATGTATCTAAATCATATGAATATATTTGCAATAGAGAAGGAATGAAGAGAATACCACTCCATGGAGAACTTGACAAAATTTGTAATAACCAATCAATAATGACAACATAAACATGTTGACATTGACGACAACATCAATAACTCATCCAACTTTTCATTTTTTCCAAACCTACAACTCTAATAACCAGGTTGATAGGAACTTTTGATCTGACATGTAAAATTTTGTATGTGTTTCCTATGGAAGAGATAATCTTCCCATGGAAAGACTTAAACTTTTTCCCTATGATTGTAATCACATAAAATTGGTCTAGTAAAACCTAAGCCCCTTTTCTCTATCAAATTATCTCAAAATAAATCATAAATCTCAAAGACATATTTACTAGACATGATTGTGCAAAGTAACCCTAAAAATCCCCTTTGCATAATTAAATTAAAAATAAAAAATCTTATATTAACCTTATACTATGATCTAATTTCTAGAGCTTGCATATTTATTTAATTTCTATAACATTACTTTTAATATAAATTTCTACACTTTTATTAAAAGAACACATTCACATGTGTGCACATACTTAATCTTGATCAATTAGTAATTAAAAGGGATTTGTGCTTTAAAAATTGTTATTTTATCTTATCTTACCTAACATCTCTTTTACCTCTTAATCCTCACCACTCATCTCTACCTAACCTTGCATCTCCTTCACTCTCCTTTTTCCTCTTAATCTCAATCACTCATTCTATTGTCTCTTAATCTCTACCCTCCATTCTTGAGGCAATTCCTTTAAAATGAAGTTCTTCCTTGACTCAAGGGCCTAATCTTAATCTTGCATCTTATCTTCTTGCATTCTAACTTTCTTGCATTCTTAGCATAATCTTACTACTTTGAATTCTTAGCTTCTAGTTGCTCTCATTTATTATCTTAGCTTCATTTCTTAGAACTAACCTTGCATCATTAATCTAGTTTATTTCTTGCATTCTCATTCTAGAATACTAGTTACTTGCATCCATTCTAACTTAATCTCTCATTCTTTGCTTCTTTCATTCTAGTTTCATCTTTAGCTTGCATTTACACTTGAATGTTCCATTTTGGAGTAGTGAAGTCACTAATCCTTATGTCAATCTGATGAGCATTCAAACAAGGATTAAACTCGCTTCAACTAGGAAGCTATAAGTTGCCTCTTTAGAATTCCTTCTTCATGGATTATTTCAAGTGTAATGTTTTACATAAGTGTGTCACACTTTGCTCACACATTTTTGGCACCCACTATGGGGCTAGACATTTATTTTTAGCTCTATTTATTGCATTTTCAGTTCTTTGTTGTCATAGGTTTGTGACTTTTGTTTTGTAGGCCAAAAAATCATACAATATTCCAGAATATAATAGGACAATATTTCTTGATACTGCCACATGAACTTTCACCTTTTTTCAAATATCGTCTCACTTTTTTGGGGTATATTGTCATCCTTTTGGCAGAATATCATACTACTTCTTTCTAGTCTATCATACTATTCTGGAATATTGTCTTCTTCTCAAAAGTCTATCGTATGATTTTCCTGGCAGATTGAGAAGTGTCATCTAGATTCAATTATTGTCACAATCTAAGTTTTAGCCTAGCTTGCTTGCATTTTCTAGTTTTTTGGTTTTCTGACAGCAACTAACAAGTGGTTTTGTAGGGTTATTGCTTTCATTTGCATATTTTTTGTGCCCTAACTTGTGGTTTTGTAATATTTTCTTGCCAAAGAGATCAACACTTTCTTGATTACTAATGTCTTGTGATGTAGGATGATTGTCAAAGACTCAATCATGAAACTACTAAAGCAATTTATTGTAGGTTACCTTGGAGATAAAAATCAACATTGTGCTTTCTTACATTTAGTTTTCTAGGTACCTAGCTTAATTAGAAGGCTTCTTGTCTTGTGATTAGTTCATTAGTAGGAGAGTATGTTCTTTTCCTTTTGGAAAATTAGAAATCTTGACCTACTTAGTTGATCACTTGCAAAGAGTGTTGAGTAATTGAACATGTGTTTGGTGTGGTTGGGAGAAACTATGGAGTAGGAGAGTATTCTCTTTTCCTTATGGAAAATCATAAATCTAGACCTCTACTAGTTATCCTTTTCTTTTCTTGCATTTAGATTTAGAGGGTCTGCCAAGAGAGCAATATTTTGGGAATGATCCAAGTGGGAAACAAGAAAATATGGCTAACTTCATCCCACTATAATCAAAATATTCCTTCAAACTAAAGAGAGGGGAGACTTTGATATTTCTACTTCTAATGCTTCATCATGTGTAGGGCCTAGTTTCTTCAATCTTGCTAAGCAAGACAACACTTAATTGGGTTCGTTTAGGGCCTCAATGGTCCCAATCTTGTTTACAAGACTACAAGGGGAGTACATCCAACTTGTATAGGGTCGAGAGTTCTTAATCTTTCTTATGATTCTATACATTTTGAGTGCTTCTAGGGCCAAGAGGCCTTAATTGCACTTGCAAAACTACAAGGGGTAGTCATGAACGAAGATCCTTATTAAGCACCTTCACACTTAGAGGCTAACCTCTTGGTTGTGTGACTTCCTTTGTGCAAGGATTGATCCAAGTGGATTTACATAGATCACCTCAAGATACTCACCATATGTACTCCCTTGGATGCAAATCCATGACAAAGGAAACACCACTTTGTGTGAGGTGAAGGAGTATCAAGCCATGGGAAAATGTTGAATACTTTCCTTTTGACCTTAGCTAGTTTTTCTTGATGTGCTTTCATGTGCTAAGACCTGTGGAAACTTTTGTGAACATACAATTGATACATTTCTATACCTTGTTAGACTTCACAAATTCTTGTATCCACAAGGTTTCTTTGTCCCTTGTTGGAATATTTAAAGACTATTGCTTGTTCACACTATTTTCCTTCAAACCTTTTCTAAAACTTGTTGATCAACTATTGCTATCCTTTTCTCTTCTTGATATTTTGTATACTCCAGCATGCTAGGAATTGCCTTTAGTTGAAAAATACTACTTGGATCTCTTGACTACACTCTTGGCTAGTAGATTGTTCACTTGTCCATTCTCTTTATGTTATCTATCTTGGATGCTTTTATCTTATCTTTTCTTATTCACAAGTGTCGTATGTAGGGTTCTTTGCCCGCAACTTGGACATCTTGTGGCAAGTTATCTTTTCTCTCTTTTATGCTATCTCACTTTGGACAAGTGAACACTTTGCTTACCTAGTTTGAACATCAAGTCATTATAAGTTGTCATATTTGGCTCTTGACATGCTCTATTCATGCCAGTTACAACTAGATCATAGATCCACCAAGGAAATAAATCTAAAGAGAATTTTGAATACTTTTAGTAACTCTACTCTATCCTTGCCTAAGTCGAAGGATAGTATTTCTTATACTCCAACTATGGAAGATCGAAACAAGAGAATTAAATAATTCTTAAAACAATTGGGAGAGAAACATTTTGGACAAGAGAATCAAGTACAACTTGATCATCACAACTCTAGACATGGCTCACAACATGCCTCTCAATACACTCAACATGTTTCATATGGTTCAAAAAGTGGTGATTCAAACATTGAGCTAACTAAGGAAGAAATCTTGCAATATCAACAAGAAAAAAATTTGCAAAGACTTATGAAGTTGACCTTGAATCAAGTCAAGGACAAATACTTCATGCACTTAGCCTCACAAGGAGTTAGGTTACCTCACAAATTTGATGTTGACAATTTGATCAAGAAAGAAGAACCATCTAAAATGAAGGTTGTGAAGAAACAGTTGGAAGAGATGATGAACAAGTGTTATTCTTGAAAGAGGAAAAATAACAACCTACAACACCTTTTTCACTTGAGGCTATATACTCATTTTCTTTTGACAAGGATCTATAGATGCCTCCTTTTCCTTGAAAATTTGAATTTCCTAAATATGACAAGTATGATGGTATTGGAGATCCTCATGATCACATTAGAGAGTTATGGGCTGATTATGGAATTCTTTCATGAACCCACCTATCTTATGAGACTCTTTCTTAGGAGTCTTAGTGGGAAAGCTATGGAGTGGTTCACTAGACTATCTCCTCCACTTAATTCGTTTGACCAACTAGTGCATAGATTCATTCAACAATACTCTTACAATATTCAACATGTTATTACCATGTTTGATCTCTGCAACATCAAACAACATCAAGGTGAACCCTTTGTGACATTTCTTCAATGATGGAGGAAGCTTTATTCACACTATCCTCAACAAATTCCTGAGACTGAAAAGATTGACATATTCATTAACTCTTTGGTTCCTTAAATGAACTATGCATTAAAAATACAAACAAATTCTTCCTTTGATAAATTGGTTGAATCATCTCTACACATAGAGGATGTCCTTGTTCACAAGGGCGAAATTACTCTTTAGTATAAAGAACACAAATCCTCTTCTAAGGACAAGCACAAGTTTTGGAACAAAACCAAAGATGTTGTCAATCATGGAATTGTGGGGAAAACCTCGGTATATTTTGTTGGTAAGCCTAAAGAACTAGCTTTCAACTTGACTACTGCTAGCAAGAGTACTCAAACAAGATCTAAAATTGAAACCAATCGTGATAGGCCCTAGATCTCTCAGTCTAAGAGAGACTTTAATCCTCTCATAGAATCACTTGAGAGTGCTTTGAAGACACTTTTAACCAACAAGATCATTACTTTACCTGATAACTCTAAGCCATATGATCCTGACGTAAAACCTAAATGGTGTAATGACAACCACTACTGTGATTATCATCACAACAGAGGTCACTTGACTACCAATTGTGTGAAGCTTAAGAATCTCATCCAAGATATTATTGATAATGGGATAATTGAGGTTGATTCTCCCCAAAAAAACAATGATCATAAGGTTTTCAAGGATCCTTTACCTAAGCATGAGAAAGGGGAGTCTTTTATGTAAAAATATAACAAGGTTGGTTACACCTACACTAATAATGACAATGTGATCAACATGCTTGATTCCTCTAAGCATGCTATTAATGTCATCAAAGCCAAAAAAGAGACTCAAGATGAGTCATCTAATGCAATAACCTATTCTCAAAGAAAATTCCCTCTATAAGAGGAAGGATCATCTTCCTCCTCTGCTACCAAACTAATGACTCAAGTGTCTAAACCTTCTACCTCATTTGCACCATGTGATTATGATCTAGTTGACCAACTCCAATGCATCTCATCTCAAATTTCAATTCTTGAACTGCTGAAAATATCTCCTGCTCATAGAGAGATTCTTGATCAAGCCCTTCTTGCGGCTAACATACCTAAAGACCTAGACATAGGCAAGTTCTAGTCCATGGTCAGTCATATTAGTTCCCCTGATTACCTAAATTTTTCTAAAAATGATGACAAATCTATTAGTCATCCCCATAGTCAACCCCTCCACATCAAAGTCATTATCCAAAAGTATAGAGTAAAATGCATGTTGATAGATGGAGGTGCAAGTTTGAATATTTGCACTTATAATTTGGTTAAAGATCTTAGTTTCTTTGAGTGTGATGTTGATCCTTGATGCAAGATAACAATTAAGGCATATGATGAAGAGGAATGTTCTTCTAAAGGAATGGTAGTCATGCCCATCTAAGTAGATCTTATTTAGTGGGATGTCATTTTTCAAATCTTGGATCTTCCTCTAGCATATAACATACTTTTGGATTACCCACAGATCCATGAAATGCAAGTAGTCCCCTCTACGTATCATCGATGTATCAAGTTTTCTCACAATGGAATTGAGGTCATTATTCCTGATGACTCTAATTCCACTTGCAACAATCTTAAACAAGTAGAGAAAACTCTTGCTGGTACCACTAGTACTGTCATCACTCTTGCTTTTGAACACATTGTTGACTATGCTCATATACATCAAAACTAGGGGCAACCTATTGACATGCCTACGTTCATGCCTATCCTAGATTATACTCCTACTACTATAGCTGGTACTACTACTACTTCTACTACACAAGCTACTATTGTTGCACAGCTATAAAGCCCTATTGAAGGCTTACCTCTTGAGATAAACAAAGGTGATGATGAAAATATCCCTCTTGCAATCACTATAATTGATTATATTAGATAATACTAGAATAGTGACACATCTGCACGTGAGTATGAATGGGACTCACTATCAAATGTTACAATGGAGATTCAGGTCTATGTTGTCCATAAATATGCTACTTTCAAAAAATTTGAAAGAGGAGAAAGTTATAATTCTCAAGCACAACCAGATGATGAAGATCCTTCTAATCCTCTTGTGGAGTTCATCCCTATGGTTTCTAGGCCATCTAAATCTACTCTAGCTAATTAAGAAAACCATGGGTACATTAGATCTCATCCTACAACAACTACATGGAATTTAGGAAGGTGTCAAATTGAGATGATTCATATCCATACATTTCTAGAACAAATGGCTACTCAAGAACAAGAAGATTAACATAGTTCTAGGGATAGGTCATCTCAGTTAGATTCATAAAATACTTCTCTAAACTCCTCTAACTCTTCTAGGATGACTCGTGATTGACAACCATTTATGGAGGATAAATTTATGGACCTATTTGAGACATTCATGAATAATGAGGATGATGTTAGTGTCTTTTCACTTGAACCTTTATCCCCCATCCATCCCAACTAGAACCTTTCTAAATCCATCCAACTCATATCCTCTAACCCCACCCATGCACTAGTCTACCACCCAAATACTATTGAGCCTTCTGTCTCTTCCACTAGTGAAATGAGCGACATAACAATGGTAGAGGATATCAAATACCTCAATCACATAAAAAAAATAAAAGAATAAATGGTCAAATGGTGAAAACCACTCCATGGTAGTGTTAGATTCTAAAAGAATAAAAATAAATGGCATATCCAATTGTGAAAACCTCTTTGTAGTACCTAAGGATGGGATGCTTGATATTCTCCCTGTACATTTTCAAGGAAGATTGTCAGCACTTATTATCATTGTCGAGTCTCTTGATAAATCTATATATTTTGATGGCTCTTTCTCACAACAAGGTGCTAATGTTGATGTTTTTCTCATCTCTCTACAAAGCTACAAAATTCTTGAAGCATACAAAATGATCTTTTCCTACATGAAAAATACAACTAAATTGGAAGGGCTAGCTAATAGTCTCAAACTAGATATTAAATGGAAAATTAAAGAGCTTCATGTTTATGGTGACTTTCAACTGGTGATCAACAAAATTACTAATGGATATCAAACCAAAGATAAAAAATGTTATCATACAAACAATTGGTTGATGATCTAAAGAAATACTTTATCACTTTCCAATGGTTGTCATGCACAAAGAGAACAACACCAGATGTCATGGTTCCCTTAGCCTCAATACTATAACTTAAAGGGCATCAATACCACTATGATTTCCTGGTGGAAGAATTCCCATCTCCTGCCTATGGCACACCTAACATTCTCTACATCCTTATTGCCTCACTCCTCACTACCCTCACAATCAAACTACCCCTTCAAGCCTCTCTAATAATAAAATCCAAAGTGCATCTTAGTATCTCCTTATCAATAATGACTTGTTCAAGAGAGTTTTAGATGGTACCTTCCTTAGGTGTCTAGAACATGAGAAATCTAAAAAAGTGTTACAATAGGTTCATGATTTTATTTGTGGATCCTACTAGAATGGCCTTCCTTTGGCTAAGATACCTTCA
Source organism: Chamaecyparis obtusa (assembly GCA_027943335.1). Lineage (NCBI taxonomy): Eukaryota > Viridiplantae > Streptophyta > Pinopsida > Cupressales > Cupressaceae > Chamaecyparis > Chamaecyparis obtusa. Next base: position 516,377 of record BSBK01002949.1, read on the forward strand.
CTCAGGGTGTCTCTACAAGGAAACTTTGAACCCAATTGGGTGGGTCCATTTTTCATCACTATAGCATATGGTTTTGGAGCTTATCAGTTGTTTACTCTAAAATGCAATGTTCTTAAAGAGCCTCTCAATGCTCTTCACTTGAAGATACTCTACAACTAGGCATTTTGCTTCCTGTACCACAACTTATGATCCTGAAAAAATCCTAAAAACTATAAAAAGCCTTGGAAAAATCTTAAAAATTGTAAAAGTCCCAAAAAATGATCAACTTGGTGAAATCCTAGAAATTGGCACCTTGATGTATCTCAAAAAAATCAAATATTGAAAAAATAAAAATAAAAAATCGTGCCTTGGTAGAAAAAATAAAATATCCCAAGTGGTGAAAACTTAACAAACATGTGTCAATTTTAACTAGTGCTCCATCTATCAATGTGTGGCTGAGCTCTCATGATTTCATCGACATGATGGCTTTTCCATCTCAATCTTTATCTCCTTATGCCATCATGGGTTGGAATTAGTCTTTGTCTTGTCCTCAATTCTTATTTGTCACCTAGGGGAAATCATATGCCTACATGAACTATCAGTGCTTTACCACTTGATCAACCTCTTAGACTTAACCAGAGTCAGTTATCAATCCTTCCTGATGGACACTTGCAATTGACACTACTTGGTGTTTCTCAACACCCCAAACTCCAACATTTCTTAACATTGCCAATCTAGACATCATTGTGTTTCTCAACACATATGGGATCTTGCATTATTCACTACGCCCTTTCACTCTGACACAAGCACAAAGGTGTTTCCTTAACACCCAATGGACCTTCCATCCTAGAAAACTGAAATTGTATGAGATATGTTGTTCACTATTTTCTTGTGTATTTTTTGTTACCATTGATTTCCACTTGCTATGTCTTCTAAGGTCACTCGACGACATCTATTTGACTAGAGATTCACGACTGGGGCATAACATGTTTTTTTTAATTTCTTCTTGCGGTGTGATTTCAATGATCCTAAGTGGTATAATATATTGTGTGTCTATGGTAAGAGCCTCCATCATGATTGGAACATCACACATACCTCAAACCTCTTTATTTGGACTCTTAGGTGAGCTTGTACCTCGATACAAATGTTATCTTATAGCATTAATTGGAAATCATGTTCAGATCATCTCGGCTCTTGTGTCTTGATGCCTATGTGTGTTTCCTACATATTATCTGATAAGGTCATATTCTTATATGAGGCTTCCAACTATATATCATCATCCTTGATCCTGATTTTATTTTTAGGATTGAATACAAAATTCAAATTATCAAACATAATTGACCGCTAATGCTATCACTTCCTACTCGCTTTCGCCTTCTTTCTACCTCATTTCAATTTTGATCTCAAGGGGGCATGACAATATAGAAAACTTTTCTAAATCAAATCTCCTAATCTATAAATCTAGCAATTGAACCAAATCTTTATTGATCAAGTCAATCATTAACTAAAACATCATCACTTGGGGCATCTCAACTTGATATTCTCCTCATCTCTTTTTGAAAGCTTGCTCTCATCACTTTATATCAGTTCACTTGAACATACATCTAGTTGATCTCTTGGGGCGTATCATTCTGGTATTGTCTCTCAATCTAATGATTGGCTCCTTTAGTCCTTGTCGAAGCTGGTTATCTCAAACTCTCTTGGACATTTATCTCAATCTTTTTGGACAGATATCTAGTCGCATCACTTCATATCAAATGGGATACTCTTGTCTTTCTCATCATCCTTCTCTTGATCTGGTATGAAACAGATATCCTTGATCTCTTATTGGTCTTCGTATGATCCAATTCAAAGTTGATGCTTTTTCTAAAATCTAATCTTTGACTCAATGTGTGCCCAGATCGCTCACACATTAGTCAAAGAGGGGAAAAATGTAATCACCTAAAATTGGTCTAGTAAAACCTAAGCCCCTTTTCTCAATCAAATTGCCTGAAAATAAATCATGAATCTCGAACACATATTTACTAGAAATAATTGTGCAAAGTAACCCTAAAAATCTCCTTTGCATAATTAAATCAAAAATCTTATATCAAACTTATAATATGTTCTAATTTCTAGGGCTTGCATATTTATTTAATTGTTATAACATTGTTTTTAATATAAATTTGTATCATCTTACAATGGAAGCACTTCCATCTTGATAGGTTTAGCACCCTCTTTTAGTATATTTATCATGATAGACTTGCATTTAGGATGCATTCTACACTTGATTTCTTCATTCTAGGTGAAATTAGGGTTAGAATTCTCCTTAATTTCCCACTTCCATGGCCCTATTTTGTAGGGAGGATTTAGAAAAAGGTCCTACTAGCATTCATCAGGATCATCATAAGATTTTGTGCCTCTCCCTGGCACTCTTTCCCATTCTGACATCATTTTCTAGGTCTACGGGCATCCCTGGGACCTTGTGTTTCAAATTATGACAGGATCTATGTTGAAATTGATAGCATCATTCAGATAATTATATTTGTATATATTAATATATATATATTGGGAAAATTATATACATGTTAATATACACATATATTATTGAATTAAGTCTATCAATATATATCTGAAATATTAAATAACATACAATATCTGATAGTGATCGGATTGCATATAATACTGGATACCTATCGGGTTTCATGTACTAACCTATCGGTATTCATACTAAACTTACTTGATACCATTTGTTATCGATAACCAACGTATATATCCTTAGTGCATATATTCTCAGTATGTTAAAATAGCACATTAAACTACGCATGTGTACAATACTAACTAAATGGTCTTAGTGGTAATAGATGAGTTGTGACTTATGGATAAGTCACGCCTCATCAATTTAACTATGCACTCTCATATAAATATGAGCAGTATGCTATTTCATTTAGACACTGAATATAGTAAAACAATACAAGTCTCTCTCTTCTCCAATCTATAGAATATTATTACAATATAATTAGATATAGATATTAATACATTCTTGATCCAAATTTAACATGGTATCAGAGCAAGGTTCCTTCATTGAAGCCTAACTGCTTGAACGAAGTTCTGATTAGATTGAAGGAAGATCAAGATTAGATTTTTGGAAATCTTCAAATGGAAAATGGAATGAGACTAGAGGACAAACTTGAAGGTACCTCTGATTTTGAATCATCAAAACTTTGAATGATGTTGGTTTTAAGGAAGAATGACTTGAAGATAATAATAGAGAATCCTAGTAAAACTAATGAAAATGATGACAAGAATAAATGGGAAAAAGATAATACTAGAGCAATGGAATTATTAGTGGATGGAGTGAAAAATCATCTACTACCTATCATCACAAAATTAGACTCTTCTTATGACATGTTCAAAGCCCTGGAAAACATGTTTGAGATCAACAACACCAGCAGAATTCTTACTCTTAAAAATCAACTCTCTAATATTAAAATGAGTACAAGAGAGACTATCACCTCATATTTTATGAGGATAATAGAATTAAGGAATCAAATCTCTTCTATTGGTCACATTTATGATAATAAGGAGTTATCTATGATAACTCTAAATGGTCTCCCTATCTCATGGGAAAACTTTAGACAAGGAGTAAGTGCTCGCACCAAACTCCCCAAATTTGATCAACTAAAAGCTGACTGCATTCAAGAAGAGTACAACCTAAAATCCAAAGGAGTCTTGGAATCCACTAAAGAAGATGTTTAGGCTCTCGTCACTGGTTCAAAAATGAAAAAGGGCAAGAAGTATGATCAACAGCCATTCAAGAAACCAAGAGACTACTCTTCAATGCAATGTTTTAGATGTGACAAATATGATCACAGTGCAAGAAAGTGTCCTGACAGACTTAGAATGAAAGCTTCCCTTATTGAAGTAAATAATTCAAGTGTATGTTCAGAGAAATGTTTATTCTAAATGGAATTCAAGTTACCTTATGATTGAGAGGGAGTTCACTAATAAAGATAAGAACACTTCTAAGGTAAACTTGTAATGATTATTGATTATTATATTAATGTTATTTTATATTTATATGAGCCCTATGTAAATCATAAGGAAGTGACAACTTCCAAATGATTATCACTTGTATTTGTTAAATTTATTGGAAGGTGACAATTTTGCAATAACTTTTCTATTGTGATAGATATCTTTTGTGATAATTAAACATATCTTACTTGTGGATAGAATCACCGATGGAGGCAATCCACACTGAGGCTCATGAGTTTGTGGATAGAATCACCAATGGAGGCAATCCACATAGGATCTTGTGGATAGAATCACCGATGGAGGCAATCCACACTGAGGCTCATGATTTTGTCGATAGAATCACTGATGGAGGCAATCCACACAAGAGCTTGTGGATCGAATCACCGATGGAGGCAATCCACCTAGGAACTGTGGATAGAATCACTGATGGAGGCAATCCACCTGGGAACTGTGGATAGAATCACCGATGGAGGCAATCCACCTGGGAACTATGGATATAATTTCCAATAGAGGCAATCCACCTAGGAACTAACCTTCACAATTTATGAACTTATTGTGATTTACATTATTATCTTCCCTAGCTAAGAGGGAGTGTTGAAATTGATAGCATCATTCAGATAATTATATTTGTATATATTAATATATATATATATATATATATATATATATATATATATATATATATATATATATATATATATATATATATATATATATATATATATATATATATATATATATATATATATATATATATATATATATGGGGAAAATTATATACATATTAATATACACATATATTATTGAATTAAGTCTATCAATATATATCTGAAATATTAAATAGCATACAATATCTGATAGTGATCAGATTTCATATAATACTGGATACCTATCGGGTTTCATGTACTAACCTATCGGTATTCATACCAAACTTACTTGATACCATTTGTTATCAATAACCAATGCATATATCCTCAACGCATATATTCTCAGTATGTTAAAATAGTGCATTAAACAGTGCATGCGTACAATACTAACTAAATGGTCTTAGGTGTAATAGATGAGTCATGACTTATGGATAAGTCATGCCTCATCAATTTAACTATGCACTCTCATATAAATATGAGCAGTATGTTGTTTCATTTAGACACCGAATATAGTAAAATAAGACAAGTCTCTCTCTTCTCCAATCTGCATAATATTATTATAATATAATTAGATATAGATATTAATACATTCTTGATCCAAATTTAACATGGTATCAGAGCTTAACAATCTAGACCCCTAGGTCAAGGACGAGGTCATCCCTGACCTAGGTCAAGGTCGAGGTCATCTCCAACCTAGGTCAGAGAGGAGGTCATCTTTGACCTCCTTCAGGATTTGGTTCCCCTTTTCAAATTTGGTCTTGGGGGGCCCTGAAATCAATGTCAAGCCTCTAGATCCGAGTGCGGGAAGGTTTTGATTCAAAACTCATTTAATTATTTTCCCTCCTTTGTTGGTTATTGTGATTGGATCATAATTCAAGGTGAAATTTGAATTATGGGTCCTCACATTTCTCTAGGAGCCTCACCTTGAAACCTTTATATAAAGACTCTCATTTGCCTTCATTTTCACAAAAAAGACTAAGTGATTTCATGATCAAGTGATTCAAGAAATTAAGAGATGGTGAAGTGAAGATGTAAGATTGCAAGAGGATGATATAGAAGATCAAGCCATTGTTGATATCAAGCATCTTTATGAGCACACCATTGTGGACATCTATTTGGAGCAAGAGAGATCCTTTCTTCCTTGATCCACCATTGCCAACATTCAAGCATTCAAAGATACAATCATGAGGTAGCAATTACAGATTATGAGTTTGGTATGAGTACTTTAGCCTTGGGGGCTTGGTATACTTTCCTATCTCATTCAAATCTATGCATTGTTTCTGCATACATATTCATGCTAGGGTTTTAATCTAGAGGATTAGATCCTGGCATTACACTTTCAACAAACACACATTCTATTTCAATCAATTATTCATGGAGGTGGAGATCACCAAAACAGGGGTTTCACTAAGGCAAAACCCTATATAGCCACCCCAAAACACCATTTTTTAGATATCTATAGTCATCATTTTGAGAATTGGAGGATGGATCTGAGTACCCTTTTTAGTGAACTTCTGAGATCTGTGAACAAATTCAAAGTCAACCTTAAAAATCTCAAGGTAGCCTTTGACCTTGGTCAAAAACTACCTGTTGCCAGAAAGAAAAAAGGTTTTTGGGTTTTCTCTGTTATAGTTTTTTGGTTCCAGATCTGGTTGCGTAATCTTCTAAAACTCTACACAGGCTTTAGAAAACAAGTATTGCTAAATCTATCCCATAATGAGGTATTTATTTTCAAATTTACATATGCAATTCCAATTTAAAAAATATACAAATGAATAGTGGTGAGTGATAGGTACATTATTAAGGTTCAATTTTACCATTGTTCATTTTGGTGAACTTTTTTATGACAAATCTTTCTTTTTGGTGTTAGATTTAGATCTTGCATGCTTATAAGATTAGATTTCTTGCATTTGTATTTCAAAAATACAAAAAAAAAATTGCAAAATCTCTTTAAAAATACAAAAACATTTACATTTTCATGCTTTTAGTACTTCTTGTTAGAATAGTCCCAAGAGATAACTGAGAGGGGGGGGGTGTGAATCAGTTATCTAAAAGTTTCAATTCTTTATCCAATTAAGTATACTTAAACATAAGCATAAACACAATGATAGAACACATGAACACAACACCAATATTTTGGTTACGAGGAAACCCAAATAGGTAAAAACCTTGGTGGGAATTGACACCCATTAATATTCTGTACTAGTGTATTATGATCCTTGCTAGAAGATCCTTAACCCTATTAGGAGTTTCTTTACAATATATTTAGTACAGTAGACCTAGTCAAGGGTCAGACCCTGTTAGGAGTCTTTTACAATAGTCCCTATTAGGGGAGAGGATGCACTATCTAAGAGCACACTACTCAAAGGGGTGAAGGCTACAACCTTCTATTTAATAGATACACACTATATTTGGATTTTGGTGAGCTGCGCTTTGACCTGTTGTCTGGATTAGTTCCAATGTATAGCACAAATACTTTACATGGTCACATAGACCTTCTTCTGATGGTTCAATACTTCGCACACTCTGCTCTGCTCTTTCTGTTTACCATGAACCACACTCAAGCAATCACAAATGACTGCCTATAAATATCTTTCCTCTAAATGAAATAATCAAGTCAGCCTATTAGAACCACCTTGAAATTATATTAAAGAAACCATACAAAACTCCAATAACAATTCAGTCAGCTCTACTAAGCACGTAACACATTCTGGGACCTGTCCAATAAGATAATTGTAGACGCATGCTACACACTGTTGGCTCTACCAAAATAATTGGATCTTTCTCCTCAATCTAAATTACTTCATGTTCTCTTAATGTGCTCTTAACCAAACATCAGTAACTCTCCTCTAAGCTTAAATCCAAGGGCACATACCAAAATGATAGGCATAACTCCAGAAGCAATAAAATCTCTGTCGGCTCTTCTGAATAAACACAAGAAACTACTACTAGTGAATAGTGACTACATAACTTCACTTCTACTGATCATCAGACTCTATTTCCATGAATGTAACATTACTAACATGTCTCCATTACATATCTAAAGGTGTAGGGCTTTATGATAACTATACAGACAACCATACACATAACACTACCTGTTACTCTATTAGGAACACTGCTGACACAAGCTGCTATATAATTATCTGTACTAATAGTTGAACTCTGTGTCCATGATATCATGTTGATAACATTTCCATGCTTCATATAATCAAATCTTACTGCATAAGTCTTCCATGCATACTACTTACCATATGTTGTCATCAATGACAAACATACAGTCAGTACCGGCTTGCTGGCAAATCTCCAACAATCTCCCCCTTTGGCATTGATGGCAACATACGGAATGAAAAACTCCACTAATCTAAATGAACATTTTTTTTATAACATTCTCCATTTCCTCTTCAAAACTCCCCCAAAGATGAATCCTCCATCTGTTACAATATTCTTCAATATTCTCCATTTCCTCAATTGAATTTCTTTCATAACTGAATATTTCTCCCCCTTTAGTATTTTTTTTCATAACTATATATTAATCCCCCTTTGACATCAATGGAAAAGGGTTCCAATTAGTTTAAGCATGGGTACTACTCCTGAAGTAGAGTAGTCTACCATTCATCAATCCTTGAGGATTGATGTTCTTTCTTCTTTCTTCTAAGCAGAATCAGGGAAGGGAATTACTCCTAGCTTCTCCCTGAGATACTCAAAAGTATCCTTAGGCAAGGGCTTTGTGAATATATCTACCAACTGATCTTTAGTACTCACATAGTCCAACTTGACTTCTTTCTCTACCACTTTCTCTCTTAGGAAGTGATACTTGATCTCAATGTGATTTGTCTTTTCATGCATCACAGGGTTCTTTGACATACTGATAGTGCTAGTGTTATCACAATAAATAACAATAGGATAATCAATCTGAATTCCAAAATATTGTACCATTTTCTTGATCCAAACAATTGTAGAACAATTCAGGGCTGCTGCAACATACTCTGCTTCTGTTGTTGACTAAGAAATACAATTTTGTTTCTTTCTTGTCCAAGTGACAAGTCTATCACCAAGAAACACTACTCCACCTGATGTACTCTTCCTATCATCAATTCATCCTACCCAATCTACATCAGTATACACATGAAGCTCAACATTTTCCAAATTGGGATATCATAGACCATAATCTATAGTGCCCTGCAAGTATTTGAATATTCTCTTTACTGCCATGAGGTGACTTTTCTTAGGTTCTACTACAAATCTTCCAACTATGCCAACTACATTGGAAATATTAGGTCTAGTCTGGGTAAGATATATGAGTTTACCAATCATAGACTTGTACAATGTTGTATCCACTACTAGTGAGTCATCTTCTTTTGTAAGATTTCATCTAATGATCATAGGTGTTCCTACTGACTTGCAAACATCCATCTTGAATTTCTTCAGTATCTCTTTCACATACTTGGACTAATTAGTAAAAATTCCTTTTTTCTATCTGCTGCACATTTAGTCCCAAAAAGTATTTGATAGGACCAATCATACTCATCTCAAACTCACTCTACATTTCTTTCGCAAATTCTGCACTTAGTTTTTCATTACCTCCAAAGATAATGTCATCAACAAATATAGCTACAAGTAGTAGACCTTCAGATGTCTCTCTAATTAATAGATTACAATCTATTGTACCTTTCTTAAATCCAATCTTAGTTAGATATCCATCAAGTCTTTCATACCAGGCTCTAGCGGCTTGCTTAAGTCCATAGAGGGATTTCTTTAAACTGCATACCATATCAGATCTATCTGATATGGTGAATCCTTTTGGTTGCTCAATGTATACTTCTTTTAGTTCTTCATTCAAGAATGCTAACTTAACATCCATCTAATAAACTTTGAAGTTTTTTAATGTTACAAAAGCTAAAAATAATTTAATAGCTTCTAACCTACTTACTAGTGCAAAAGTGTCTAAATAATCAATACCTTATCTTTGTACATATCCCTTACATACCAATCTTGCTTTATTTCTTACTACTGTACCATCTTCATTCATCTTGTTTCTAAATATCCACTTTGTTCCAATCATATTTTTGTAATTAGGTTTGGGGACCAATTCCCAAGTATCATTCTTAATAATCTAATCTAGTTCTTCTTTCATAGCATCATGCCAATCAGAATCATTACATGCATCTTCAACACTTAAAGGCTCAATTTGAGATAGTAAATATATCGCTTCATTGTTTGTTTGATTCTTTTCTTTTGATCTTGTTATGACTTTTCTGCTTTGATCTCTAATGATGTCATCCTTAGAATAATATCTAGAAGTGAACTTTGGAACTTTAGGTGATGTTGACTCATCAACCTTTGGAGTTTCTGCTTCACTTGTCTTAGGGTCAATGAATAACACATCAATACTGTCAAATATTTCTTCAACAACTATCTCACTAGTGGAAGGTTTGGGTTCTTCTTCAATCATAGGTGAGTAATCATGATATCTTTCTTGAACCGTAAACTTTTCATCAATCTTAACATGAGCACTCTCAATGATCTTCTTTAACCTTAAATTGTAACATCTATAGGCTTTGCTTTTAGTAGAATAACCAAGGAAAATACCTTCATCACTTCTTGCATCAAACTTGCCTACTGCCTCATCCCTCTTGATGTAGCACTTGCTTCCAAAGATTCTAAAGTATTTAACTATGGGAACATTACCAAACCATAGCTCATAAGGTGTCTTATCTTTGCCTAGTCTTAATTGTATTTAATTGATGGTATAGATAGCTATATTGATTGCATCTCTCCAATAGGTGTGTGCAACTTTTCCTTCAATAATGATGGTGTGCATTGTATCAAGGATGATCCTATTCCTTCTCTCTACAATTCCATTCTACTAAGGGGTTCTAGATGCACTCAACTATCTCTTTATGCCATGTTCTTCGTAGTACTCATAGAATCTATCAGTGGTTAATTATCCTCCTCTATCCAATCTCAAACATTTTATCTTTAGTCCAAATTCATTTTCAACCTTAGCTTTGAATATTTTGAACTTCTCAAATGCTTCTGAATTATCTTTTAAGAATGCAACCTACATCATCCTAGTATAATCATTAACAAACAAAATGAAATACCTTTCACCATAGTATGATCTTGTTTGAGTTGGACCACATAGGTTTGTATGAATCAGATCCAACTTGTTCTCTGTTGAATTGTACTTGCTCCTAAATGATTTTGTCACATGCTTTCCCATCACACATTCCCTACATATGGTATCAGCTACTTTTTCTATGCTAGGTAGATCTCTTATTGCCTTTACATTGCTTATCTTTACTATGTTATCAAAATTGATATGGCATAGTCTTTTATGCCACAACCAACTGTCATCAACTTTAGCAATAAAACAACTTACTTCTGAATTGAGTTGGAAAACATTACCTTTAGTCTTTGAGCCTGATGCAATCATAACACCATCCTTTTTGTTAATGATGCATTTTTTGTCCTTGAACTCCAACTAATAACCTTTTTCAAGTAATTTCCCAACACTAAGAAGCTTATGTTTCAAACCATCAACATAGAGAACATCATCAATATTGTTCTTTCCATCCAATGTGATATCTCCTCTACCAATGATAGGTTTAGGAGTGTTATCACCAAATCTAACCATTCCACCATTTTATTTGTCCAGATGAACAAATCTATCTTTATCACCTATCATGTGATGTGAACAACCACTATTTATAATCCAATATGTTCTTATGTTAGGTTGTGAAATCAATGCTAGCTATTGTTCCTCTTTCTCATCTACATGATCTTTCTTATTATTCATTTTGTCTATAATAGAAATGAATCCAATTTCTTCTTCAGCTAATTCATCATCTGAAACTCCATGTCTAGCATAGTAACATTCCTTAGAGTACTTAGGCTTGTAGTCATTTTTTAATTTTCTAGCTCTTCTAGGACACTTAGATGTAAAGTGACCAATCTTATTACATGAAAAGCACCTAAATCAAAATTGACCTTCATATTTTCCTTTTCCTTTATTTTATTTTTTGGCAATCATAGCAATGAAATCATCTAGTGTTTTCTCTTCATCAATATCATCAAAATTAATAGAAGTGTTTGTAGATTTCTTGCCATGAACTGTTGCTTTGAAGGTTGTCTCACTTTTACATTCTATCTTCAATCTTGAAATCTCAAAAGCTGAGATTTTGATGATCAAGGTTTCTCTCTTGAAATTTGATGTAAGTTGCATGGTCTCATTAAGGATGTTGATCTTTCTTTCATATTCTAGAGTGAGATTAGTCATAAATTTTTCCATAATGTCTTCTTCTAAAATCTCTCCACCGTTGTTCTTGATTCCAGCAACTGCTTCATTGATCCTTTGATTGTAAGCCCTTATGTTTTCTTTAGGTAACATCTCTAATGCATTATATATTTTCTTCCATATTTTTCTATGTGCAACCTTTGCTTGTTTATCACCTTCAAACATGTCTTCTATATGCTTCCATATCTTGTGGGAAGTGTCTACTTTCTTTATCTCTAAAAATTCACTGTTAGAAAGGGCGTTGATAAGGGCTTCTTTAGATATTGCATTCTGATGAAACAATTCTTTTTGCCTTTCAGTAGCATCATCCTTTGCAAGGTATTCTAAGGTAGGGATCTTGGCTACTTTGATAGTTACATCAAAAACTTCAAAAGCAATGCATTGAAAATGAGTCACCATCTTGTTCTTCCAATCAAGATAGTTCTCTCCATCGAACTTAGGACTTTCTTTTTTGAAGAGTTCCATCTAATCAACCTCAAGCTGTTAAACTTTCTCTCTGAGGCACTTGGCTCTTATACCAATTGTTAGGAATAGTCCCAAGAGATAACTAAGAGGGGGGGTGAATCAATTATCTACAAGTTTCAATTCTTTATCCAATTAAGTATACTTAAACATAACCATAAACACAATAAGAGAACACATGAACACAACACCAATATTTTGGTTATGGGGAAACCCAAATAGGTAAAAACCTCGGTGGGAATTGGCACCCACTAATATTATGTACTAGTGTATTATGATCCTTGCTAGAAGATCCTTAACCCTGTTAGGAGTTGCTTTACAATGTATTTAGTATAGTAGACCTCATCAAGGGTCAGACCCTATTAGGAGTCTTTTACAATAGTCCCTATTAGGGGAGAGGATGCACCGTCTGAGAGCACATTTCTCAAAGGGGTGAAGGCTACAACCTTCTGTTTAATAGATACACACTATATCTGGATCTTGGTGAATTGTGTTTTGACCTACTATCCAGATCAGTTCCAATGTATAGCACAAATACTTTACTTAGTCACATAGACTTTCTTCTAATGGTTCAATACTTCACACACTCTACTCTGCTCTTTCTATTTACCATGAACCACACTCAAGCAATCACAAATGATTGCCTATAAATATCTTTCCTCTAAATGAAATAATAAAGTCATCCTATTAGAACCATCTTGAAATTATATTAGAGAAACCATAAAAAACTCCAATAAAAATTCAGTCGGCTCTACTAATCATGCAACTAAATTATGGGACCTATCCAATAAGATAATTGTAGATGCACGCTACACACTATCGGCTCTACCAAAACAATTGGATATTTCTGCTCAAGATGAATCACTTCATGCACTCTTAACCGAACATCACTAACTCTCCTCTAAGCTTAAATCCAAGGGCACATACCAAAATGATAGGCACAACTTGAGAACCAATAAAATATCTATCGGCTCTTCTGAATAAACATAGGAAACTGCTACTAGCAAATAGTGACTACATAAATTCACTTCTACTGATCATCAGACTCTACATCCATGAATGTAACATTACTAACATGTCTTCATTACATATCTAAAGGCTCAAGGCTTCAGGATAACTGTACAGATAGCCATACATAGATCACTAATTGTTACTCTGTTAGGAACACTGTTGACACAAGCTAGTATATAACTGTCTGTACTAACAGTTAACCTCTACGTCCATGATATCATGCTGATAACATGTCCATTCTTCATATACTCAAAGCTTACTACATAATTCTTCCATGCATGCTACTTACCATATGTTGTCATCAATGACACACATACAGTCAATACTGGCCTGCTGGCAAATCTCCAACACTTCTTTGTATTCAACATGTATGATTCTTGTTTTGAGTACTTTGATGAGGCTTTTATTGTACAACAGGATAGATTCCCTAATGAGGTACATGGTAGTGAGGATGAAAATGGTTTGGATAAGATCTCCATGGATCCTATTCCTATTTCATGCTCCTCCACAACCTCTCCAATTGACCTTTACAATAGGATGTGTGCATGGTTACCTTCATGTCCCACTATTTTCAACATTGATAAACCTAAAATGATATATCCTACACCTTTGATGATGGTAAAAGGATGTCCTCATATAATAATTAAGGGTAAACCTAGAGATCCTTTTGATTTCTTTGATAACACTGATTCTGTCTTAGATGCTTATCACACACGGAATAACCCTCAACCTACTATTCTGGTCTCTTTACCTCTTTCTCAACATATGCTTCCTCAAGCATCTAGGTTTCCATCTACCTTTAAGGAGTATAACTTAGTTGACCAATTATGTGCTACTCCTGCTAAAATATCTTTATGGGTATTACTTCAAACTTCCCCAACATATCATGAGGCATTGTGAAAAGCTTTATCTACTCTTCTTGCTTCACCTTCTAATCAAGAGAACATTCATTCTATTCTAGATTGTATGCATACTATGCCTTCTGTACCTCCTATTATATTTTTTGATAATGATTTACCTTCCCTACAGGTGTAGAATCAATATGATGCTCTTATGGTTGATGTCTCTATTAATCAGAGTATCATTCAAAGAAACTTAATTGATAATGGATCTAAGCTTAATGTTTGTAGCATGGATATGCTCAAGGCAATTAAGGCTCATCTTACTACTATTCAACCTGATAATGTTCCTATACGTGGATTTGACAATATTGCAAAGAGAACTTTGGGCATTATTATCTTACCTATAAAAGTTGGTCTAGTTATTCTAAATACTCCTATTCATGTTATTTCTGGACCTCTCAATTATAACCTTCTTTTAGGAAGACCATGGTTACATACTATGCATGTGGTTCCTTCTACTCTTCATTGCAAGGTTAGGTTCATCTATAACAACTTAATGTATACATTACATGCAGATGATGAGCTAAATCCTTGCTTAAATGTAGAATATGCCAAAATCTCTGAGCCTCTTCAACCTAGTAAAGAGATTGAAAAACAACCAGAGATACAACAATCTGAGATAAAACAACCTAAGATTCAACAACAAGAAGCTCCATCTTCTTCTTTGACTGAGGATGGTTGGGGGACATTGGATTTTAATCCTACTTTTATTGGAGAATACAAGGTCTCTAATTTGGAATTCATGAAGCAACAAAATGAATTTGAAAAAAAATAAATTTGTTCCTTCTCCGCTTTCTGAGGAACTAAAACATAATTTTGTTACCGCTTTGATTAATGAAATTATTGAAACTATAAAGCCTAATTGTTATGATATTGTGACATATGCTACTCCTTAGACTCCTAATATGACTGATCGATATGGTCCTGGTTATCATTTTCTTAAGAAATCAAGATTTAATGGGAAAGGATGTGGTAAATATGAACAAGGTATACAAGTACCTTTGGATAATGAAGTTTATGATCATACATATGGATTAGGATTTAATCATTATAGACAACCATCGGCTTTTCCTCTTAATGTTAATCATATTTGCAGTGGGCAGTTGAAATTGGTTAACTCACTACTTATTGACCTTAATCAAGAACCTTCTTTGGATATTTTTCCTGAAGATGAAGCCTTAATAGAATTTTTGGGGTTTATGAAGATTTACCTAAGTTTCATCACAGATGAGGAAAACCTTATTGTTTAAATATCGATGCTTATGTTGGAGAACATGATAAATACGATACTCTCCCTTTACCGATGGATCCTCTGATACAAAGTGATTTGTTAATAAATAAAACTATTTATATTCAAATGGATGAAAACAACTTTGAAAGGATGATAAAAATTGGGAAATGTTTGAATCAGGATGAACATGATCAGTTGGTTTCCCTTTTTCTTGACTTTAAAGACATCTTTTCTTGGACATATTCAGATATGCTAGGTATAGATTCTAAGATTGTTACTCATAACATTGTTTAAAAAAAAAATATGAAACCTGTGAAATAGAAAATTTGAAAGATGAATCTACGAATTGCTTTATTAGTCAAAGGTGAAATTGAAAAATTATTGGATTCTGGATTTATCCATTCTACTAATTACTCAGATTGGATTTCAAACATTGTTCCTATTTCAAAAGGAGAAAATAAGATAAGGATGTGTACTGATTTTAGAGATTTAAATAAAGCATCCTTGAAAGATGATTTCTTGTTACCTAACATCGATATGATTATGGATTCAATAGCGGGTCATGCCTTGTTATCTTTTATGGATGGCTTTTCAGGATATAATCAAATCTTTATCCCTCCTGAAGATCAATTTAAGACTACGTTTATAACACCTTGGGGAACCTTTTGTTGGGTCATGATGCCTTTTGGATTAAAAAATACAGGAGCAACTTATCAAGGAGCTATGACTTTGATTTTTCATGATTACATTTACAAGATCCTTGAAGACTATGTGGATGATATCTTAGAAAAATCTATGCAAAGAGAAGATCACGTTACTATTTTATGACAAATATTTGAAAGGATTAGAAGTTACAACATGATATTGAATCCTAAGAAATGTGTCTTTGGAGTTGATTCTAGTAAACTATTAGGATTTATAATCTCTAAGCGAGGCATAGAAGTAGATACTGAAAATATTGAAGCTATTGTTAACATGCCTCCTCCTAAGAATATTTCTCAGTTAAGGAGTTTACAAGGAAAAATACAAGCTATTCATCACTTTATTTCTAATTTAGCGGATCGAACTATCCCTTTTACTTCCTTAGAAAGGAGACCACTTTCTCTTGGAATGATGAGTGTAAAAAATCTTTTGCAAAATTTAAGGAGTATCTTACAAATCCTCCTATCTTGTAGCCTGCTAATTTTGATAAACCATTCCATTTATACACTTCAGTGACTCCACGGGCTGTAAGTGCATTGTTAGCTCAAAATGATAGTGATGGTAAGGAAAGACCTATGTATTACATTAGTCAGACTTTACTGGATTATGAAACAAGATATACAAATTTGGAAAGACAATGTCTAGCTATAGTTTATGCATGATAGAAACTCAGGCATTATCTTATAAATGCTAGAGTTAATGTGATTGTTAAATTTGATCCTTTGAAACATCTTTTCTCACAAATTGATCTCTCTAGCCAATTGGAAAAGTGGGTGATGTTTCTTACAGAGTTTGATCTTAATTTCATTTCTTAGAAGTCTATTAAGGGACAAGCATTAACAAATTATTTAGTTGAAGCTCCTTGTCCTCATCCTGATACATGTTCTACTTCAATAGAATTCCTTGATGATAATATTTTAGCTATTCAACAAGATGATATTTGGGAACTATATTTTGATGGGTCTAAGTGTAAGACAGGTTCTGGTGTGGGTATTATCTTGATTCCCCCTATGAAAAAACCCATCCCTTTATCATACAAATTAACCTTTTCTTGTACTAATAACATTGTAGAGTATGAATCTCTTATAGCTTGACTATGAGTAGCTTTATCCCTTAATATCAAACATTTACAAATATATGGAGATTTGCAACTAATTGTTGAATAGATTAAAGGACAATATCAGACTAAGAATGCTAAAATGACACAATACATAGATTTAGCTCTTAGTGTACTTTCACAATTCTCTTATACGATTCAGACTTTACCTAGGAAGGATAATCGACATGCAGACACCCTGGTAAGTGCATCTTCTTTGGTTTGTCTCAAACATAATGCTAAAAACTCTCAATTTACTATACAAACTCTTAAAATCCCTGTAATTTATGACAAGATTACCTCTGATTATTTCAATTTGCATTTGGATGAATGGTATTCACATATTTTTTGTTTTCTGAAGGATGGTACTTTTCCTGAATCAGCAACGAGGAACATGCGTAATCATATTAGGAAGCTTGCAGCGCGTTACATCATTTTAGGAGATACGCTTTACAAACGCTCTTAAGAAGGGTTGTTATTAAGATGTCTCAATAGACTTGAAATCCATGTAGCTTTCGCAGAACCTCATTCTGGTTCTTGTGGGGGACATTTTGGTGGAAAATCCCTAGTTAATAAATTGCTTAGAATGGGATATTATTGGCAAAAAATGGAATTAGATTCTTTCATGTTGTTTATAGCTAAACATGGACCTCTAATCCAGCCATAGACACAACATAGTCAGTGCACGATCATCGAATCATGAAGAGGAGTATGAATTACTCAATTTGTTGGATTTTATCGATTTGACCTGTTTCCTCCTAATTAGTTGGGGTGTTTAAATTGCTCTCAAATTGGAGATCCAACAACCATTAGACCAACTAAAATGGAGGATTTGAAAGCATAGAAGATTGAACAAAATGAATTAAGGTAAGATGAATATGCAATTGAAGCTAAGAATGGAAATGCAATTATATTAAGAACTTGAAGGAAATGTGCAAGCTAAGCTAATAACAAATAAGAAAATTAAGCTAGTATGAGAATGTAATTAACACTAAAATGAGAATTAAACTAATTGCAATGAAAGCTTGAAAACATGAAAATTGAGACTAAAATTTGCTATAGTTTAGTTACTCTCCCAATTGCCCTCTTTTTTTGAATGAAGGAGAAGGTTCATTAAATAGATAAGCTTAGGAAGAGAATGAAGGGGTTCTTAAAATGAAACGGTTGACTCTTCATTCCCCTTTGAGACAAATATTGAAAGATTTATTTAATTAAGAGAATGAATTATTGCCACATATGGGTGACCTTTCAAGTAATTTGAATTATTAAATTCAAATAAAGAGGTGTCCATTCAAATAACTAAATAATATTAATTCCTTTATGGGTATTAGCTAAAGGGGGTGGGTTTTAATTTAATTTAAAGCACTTAGGACTTTAGAATTAAATTTATTTATCATAGGGATTAATTAGCTAATAAAGTCAAAGACTTAGGAATTAATTATAGTGTGAGATTAATGCAATTTAGGGCTTTTTTTTGAAATTGACATCTAGTCGAATAAAGTCAGGTACGAGAGAAAATTGCCTAGAAAAGTAGGACTTTGATGATATAAAATTGAAGAAAATGCACCAAAATTGATTTGAAATTATATGTGCCAATTTTTGGGTATTACATTTGCCCCTCTTTGAATTGATGTGCGAGCAGTGCATTGATTCAAAGAATAGTCTGATGTGATAAATGAGAGAAGATTTCAAAAGTCTAGGTTAAATTGCCAAGACACTGATCAAATCAAATGGTAGAACCACCTCCAGAACAAGGTATGATTTTCCAAAGTCTAAGTTAGATTGTGAAGAAAACAATCTAATGACAACTTGAGAGGAGACTAGAATCAGGGTTAGATTGCCCCAATATGAAGCCTAGCCCTCTGAGACCCAGGTTAGATTGCCTAGATAACGGTCCAAAAGAGATTTTGAGAGCCATCTCCAAAATGAAGCTTGACTCCTAGGAATTAGGGTTAGATTGCCCAAATACCCAAAAGATTTCGAGAACCATCTCTAGAACGAAGCTTGATTCCTGAGGATCTAAGTTAGATTGCTCAGATACCTAAAAGATAGATGATAAGATAGCAAGATGCAAGGCATGAAGATGCCCCTAGTAAAGAGATGCCCTGAGCAGTGAGGACTTTGATTCATATCAGACTGAGAAGAGATCGGTTCGACAAGATTCAAATGATGCAATCATCTTGCCCCCTCAGGAGTAGAATCGAAAGATGACATATCAGAAGGATAATTGACAAAAGAATTCAGAGTAGATTAAGGAAGCATCGAGAAGATGCAGAATTGATTTGAAGTGATCAGAGGTCATGTTGACCAAGTTTGACCAAGGTTGACCAAATTTAACTAGAGTTGACTTTGATGAAAAGAGAAAAGATCTCAAGAACATGATGAAGAGAAGAGGATCTAGTAGTAAAATTCCACTAGAAGCCTGACTGCACAAGCGTCTGATCCCAAAGGATTCCAGAATTTAAAACATGATTTTGAGCTATTTAGAGATGTCAAATTTTGATTTTGATCCCGAAAACTTGTGTAATCATGGTGAAACTAGGATGTGAGATGAGAACCCTCAATGAATAGAGGACAATCGAGAGAGAACCAAAACATAGCCTCAATGCAAGCTTAAAATGAAAAATGCAAGCCTAGACTAGATGCAACCCTAAGACTTGGTTGTTGGACTCACCAGATTGTCATCATAGAGCCTTTTAGGTACAAATGATCACAAGATGCCATACAATTCTCACTGACATCACTATCATGAGAATATGAATATGACATAAGTCATAGATTTGTCAGAATGAGATGTAGGCATTAAGGCACAAGAAGCCAAAATGACCTGAACACCTATTCCTTTTGATTTAGTAAGTTAACATAAGCATCAAAGCATAATTGCTAGCATGACTTGAATGTTGCTTGCATACAGACACACCAAACACGTAGGATTTTCTTCCTTTTTCTAGGTGAAAA
Source organism: Chamaecyparis obtusa (assembly GCA_027943335.1). Lineage (NCBI taxonomy): Eukaryota > Viridiplantae > Streptophyta > Pinopsida > Cupressales > Cupressaceae > Chamaecyparis > Chamaecyparis obtusa. The sequence continues at coordinate 536,676 of BSBK01002949.1, forward strand.
ATAAGCATTTCAATGGTGCTTGCAGTGACCCTTACGTTCACTTAGCAGGATGAGCATTTGCAATTTCACTTGTAGCAGAAAGAAGTCACCCAAAAGACAAGGAGAAGAACCAACCTTACCAAAGTATCCTTATAAAAGGAGTTGAGGTACACATGGCCATCCAACACCAGATGAAGGGTCTCACAGTGGACACCCCTCTTATATAGATTCTTCAGATCATTGGAACTAAACCACCAAGAAGAAATCAAGAAAACATAAAGCAAACAAACAAGCACTCAAAGAAAAGCTCAGCAAGCTTCAGAGAACTACAAATCCAATTTTAGTTTCACTTTAAGTTTGTGTTCAAGAGGATTGAAGTTGAATCAGAAATATAACATTCAAAGTTTCAACGGGATGGTGATAGTAGGCAGACACAGTGAGAACCATTTGTGACCGTCGCGAGAGACAAAGTCTCAAGAAGATATCAAAGAGCTAAATGAAGTATTGGCAGGAAGATGCAGCAAGAAATGCTGGTGATCGATACGAGAGAGATCCTCAAGGTAATAAATCTCAAAGATACTAGCGAAACATCAACAGGCAGACACAGTGAGAACCACTGGTGATTGATGTAAGAAGGAGATCCCAAAAGATAGGTCAAATGAAAGCTAGGTATCAGTAGGAAGGCACAATGAGCACCACTAGCAACTGATACATGAGAGATCCTCAAGGAGAGAAATCTCAAAAGTAGCTAGGCATCAACAAGTAGACACAGTGAGAACCACTGGTGATTGATGCATAAAAGAGTCTCTGAAAGTGATAGGATAATGCCCCCTAGACTAGGAAGATGCCTCCCAAGCGTGACCAGTTCTAATCCATGAAGAGTCAAGAAAAATATTGAGGAATAACTGAAAGTGAAAGCATGATCTAGCAAACCAAAGTAGGAAACAAACTAAATTAGGGAACAAGCTAAAGCAGGGAACAAGCTAAAGTAGGAAAGCAAGGAAAGCGAGCAAACTAGTAGAGCCAAATGGTGCTGAGATGAGATATAGCTCCAAGAAACAAGAGGCACATGTTTACCAAGTTTTCACCATCTTGGTAGAGATTCTATTTTTTCTACCATGACGCATGTTTACCAGGTTTTCATCAATGGCACATTTTTCTTCTTTTCCATTTTTTTTTTGTACTTTTCTCTTTTTTTATTTTTTTTGTCTTTTTTTTCTTTTTTGAATTTTTTTGTATTATTGAATATTTCATTTTTTTTTCTATTTTTTCTATTTTCCTATTTTTTTTTTAGCATTATCAAGGTGCCTATTTACAAGGTTTTCACCAGGATAATAGATACATCAAAGTGCCTATTTGCTAGGTTTTCACTAAGATTATTGTTTTTTTAGGACATTTTATAATTTTTAGGATTTTTAAGAATATATCATTTTTAAATATTTTTTCAAGATCAATAAGTATGTACATGAGCACACAAAGAATGTCTCAGCTATAGAACTTCATCAAATGAAGAGCGTTGATCAGCTCTTTGAGTTGCTCTCCTTCAGTGGTGGAGAGTCGATAAGCACCAGATCCAAATGTTGCAGTAATAATGTATGGACCAAGCCAGTTAGGTTCAAACTTTCCTTTCTAGACCTGTTGTTACTGATTTTTGGGGTTCTCTCTCAGGATGAGATCATCCATTTGGAATTCCCTTTGTTTAACTTTTTTATTATAGGCCTTGGAAATTCTCTTTTGGTATGCTCAAAGATGATCAAATGCCACTCTCTGATGTATATTCTATTTTCTTCATCAGTGATGAGGCCCCTCAGAGAGACTCGCAATGTAGGAATCTCGACCTCAATAGGTAATACTGCCTCTACTCCATAGACTAGAGTGAAGGGTGTTGCCCCTGTTGGTGTCTGAATACTTGTTCTATAGGCCCACAAGGCCAGATTTATCCAGAGGTGCCAGTCCCTACCAGATTTATGAACTGTTCTGTGTAAGATTTTGAGAATTGTCTTACTAGAAGCTTATGCTTGTCCATTACCCTAGGGATAATAGATAGATGACCAATGCTGAATGATTCTAAACTTAGCACATAGTTCTATCAAATCCTTGTTCTTGAATTGTCCCTCATTGTCAGTGATAATAAATGAGGGTACACCATATCTACAGATGATATTATTTAGTATAAACATGGCCACTGACTTGCCATCAGCTATAGTCAGAGGGACTACCTCGACCCATTTTTTGAAATAGTCTGTAGCAGTGATTATGAACTTGTGCCCTTTGGAAGAAGATGGATGGATTTGTCCCACCAAGTTAAAGGCCCATTACTGAAATGGCCAAAAACTAATGAAAGGGACAAGTTCTTTAGGAGGAGCATGGATCATATTTCTATGCAATTGGCACTACTTACAAGCCTTGCCATATTGAACAACTTCTTTCTCCATATCCGGCCAGTAGTAACCGGCTCTAATAAGTTTACGAGCTAATGTCAGACCACTTGAATGAGACCCACAGATACCTTCATGTACCTCAGCTAGTGCATGCTTGGACTCATCAGGTGTTAGACACCTAAGGAGGGTACCATCTAGTCCCCGTCTATAAAAGTCATTTTCTATAATGACATACCGTGAAGCAGTACAAATTAAGTGATGCTTTTCATTTTGGGTATAGGTGTTGGGAATGATTTGATCATGGAGGTAATAATAGATGTGGTGGTAGTGGGATGAATCATGTCCAATGACTGAACAAATCATCCTGGATTTGGCAATGTCATAGGCCAAGTAGTGTAATGTGTCCACCAGGAATTTGTGACTGAAATGATTTTCTGACATCTGTAACATGGAGGCAAGAATGGCCATTGCATTGGCTGCTTTATTATCTTGCCTTGGAATTTGGTGGAAAGAAATGTGTGCAAAATACTATTTGAGATCATCTACCATTCATTTGTAGGGCACTAACTTGTCATTCTTCATTTGATAAATAGCATTGACTTGGTTGATGACTAACTGAGAGTCTCCAAAGACCTTGAGCTCATCTACATGCCATTCAATGGCTATCTTCATACCATTAAGGAGAGCTTCATATTCAGCAATGTTGTTTGTGTAGGGGAACAACATTTTATAGCTTTAGGCAATGAGTATCTCTGAGGTGTTATAAATAGAATGCCTGCACTTTATCCTTTCTGAGTGAATGATCCATCAAAGAACATGCTCCAAGCTTGATGTGTGAGGTGCATGATGGATTCATCTAGGAATTCAATTTTTAAAGGCTGATGATCTTTTAGAGGGGCTTCTGCCAACTGATCAACAATCGCTTGTCCCTTGATATCTTTTCTTTCCATGTACTCAATGTCAAATTCAATGAGTATCATAACCCATTTAGCTAATCTACCCATGAGGGTAGCCTTGCTCAATAAATACTTAAGTGGATCAATTTTTAAAATGAGCTTTGTAGTGTGAGTGAGCATATAATGCCACAATTTTTGTGAATCAAACACTACTACTAGACAAGCCTTTTCAATAACAGAATAGTTCATTTCATAAGAAACCAAAGTTCTTCTAATGTAGTATATAGCCCTTTCTTTATTGTTCTGATCCTCTTGAGCTAAGAGAGCACCCAAAGATGTATCTATAGCTGAAATGTATAGTATGAGTGGCTTCCCATGAATAGGAGGCATTAATATAGGTGGATTGGCAAGATATTTCTTAATTTGAGTGAGCCCTCTGTCACATTCCTCATTCCATTCATACATCACACCCTTATGCAAAGTTTTAGTGAATGATTGTGACTTATCAGCCAACTGTGAAATGAAGCGGCGAATAGATTGCAACCTTCCATGAAGTCTCCTCATTTGACTAATATTATTAGGTGGAGGCATGCCCATAATAGCTTGAACCTTCTCTGGATCAACCTCTATGCCCTTAGCTAAAATAATGTAGCCCAAGAGTTTTCTGGAAGTGACACTGAATGCACATTTTTTGGGGTTAAGTCTGAGGCTAAATTGTTCCATGCAGTCAAGAATGGGACCCAAATCTATGAGATGGGTTTTTCGGTGCATACTTTTGGCCAAGGTTTCATCCACATAGTCCTCCATTGTTTTATGCATCATATCATGGAAAATGGTAGTAACATCTCTCTAATATGTCACTCTAGTATTCTTAAGCCCAAAAGGCATGACATTCCAGTAGAAAGTGCCCTGGGCACATGTAAAAGTAGTTTTTTCTTAATCCTCTAGTGCAATTTTTATTTGATTATAGCCAAAGAATCCATCCATTAAGGAATACATTTCATATCATGTTGTCATATCCACTATCATGTCAATATTAGGTAGTGGGAAGTCATCTTTTGGACATGCCTTATTTAAATCCCAAAAGTCTGTACACACATGAATGGATTTATCATGTTTGGTGACTAGAACAATGTTTGAAATCTATTCAGCATAATCAATTGCTCTTATGAAGCCAGCCTTGAGGAGTTTCTCCATTTCAACTTTAACTAAGAGTGCCACATACGGGTGCATCTTTTAAAGCTTCTGCTTGATAGGTTTGACACCTAGTGCAATGGACAAATGATGCATGATCAGATTGGGATCTAATCTAGGCATATCAGAATAGGTCCATGCAAAGTTTATTTTCTTTCTTTGAAAGAACTTAGTGAACTCCTCTTTTTCTTTTGCAGACAATGACTATGCTAGATGAATGATTTGTGGAGCAGCCTCTATACCCAAATTCACTGGTTGTGTAGGCTCAATTAACACTGATGATCTCTCTTGAAAGTGGCTCAGAAGCGTATCAAGTATCTCATCCTTGGGCACCTCAGAGAGGTTTTCACCCTTGGATATGTCTTTTATTTTTACTATTTTTGGCTCTGATACTACCACAATGTGGTTTTCACCATTAGAGCATCTATTTTTTCTTCTTTTAATTTTTTGACTAAGATACTTAATATATTCCTCTGTCATGTTGACACTACCTTCACTAGTGGAGGACATTACAGGTTCAATAGCATGGAGGTAACAAGCTAGAGCGCAATCATTTTGGAACGTTAGGACTTCATTGGATGAGTAAGGGGAGTTCTAGTTTATTAGCTTGGGATTTTTGAGTGAGAGAGAAGTAGTGGTTGGTTCAATTGCGTTCACAGTATAATCATCAAAAGTGCGGATGAGCAAGTCAAGACCTAGAGTGATTTCATCCAAAGGAGCATTCAAATCCCTATGAGACCTAACATTGGAAGTAGAGGACAAGTTAACACCAATGGCATCTGATTCATGTGTCCTAATGCTAGACCCTTCACCTACTTCCAGAGGGTTTTCAAATGTATGCACCATGTCTATGTCTTTATCATAAGTAGTATCAGATAATGAGTCAAACTCATAGTCATGTTATTGAGTACTTGATGTGGGAATTCCATTAGCACTAGTTGTACCCTTAAACTCGTCTTCATCTCTTGTAGCATTAACAACTTGCTGAACTTGTTCTCATTCAAACTATTTTTGGAAGTGTGGTGGCCTATATTGTTCACCTTAAAAATTGGGATCATCATTCAATGTTGCTTTCCATTGATCCATATGTGAATTGATGCACTGAAGAAGTGTCATCAGAATCACTATCAGTTCCTACCAGATGCATAGGTATAATGGGCTCATCTGGCTCTGCAAAGAGCATAGCAAGATCTAGAGGAATAGGATATGGGAAGTGTCCTCATCAGAGCTGGTCTCTAGATTTACTTCTAGAGTAGCATCTTCAAATTCCAGTTCAGATTCTGGTTTAGGTTCTAGCACAAACTTGTTTATCCCAAGATGAAAGGGGATCTCTTTGAAGCCTAAGTTGGCAGTATCTTTTATGTGATAACTTGTAGCTTCAATAGGTTTCAGCAAGCCATTGTCATTTATTCCTAGAGGACCACTCCCTTTATAGCCAAAGTGCTTCATGATCTTGAAGGCCTCATTGTATGGTTCTTTCTATAAGTCTAGAAGTGGAGTAGCTATTTCAGTTTTTTCTTTCACTTTATAGATCCAAGCCTTGATAGCTCTTTCTTCATCCTCATCTTCTAATGGTATAGAGGCCCAAACAAAGGCACCATCATAAACTATTTGAGGAGAGGTATCAGAAATTTTGTGATTATCAAAAGGTCTCCCATAAGAGCGTGGAGATAGGGGGAGAGCTTCTAATGATAGCACAAGTTCGATTTTCTATTCTCCCATACCGACATCCTTAAGTTTGAGAGTTTGTTCCATTTCTCTCAGCTTGGCATCATAAAACTTAGTAGACTCTTTGTTAGGTGGAACAAAGATATTTGTAGACTATGTGAGCATGTTGCAGGAATAATTAGTATTAGTAGGCACAGTGACTTCTGCTCCATGGAATGGGAACATGATGCACCGATGGTATGTAGATGGGATAGCCTGCATCTCATGAATCCATGGCCTACCCAACAAGATGTTGTAGGCAAGAGGAATGTCTAGAACTTGAAAAGTAACATCTCTCTCAACAGGTCCTATGCGGATAGGTAGAACAACTAAGCCTTAGGATTTGCGCTCTTCTTCATCATAAGCTTTGATAGTAATCTTCTTGTGGGAGTCTATACAATCTTCATCATATCCTAGCTAGGTGAGCAATTTGGCAAAACAAATATTAAGACCAGCACCATTGTCTATGAGCACGTGACAAACTCATTTGGGACCTATCATGACCTCTATATGCAAAGGAGCATTATGTGGATGGTTTAGAGAGTGATCATCTTCTTTAGAGAAGGATAGATAGTGTGGTGAGGTTAAATGACCCACCATAGATTGGAACCAGTCTAGATCAAGATCTTTGGGAACATTTTCCTTAGCGAGGGCTTTATCCAGAATCTCCCTATGGGTAGGTGAGATCTTCAACAACTCAAAAATGGTGATTTGAGTGTTGGTTTGTTGGAGTTGATCCAAGATGCTATAACTAGCAATGTTAGGTGCAGGGGCCAATTTTGAGACTTTGTTGGTAGGACCAGCAACAGTCTTATATGTAGTTTGTTTATGAGTGGACATAGGAGGATTGAGACCTTTCAAGACAACCCTTCCACATGATCAAGTAACAACATTGGCACAATCCTGAGATTGTTCAGATTCAAACAAATGAGATGTGGAACTACACAAGATGAAAGGAGTCTTAGTTTTAGGAGCATCATCGCTCCCCCTGAAAGTGATCACATCGCAATACTCAACTTCAACAGGTTCAATAATTTTGATGACATTATCATTAGCAGTGTACGTTTAGTTGACTTTGGCATTAGTATTCTTAGCTTTGGAAGACTCGCCTTTCTCTTGAGGAGGAAAAGGATCTTTAAACACCTAATGGTCCAAATTCTTGTTGTGATTGTCAGCAACAATGTCACTGTTATCAATGAGATCTTTGAACCTTATGCTTCAGCTAGAGACAAGTAGCAGTCTTATGACCAATGTTTTGATGGTAGTCACAATAATGGTTGTCATCCCACCAATGAGGATGTGGTTGTGGGTCATAAAGATGCTTTTCCAAAGGAGTGAGTACTTGATTCTGCACAAGAGTTTTATAAACCACATCAAGAGGCTCTCCCAAAGGAGTAAAGTCATGCTTGGGTCGAGAGGCCCAAGGTTTGTTCTTAGAAAACCTTGAAGTTTTCTGATTATCCGTGGTGGTCTTTTCAATAGCCTTATCTTCTTGTATACTAGAAGTAAGATTAAAAATAGGCTTTGAAGGCTTCGCGGTGACATTATCAACCACTCCATCATTTACCACATCTCTATTTTTATTGATAGCCTTTCCTTTATTCTTGTTTGAGGAGAATCCTTGCTTATTATCCTTATTCAAAGTTAATTCTCCCTTCTTAACCATAAAGGCCTCTATCCTCACAACTTCCTTGATCATGTTGTCAAAAGTAAAATGACCTTGTAGTTGTACCTATATCCGAAATCTAGGATAAGATTGTCCAAAAAGATATCAAGTTTCTCTGACTCAGGTAATTTGTGAGGATACTTTGTGCAAAGTTGTCTCCACCTTTGGAGAAAAGACAAGAAAGGCTCTCCCTGTCACTGTTTCAGATTACACAAATCATGGATGTTGATAGGGTGTTGAATGTTGTAAGAATAATGCTGAAGGAATACGTTAGTGATCTCATCAAAAGTTTTGATCCCAGGGGGTAATTGACAAAACCACTCCATAGCTGGCCCACCCAAGCTACGGGGAAAGATTCGCATAAGATAGGTCTAATCATGCATGAATTCCATAGACAAGGCACCAAACAAGATTTGAAGGCTTCGTGGTGACATTATCAACCACTCCATCATTTACCACATCTCTATTTTTATTGATAGCCTTTCCTTTATCCTTGTTTGAGGAGAATCCTTGCTTATTATCCTTATTCAAAGTTAATTCTCCCTTCTTAACCATAAAGGCCTCTATCCTCACAACTTGCTTGATCATGTTGTCAAAAGTCAAAGGACCTTGTAGTTGTACCTAAGATCCAAAATCTAGGATAAGATTATCCAAAAAGATATCAAGTTTCTCCGACTTAGATAATTTGTGAGGATACTTCGTGCAAAGTTGTCTCCACCTTTGGAGAAAAGACAAGAAAGGCTCTCCCTGTCATTGTTTTAGGTTACAAAAATCATGGATGTTGACAGGGTGTTGAATGTTGTGAGAATAATGCTAAAGGAATACGTTAGTGATCTCATCAAAAGTTTTGATCCCAGGGGGTAATCGACAAAACCACCCCATAGTTGTCCCACCCAAGCTATGGGGAAAGAGTCACATAAGATAGGTCTGATCGTGCATGAATTCCATAGACAAGGCACCAAACTCCCTCAGATGGTCTTAGGGATTAGTCGTACCCATGTACTTGTCATATTTGGGAAACTCCACTCCTTTTAGAAAAGGATGCATATGAAGACTCTTGTCAAACGGAAAACAGAAAATGTTGTCCAATGTGAATTGTTGTGTGGGCTTATCCTTTTCCTTTGCAAGTTGGATAATCTGATCTTGCATACTTTGAATCATCTTTTTTAGCTTAGTGGTTTCAGTCTCTTCTTCCTTAGCCACAAGTGTTTCAACTTGATAGTTTGGAGGTAATTTGGCCCCTTGCTAGGCCAACTCAAGAAAGTACTTCTCTTTATCCTGTAAGAGGTGGACCTCCATCATTTTGATAAGACTCTTGTTAGCTTTAGCAGCATTTATGTCATTTTGAGTTATTACATCATCTTCATTTCCAAGGATCTCATAAATGCTCGAAATCTGGTCTTGTTGTTGATCATCTTGGTTTTGATTGTACAGAGGAGGGTGATAGAGATATGCTGGTTGTCGATCACCTTGAGGTTTGTTTCAAGATTGATCATTGTTATGAGACTGATTCTGGTCGTATTGAGATTGACCACGATGTGGCTCATTTCAAGGTTGAGCATGATGTTGGTCATTAGAAGATTGACCGTGATACTAGTTGTTCTGAGACTGATTATAAGTTTGGGTGTATTTGCCTGGTTGGAAGTCAAATGGATCTTGCATCTTGTTAATGTAAGAGTGGGCATCAAATGAAGACTTAGTAAAATGATATGAATGATGTCAAAAGGGTGTAGCTAAGGTAACTTTTGGTCCTCTAAAAAGATCAAAAGATTCAATATACTCAGATGAGAAAATATTGTCAGTAGTATCAATAGGTTCAATAATTGGAGCAGTCCAAGGAAGTGGTCTTCCGAGGTTATGAAACAATAAGTTGTCCTGAAAGAAAGATTTGTTCTGTTCTTGAAATGAGAAACTAGGTTGCACTTCAAACAATGGATTAAAACACTCTTGGAACACCAGAGGTGATGGTTGAGAAAAACTATTTGTCAAAGTACTTAATGAAGAGGAATTCTAGGATCCTTCACAATGCTCAAATTTTGCGATAGATTCGGGATGATCTATTTCTTGATTAGGAGGCTTATCTCTACCTTGATCAGTATTCTGAATGGGATAAGTTTTGCCACTTCTAGTCATGACAGTCATAGACAAAGACGTGATGAGAGAAGACTCGAGATAATGCTAAAACTCTATTTCTAAGATAACGAAAAGGAGATAAATGGCTAGAACAACCAAGATGCGAGATGGACCTAGTACGAATCATCAAGAGGGTGGATAGAATAGCTGAGATAAGACTATCACAATGTGAGGTACAAAAGCATAAAGAGATGAGAGACAAAATGAGTCAAAGAAAAAATTAATCAGTTCCCAACTTGAGACACTCAGTTTCTAACAGTGAACAACAAGAAAATAGATAAACAAACCTTAGACAAAAAGCAGATCAAGAAAAAGTTTGACCAGTCAATGGGAATTTAGTTTCTATTTTTGAAATCTAGGTACAAGTTGGTGTGAGAAAGTACTAGGCCATGTGAGAGAACACCAAAATTCATGAAAAATTATGAAATCTCACACGAGGAAGTGCTCTGAAAAGTGAAACTTTGTGCGGGAAAAATCCAAGGTGCAACAGTTCAATATAGTTTTCAAGGTAAAAAGTCAAGTTCTGAGACATAGCCTGAAGTGTTTCTTGACAGAAAATCTAGTTTTTTGATAGATTCAAAGGATAGTTTAATCAACAATCTTAGTTTAAAGGTTTCAAGCACTCGTTTACAAGCATGAAGGTTTAGATCAAGTAGTTGTGATACAAGTAGTCACTAACAAACCCACCAAGGACAAAGCAACTTGGTAGTATCATGTGAGTCTTTGTTTAATCATGATTGGACAAGTTTAAGACTCAATAACAAACACATAGCTATCCCTACCAAAAAAAATGGTGAGAAGACAAAACCTTTGCCCCACTGCTTATGTGCATGTGTGCACCTCACACAGCCATGTCACCCCCTAGAGGGCGCCTGTGTTTTTGGTGTTTCCAAGGACTCAATAGTATATGTTCAAAGGTTACCCTTGTGGCAAGGGCCAATGTCATATACCACCTTCAAGCATCCAGGTGCATGCCTATGGTGGGAATCTACGGGAGAGATTCTTCCCCCTCCATACGCAAAGATTATGACTCCTTTCGGAGGTGAATTGGGTAGGCCACTAACTAGTGCAAGTTCTTAATAGGCTTCCATTCATGCTAACCTTTGGTGCCCTTTATATAGGGTTGAGGCCTCACAGCCACACCAACACTTGAAAGTCATACACCCCCACAAGTAGGGCTAGGAGTAGCGCTACTCAGTACAAAAGACAAGGCCTTCTCAAGATGATACTCGAAATCATGAGAAGGAAACTAACATGACTTTGGAGTCTTTAGAATCAATAAAGCATTCTTTATTATAGTGAGGTGGAATCATCGGCGATAGGTGCGTACTCACTTGGGTCATTCCCAGAGGTTCAACTTCTAGCAAGCCCTCTAAAGGTGACACAGGACTTGGTTCGGATTCGAGGGTCAGATTTTCTAATTCTCTCAAAGAGAGAAGAGCACACTTCTCTACCTCTTCACCTTACCCAAACACATCAAGAATATTCATCACCAAGTTATCTTCACTCCACCAAATCTACAATCTTTTGGGTTTCTGGTTCTCTCAAAGAGAGAAGAGCATAATCCCCTGACTAGTAGAAGTGCTAGAGATTCACCAACTTTTCCTACTTCCCCAAGTATCCATCATTCTAGCAACATCTAGGTCTCAATTTCATCCATGGGCATCACTTCCACATAATGAAGAGCCTATTCCCCTACTTTGCTATTAGGACCCTTAAGAAATTTTAACGGAGCCCTAATTAGACTATGTGAATGAAAGCAAGAAAACAAATACAACATTTTTAGATTGATCTTTGACAACCATCCTACAAGAAAACTATTAGAAGGTTTTGATAATCTTGGACAAGCAACTTGTAGACCACTATTATGCTATGACAGAAATAGAGATATGAAATCAACAAAAAATAGTAGATGTCAGAAAAAAACAACAGTAAATTACAGAATCTAGAAAAATTAAGTCCCTGACAGTGAAACTTCATGCGAGGAAGTGTGGTGTTGCATATGAGAAAATAGTAGGGACCGCGTGAGAAAGTACTATTTCATGTGAGAGAGTGCTACAGGGAGAAAAACTTCATGTGGTATGCTTAGAAATCTTGCATGAACTTCTGTACATAGAGAAGTATGGACATTCGATAGATTGCAGAATTCAAAAAAATTGTTTGAGATTGATGAGGCCAGAAATCACTTTTTTTTCCCCACAGTGGGTGCTAGAATATTTATTGCTCGATCATCAAATCATGAAGAGGAGTATGAATTATTGAATTCATTGGATTCTATCGATTTGACCTGTTGCCTCCTAATTAGTTGGGGTGTTTAAATTGCTCTCAAATTGGAGAGCCAACAACCATTAGACCAACTAAGACGGAGGATTTGAAAGGATAGAAGATTGAACAAAATGAATTAAGGTAAGATGAATATGTAATTGAAGCTAAGAATGGAAATGAAATTATATTAAGAAATTGAAGGAAATGTGCAAGCTAAGCTAATAACAAATAATAAAATTAAGCTAGTATGAGAATGCAATTAACACTAAAATGAGAATTAAACTAATTGCAATGAAAGCTTGAAAACATGAAAATTGAGACTAAAATTTGCTATAGTTTAGTTACTCTCACAATTTCCCTCTTTTTTTGAATGAAGGAGAAGGTTCATTAAATAGATAAGCCTAGGAAGAGAATGAAGGGGTTCTTGAAATGAAACGGTTGACTCTTCATTCCCCTTTGAGACAAATATTGAAAGATTTATTTAATTAAGAGAATGAATTATTGCCACATATGGGTGACCTTTCGAGTAATTTGAATTATTAAATTCAAATAAAGAGGTGTCCATTCAAATAACTAAATAATATTAATTCCTTTATGGGTATTAGCTAAAGGGGGTGGGTTTTAATTTAATTTAAAGCACTTAGGACTTTAGAATTAAATTTATTTATCATAGGGATTAATTAGCTAATAAAGTCAAAGACTTAGGAATTAATTATAGTGTGAGATTAATGCAATTTAGGGTTTTTTTTGCAATTGACATCTAGTCAAATAAAGTCAGGTAGGAGAGAGAAAATTGCCTAGCAAAGTAGGACTTCGATGATATAAAATTGAAGAAAGTGCACCAAAATTGATTTGAAATTATAGGTGCCAATTTTGGGATATTACACATGTTTGTTAAGAAATGTTGTCAATGTCAACAACATAGTAATTTGATTCAAGCTCCTCCTCGTGAGCTTCGTAATCAAGTTTCTTCATGGCCTTTAAGTGTTTGGGGTTTTGACCTTACTGAAAAAATCTCACTGACTTCTTCTCAAGGACATACTTACATTCTCACTGTTACAGATTATTTCATGAAGTGGGTTGAAGTTGTCCCTCTTCATTCAACAAAGGTGGATGCTATTTATGATTTCATCCTTAATAATATCATAACAAGATTTGGTATTCCTTCGATGATAATTTCGGATAATGGAACCTCTTTTAAAAATAAAGAAGTCATGAAATTCTTGGAGAAATATAGGATTCAACATAGATTTTCAACTCCTTATTATCCTCAATCTAATGGACAAGCTAAAGCATCAAATAAAATCATTGAAAATTTTTTGAGAAAAATAGTTAGTAAGCATGTGAAAGATTGGCATACTCAACTAACTTATGCTTTATGGGCTTATAGGACTAGTGTTCGTACTGCCATGGGTACTTCTCCTTACAACCTTGTCTATGGTACTGATGCTATTATGCCTTTGGAACTAGAAATACCTTGTCTACATGTTTCATTTCATGGGATAATTGATAAAGATACTTTTTGTGAACAACACTTACAAGAGCTAGAAATGTTTGATGAACAACAAATACATGCATTAGAACATATAAAAGCTTATCATAAGTCTCTTCAAAAATAATACAATCATAAGGTAATTGAATGAACATTTGCGATTGGTGATTTAGTCCTTTATGAGAATCAACGAAATGTGAATGCTTTACCAGGCAAAAAAGGAAAATTTAGCCCTAATTGGCTTGGACCTTTTGTTGTTATTAAAGACTTTGGTTCAAGTGCTTATAAACTTGCTGATATGGATGGTGTTTCTTTTATGGAATCCATTAATATTATCCATCTCAAACGTTATTATCCTTAATTTCATTCATTCTTTCCTTGTGCATTTATGTATTCCTTATTAAGTTTTTTTTATAGGTTATGTAGTTCTGGCAATATTACATATTGAATATATTCATGCACTTTATTTCTTTCTATTAAGTTTTATATTGATGAAAACATAGTAATCAAACATAGAACTAATTAGTAGAGAAAGTTTTTCATTCATCAAAAAGATTTTTTCAAGTTATGATATATATGTGGCCAATGGCCCTATCTATCATTACATCTATCACTACACTCTGATGGCCGATGACTCCTAGATCTCTCTGGCCTATGATAGGAAGATGAAGATTTGTGTGTCCGTGTGTGGCTCCTTGATATGCTCATACCCTGTGGATGCTCTCGGGCACTCTATAGCTCAGCTATCATCTTCTCCTCCCTTTCTCTACACAATCTCAGCTCTCACTAGATGCATGCAAAGATATTGGCATGCCTGCCAGGATCTCTACAACCAATGGAAGAATCTCACTCATTGGCTGGTAGTCGGTAGGATATAATTGTATCCTTGAGAATTTAAAATACAAATCTCCTCCACTCCGCTATGCTAGCTATAGAATGAAAACATTTATTAGTCTAGTGTCTTTTTATCTCAAATCAAATCAAATATTCAATCAAATTTCATATTTCATACCTGGGTCTCCCTCCTGGATGTCACTAAAGTGTCTAGATGGTGGGGGCATGGAGTGACTACTCTCTCCACGCTTTCCATATCTAGGTCACGATGGTGGTGTCTTTGTGTGGGGTCATGGGTGTCGTCGAGATCTCATGGGTGATGTGTGAGTAATGGGTATATCTGCACCAATATCACTAGCTAGGGACATGTCCTCTGCTCTCTCCTCTTCTCTCTCTACTCTCTCCTCCTCCATGGGATCTCCCTCAGAGATGTTCTCTTCCTCATCTCTAATATGCTCATCCTCCTTTGTGGTACCACTATCCTAGTGTGTCCTTGTAAAACCTAGATCACCTATGGGATAATCCTCAGGGAAGATAGGATGGATCCCCTACAGACTCTAGTACCTAACATAATCCCAGCTCATGCCTAAATATGTCACATATGATGGTACCTCTATGTCCTCTATCTCATTTACATCACTATCCTCTATGTCTACAATCGATGGTCAGAGCATGGCACCGAGTCTCTGATAGTACCTCATCGGATGTACATAGTGAGGTATTTCTCTAGGGACTCCCTGTAATAGGTCAAACTGCTTCATCACCTGATCATAATAGTATGGCATCACTATATGATTCTAATGACCCTCTAGCATCTTACGCCACTGTTAATATCTCATATGGAATCATGTATCAGGCCACTCTATCATCTAGCAGTAGGGTTTCCATATCACATCAATGCTCAAAATGCGGTCTAGATGTACTCTCCAGTAGAGCATATCTCCAAACTACCAAACATCTCTCAAGGGATACGCGAAGACTCTTGATGTACTCACATCTACCATCACTGGAACTCCCTGTGGACATGTACATGTGAAATGCTCAAACAACCAAATCTGCAAGAGTGTGCATATTGACAGACTTTCCCTCTGATATCTTACTAGCTGACCTAGCTCATGGTATAGATGGGCTAACATGTTGTGACCCCATGAGAACACGGTCCTTTCTCTCTCCATCCTCTTTATGAGATGTGTAAGAGGTGTACAAAATATAGTACCCTTTGCATTGGGTAACACAACCAAGGATACTATGCAAAGCATCACCCTCCGTACTAAAGGTGTAGGGCCTAACATTATGGATGATAATAGGACCTGATTTGACCAAGTCTGCATTTGTGGAACCCATCCTGTACAATAATCTACATCTACAAAAATATCCTCACAAGCACATTGTGCTCTAGGTCTAACAATCTCACCTTGAACTAGAAGTCGCATGATCCCGTAGACATCCTCTAATGTCATTGTGATCTCACTAGAGGGAAGATGGAAGGAGCATGTATCCCCATCCCACCTCTCTATCAAAGCCGATAGCATGGCTCGATGTAGTCTAATCTATGGAAGGACTGATACCCAGTATAGTCCCACATCTCTCATTAACTACATCTCCTCATCCTCAAGCTCAAACAGTCTCTCTCTGACCATTACTAGCAACTCTCCAAAGGGATGCTCTTGGAAATAGACTAAGTCTTACAAGCACAAACATACATCATATCAATCATCTACATCATCAAATCTGCAAAACTAACTAAACTAGGTCAAAGTCAACCTTAGTTAGGTCAAGGACAACCTTACTAGTTCAAAGTTGACTTTCCTAGGTTAGGGATGACCTTGTTGGGTCAAGGTCGACCTCATCCCAGAATAGGTAAAAACCTTCCAGTCAATGTTGACTTTGTTGGGTCAAAGTTGACATGGATGGGTCATGGTCAACCTAAGAGGGGTAAAGTCAACCTTTCCTATGAAAAGCATGAATTTGGAAAGAATAAAAGCATACAACAACAAACTCACCTCAGGAAGTGACTGTCCGGTAGCCAGGCTATCTCAGAAGCTCTAGGCGCGTCGCTCGAAGTTCCTCTCTCCTCGCCATCTTGCTACCTCATTTCGAATCTACAAATGGTAGGAATGAGTAAGTATCTCTCTCTTTTCCTTATTTATAGTTCAAATTAGGGTTTTATTAGGGTTTCTTTTTAGGGTTTCCTCATGGTAAACTTAGATTTCCCTTCTTATGCATTTAGATAGACATCCACTCTTTTCAGCATAACTTGAGTTCGGTAACTCCGTTTTGAGTGCCGTCAGCAGAGTTGGAATCATGATTCAGATACCTAATTCCTTGAACTAGTTTAGGAAGGTTAGGAGTCCTTATAATTGGTTTAAGAAAGGAATTTTCAACAAACTACATATCTAGTAAATAGAGTTATCCTTATCACCTTGTTTCACCCTTTGGAAGTAGAAAGCCGAAATAGGGGGGCATAAGGGGATTTATGCACTTCTCAAATTGTCATATAGTAAGCTCTAGGTGACTTATGGATTTTCATTAACCTTGTGTGTTGTAGGTTCTAACAATTTTTTGTAGGATCTTTACATCAAGGACTTGGCTATATCCTTTTTATTTATATGATGTTTTCTTACATTAGCTTGCATATTCACGCAGTGTCATATCTAAGCTAAAGTGGGGGCTAAATGTATCATCTTAAAATGGAAGAACTTACATATTGATAGGTTTAGCACCCTCTTTTAGTACATTTATCATGACAGACTTGCATTTAGGATGCATTATGCACTTGATTTCTTCATTCTAGGTGAAATTAGGGTTAGGATCCATAGGATTCTCCTTAATTTCCCTCTTCCATGGCTCTATTTTCTAGGTAGAGTTTAGAAATAGGCCCTCCTAGCATTCATCAAGATCATCATATGATTTTGTGCCTCTCCCTGGCACTCTTTCCCATTCTAACATCATTTCTAGGTCTTCGGGCATCCCCGAGACCTTCTAATTCAAATTTTGATAGGATCTAGACCCCTGGGTCAAGGATGAGGTCATCCTTGACCTAGGTCAGGTTCGAGGTCATCCCTGACCTAGGTCAAAGATGAGGTCATCTTTGACTTCCTTCAGGATTTGGTTCCCCTTTTCAAATTTGGTCACGGTGGGCCCCGAAATCAATGTCGGGCCTTCAGATCTGAGTGTGGAAAGGTTTTAATTCAATATTCATTTAATTATTTTCCCTCCTTAGTTGGTTATTATGATTGGATCATAATTCGAGGTGAAATTTGAATTATGGGTCCTCACATTACTCTAGGAGCCACACCTTGAAACCTTTATATAAAGACTCTCATTTGCCTTCATTTTCACAAAAAAGACCAAGTGATTTCATGATCAAGTGATTCAAGCAAGCAAGACATGGTTAAGTGAAGATATAAGATTGCAAGAGGATGATATAAAAGATCAATCCTTTATTGATATCAAGCATCTTTATGAGCACACCATTGTGGACATCTATTTGGAGCAAGAGAGATCATTTCTTCCTTGATCCACCATTGCCAACATTCAAGCTTTCAAAGATACAATCATGGGGTAGAAATTATGGATTATGAGTTTGGTAGGAGTACTTTAGCCTTGGGGGCTTGGTATGCTTTCCTATCTCATTCAAATCTATGCATTGTTTCCTCATACATGCTAGGGTTTTAATCTAGAGGATTAGATCTTGGCATTACACTTTCAATACACATACACATTCTATTTCAATTGGTTATTCATGGAGGTGGAGGTCACCAAAATGGGGGTTTGACTAAGGCAAAACCCTATATAGCCACCCCGAAACACCATTTTTTAGATATCTACAATCGTTGTTTCGAGAATTGGAGAACAGATCTGAGTACCCTTTTCGGTGAACTTCCAAGATCTATGAACAAAGACAAATTCGACCTTCAAAATCATGAGGTATCCTTTCACCTTTAATTGGGGTCAAAGACTACCTGCTTCTAGAAAGACAAACATTTTCTTGGTTTTCTCTATTACAGTTTTCTGGTCTCGAATCTAGTTGCAGAATCTTCTGAAACTCCGCACAGGCTTCAAAAAATAGGTATTTCTAAATCTATTCCATATGAGGTATGTATTTTCAAATTTACTTATGCAATTCCAATTCAAAACATATACAAATGAATAGTGATGAATGATAGGTAAATTATTAAGGTTCCATTTTACCATTGTTCAAAAGTTTCTACACTTTTATTTTAAAAAATGCATTCACATGTGTGCACGTACTTAATCTTGATTAATTAGCAATTAAAATGGATTTGTGCTTTCAAAAAATTTATTGTCTTACGTTACCTTACATCTCTTTTGCCTCTTAATCCTCACCACTTATCTCTACCTAACCTTGCATCTCCTTCACTCTCAGTTTGCCTTTTAATCTCTACCCTCCATTCTTGAAGCAATTCCTTTAAAAAGAAGATCTTCCGTGATTCAAGGGCCTAATCTTAATCTTGCATCTTAGCTTCTTGCATTCTAACTTTCTCGCATTCTTAGCATAATCTTACTAATTTGAATTCTTAGCTTCTATTTTCTCTCATTTCTTAGCTTATCTTCATTTCTTAGAACTAACCTTGCATGGTTAATCTAGTTTCTTTCTTGCATTCTCATTCTAGAATACTAGTTACTTGCATCCATTCTAGTTTAATCTCTCATTCTTAGCTTCTTGTATTCTAGTTTCATCTTTAGCTTGCATTTTCAATTGAATCTTCCATTTTGGAGTAGTCAAGTCACTAATCCTTATGCCAATCTGATGAGCATTCAAACAAGGATTAAACTCGCTTCATTTAAGAAGCTATAAGACACCTCTTGAGAATTCCTTATTCTTGGATTCCCTCAGGTGTAATGGTTTATAGAAGTGTGTCACACTTTGATCACATGGTGATTACCTAAAACTCAACAAACAAAATAAAATAACTCAACCTTGAAATTTGAATGGAGGGCCGAAATATCAATAGAGCTATTTGAGGATTTATGGAAAATTCAGTTCCTAGCTAACTTAAATAGTTAAATCTTTATGGTACAAGATGAAAAATTAAATAATAAATGAAATGAATGACATTAATTTTGAAGTACAAAAAATGGTACATCTCATGGAGAGGGTCCTAAAATGATTAGGGTCCTAAAAATATTAGGACTATAAATATATTGGTCTTATGTAAGGTTACAAGGGTATTTAGGCATGAGAAGAATGGGATGACAAGGAAGGGCTCCATATTGGGTCTATCAACAACGCTCATTATTTTGATGTTATGAGGGACAATATGCTTCTATTATAGTCTTGCATTCTCTGAGAAAGGGCATCACATTTTTGGAGGCCATATTTCATCGCTACAGAGGAAATGACACATCTCATGAAGAACAAGGTGTAGACATAAATTTTTTTACTTTTCTTCTATCACCAATTTCCTTTATTTATTAGACAATAATAGTCCCTAATCATCTCTAATCTTCTCTATTTCTTTCCTAATCGATCCTCATCAACCCTAACCATTGATTTTTCCTTACTAACGTTAATTAAATAATTCTATTATATAATTAATTGTTCATTGGCTAATATACTAATTAATTTTGATTAATTAACTAACATTCTTTTGTCTCTTATAATTAAATAATTTTAATTATTTAACTATCTAATTATTCTACTATGGTTGGATAAATCATTTTTATTTATTCCCCTATTCATGTAAAAGAAATAAATTTTTACTTATTTATGCCTTTGTAAGAAAAAATAATGTTATTATTTTATATTCTTCTAATTATTCCTCCTCTAGTCAAAATAATGAATAAATAGTTATTTACTCTATGCTTGCTCATGAAAAAAATGATCTCAATTATTTATTCCCATTTTCCTTGTCACATTCCCACTTTCTAATAGTCATAGCCACTTGTCATCTGATTCCTTCTAACCTTTACTCCACTATCTCCATATCTTTGACAAAATTTTCCTATGAAATCCCATTTGTTCATCCCTTCTAGGTTGAATTTGATCTTGACTGTCCGTTTTATCCTCTCTAAATCTATAAATTTGAATATTCTCATTTATCTCTTTTTTAACCACTATTAGTTGAGCTCTTCTCTTAGCTAACTTTTGTGCTTGCATATTTCTGAGGGCCACATTATCAAAGTTTGAAGAAGAGTTGAGGAATATGAAGATCTTTAGGGGAGTTTTTGATTGATGTTTACGTAGTTGATGATTTCATGCTCATGGTTTCATTGTTGTTATGCTCATTTGTCCCTATTTATCATGCTTAGGATATAAATGCTATCATGTTGAATCTTTGGATGAGGACATGCTTGTTACTTTGATGCTCTCATGTTTGTTAACTCCCATTTTCATGTTCTTCGTAGGATAGAAGTGACTTGGTTTGATTCAAGGGTTTAGTGGATACCATAGGAGGATCATAGCATTCAAATGTATAGATCTACATGATAAGATATGGAAACTTTTCAACCTAATCTTTGTCTAATTTTTGAATTAATTGTATGGTAGAATATGGTTAATTGTGCGGAAGATCTTCACCCAATGCCTACTCGGGAAAGAAATATCCTAAAGTTATGACAAAATCAAATAGGGTTGACAAAATGCTTGCTCCAATTAGAAGTTTTGTTTGAAACATCAGGGTTAATTCATGCAAGAACTTCTTCTTGTTGACATGAAATTTATTTTTAAGTTCTAAATCTTATTAACTCATTTTTTTTAAGTTAAAAGGGGTTTAGGTTGCAAGATGTTTTCTAATCCATTTTCAACTATTGGGCTATTTTTCCTCAAAGTTTTAAAATAACACATCCCCCATTTTAAGAAATTTCTCAAAGTTTACATAAAGTATTTGTAGGGATACAAATTTTATTGGCAATAGCAAAGAAAGTTATTATATAGGTATGGTCCCATAGATAGGGGCTTCCTAATTTTTTTTATTGGGTGTTGTTGAGAATTTTTAGGATTATTGTAAAGTGGACAGTCCCACAAATTTTGCAAAATAGTTTAAGCTCCTAAATTTACGGAAGATGGTGGTCCCATGAATTTTAATAATATAAATAAATATAATTATAAAAAGTTAATTCATGGGAAATTGTAAACTCCATATGATTGAGAAGTGGTAGAGTAGATCTTAATTTGGTTGGGAAATTTCTAGCCTCACCCTAGTTGCACCTCCTAAAATTTCCAAACTAAAAACTAGGAGCTGCTATTGTTGAAGAAAAAATTATATTTTATTTTGTAGCATTTTTTCATTCATGGGACTCCTTACTCCTTAAAAATAGATCTCAAAGCCCCCTTGTGACTGCCTAGTATGGGAGAGCAACCTCTATCATGAAAGAGCATTTAATTGCTTGACCATTGTTATGTTGAGGTCATTCATAGAGTAGGACAATACAAAACTATTGAATGAGAAAGGAATGCGCACATTATTCCATCTTCAACTTTCAACATGAATCTAATTGAAGGATTTAATTTAGCATACAATCGTTATGTTAGTAAACATTTATTTCTTACATGGGAAGCTTTTTTTACTAAGTTTTAGGATTACCAACACTCTATACTTGTAAGTTATCTTCCATTCCTTAAGATTTTTCCTATTTGACCACTTTTTAGAGAATAGTGATTTTTTAAATTTATGTTTGGTAGGCTGGGCATTAAAGAGGAAAATACTATTTTGGGAGTGTGTTCAATACCAATTCAAATTTTTCAAAATCTATTGCTAGCATCCCTTCACAAAACTACATCTAAGAAGAAGGTGATCCACCAACTCTTCCTCTCCATTGCATATAGCACATCTTGAAGGGTCATTAATATCCCATTTCTTTAATATATCCCAAATTAATATTTTATTCTATAATGCAATCCAAGCAAAAAAAAATCTTGTTGACCTTGGATTGACAATAGTTATGGAAACATAAGTGAATTGACCAATTTTCCTTTTTGATTGCTACAACCTCAATTTGAATATTTATTACGTAAACAATATTTTTCATGATTTATCGAATAATATAATACTTTATGAATTCAATAATTTAATTTTGAATCAACTTTATTATAATGAATATCTCATACATTTATATACATTGACACCAATAAAATAAATAGAACACATCTTGAAGACCATGAAAACCCCATTTCTTTAATTTAATACACATTGACTATACTAACATAAATAAATGGGCCAATATAAATGGGTCAATCTTCTTTTCTATTGTGACTTCCTCAATTTAAATTTTGATTATATAAATAATATTTTGCATAATTTATGAAATAATATGATAATTTATTACAATTCAATTTCATAATTTTAAATCAGTTTTGTTGAAAGGAATCTCTGATCCAATTTTTATTAAATCATATATTGTTCTGAATAATCAGTTGAACTACTAATGGTGCAAGCTAAACCGTAAAATATATAAGAAAAGTATTTTTAAAAAATAAAATATATAAGAAAAGTATTTTTAAAAAAACTAAGTGTTCCACTTGGTAAGATTTGCGTTATAGTTTGCTGCTGTTTAGACATTCTCCGACTGTTTAAAATTCTGACTGTTTGAAATTTGAAAATTATATAACCGTTAACGCGTTTAAACAAGCTTTCTGTGTAGTTTGTGATATTTAAATAAACGTTCGCGGTTTGTTCAGTTGTTTGCTTCATACCAATTGAAAAAGACCATGCCCGCCCAATCACAGGCATAATTCAGAATTAATAGAAGACTTCCATCCTTTTCTTCGACAGAGATGGACAAGGTATTGCAATTGCTCATCTAAATCCTTAAATTTTTGTGGGTTATAAGTAATTTGTTCAATTTTGGGCCTTTTTGGTTTTGATTTTTTTTATTGGTTATTTCAAATCCTCGTTGTGCTTGGATTGTAATGGCAGTTAAAGAATTCTTTGGGACTGTGTCTCATTGTGACATATTGTGAAAATTTCTCCCCATTTCCCCTGTACAATAACCCTCCCCTGCATTCCCGTCAATCCAATAAACCTGCAACGCGCTACTCCCGTGTTTCGAAACCGTGACGTCAAGGGAAAATTTATAACAGAAAGAAAGCTAGCACCGTCAGTTGCCGTAATTTTGAGTATTGTGGCACAATCGAACTGCAACAGCACTCTGAGAAGCTTAACGTCGTGCTTGAATTACGCTTGCTGCAGCGCCCTTAATCTCCTTGTCTCTGCCAGCTGCTTGCTAGTAACAGTTCGTCAATTAACATTGCCCGGAGAATGCAATGTTAAAACCCCTCCCGTCAGCCAATGCCAAGGTAAAAATATCTTTGTGGCTCAGCGCTTTTTAAAATAGATTAGGGTTTTGAAATTTTTGGCAGATGGTGAGTAGATTGAATTTGATTTAATGGTTGTTGTTGTGTGCAGGTTCAGGAGCACCAAATACCACCCCTGCTTCTTCTGGTACAAGCACGCAAATTACAAAGGCTACCAATAAAGCTTCGGGAATCTTGGTCTTCTCCACCTCAGGCTTGGAAAACTTATCCCGAAATATGTTAAAGAATTGCTTGGATTGTAATGGCACTTTCATGACCTGGCATCGTTGAATTTTCTTAGCATTTTCTTGGAGCTGGCATCGTTGGAAATGGAAAGTTTTCGGCAATTTCATGACCCGTGATTTGGAGCTGAATGCACAGCTTGGTTCAGTTGAAGTGGCCATGGATGACGCTAATGCAGGTAAGAACTTACCATTTTAGCGAAAATGTATGCTTAAATTTTGTGCGTTGAGGGTTTTCCCTAAACTGTTGTTTAACATTGTTGGGTCAATTTCCCTTGTGGGTTAACCTTTAAAGGATACTACGATCTCCTGTAGAAATATCTTTACTGTCAAGCTTACCCTGGATCTGCACCTAGCTTAGTTGGATCTGCACTCTTTTGTTGCCCAATGACTTAGACGCTGCTGTTTTCCAACTTTGCTCTGTTTTTCCATGAGTTGTCAAGTTACATGAGTTATTTTACCCAATTTTACTCTCTTTTTGAATGAGCTATTGTACAGTCGAATTTCTGTCGTACACAACATTTGCTTTTGTTTTTTACATACATCACACTCAATGCATTGGAGAATTTGATTCTCTATTTTACCCAAATTTGCTTCATCAACCAGGGCATGCCAGAGGTCGCAATTTGTATATCTATCTAGGACCACAAAGAGCTAGTCATATGCCGTATCATACAAGGATTTAGATGCATTTCCCTGGGGTTTTGGAAATTGGGCACTGAAGTTTTCAGATGCTCTTTCCCGGGGTTTTGGAAATTGGGCACTGTCATGAAAGTCTTGATGTCTGCAGCACTTAGATCTCGGCCATTTAACTTTAAGTTTGTATTTTATATTTTAAAATTAGTTTCTTTTCTTTCAAATTTGTACCCTGTATCTAAAACATTGTTGCTATGTAATATTGGATTTATTAATTTTTTTCTGCTCCCTTGTGAATCCTATTTTTTCATGTAAAATATATTAAAAATATGAAAACTGTGTATGTTGGCAGGGGACTTAAATGTTATTGCTTTAAGTACTCCGAGTATAGTTGTGCCATAAGAATATGAAAACTGTATATGTTGGCAGGGGACTTAAATATTATTGATATAATCACACAACAGAGTCCAAATACTTTATCTCTTGAATATATTTTGCTAGATTTCTGCTTTTGAAATGATTCTAAAAACACCACCTCTTCACAACCCCCCTGCTAGATTTCCAGGCTTTTCAAATGGTTTACAAAGCACCCACCTCTGCAGACCCCTGGGACACTATTAACTTTTCAAATGATTTACAAAGCACCCACCTCTTCAGACCCCTGGGACACTTATTAACTTTTCAAATGGTTTACAAAGCATTTGGTGAAATTCCATTTTCTATTATGCTTTGATGGACGTTCATGCCCTGTTCTAAAGCTCTCATTTTGGCATAGGTTGGGAGGATGTTGGCAAAGTTTGTGAAGTCTGGCTTTATGCCCACCAATTGCATTTGCTTAAAAGTTTTTAAAGCCACTGTATTGTGTGTATCTTGCAATCATTACATTCCACGAGTCAATATCTAAAATTTAGGCATATTGTCAAACAGTGTGTATGCTTTAGCTTCAATATACCATGCCATATACAACCACAACATCTGATAGAGAACACCCATTCTCTTATGCTTTAATGGATGTCCATACATCTACAGCTGCTCTTCAATGCTCCACCTCTTTGCCACCTCTAAAAGGAACTTTTGGCTGCCCTGTCACTAATTTGATTCCAACAAAATCCTTTAATTTACTCTTGCAATTTTGTTTGCATGTATTTAAAAAAATATATACATATAATAATGATGAAACCATCTCATAAACAGTTTAAACCTACTAATATATGAAACATATGAATAACCGAAAATCTTCCCCTCCGCTCTAATATCATTCAACCTTAAATGTTTGGAATCACTATTTAAATATATGTAACATTATTTTATATATTGTAATAATATTCACTTATTGATTAAAAATCAAGTCCATTTAATGAAACCAGTGCTTCATTTATTTCCTAACTGTTCATCCTAGCAAAGTAAGTTCACTTTTCCTTGGATCCCAATTTACAATCTCTAACAAAGTGTCTCTCTTTCTCTTTCTCTTGATCTCAGAATGTGCATTC
Organism: Chamaecyparis obtusa; assembly: GCA_027943335.1. NCBI lineage: Eukaryota > Viridiplantae > Streptophyta > Pinopsida > Cupressales > Cupressaceae > Chamaecyparis > Chamaecyparis obtusa. Next base: position 562,850 of record BSBK01002949.1, read on the forward strand.
TAGAATTGAAATCTTCGAAACCTATGTGCAGAAGTTGCCATGTAATAGGGCAGAGGATGTTTTGTCAATCATAGGACCTGGTACAACTGGTTGTCTGCTAAGGTGTTACTCTACAGAGCTCACTTATAAATTCTTACATGGCAACAACACAACCGATCGTCTGCTAAGGGGAAATTAGTTGAGGATATCCAATATTATCAATGCCCAGAACAAGTATCTCTATAATGCCTGAATTTACCAGCAGCTGAAATGTATCCTTCAATTTCGCCATACAACAATATGCATCTGACTTGACGTTTTGCCGATCGAGGATCATCCCAGGGAATAGCCTTATCGACTCATATATTTTATACTTTTATATTTTGTATTACTTTATAAATTAAACTTTCTATATATTTATTTATTAGTATCAATTATTTATTTTTATATTATTATATTAATAATAGATAATATTATTATATTGATTCATAAATATAATATTGTATTACACATTACAAATTTTCTTTCTTATTATATTTATAATATATTGAATAGTAAATTACATTATAATTTACTTTTTTATTAATTCATTTTATTATTTATTATTAAATTAGATATTTTAATATGAGGACATCACATACAAGAGGTGAATGGCTAATTGTGTTGATGATGAATGAAGTCCATACATAGACAACCATAGTCATGCATCATTCTATGCCATAGTCTCCATGTGTAACTTTGTCTATTCTACATAGTTGTCAAGTGTGGAAAATTTGTTCCACTTATGATGGACAGTTGTGACCTATATATTGTACATCTTTAGAATTGCATTTATGAAGTCTCTTTGAACCTTAATATCTACTATAGAGACAACTCTAGTAGGTCTTTGCACACATAGTAGGAAAACCTGGCTAGTGCTCACCGCGTTGCTAAAATACTTGGAGGATTCAAAACCATGCGAGCGACTATTGAGTTAACTCGCCAAAGCCTGTAGACAAAAAAATACCTTTTTACCCATGGAAATTTGTTGTGCAACTTGCTAAACTTGCAAGAAAATGTGACAGACTCAAAAAAATAAAATAATGGGTCAAAACATGTGAAACGTGCATGGAAATCCATGATGCACTGTGATGTGCTTAAAATGTAGGTGAAATGTGAATTTTAGGTAGATATTTCTCTATAAACCCTACATTTCACTCTTGTTAAACACGATAAAAATTTCAATGATTTTTTTACTTGAGTTTCAATTTTGTCTTTTTACTTTGTATGAAGTATTTGAATTTGTTGCATTATTCATAGTGTGTGTCAAGAATCATAATATAAAATAGAAATCATTGCAAGGTTGATTAATTTAGAAATGCATTAAAATGAGTTAACTTAAAAATATAAAAACACCCACTTCATGTCAATTGTTCAATAGGTTGGGGAAGAGGAAATTGTAAAAAAATGTAATGTTTTACTTGCCTAGATTTGAGATTTATGATGACGATTTTCAAAGACAATCATTATAAATTCATAATATTTATTAGGTAGCAACTAGCTATTGTATCCACTATCTGACTTTGCACGATCAGGCCAATTTGTTATCCATGTGTATTCAATAGTCAATTATATAGAAAACACTTCCATGTGGTTCTTTAGACTCATTTGTTCCATTTTGTAGAACTTTGTAAAAAGAAGTATTTTTTAAAGAAATCTCAGTGCTTTTTTAGTTGTAGATTTTTTGCCAAGTGAAGATTTTTGAACTTTCTTAGTAGTCTCTAAGTCCACGTCTGTGAACAATGTTTTCACATACTATCTTAGGTTCAATGCATATGATACGATGTGCAAGAGAGTGTTGAACTTCTCCTACTTCTATTTAATGATATGTTGAATATGTTCAATATAGAATTGCAAGGCGGACTCATTTTTTGGTAATGGTCTTCATTTGGTCAAGCATGGTATCAATCATTTATTACACCTCACTAAGGCTTGGAGAATTGGTCTCCATGTTTAATCATTGTGAAAATGACAGATATAATGAAGATGGTGCATGTAAAAACCTCTAGCAATAACATATAAAAAATAACTCTAAGAAAAACAATTATTAGTTACAACCAATAAACAAACCTAAAATTATTCTATTCAACTAATTTTAAAAAGAAATTAAAATGTGGAGTCTAGTCCATAAATAGGAAAGGTTTCTTTTTCTCATATTTCAAGTGTATCCCTTCTCTTCCTAGCTCACAATATAATTCAAGTGGTCCTTTCTTAACACACCTCAATTAGAGGCAATATATCCCTCAAATGTTGGTAGTAACTAAGCAATTAACTAACAAATTTGTCCCTCAAATTAAGGTAATCAATTACTAGGTTAGAGGCCAATAGAACCCACCTACTTGCTCATACAATAGTGTGGACAAGGGAATTCGCCTCCCTTGAGATTGATAAAATCTCAAGGGATGAATCGGCCCTTGCACCTCCTCACTAAGCTAGTGCTCTAGTGAGCTAGGGTGATCAAGACAATCAATTGATTTACTAGAACTTGAAACTTAAATAAGTGCAAAGTAAATTAAAGAAATTGAAATAACATTATGATACTAGTAGATATAAATATTTTGATTACTGAAATCAAGAAAGCATATTATTAAGGCCAACTGGTTGGCTTCATGAGCTCACTATCCTAGATGCTTGTGGGAGTCTAGGACTATAATGTAGATGCAGGACACCCACTCAACTGCATGCATCTTTCATAGACAAGGCATAGAGACTGAGACAGAAAGGTGCAAGCCTAATAAATAACCCAATATAAACTAAATCTAGAGTAACTTCAAGAAAGAGAAAGCATGAATAAACTATGAGAAACTATTGTAGACACAAAAGAACACAAGAGGGAGAGAGATAGCTTACAACCTGGAGGTAGAAGAATCCACAGATCTCTTGCTCCTTCCTCCTTTGAAACATACATATGAGAAAAATGAAAAATGTTAGGGGTGCCTGATTAAGAGGTCTTGCATAGTTAGACCCCTACTTTGGTGTTTACACGTCCACAGATAGCCAAGATAAACAAATAGATTGTGGATAATCAACAAATGATAAATGACAATAGATAAATAGGAAATGATCAAGATACTATGATGTACTAAACAAAATGAGATGAGGTGAGTGTGAGAGAACTCCTCTTTTAAACCACAAATCCAATGCTTGATGGGATGAAGGTAAGGTTGAGCTAGTGAGTGATGAAGGTGGTGGAATCCCAATGTGAGAGTGCTCAAGAGCTATGAAAGGTGTCCAAAAATGATGGAGAATATTTCCAAGAGCCAAGAAGAAGTTTGAATCACCAAGAAGAGAGCCCAAAATAAAAGAAGAGACTAATGAAGCCAATTCTTGAAGTTTTAAGGAGGCCAAATGATTTCGAATGTCAGTGGGTTGTGGAAAGAGGTGTTACACTACAAAACAATAGTTTTATGTTTTTAGATTTGTGGGACAAGTGTGTGTTATGTGGATGTATTTGCAGCATGCACATGACATGAGCCAAACAATCTGCGGGGTCAAGAATTTGAATAGGGAAGGTGGCAAGGCAAATGGAATGATGTGGAGGCTTGCATGAAATTTGGATTTTTGGCTAAGTTAGAGGTTTTATGCAATGAAGAATTACACGAGGTGCATTTTATATTTTCTCCACATGGAGTTTCCCCTAAGGAAAATACATGATATTCACAAGATCATCTATCATGCAATTTGTAGACAAGCATGCTAGATGAAAGAGATAATGATAAGATAGTGATCACTAATAGTACACTGGTATGGGTAGAAAATTGGGTTATGCTAGATAGCGATATGATAAGACAATATTGATTTTGATGATATGAGTAGCAAAGGATAGATAGTCATATGATAGGGTGACTTTGATTGTGTCGATATGAGTAACAAAGGCTAGATAGTCGTATGAGAGTGCAACTTTGATTGCACCAATACGAGTAGAAAGGCTAGATGGTCATATGACAAGGTGAATTTTATCATGTTGGTATGAGTAGGAAAGGCTAAGTAGTCGTATGATAGGGCGAGAGATTTTGATAGCACTAGTATGGGTGACAATGCTAGATGGTACACATGTACGAGTAGCAAAACTAGATGACCATATGATAGGGTGAAAGATTATAAATATCTGAATTGGCCCCCATGAAGGTAGATACAAAAGATTAAAATTTCTTAAATTTTCAAAAAAAAATGTGATACAGATGACAAGATATAATAGCCCCCCTAAGAATGGAATGTGTTGCACAGAGGGAAGCATGATGCATTCTAAGGAGAAAAGAGGCATTGTGGCATGTCAATGTAGCTAAATGTTTCCATGGAATGTCACCCCACAATAGGTGACACATGATATCCACAACATCAAGAAAAGAAAGTAGAGATGAGGAGATCCAATCATTTAGTGTCAAAACCCATAAGAGTTGAAAGACTTTTGATATATGACTACATAGAAGTATTTCATTAAGATTGAGGTCTTCAAGTTTGAAAAAGAGCGCATGAAGACGAAGAAAAATTAAAATTTGGGTTAATATGTAATAAGGCCTTAATGCAGCCAACACTTTGCATTGTTCCCAAATTGCATAGTTCCTAGGGAGAAGAAAGGATATTGCAAGATCACATCCAACATGCAAGTTGCAGACAAGCATTCTAGATGAAAGAGATAATGATAAGATAGTGATCACTGATGGTATGTCATTATGGGTAGCAAATTGTTTTATGCTAGATAGCCATACGACATGGTTATTTTTTCAATGATATGAGTAGCAAAGGCTAGATAGTAATATGATAGAGAAACATTGATGGCATGCTGCCCATTTAAGACCCTAATTGTGATGTCCCCATTTTGAAATAGGATTTAATAATAAATAATAGTTAAATAATTGAATTTTATTAAATAAAGAATAATAATGAAAGAGAACTTAAAATTAATAAATAATAATATTAACATAAAAAATAGATAAATAATGTAATTATATTATATTATAAATAGAAAATAATATTGAAACAAATAAACAAATAAACAAATAATACAAATAAATAATAAATATAATAATTAAATAATCAAATAAAATAAAAAATAATAACCTTACTAAATAAATAAATTTGTTATTCAATTATTAATATAATTAATTCTATTAATCTATATATCAATCAATATTAATAATAATAATGAAGGATTACAACTAAAATATTGATTTTACATAATGTACGATGCCTCTAAAATCAAGATGAGTTGATGACACCTCTCATTCCATAGGAAGAGTGATTAGGTAAACTAAAGTTTATTATAAATCATAGACTAAGTGTAAGAAAATGTGAATATGGATGCAACCTGAGAGATGCGACCCGAATGGAGGGGTGAGCATTGGAAAGTAGAGACACTGTTTCAAGCTACCACATATAAGAAACAAATAACTTTCCTTGAGAAGGGAGGCAGTCTGAAAAAGGCATTAATTGGGATGAAGGGAGAATTATCAATCATCAAATAGGAGAAAAGAAAGAGAAAGATAGAAAACATTGGAGCACCACAACAAAGAAAACATACATTTAGTAGAGATATTAGTAGCAGAAGTAAGTAAGACTAGTAATAGAAATCATCATTGATTGGACAAAGATCATACGATGATCTAGAACTAGCATTAAGAAAGAGAAAAATTATTGGATCATTACAAGAATCAAATTTATAGGGATCAAAAGCAATGATTATTACATCTTGCAAACTATATATTTATAATAAGATTCATATAGAGTCACAACTATAATAAAACTTCTATAGAGGTTATTAGCTCAACAATCCAAAGTGTCATTCCCATAATATTATAAATTTGGAGATACATACATACATACATACATACATACACACACACACACACACACACACACACACACACACACACACACACACACACACATCCATTAGTTGAAGTATTCATGTTATAAGACATCATCATTTCTCTCTCTCTCTCTCTCTCTCTCTCTTATTGGTGACATCATCATCTCTCTTTTAAGGAGTAATTAATCAATTAAATTAATCATCAAACTTAGTGGTTGATTTACCAAACATTTGGCATAACTATTTGTTGACCCTCAAGAAATTAAATTGGATTGGAAACTAGTTCAATAATCATTAATACAAAGGATAGTAGAAAATTAAAGGATTAGATAGAAAGAAGTTCCTTGCAATCTAAGAAAATAGGGTACAAATTAGAGTTTCCCAATTTGGGGACATTACAGTTGATTGCATTGATTAATGTTCCTAAATATTGTCATTTTGGTGTTCTTCATCCTTCGTATGTTGCTTCTATCGAGGTCATTCTTTATTCTTCTATAAAGGGTTCTTGAAAACATGCCTTTAGCTTGATGCATGGAGGGTGAATTGTTGGGGGAGAAATTCATCCTTTAGATGATCAAAGTAAAAGATAACAAAGAATATAACATTCAACTATGTGTCATATGTGAGATACTATATCTAAACAAAAGAGATTGATGGAAGTATGGTTTAGCACATCCAAATGGATCCTACCCTTTTGATAATCTTATACAATAAATGCTACAAATATTTGATTCCCTGATTAATTTCCACCTCTTAAAAAGTTAAATATGACAAGGTTATCAAAAAATTTTGTTAATCCATTAATCATCAGTTATAGTCAATTGCCTATAGTTCTTGATGCTTGGATATCACCACAACTTGAAGTGGTTTGAATTTTGAGAATTTTCTTCAATCGCCCTATTTAGAGTGCTCTTGAACATTTATTTTAGATTCTCAGTGAAACTTCATACTATCTATAGCCATTATGATCCTAAAATCATAACGCTAGAACTACAAGAACATATAATTTGTAGTTTCCCATGCTTTCAACTCCATGTTCTGATATTCCTTCTACATTAATTATACACCTATTTTTTTAATCTCTACGATGTTGAAACTAATATTTTGGATAGATGATTTTATTTAACCTCTAAAATACCAACTTATGGATTAGGTTGTGGGTGTATGATGAGAACTTAACTTTGGGACCATAGATTTAGTTTTATGGTGTTCCTATTAGTGTCTAATGACAAGGTGCATGCAAGTTCATCCAAATGTGGCATATGATCTGATATTTTTATCTTGATTTAACTTCATTGAATTATATATTAATGAAATTCCATATTTTTTTGTTTCATACACCTTATTGTTGTTATTTTCTTGGCATTGCAGAGCCATGCAAGATTATTTAATCTTTGTGTTTTGCGCTTGACTACTATGAACAACATGTTGATTATTGAGAATTTGATGAAGGTATTATTTCTGACCTTTTTTTCTTAAGCATATATTTGGTTGATGTTTTGTTGCATATATTACTAGAAATACCGCTCTTTGTGTTTGTAGGGAATGGAAGGATATTGTTTTTTTTCATGTTTTATGGTTTACTAGAGAAGGAAAACATGGGTTTAAACTTTAAAAGCATAACTTATACAATTCTTATATTCAATGTTGTAGTATGGTCTTCTTATTCAAATTGGGTTTTGATAGACAACCATAGTTGTGCATCATTCTATGCCATAGTCTCCCTATGTAACTTTGTCTATTCTACATAATTGTGAAGTGTGGAAAATTTGTTCTACTTATGATGGATAATTGTGACCTCTATATTGTACATCTTTAGAATTGCATTTATGAAGTCTCTTTGGACCTTAGTAGATCTATTATAGAACTTTGTTCTGTAGCATGGAAGATCATCTATGGTCTATATTCAATGCTTTTCAGCTTATGATCATTTATTTTGAACATCTACTTGCATAGGTGTAGCCAACTGTCTCCTTCCTTTATATTTAGCTTTTACTTGAGAAATATGTATCCCACATTGTTGTAGGAATGTGATGAGTTCCTCACAAAGCTAGTTTCTCTCCTTATTCCTTTAATCATTACAACAACTTCATGTGGAAGAGCAACAAGTTTGTTTGTGGCTACAAGGCATCACAAATTTTAAAAGGAAAATGTCATATGAACATGTTTCTCCTTTTTAGTAAAAGTGATGAATATTACATAAATAGAATCTCTTTTAATACATGTAAATATACTCTCTCTTGTAAAAGAAGAGTGTTATATGTGACAACCCATATACTTCTTTAGGGATTACTTACCATAATGAGCTTACAGACTCACAATTAATTGCTATACTATTGCAATTAAAATGAGCTTCTCTTCATTTTTCTAAATGCATTTTCTCCATATTCTAAGGGAGGATAATATTAAGGTAGTCTTTCTTACACTTTTAGATATAATCAAGAAGTTAGAGATAGTTAATAATCATTGAAGATTATTTTAAAAACTCCATCTTGCACCTTGTTATTAGTGTGCATTAGAGTTTGTATAGTTTATCAATATTTATGATGGACAAATCTCATATGGCGAGCTTCATGATATCTTATTTTGCCTTTGGACATTAATATTAGGGAGTTATTACCTTGGTAGTTGTCATATGTATGGTTGGTTGTAAATATCTTGCAGTGGAATATATTTATGGATTAATGCTAGTAATACCATCATTGTAGTTAGTATTATTTCTAAATCATTCTCTTGTTTGATAGATTCTATAAAACTGAGCATAGTAGTGCAAATTGTTTAACTTCTCAAATTATATCCTTTTTTTTGGTTTCTTGTTGACCTTTTTGTGGAGACAAGATGAGGTGCAACACTCTGGATATGTTTACCAATGTTGGAAGCAGTACACTTCAAAGACAACTTTGGATTTATTGTTGTATCAGGGTCTTGACAAGAGAGAGATATCATAGGAGTGTATAACTTGACTTTCTTGTTGGCATATTGTTGTTAGGACAGTAATAGAGAATAGAAAATGACTTAACCAATATAGGGGGTGGGTGACATACTCTTAAATTTATTGTATTTATGAGTATCAGGTTTTGAAATATATTTGAGTATGTCATATTTTATTGTATTCTAAAAGACTGCGATATCCCTGACTGATTTGAACCAATAATTTTCCAATATTTTCCTTGAGCGATTTTTTCAAAGTGGCTTAATTGATAGTTTAAAATGTTTCATTTCATCGATACAAGGGAAATGGATTGACTTGATGTTTAAAAAATAAATATTGAATAAATGATAATAATTATATCCTTCCACACATTCATATTGAGACAAAAACCATTCCTTAATTAGTTAATAGAATAGCAAGAGAAAATATTTCTCTATCCCTCTGAAATTGTAACAACACTTGGAAAGGTATGGTAGCAACCACAATCTCCTCTAACTTTTCGCTTTACCAAATATGAGTTGTTGGTTGTAGTTCATCTCAATCTCCTCTAATGGTGTTGTTCATAATTAGAACTTATATGCTTGTAGATCCCTTACTATAGGTCATATGAATGTCTGTTCCTTAGTATATGAGTTCACTCAGCACCAAAGAATCAAAAAATATTGACCCTTCCACCACCTGCACTACAATCTAACTATAGTAGTGATTGCATATGGAGATACAATCAGTTGGCCATGAAGAATCTCTTTATAGTTTTGTTTCGTTCAAGAAGAATCTATAAAAGCACAAGAAAAGTCCACCCAACATTCATGCCAATACATTACCCGCTGATATCAAAGCAATCCATAACCATATTCTAGTTTGTTATACTCACTAAGATGAGATTCAATGCTACCAATATCAAACCACCAATATGACTTTTGCACAAACATTATAAATATTTATCTAGAATCTATAAAAGCACAAGCAAAGTCTACCCAACATTCATGCCAATTTTAAATATCTTGTGGCAATAAGTTACCCAATGATATCAAAGCAATCCATAACCATATTCTATTTTGTTATACTCACTGAGATTCAAGTCGATTCTACCAATATCAAACCACCAATACGAATTTTGCACAAAAATTATAAATATTTATCTGCAAACATTAGAGTGATAAAATAATCAACCTCCTCTCATTAACAACAAGATGAAGTCACATTATGGTAGTAAACACCAAGAAAATACTCTATTTCTTGCACGACAAAGGGACTCTTTGTCCCTTGGCAGGGATTTCTTCAAGGGCTTAAGCTAGAAAATTACACACGGTGGGAATATCCATCATAAGCAAAGCCAAAATATCAATATTGTTGAATCTGCACTAAGCATACACTATTATATTGGTTACCATAAAATATGCAAGTTGACCCCTCAATAGGAGCTCATGACACATGAATGCTAACGCCAATATTGAGATACGACCAAGAAACATCTTCACCCAATACTACTGTTGTATTGATAAAGAAATCATAATTTTATCTTCCCCATACTTAATTAAAGCTGATACAAATATTTATCTTTGAATTTTTTCTTTCTAATGTCAGAAATATGAATATTTGATGGCCTACCTTAATCTTGGTTATAACCTTTAATTTGTGGATGTTGGGTCCAACACAAAACACTACGCCCAACATTCTCAATTAACCATTGACTTAATATATTTCTCAATCATATTAAATCCGTTAGGTAATATCACACCATTAATATATTTATCTTCCAACTATATAAATATTAATTTAGCCCATGATGATATATTTAGCTGCTGCCCAATATTTTCCTATCTTTGCACATTAAGTCTCAATAATAATAGAAATAATATCAAGTAAATCACAACATATAAAGCATACGATATATATCAAAATATCCAAAGATAACATGAACAATAGAGACCAACAACAATAATATTATATTTAAAAATAAACTTATATTTTACCAAGTCAAGAATCTCAAAATATAAATGACCATAGACCCGTGAATATCTTATTTCTACAAATTTTTCTTCGAATGAATACTTCACAAATTTGTATAATCTCCAATAGGTACAAAGTGGAATATCTAAAATGATATTTCCAACCAAAGACTATGGTAGATAGTCTCACCACTAGAACTACACACTCCTTCAACTAGCATGCCTTCAACAAAAGTAACAATGAAATTCTAAATATTTGATGATGATTTACTTCACCCAACCAACCACCTTACAAAGATCTCCAAGAAACATCTAGAAGGTTAGGTTAAATAAATAGACTTGCTTTATTAATTTATTATTTCCACTGTGTTTTACAAGTAAATTAATTAATTGAAGTCATCCTTAGGATATAAAATTAATTTTTGGGCAACTTAATTAATTAATTAATTCCATTAAGTTGCTTTTGAAAATTTGGGGACATTACAATCCTCTTGATCCGAAGATTGGTTCCCCTCAAGAAATCTACCATCAAAATTGGTTGTCCTTTGAAAGAAAGTACCAAGATTGTAAGCCAATTATGGATACCATAATGAACACATGTTGAAATCTCTATGTTGCACCATGACTACAAGTGCTACCTCTATTACCCCCTTAACTCTCTTGGATGCAATTCGATAGAGCCTTTGAATGTAGTTGGCTAAGTTTCCAATGTTGTGAAAATATCCATCAAGATTTTGTTGCTCTACTCTAATATAAAAAACACTATGCCCATAGTTGAGAATTAACTCATCATGATCCCAATAAAGTAATGCACCAAACATGCCAATGTCATTGCCAAGGTTCCCTAAACATCACGCTTATCCTCCCTCCTATGGTTAGAGCTCATTAACATAATAGATGACCAATGTAAGAGTTTGAGGAAACTACAATAGGGTGTCTGAAACATCCTTCCTTTCTAATCCCAAGGGAAGGGCATCCTTATACCCCCATGGCCTCATGCTTAGAAGGAGGCCTCACAAAAATTTCTCCCTCCTTGTATTCCCTTATTACACCTATCATGATTAACTATGGTAAACATATAAGAGTTACACATTATTACATTTTTTCTCTAAATAAAGGTTGGCATAATAATATCATATTCATACACATTATTTATAAGAAAAAAATCATAAATATGACTATTATTCATAAGTATTAAATCATAAATAAGGCCCAATATGCTATTTATTATAAGAACTAATACTTATGTTATAACTAGCAGTTGTCGTTGCACCAAATGATTGATCTATTAATGTCTCATACAACCACTAGACTTATAGAAGATACAAGAGGATGTTAAACCATGTCACAAATCTCAAAGGGGGACACTGGAGGTTAGTCAAACAATCCTCCCTCAGCATCACCTAAGGGGATTCAAACATGTGACCAATCTCTTATACCACTTGTTACAACTAACGGTTGTCATTGCACCAAAAGATCGACCTAATAATGCCCAATACAACCAATATACTTAAAGAAGACATATAAGGTTGTTAAACCATGTCATGAATCTTGAAGGGGGATATTTGTAGTTAGTCCAACAGCTTCATACCAATTTTTAATAATATTCAGATTATCTATACTATAAGATAGATCGTTGTAAGATATATTTGACTAGTTTGATGATTCAAGGCATTTGTGAGTTTAATATGTTGATGGATGATGGTTGAATGAATGCTAATTTTATAGAGTGATGCTTGATTATTGAATTGTATCTATTCTTGATCCAAGGTAAAGTGATGATTTATGTGAATTTGATTATTATTTAATTGATCTTTCTAATTGATTAATTTCTTGATTTCTTGGGAGATGATGGAGGAAGGATAATGATTAACAAGTCCTTAAATACTTGGAATGAAATCTCTTTTATACTTTATTAGTGAAAGGGTCACCACCATTCATAAGAATTAATTCACCATAGCCTGTATGCGTAGCAGAGTTGGCTTGGGCCATGGGTTTTCTCTCCATTCATATCAAGTTTGACTTTGAGGCCCATACTTATTCAATGCACCTATCTTGTAGGCTATTACTTGCATCCTTAGAGGGATAGTTTTGTCTTAGCTCACCCCTCCCTAAAACCCAACTTGGAGATATGTAAGACCAAGACAAGACAACTTGGGCATTGAGATGAGTTGTATGGATACCTCTAAGTTAACAAAAAAAAAATTGAGTCACCAATTTTCATTGTTGACTTTGTGAATAATATATTATATCCAACAATAATTTTACTTGAAAGTCTTAAATAAAAATCTTCTCCCCTTTGCATCTTCTAGTGTGGGGGAGAGTCACACATCTTCATCATGTTTTCCATTTTCAATCATTATAACCTGTCACAATTACCACCTTCAAAAGAGTCACAATCTTTTAATTTTCTTTCCTTTACAAGCATCACAATCTTTCATAACTTTTCATTTTGAATGAATCACTTCTTTATTTTCTCCTTGTTTCTTTCTTTTCTTCCATTAATTCTAGAGAGATGGTATTTTCTAACCTCACCCTTTTCTAAACCCCAACTTGAAAATATGTAAGACTAATGTAAGGAAGGTTAACCATTGAGATGAAACATGGAAATTACTCTAAGTTAATAAAAAAAAAGAATTGGGTAACAATTTTTCATTATTTCAATTGTGAATAATATATTATTCCTCACATTAATTTCACTTGAATGTCCTTCTAAATTGAAACCTTCTCACCTTTATAACTTCCAATGTGGGGAGAGTCACACTTCTTCATCATTTTTTTTCTTTTTGAAGTTATTACGGCCTTTCACAATTGCCACCCTTCGAAAAGGCACAACCCTTTACCATTTTTTTTTTCTTTGTGAGCATCACAATATTTCATAACTTTATCTTTCGAAGGATTCACTTCCTTATATTGTTCAAGATTATTCCTTTATCTCTTCCATTAATTCTTAGAGAACTAATTTTGTCTCACTCACCCCTTTCTGAACCCCAACTTGGCAATATGTAAGACCAAGGTAAGGCAGGTTGGACACTAGGAGGCCAACCTTGACTAGGTATAGGTAGGAGGCAAGATCCACTATTTCTATCTTGTGGGAAGGTGTGTTCTGTGAGCCCTAAGATAGTTTTTTTTATACAGTTACCCAAGGAGGCCCCTTACTTAGTCATAGGATACCTCTATGTTAACAAAAAAAATGAATTGAGTCACCACATTTCATTGTTGTCTTTTTAATAATATATAACAACCCACATTTTATATCAATGTCATTCTAAAATGAAACCTTCTCCCCTTTGTATCTTCCAATGTGGGGGAGAGTCACTTCTCTTCATCATATCTTTTCTTAGAAAGAGTCACAACCTTTCACAATTGCCACTCTTAGAAAGAGTCACAACTCTTCACCTTTTTTTCATTTGTGAATGTCACAACCTTTCATAACTTTTCCTTTTGAATGACTCACTTCATTATTTTCTTCTTATTCCTTTTTCTAATACATTAATCTTTAGAGGGCTAGTCTCACCTCAAATCACCCCTTCCTGAATCCCAACTTGGTAATATGTAAGACCAAGGTAAGGTAGGTTGGACATTGGACCAAATCACAGGGATACTTCTGAGTTAATAAAAAAATTGAATCATCACTTTTTATTTGTCTTTTTCAATAATATATTATACCCCACATTGATTTCACTTGAATGTCCTAAATTGAGGTATTTTCCAATGTGGGGTAGACTCAAATCTCTTCATCATGTCTACCATTTGTAATTGTCACAAGCTTTCACAATCACCACCCTTCAAAAGAGTCACAACCCCTCACTATTTTTATTATTTGTTAGTGTCACAATCTTTCATAACTTTATCTTTTAAAAGAGTCACTTCCTTAATTCTTTTATTGGTTTTTCTTTTCTACTAATTCTTAGATGGCTAGTCTTGCATCAACTCACTCCTTCTTGAACCCCAACTTGGCAATATGTAAGACCAAGGTAAGGTAGGTTGGGCATTGAGCTGAGTCATAGGGACAGTTGTGAGTTAACAAAAAAATAATCGAGTCACCACTTTTCATTATTTTTTTTGTGAATAATATATTATACCTTGCATTGATTTTGTTTGAATGTCCTCCTAAAATGAAACATTCTCCTCTTTGTATCTTCCAATATGGGGAAGAGTTACATCTATTCACCATATCTTCTCTTAGAAAAAGTGACAACTTGTCACAATTGCCACTTTTTGAAAGAGTTAGAACCCTTCACCATTATTGTCCTTTGTGAGTGTCACAATCTTTCATAACTTTTTCTTTTGAAGGAGTCACTTCCTTATTTATTTCTTATTCTTTTTTATCTTTCATTAATCCCTAGAGGGCTAGTCTCTCTTCAATTCACCCCTTTCTGAACCTCAACTTGGAAAGAAGTAAGACCAAGGTAAGACAGGTTAGGCACTGAACTAATTCATAAGGATACCTTTGAATTAAAAAAAAAGAATTGACTCACCACTTTTCATCATTGTATTTTTTAATAATATATTATACCACTCATTGATTTCATTTTAATGTCCTCATAAATTGAAATCTTCTCCTCTTTGTATCTTCCAATGTGAGGGAGAGTCGCATCTTTTCATCATATCTTTTATTAGAAAGATTGACAACCTTTCACTATTTCCACTTTGAAAGAGTCACAATTCTTCATGATTTTTGTTATTTGTGAATGTCACAATTTTTCATAACTTTTTCCTTTTGAATGACTTGCTTTCTTATTTTCTTATTATTCTTTTTTCTATTACATTAATCAATATAGGGCTAGTCTTTCTTCAAGTCACCCCTTCCTGAACCCCAACTTGGAAATATATAAGACCAAGTTAAGGTAGGTTAGGCATTGGGCCAAGTCACAAGGATACTTCTGAAAACAACAAACATGAATCACCACTTTTTATTTTTGCATTTTTGAATAATATATTATACCCCACATTGATTTCACTTGAATATTCTAAATTGAAACATTATCCTTTTTATATCTTCCAATGTGGGTGAGAGTCACATCTCTTCATCATGTCTACCATTTTCAATTGTCACAAGCTTTCAAAATTGCCACCCTTCAAAAGAGTTACAACCCTTCACTATTTCTATTATTTTTTAGTGTCACAACCTTTCATAACTTTTCCTTTTGAAAGAGTCACTTTCTTAATGCTTTTTATTCTTTTTTCTCTTCCATTAATTCTTATAAGGCTAGTCTTACCTCAACTCACCCTTCTTAAACCCCAACTTGATAATATGTAATACCAAAGTAAGTTAGGCTGGGCATTGAGCAAAATCATATTGATATCTGTGAGTTAACAAAAAAATTTGAGTAACCATTTTTCATTATTTCTTTTGTGAATAATATATTATACCCTACATTGATTTTGTTTGAATATCATCCTAAATTAAACATTCTCCTCTTTATACTCTCCAATGTGGGGAAGAGCTACATCTTTTTACCATATTTTCTCTTAAAAAGATTGACAACTTTTCACAATCGCTACTTTTTGAAATAGTTACAACCTTTCACCATTATAGTCCTTTGTGAGTGTTACAACTTTTCATAACTTTTCCTTTTGAAGGAGTCACTTATTTTTTTCTTATTCTTTTTTTTGTTCCATTAATCCTTAGAGGGCTAGTCTCTTATCAACTCACCCCTTTCTAAACCCCAACTTGGCAAGATGTAAGACCAAGGTGAGACAAGTTGGGAACTGAGCTAATTCATAGAGTTACCTCTGAATTAAAAAAAAATTGACTAACCACTTTTCATTATTATCTTTTTGAATAATATATTATACCACACATTGATTTCATTTTAATGTCCTCGTAAATTGAAACTTTCTCCCATTTGTATCTTCCAATATGAGGAGAGTCACATCTCTTCAACATATTTTTTTAAAAAAAGAGTCACAACCTTACACAATTTCCACTCTTGGAAAGAGTTACAACTCTTCACCATTTTTTTCTTTTACGAATGTCACAACCTTTCATAACTTTTCTTTTTGAATGAATCAATTCTTTATTTTTCTTTGTATTCTCTTTTCTATTAAATTAACCATTAGAGGGATAGTCTTGCCTCAACTCATCCCTTCCTGAACCCCAACTTGGCAATATGTAAGAGCAAGGTAAGGTAGGTTGGGCATTGGGCCAAATCATGATGATAGCTCTAAGTTAACAAATAAATTTGAATCACCATTTTTATTTTTAAATAATATATTATAACTCACATTGATTTCACTTGAATGTCCTAAATTGAAATCTTCTCCCCTTTGTATTTTACAATGTGGAGGAGAGTCGCATCTCTTCATTGTGTCTACCATTTACAATTGTCATAAGCTTTCACAATCACCAACCTTCAAAATAGTCACAACCCTTCACCGTTTCTATCATTTATCAGTGTCACAATATTTCATAACTTTTCCTTTTGAAGGAGTCACTTTCTTAATTTTTTTATTCTTTTTCCTTTTCCATTAATTTTTAGAGTGTTAGCCTTGCCTCAGCTCGCCCCTTCTTGAACCCCAACTTGGCAATATGTAAGACCAAGGTAAGGTAAGTGGGGCATTGAGTTGAGTCAAAGGGATATTTGTGAGTTAACACAAGAAAAAAAATTAAGTCACTAATTTTCATTATTTCTTTTGTGAATAATATATCACACCCCATATTCATTTTATTTAAACATCCTCCTAAAATGAAATATTTTCATCTTTATATCTTCCAATGTGGGGAAGAGTTACATCTTTCACAATATCTTCTCTTAGAAAGAGTGACAACTTTTCACAATTGACACTTTTTGAAATAGTCACAACCCTTAACCATTATTGTCTTTTGCGAGTGTTACAATCTTTCATAACTTTTCCTTTTGAAGGAGTCACTTCCTTATTTTTTTAATTCATTTTTCTATTCTATTAATTCTTAGAGGGATAGTTTCTCCTCAACTCACTCCTTTTTGAACTCCAACTTGGCAAGATGTAAGACCAAGGTAAAGCATGTTGGGCACTAAACTAATTCATAGAGATATCTCTGAATTAAAAATAAATTGACTCACCACTTTTCATTGTTGTCTTTTTGAATAATATATTATACCACATAGATTTTATTTTAATATCATCATAAATTGAAACCTCTCCCCTTTGTATCTTCCAATGTGAGAGAGTGTCACATCTCTTCATCACATCTTTTCTTAGAAGGAGTCACAACCTTTCACAATTGTCACTCTTTGAAAGAGTCACAACTCTTCACAATTGTCACCCTTCAAAAGAGTCACAACCCTTCACTATTTCTATTATTTGTTGGTGTTATAACTTTTCATAACTTTGCCTTTTGATGAAGTCATGTTCTTAAAAAAATTTATTCATTTTTCTCTTCTATTAATTCTTAGAGGGCTAGTATTACCTCAACTCACTCGTTCTTGAACTCTAACTTGACAATATGTAAGACCAAAGTAAGGTAGGTTGGACATTGAGCTGAGTCATAAGGATATTTGTGAGTTAACAAAAGAAAATAATTAAGTCACCAATTTTTATTATTTGCTTTTGTGAATAATATATTATACCTTAAATTGATTTTATTTGAATGTCCTTATAAAATGAAACATTCTACTATTTATATCTTCCAATGTGACAACTTCTCACAACTGTCACTTTTTTAAGTAGTCACAACCTTTCACCATTATTGTCCTTTGTGAGTGTTACAACCTTTCATAACTTTTCCTTTTGAAGAAGTCACTTATTTTTCTTATTCATTTTTCTATTGCATTAATCGTTAGAGGGCTTGTCTCTTCAACTCACCCCTTTTTGAACCCCAACTTGGCAAGATGTAAGACCAAGGTAAGGTAGGTTGGGCATTGAGCTAATTCATAAAGATACCTCTAAATTAAAAAAAAGAAATAGACTCACCACTTTGTTGGTGTTCAAAATGGACGCTTATGCTCTTAGGCTGCCAATATACCCTCAGGTTGATTTTAGGATTGGTTAGTTCCAAAATATATAAGAATCTTAGGGTAACTGGACCAACTATAGGGACAAGACTGCCCTCTTCACTTCTAGCTCTAGAAAACCAAGGCAGGTGCACCTAATCCAGTGAAAACTATACTTCACACACCAAATACTGGGTCTAAACAACAGATTGAATAGTAAGAAAGTGCTAAATGCTAACCTCACATTCATTGACTCTCCATTACTATAGGGTATTACTACTATCAACCAAATACAATTAATACTTGAAAAGTGTTGATATCTAGAGATGGAGAGAAGTAAGCAAGGGCCAATCAGGCATTGAACTCAACTGAATATACTAATCTTTGATCAGTGCCATTATCCATTGGGCAAATCTCAAATACAGACATTGAAACATGAACCAACAATTGTCAAAGACTCGTAGCCATAAACATAAGTATTTCAGCCCATCTACTACTTATAATATCCTTTTGTAGACAAATCAAAGTGATCTATGTCCTATCCAAAGTATATTTCACTTGATCCTAGATCAAGAACTGAAGACTAGAACATATACAAAGGTAACCCTATGTAATAGATCAAAAAATCTAGAATTCAGAAGATTGACACCAAGGAGAAACTTTAAAGCTTGAAATAATTGTATTAAGTATAATGAATCATGTACATGTTCAAAACAGAGAAGAGAGAAAACCACTTCAATAACCTGCAAAAGACTACAAGGAAATTCTATTCAATCTAATACAATATGATATCACCTGCTACAACTCCCTAGAACTAATCAAGCTCAGAACCCTTTCAAAATAAAACATTTTACTTCTTATACCCCTAGTCATCTTGGAATCCTCAAAAAGGATGCATCAAACTTCGGATGACTAGGGTTAGGGTTTCAACAACTCAACCAACCAAAAACTACATTAGAATTTATTGTAGGGGAAGAAACATAAGCAACCTGGAGAAAATGAATCTCAGATGGATCTGCAATCATCAAAATCCATGAGGACAGTACAAAACAACCAAGAATTGCCATGAAAACTAGTCAAATCAATCACCTGCAAACATACCTCGAGCATAGAACCATACTTCTTCTAGTACAAAAACATCATGCCACCTACCATAGGGACCCTTAGACTAGTCTACAACAACCAGTGCCACCAAATCAATCGAAACTGGCCATTAAAACCAAAAATTTTGGTACCTTCTGTCGCTTGAAACCCTCTGCAAATTTGAATTTGAACTTCAATGGTCATTTTATGACTTTAATAGCAAATCAGCGGTCATAATTTAAATCTGAGATCAACTTTAAGTTGTAGCCTTCAGATTTCTTCTTTTTGCGGTCCTTTATGTCTTAACTCAACCGCCACCCTCAGGTTAACTCCTAGCAACTACGCGACAATGCTTTTTCCTGTTCGCAAAAAGAAAACCTTAACCCATCTTTAACTTCGCAACCTGGCGACAAGAGGAAAACATTAACCTCGGTCCCATATTTAGCTAATTGGTGACAAAAGGTTAGTGCCAATTCACTGAATGTGTCACCTTTTCACCAATTCATTTAGTAATTACGTGAACACTTGTTCGCTAGATCGCCAGTCGATTTAGAATATCACCACTTTATTGCGCGAATGAGCGAGGCCTTTGAAAATTTGTCCAGCTGCTAAAAACTTATCAGGACCGCCAGACCCCACCTGGGCCTACCCGCAAACTGCCACATGTCATTATATGATTTTCTATCTCCACCCAGTCACCACTAACACATCCAAGTAAGATGCGAGATCAATGGATGGTGCATGATCTCATAGGGTAGGAATATTCCTTAAGATCATGCGCTGACAGTCAATCAAAAAACCTTCTCTGTAGGTCCCACTGACAAGATCCTTATCATCTTCTAGCTTAGCAAATAAGAATATGACACCTTAGTGATGAATCACCAGATGGTCCCACTTCCCAACAAACCTTTACCCCTCTCTATTTGGTGAACACGCGACCAAAGGGATCCTCGCCCATTCGCGAGAACTTTGAGGGCACCACTAGAAAAGTTAGCGATTCGACGAACACCATACACCAAATTGCTAAATCTTAAGATCGTCTGCCAAATCATCACGTGAATCAACGAACCAAGCAAACATTTATCAAAACTGCTAAAAAGATAGAGAAATCTACTAGGCCCGTACCAGGAAAATCAATGGCCGTCTCAAGATCTTAAGCCTCTGACACACTCGATGAGATCATATGTCATTCGTCAATTCTTTGACAAGATCAGGAACCTCTGACACATCTGAAAACCAGGTCCCACTGATAGCATGCCAATGTTTTACTACATGGACCAACCAGAAGCTGCCAACTATGCATACATGTCAACGGACCTACCTGTCGTCTTAAAGAGAATCAATGGCTGTCACTATACCGCTGCATTAAAAATTGAGCATGTTATATCAATGGTATAATGACAATCACAAGATTAAAATGAACTTTAATCTACCTGAAATCCAAGAAGACCGGTCCCACTGACAACATTCTGAATCATAATAGGTGGACCAATGAGAGACAACCAAATCTGCACACCTGGTAAGTGGACCTGCTCGAAAAGAAAGGCTATGTCATTCAAAGAATTGATGGCCGTCTCAAGATCTTATGCGTCTGACACATCACTTGAGAAGATATGCCCACCGTTAGATGGAGATGGTGTCAGAGCTGGGCCTAGGGAAAAATAAAGGCTTCCGAAACATAGGAAAATATTAAAGCATGATTTAGGGAAAATATTTCTGTAGGGAACTATAGGGCTTAGGAAAAATTAAAACACGAGCACTTAGGAAATATAAAGGGGACCCCGCCAACACATGAAGAACCTAACCGCATGACATAAAGTGAACCCATTTAAAAATCACATGTAGATAAAAAGTTTTAAGTGGCTTGAAAAGTTAACTTGAAAATATAACAAGGCCAGGGTAAAACAAAGGTTTTTTACACCAACGACTAGTTTTTGAATTTTTGAACCAAGGGTTTGTGCCAGGGACCTAAAATAAATTTTAGAGACCAAAACAAAAATGCTAGAGCCATGAAATATTTTTTACAAGTGCTAACAATGGCTCATACTCGGGGACGTGTATCTCCTGCTGATACAACGAGCAAGCTAGAATCTCCTGGAAGAGAAGACCAACTCAAAACTTTGACACACAAAAAGAAAAAACAAATGACTGTACAAGGGAAAACCTAAACTATTGCTCATGGAAAAGATACTTCAGGAGAAGTAAATCTTTAGGAATTGTCCATGAATAGGAAATTCCAAAGTACCACCAGTTAAATCTTTCAGAACATAAGAATCTGTCCCCTATTTGCTTTCAATAAGATAAGGGCCCAACCAAATTGGATCAAACTTTCCATGCTTCCCTTTATCTTCCAACCTTGCATTCCACATCAAGACAAGGTCATCAATTTCAAAACTTCTTTGGGTGGCCCTCCTATCAAACAAATTCTTACATTGTCTTTGCAATGCCTCATTTCTTTCATGTGCATCCCTCCTTACCTCT
The DNA here is from genome assembly GCA_027943335.1 of Chamaecyparis obtusa. NCBI lineage: Eukaryota > Viridiplantae > Streptophyta > Pinopsida > Cupressales > Cupressaceae > Chamaecyparis > Chamaecyparis obtusa. The sequence continues at coordinate 585,044 of BSBK01002949.1, forward strand.
TCCAATTGGATCAGCTCATCCATTCTTACTCTCATTTCATCATTCAAGTCCTCATCATATGCTTGGAAAAACCTATACATCTGCAATAGATTATTTTGAGGCAATCTAGCACCTATTCCATATACAAAATCAAATGGAGCACAACCTATGGCCTTCTTTACAGTTACCCTGTCAGCCCACAGTGCCCACCATAACTTTGAGTCCCAGGCTTTCTTATTCTTGTCCAACACTCTCTTGAGAATCTTAATTAGAATTTTATTACTAGACTCAGCTTGGCCATTTCCTTGTGGATGATATGGAGAAGAAAATGAAATGTGTATCCCATACTGCTGACAAAAATCACTAAATTCCTGTGATCTAAAACACATTGCATTATCAACCACAATTACCTCTGGGCAACCAAACCTAGTAAGGATGATTTGCATCATAAAATCTGTCACCACTCTGCTAGTAGCCTTTCTAGTGGGGATAGCTTCAACCCACTTAGTAAAATAGTCTGTTGCCACTAGTATGTAAGAATGTCCACCACTAGACTTATTTTGAATTTCCCCAATGAAGTCAATACCCCACTTCAGGAATGGAGCCTGAACTGCAATAGGTCTAAGTGGTAAATTCCCATTAAACTTCAACTTTCCAGCAAATCTCTGACATGCATCACATTTTCTTACAAACTGATGGGTATCCTTAAAAATTGTAGGCCACCAAAATCTAGACCTAAGGATCTTGTGGACTGTGGTCTTTGCCATATAATGTCCTCCACACACACCTTGCTGCATTTCCTTTAACAGAGCCTCAGACCTCTCATGGTTTATGCATTTTAGTTATACTCCTTCATTGCTTCTCCACCACAACTTACCATGTATAATGGCATACCTTGCAGATTGCAACTTGATAGTTCTCCTATTTTCATCCATCTCGGGGGGAAGGACCAATTTTTGCAAGTAGCCAATAACATCTTTGTACCAATCACAATAATCCATATCACAAATGTATGGCCTTTATTCTTCTTCTAACACATTCACATGATTTGCAACTAAATTGCTTTGTGCCATCAACTTTGCAAGACCTAATCCTATTACCAATTTTGTAATCTGGATATCAATATTAAATTCTTGGATCCTATTGATCCATCTACATCTTTTTCTTGAAACTTCTTGTTGCACCAATATATCCTTAATTGTAGCACTAGGAACATAAGCAACCACCTTAGCTCCTAAAAGATAACATCTAAAAGCCTTGACTGCTTTGACTAAGGCATAAGCCTATTTCTCAGTAATATCATATTTCAATTCTGTTGCTTGTAAAGATTTGCTAAAAAATGATATGGGTTGTTCATACCCATCTGAATTCTTTTGTAATAAAACCGCTCCAACTATATGATAAGAAGCAAAAGAAAATATCTGCATGGGCTTACCATAATCAGGTGTCCTTAAAACTGGAGCATCCTTGATGGCTTTTTTGATACTTTTGAAAGATTCATCTGCTTCTTCATTCCACTCAATCTTTGCCTCCTTTTTCAACATCCTAGAGATAGGGATACTGATTTCTGCAAAATTTGTAACAAATCTCTTTAGGAAATTTACCTGCCCAAAGAAAGACTGTATTCCTTTAACATTTCTAGGTGGTGAAAGTTTATCTATAGCCATAACCCTTTCAGGGTCAATTCTCACTCCATCCTTGGACACAATATGTCCTAAGAGCTTGCCTTCCACAACACCAAAAGAACACTTCTTTGGATTCAAAGAGATCCCATACTCCAAGGCCCTAATAAAATTTTTCTCAAGATGTTCACAATGTTGACTTTCCTTATCTGAATATGCTATGAGATCATCCTGATACACCACTAGAAATTTATTTATAAAGTCTGCAAAGGCTACATCCATAGCTCTCTGAAAAGTGGCTCCTACATTTGTCAGACCAAAAGGAATTCTAACATAAACATATGTTCCCCAAGGGGTAGTGAATGCAGTATTAAATTATTTTGATTCCTTGACCATGACCTGATTATATCCAGAGAAACCATCCATCATGGACATTAACTCTGAACCAGTAACCCTTTGTAGCATATTCTCCATATTAGGCAAACCATAATTGTCCTTCAAAGAATTGACATTCAAATTCCTAAAATCAACACATAACCTAATGTCACCATTCTTCTTCCTGATCAGAACCAAGTTTGACACCCAAGTAGAATGTCTGACAGGCTTGATAATGCTGGCATCCATCATATTTTTGAGTTCATCTTGCATTTTTGGTGCCAAAGTAGGGTTCATAGGCCTTATTTTCTACCTAAAAGGTTTGGTTCCTTCCTTCAATGGTATTTCATGCTGGAATAAATCTTCTCTATAGGCTTTCAAATCATCATAAGACCATGCAAAGACATGTCTGAATCTTTTGAGAAGATCAATTAGATTATTCCTAGTTCTTTGGGACAAACATTTACCTATGTAAACATTTTTGGGTATTTGACTTGTTCCTAAATTTATTTCCTCCAAATCATTTATCTTATCAACAAATTTAGGAAAACAAGTCCTTTCTTTATCATTAAATGCCCTCTCAAGAGCAACCAGTCCCCTTGGGATCCTATTTGATTTTAATTACAAAACTTCCTTCCCAAGAACATTCTCTTTTCCATTTCTGATGTCAACAAAAGTGCTGAAATACATCTCCTGACCATCAAAATGAGATTCACATTGCAAAAACCTTAGTATATCCTGATCATCAGAAAATACTTGCCAATTCTCAACATTGTCTGGGATAGAAGGCCGAGACTTGCACTCAATCTTGGATATCCCTGCAAAGGTAATATCCTCTGGCCTTAATGCTATGTTTGCTAGCAAGTCAGCCATCCTATTTTGGCTTCTATCCACCCAATCAATACCAAAGGCGCTGAAACCTTCAATTTCATCCCAAACAACATTTCTATATTGTTTCAGCCTTTGATTCTTTGATGCATACTTTGATGTAATCTGAGAAACTATTAACTCAGAGTCACCAATCACCCTAAGATGTTTGATCCCATGTTTTGATGCTTGTCTCAAACCAATCAGTAGGGCCTCATATTTAGAAACATTATTTGTGCAAGGGAACAAGAGAGTGAAAGAAAACTTAAAAGTCTTACCACTTGGGGATATCAATAGCACTCCTACTCTAGCACCTTCCTTTGAACTTGCTCCATCAAAATATAGGGTCCATAATACATTACGTTCTGCCATGTTACTTTTATCATCAGCCAGAAAGATAGGCTTGACCTTTTCTTGCATCTCTCTCTCCTAAACTTGGAAAGAACCAATGTCAGTGTCCACAAAACAATTCATATTGTCCTCTTCATCCTCCTTAATTATATGTGGAGTTCTAGCTTCCCTTGAGACCTTCACATTTTCACCTTCAATGCTAAAAGTGGCAAAGGACGAGTCACATTGAATACTTCCTCCCATGGAGGCACTCCACTTTCTAGATAACAACATTCCATATTGAGGGGGAATGTCAACTACAAGAACACTCATAGTTAATTGTTTGTCAGGAAATGCTGCTAATTTATAAGGGAAAGCCTTAATGGTACCAATAACTAGCACTTCTCTTGAGTCCATAGCTTGGCATCTCCCATGAGGTGTATCAACCTTTAGTCCCAGTGACTTCATGATCTCTATAGGCATGACAGTGTTTGATGCTCCAGAATCAATCATGCAATTCTTCAATAATTTTCCATTTATCAAAAGGGACAAGAAAAAAGGATCAACTATCCGTGATGCAGTATTTACAATGTTTGCATTCAAAAATATTTGAGGAATCTCAGAGACAATTTCTTCATTTTTATTGTCAGGTGTGTCATCTAAAGTAGCCACATGCTTGTCACCTCTGTTCATTTCTTGGATCTTTATGAAAGAGGCACCATTTAACCATTCCAAAGCCTTGACCTTGCGCTCTTCTATTCTCATAATTTCTAACAATGAAACCTTGACAGTTATTTGTGAAAGAAACTTAGTCATATCAATGGGAACATAAGAATGGTTGCCCATATCTTCCTTAATCTCAGAGATATCTTTATCCTCTTTTTGGATAATCAAGTCAGAGTTACTCTTGTGTACAAATTCATCTTCCTTTTGAGGTATGGGGACAACTACTTCTGATGTCTTTACTTTACCCTTAGGTATTGCAGTAGGCCCACTCTTCCTTTTTATTTTAACTTGACTGACAACACCAACACCCTTTTCCTTTTCCTCATGTTGTTGTGTGTTCCTTTAAGAATTCTTGATAAACATGCTACCTGGTTTACCACTTGTGCCTCCAACTATCCTGCTTCTCAAATTGTAATTACTCCTAGCTTGAGTGACCATGTCTGCAATGATTTGTGCAATTTCCTCATCAGAGGGTCTCCTTAAGGAAACATGTTCCTCACACTTCACTGTACCACATCCAGCATCATCAAATTCTTCCTCCTCATCATCAGTAGAGTCAACCTCATCGCATGCATGTGAAGAAGTCATTCCACAACCACTCTTATCATACTACTCATCTTGTTCTTGGTTATCAGGTAAATTCAAAACAATAACACAATGCTCTAGACTATGAGGAGATTGACAAATAGTACACCATGGGATATCATCATTCATGTTAACTGAATTTCTTTGCAAAGGATCATGAATCCTATCATCAGGCCCATCCCTTTTAACTGGAAAAATGGGCTTTCCATCCTTCCATTGAGTATTGTATGGGTAATTCTGCATTCTTGGTTGCCTGCTAAAATTACTTGAAGCTGGCTTGTCATTTATTGCAACCTTATTGTTTCTTTTTTCATCAGGATTTAGACTCTCTAAAGCACTTAGAATCTACTTTAGATTGTCCTCCTTCTTAGGCTTAAAATTAGTAGACCTTCCCATTTCTTTCTTGTTTTGCACTTGAGACCTATAATCATCTCTTCTCCCTAATTTTCCTGATATTCTTCTATTACTTTCTATGTTGATAGCCAACTTGTAAGCCTCCCCAAGATTTCTAGGGTTCTTATCCCTTAAGAGGTAACCCATCTTTGCATCAAAAGCATTTAAGTATGTCACAAGACACACCCTATCATCTAAAATGATAACTTGCAGTAGCCTATGCATAGCCTTTTGGAATCTTATATTAAATTCAAGGACCTCTTTGTTTTGATTTTTTTTTATGTTATTGAATTCATTCAAAATAAAACCCTCATTTGTTTTATCTCCATAATGCTCTTTGAAACAATTCTTAAATTCATTCCAAGATCCTATACTAGCATGGGGCAATCCTCTAAACCAATCCCTAGCATCCTCAATCAGAGATTGTACAAATAACTTCATTACAACATCATCGGGCTCAACATTATAGTCATCTATTACATCCATAAATTTTTTTAGATGTTCTTCACATGTGATGACATTGTTTCCGGTAAACTGAGGGAGTTTCTTTCTAATTTCATTAGGAATAACATTAGGATAACTAGGAATACCAAAAAAGAAAGTTGTTTGTCCCTTTCATGAATAGGAACTCCATGTGGAGGATCCATTCCTTGAGATGTTGATGTCCTTGTGTTTGAACCATCAGGAATTTTAGCAGCACCTAGAATGCCATTTGTTTGAGCTACAAGGTTACCATGATTTCCACCTTGCCCCAAGAAAGAAGCAACAACATTTGAAGGTCCTGAGGTATGCTTGAGAAAATCAATCTTCTTCCTCATTTCTGCAGCAGTAGCCTCCAACTCTGCCTTCTCTAGTTCTTTAGCCCACATTTCTTTCTCTTTTCTAGCCTTCTCAAGGTCTGCATCTGATCTCAACCCTTGATCTAATGGGTTTTCCACATGAATCTGTTCACTAATCTGCACTCCAATAGTTTTTTGTTTTCCTTTATCTCTAGGCCTAGTTATCTCATGTGTTTTATACACAATAGGCTATTCCTCTGCTCTTTCAGGCTCTGGGGAAAAATTAATTGCCTCCAAATCTAACAACTGCCTCTTTAGCTGATCAACCCTTATCATTTCTTGTCTTACTTTGTCCTCTTTGTCCTTTTCTCTTTGTTTCCTAATAGCAACTTGTTCTTGGACTCTTCTTTCCAGTTCATAGACCTCAAAGATCTCATTTGATTCTAGGAGAGTAGTCTCAAACTCATCATCTCCCACTTGAAATTCATCCTCATACTGGTTTAATCCCAAATCAACAACCTCTTCATATTCTGAAATATTTTCTTCTTGACTAGGCTTGGTTTGAGTTTCTTGTCTTGTATCCTTTTTATTTTTCCAAGTATGAGAAGGATTTCCTTTCTTCTTTCCTCCCCTTGACTGACTAGGCTGGAAGTGCTTGGAATACCTTCTTCCATTATGTTTTCAGGATGTTCGTTCCTCTGGGACCTAGTACCTCTATAACTCATTTGATTAAAATCTATTGACTAGCACTACTGCAGAGATGTTTGAGTCACCACCCAAGTATATTGGAAATCCTACAATACCACTTAACAAATATCCGAATGAGACTACAAGACAAGGGACAAAAATAACCCTATTTTTCAATGATGACCTACTAGTTACTATAGACTTGTGTAACACTTCCCCAGTAGAGTAGCCATCCTGTTGGTGTTCAAAATGGATGCTTATGCTCTTAGGCTACCAATATACCCTTAGGTTGATTTTAGGATTGGTTAGTTCCAAAATGTATAAGAATCTTAGGGTAACTGGACCAACTATAGGGACAAGACTACCCTCTTCACTTCTGGCTCTGCAAAACCAAGGCGGGTGCACCTAACCCAGTGAAAACTATACTTCACACACCAAAGACTGGGTCAAAACAACAGATTGAATAGTAAGAAAGTGCTAAATGTTAACCTCACATTCATTGACTATCCATTACTATAGGGTATTACTACTATCAACCAAATACAATTAATACTTGAAAAGTGTTGATATCTAGAGATGGAGAGAAGTAAGCAAGGGCCAATCAGGCATTGAACTCAACTGAATATACTAATCTCTGATCAGTGCCATTATCCATTGGGAAAATCTCAAATATAGACATTGAAACATGAACCAACTATTGCCAAAAACTCATAGCCATAAACATAAGTATTTCATCCCATCTACTACTTATAATATCCTTTTGTAGACAAATCAAAGTGAATCTATGTCCTATCCAAAGTATATTTCACTTGATCCTAGATCAAGAACTGAAGATTAGAACATATACAAAGGTAACCCTATGCAATAGATCAAAATATCTAAAATTCACAATATTGACACCAAGGAGAGACTTTAAAGCCTGAAATAATTGTATTAAGTATAATGAATCATGTACATGTTCAAAACAGAGAAGAAAGAAAACCACTTCAATAACCTGCAAAAGACTACAAGAAAATTCTATTCAATCTAATACAATATGATACCGCCTGCTACAACTCCCTAGAACTAATCAAGATCAGAACCCTTTCAAAATAAAACATTTTACTTCTTATACCCCTAGTCATCTTGGAATCCTAAAAAAGGATGCATCAAGCTTCAGATGACTAGGGTTAGGGTTTCAAAAACTCAACCAACCAAAAACTACATCAAAATTTATTGCAGGGGAAGAAACATAAGGAACCCAGAGAAAATGAATCTCAGACGGATCTGCAATCATCAAAATCTGTGAGGACAGTACAAAACAACCAGGAATTGCCATGAAAACCAGTCAAATCAGTCACCTGCAAACATACCTCGAGCACAAAACCATACTTCTCCTAGTATAAAAACATCATGCCACCTACCACAGGGACCCTCGAACTAGTCTGCAACAACCAGTGCAACCAAATCAATCGAAACTAGCCATTAAAACCATAAATTTTGGTACCTTTTGTCGCTTGAACCCTCTGCAAATTTGAATTTGAACTTCAATGGTCATTTTATGGCTTTAACAACAAATTGGCACTCATAATTTAGATATGAGATCAACTTTAAGTCGTAGCCATCAGATTTCTTCTTTTCACAGTCCTTTATGTCTTAACTCAACTGCCACCCTCAAGTTAACTCCTAGCGACTACGCGACAATGCTTTTCCCTATTCGCAAAAAAGAAAACCTTAACCCATCTTTAACTTTGCGACCTGGTGACAAGAGGAAAACATTAACCTCGGTCCCATATTTAGCGAATTGGTGACAAAATGTTAGTGCCAATTCACCGAATGTTTCACCTTTCCACCAATTCATTTAGCAATTAAGTGAACACTTGTTTGTTGGATCACCAGTCGATTTAGAATATCACCACTTTATTGCACAAATGAGCGAGGCCTTTGAAAATTTGTCCAGCTGCTAAAAAATTATCAAGACCGCCAGACCCCACCTGGGCTTGCCTGCAAACCACCACATGTCATTATATCATTTTCTATCTCCACCCAGTCACTACTGACAGAGGACCCACTAACACGTCCAAATAAGATGCGAGATCAACGGATGGCGCATGATCTCATAGGGTAGGAATATTCCTTAAGATCATGCACTGACTGTCGATCAAAAACCTTCTTTATAGGTCCCACTGAAAAGATCCTTATCATCTTCTAGCTCAGTGAATAAGAATATGACACCTCAGTGATGAATCACCAGATGGTCCCACTTCCTCACAAACCTTTACTCCTCTTTATTTGATGAACACATGACCAAAGGGATCCTCACCCATTCACGAGAACTTTGAGGGCACCGCTAGAAAAGTTAGTGATTCCACAAACACCATATGCCAAATTGCTAAATCTTAAGAGCCTCTGCCAAATCATCACATGAATCAGTGAACCAAGCAAACATTTATCAGAACCGCTAAAAAGATAGAGAAATATATTGGGCCCGTACCAAGAAAATCAATGGATGTCTTAAGATCTTAAGCCTCTGACACACTCGATGAGATCATATGCCATTCGTCGATTCTCTGACAGGATCAGGACCCTTTGACAGATCCAGAAACCAAGTCCCACTGACATCATGCCAATGTGTTACTACATGGACCAACCAGAAGCCGCCAACTGTGCATACATGTCAACGGACCCACCTGTCATCTTAAAGAGAATCAATGACTGTTGCTATACCGCTGCATTAAAAATCGAGCATGTTATATCAACGGTATAATGACAACCACAAGATTAAAATGAAATTTAATCTGCCTGAAAGCCAAGAAGCCTAGTCCCACTCACAACATTCTGAATCATAATAGGTGGACCAATGAGAGACAGCCAAATCTGCACACCTAGCAAGTGGACCTGCTCGAAAAGAAAGGCTACGTCATACAAAGAATCGATGGCCATCTGAAGATCTTATGCGTCTGACACATTGCTTGAGAAGATACGCCCACCATTAGATGGAGATGGTGTCAAAGCTGGGCCCAGGGAAAAATAAAGGCTGCGAAACATAGGAAAATATTAAAGCATGATTTAGGGAAAATATTTTCGCAGGGAACTATAGGGCTTAGGAAATATAAAGGGGACTCCGCCAACACATGAAAAACCTAACCGCATGACATAAAGTGAACCCATTTAAAAAGCACATGCAGATAAAACAAAGGTTTTTTACACCAACGGCTAGTTTTTGAATTTTTGGACCAAGGGTTTGTGCCAGGGACCTAAAATAAATTGCAGAGACCTAATAAAAAATGCCAGAGCCACAAAATTTTTTTTACAAGTGCTAACACACTTTTCATTGTTGTCTAATTTATTAATATATTATACCACATATTGATTTAATTTTAATGCCCTCATAAATTGAAACCTTCTCCCTTTTGTATCTTCCAATTTGGGGAGAGTCACATCTCTTCATGGTGTCTACCATTTGAAATTGTCACAAACTTTCACAATCACCACCCTTTAAAAGAGTCACAACTCTTCACAGTTTCTATTATTTGTCGGTGTTATAATTTTTCATAACTTTGTCTTTTGATGAAATTATTTTCTTAATTTTTTTAATTCATTTTTCTCTTCTATTAATTTTTAGAGGGCTAGTATTACCTCAAATCACCCGTTCTTAAACCCCAACTTGGAAATATGTAAGACCAAGGTAAGGTAGGTTGGACATTGAGCTGAGTCATAGAGATATCTGTGAGTTAACAAAGAAAAAGAATTAAGTCACCAGTTTTTATTATTTTCTTTTGTGAATAATATAGTATACTTGAAATTGATTTTATTTGAATGTCCTTGTAAAATGAAACATTCTCCTCTTTGTATCTTCTAATGTGGGGAAGAGTTACATCTCTTCACCATATCTTCTCTTATAAAGAGTGACAACTTCTCACAATTGTCATTTTTTGAAATAGTCACAACCTTTCACCATTATTATCCTTTGCAAGTGTTACAACCTTTCATAACTTTTCCTTTTGAATAAGTCACTTATTTTTCTTATTCATTTTTCTATTGTATTAATTGTTAAAGGGCTTGTCTCTTCAACTCACCCCTTTCTGAACCCAACTTGGCAAGATTTAAGACCAAGGTAAGGTAGGTTGGGCACTGAGCTAATTCATAAAGATACCTCTGAATTAAAAAAAAGAAATCGACTCACCACTTTTTATTGTTGTCTTTTTTAATAATATATTATACCACACATTGATTTCATTTTAATGTCCTCCTAAATTGAAACATTCTCCCCTTTGTATCTTCCAATTTGGGGAGAGTCACATCTCTTCATGATGTCTACCATTTGAAATCATCACAAACTTTCACAATCACCACCCTTCAAAAGGGTCACAACCCTTCACTATTTCTATTATTTGTTGGTGTTATAACTTTTCATAACTTTTCCTTTTGATGAAGTCATTTTCCTAAAAAAATTTATTCATTTTTTTTTTCTATTAATTCTTAGAGGGCTAGTATTACCTCAGCTCACCCATTCTTGAACCCCAACTTGACAATATGTAAGATGAAGGTAAGGTAGGTTGGGCATTGAGCTGAGTCATGGGGATATCTATGAGTTAACAAAAAAAAAGAATTAGGTCACCAATTTTTATTATTTTATTTTGTGAATAATATATTATACCTTAAATTGATTTTGTTTGATGTCCTTGTAAAATGAAACATTCTTCTATTTGTATCTTCCAATGTGGGGAAGAGTTATATCTCTTCACCATATCTTCTCTTATAAAGATTGACAACTTCTCATAATTGTGACTTTTTTAAATAGTCACAACCTTTCACCATTATTGTCTTTTGCAAGTGTTACAACCTTTCATAACTTTTCCTTTTGAAGAAGTCACTTTTTTTTCTTATTCATTTTTCTATTGCATTAATCCTTAGAGAGCTTGTCTCTTCAACTCACCCCTTTTTGAACCCCAACTTGGCAAAATGTAAGATTAAGGTAAGGTAGGTTGGGCACTGAGCTAATTTATAAATATACATTTGAATTAAAAAAAAAATAATTGACTCACCACTTTTCATTGTTGTCTTTTTGAATAATATATTATACCACACATTGATTTCATTTTAATGTTATCGTAAATTGAAACCTTCTCCACGTTGTATCTTCTAATTTCGAGAAGAGTTGCATCTCTTTTCATGGTCTCTACCATTTGAAATCGTCACAAACTTTCACAATCACCACCCTTCAAAAGAGTCACAACCCTTCACTGTTTCTATTATTTGTCGATGTTATAACTTTTCATAACTGTCTTTTGATGAAACCACTTTCTTAAATTTTTTTATTTATTTTTTTTCTATTAATTCTTAGAGGGCTAGTGTTACCTCAGCTCACCCATTCTTGAACCCCAACTTAACAATATGTAAGACCAAGGTAAGGTAGGTTGGACATTGAGTTGAGTCATAGGGATATCTGTGAGTTAACAAAAAAAAAATAAGTCACCAATTTTTCTTTTTTTCTTTTGTGAAATAATATATTATACCTTAAATTGATTTTGTTTGAATGTCCTTGTAAAATAAAACATTCTCCTCATTGTATCTTCCAATGTGGGGAAGAGTTACATCTATGCACCATATATTATCTTATAATGAGTGACAACTTATCACAATTGCCACTTTTTGAAATAGTCACAACCTTTCACCATTATTGTCCTTTACAAGTGTTACAACCTTTCATAACTTTTCATTTTGAAGAAGTCACTTATTTTTCTTATTCATTTTTCTATTGCATTAATCCTTCGAGGGATTGTCTCTTCAACTCACCCCTTTCTAAACCCCAACTTGGCAAGATGTAAGACCAAGGTAAGGTAGGTTGGGCATTGAGCTAATTCATAAAGATACCTCTGAATTAAAAAAAAATAAAAATCGACTCACCACTTTTCATTGTTGTCTTTTTGATTAATATATTATACCACACATTGATTTCATTTTAATATCCTAAATTGAAATCTTCTCCCCGTTGTATCTTCTAATTTGGGGAGAGTCACATCTCTTCATGGTGTCTACCATTTGAAATCGTCACAAACTTTCACATTCACCACCCTTCAAAAGAGTCACAACTCTTCACTATTTCTATTATTTGTCGGTGTTATAACTTTTCATAACTTTGCCTTTTGATGAAGTCACTTTCTTAAAAAAATTTATTCATTTTTTCTTCTATTAATTCTTAGAGGGCTAGTATTACCTTAGCTCACTCATTCTTAAACCCCAACTTGGCAATATGTAAGACCAAGGTAAGGTAGGTTGGACATTGAGCTGAGTCATAGGGATATTTGTAAATTAACAAAAAAAAGAATTAAATCACCAATTTTTATTATTTCTTTTTGTGAATAATATATTATACCTTAAATTAATTTTGTTTGAATGTTCTTGTAAAATGATACATTCTTCTCTTTGTATCTTCTAGTGTGGGGAAGAGTTACATCTCTTCACCATATCTTCTCTTATAAAGAGTGACAACTTCTCACAATTGGCACTTTTTGAAATAGTCACAATTTTTCACCATTATTGTCTTTTGGGAGTGTTACAACCTTTCATAACTTTTCTTTTTGAAGAAGTCATTTATTTTTCTTATTTAGTTTTCTATTGCATTAATCATTAGAGGGCTTGTCTCTTCAACTCACCTTTTTCTGAACCCTAACTTGGCAAGATGTAAGACTAAGGTAAGGTTGGTTGGACATTGAGCTAATTCATAAAGATACCTCTGAATTAAAAAAAAAGAAATCGACTCACCACTTTTCATTGTTGTCTTTTTGAATAATATATTATACCACACATTGATTTCATTTTAATGTCCTCGTAAATTGAAACCTTCTCCCCATTGTATCTTCTAATTTGGAGAAGAGTCTCATTTCTTCATCATATTTTTCATTTGCAATTGTCATGACCTTTTATAATTTTCACCTTTCAAAAGAGTCACAACCTTTCACCATCTCTGTCATTTGCGAGTGTAATAACCTTTCATAATTTTTTCTTTTGAAGAAGTCACTTTTTTTTTTCTTATTCTATTTTCACTCCCATTAATTTTTAGAGGTGACATAAGAGTAGGGTCAAGAGGGGCCAATAGTGGCACACCCTAATGATCCAGCCTGCTCAACAACATGCAGAAGAAACACAACAATAAAGTGAGAGAGGGAATGCCAGATCTTTCATATATTTTCATCAGATAGAATCATACATGTCCAGCTGTAAGGCCTTCCCGATTACAACCTGATATTACAATGAATCTCAAAAGTCCTCAAACATGTGAGGATCTATCACAAATCTCAATTCTAATGTCTACCTTCTTCTGCTCCCCAAAAACTGCCCAAAAACTCTAACCCAACAACTACATTTATACAAGAGGTAATCAAACTAAGTCAACCTTTAGATCTGCAATCAGTGGAAGGAACAGTCAGATCTGAGACCACACACCTCCCAATGATGGATTCTCACATTAAATCTATGACCCATAATAAATGCACAAGTCAGCCCAACAAGAACTCAAAATAAACTACTCAGTAAGCAAGGATGACCGAGCAACAAACAAGCAATGTCGAGTGCCAATGAAACAACCGACCACCTAGGAGATAACCAACCGCACTTGATAATAAAAAAAATTTGACCAACTACCGACCAACTCGATGAAAGAAGGAACTAAGCAACACAGAAAACTTCAAACATATTTTTGGTGACACAGGATTGCCAAGGACCTGAGATGCTCTTGCATCAAGAGGGCTAGTTTTGCATCAACTCACCCATTCATGAACCCCAACTTGGAAATATGTAAGAGTAAGAAAAGACAGGTTGAGCGCTAGGTTGAGTCACAAATTAGATAAATTTGAGTTAACTAAAAAAGAATTATGTCAGCACTTTTCACTTTTGTCTTTATAAATAATATATTATAATCCACATTGATTTCACTTGAATGTCCTCCTAAAATGAAAGCTTCTCCCCTTTATATATTCTAATATCATGGGGAGTCACACATCTTCATCATGTCTTCCCTTTGCAATCATCACAACCATTCACAATTGTCACCTTTCGAAAGAATTACAACCCTTCACTATTTTTTATATTTTGTGAGTGTCACGACTTTTTATAACTTTTTTTTTAATGAGTCACTTCCTTTTTTTTCTTATTCTATTTTTTCTTTCATTAATTCTTAAAGGGATAGTTTTGTCTCAATTCACCCCTTCTTGAACCCCAACTTGGCAATATGTAAGACCAATGTAAAACATGTTGGGTATTGAGATGAGTCATAAAGATACCTTTGAATTAACAAAAAGAAGAATTGAGTCACCACTTTTCATTATTTCATTTGTGAAGAATATATTGTACCCCACATTGATTTCATTTGAATGTCCTCTTAAAATGAAACATTATCATTTTATATTTTCCAATGTGGGGGAGAGTCACACCTCTTCATCATATCTGTTCTTTACAATCATCATAACCTTTTAAAATTGTCAGCCTTCAAAAGAGTCAACACCTTTCACCATTTATGTAATTTGTGAGTGTCAGAACCTTTGATAACTTTTCCTTTTGGAAAGTTACTTCTTTATTTTTCTTTTCATTTCTTTTTTTTTTAATTAATTTTTTCTTAAATCACACCTTTCCTTTTTCCTTTCTTCCTCTCTACCCATTCAAATGAAGTAATCTTCTCCCTTTTTGTATCTCATGTTTGAGGGAGTCATAACCTTCCACTTCATGTCTTTTAACCCTTTAATAACTTATTTTTAATTATGTTATATTTTAATTTTGTTCTTTTATATTTTTGTTTTCTTAAATATTAAAGTTATTATTATTATTTATTACTAAATCCTATTTTAAAAATGAGATATTACACCAAATCACTTATCTCATGATTGTTAATCATATAAAAGTCACCAATTCTTTAGAGCTAGTCAACAAACTTGAGTTCAAATTTTCATCCAATTTTTCTACACAATGCTTGCACCCTATCAAAAAATTCATAAATTTCATTGTAAACGATTGTGAATTATGAATCCATGACCATCCTCAATGTGAGAAATGACTCTTAAGTCATAACTCACCTATGCTACATATGTTTATATGCCACTTAGTCTTATTTAAACCTTGTTAATGAATGGACAAAATGTATCAGCATCAAAATTAGATCTCAAGACCTTTCAATTACAATTTCAACACTTTATTCAACTCTACTAGTATATCTTGATACTTTAATTATTATATTAGAATCCATAAACATTTTTATTTAATCACAAATTTCAATATGAAAATACCTCTATAAATTGGAGCTATGTTAGTTTGAATTGAGGTAAGATTTGTTATAGAGCTTGTACTTTTCTTCCCCCGCTTTATGAATTCAAATATATTTGTATTACCTTCCAAATGAAACAATACAAGTTATTCTCTTTCTATAAGATTTAAAGCAACATTGAATATGAAAATAGTTTTGGTATCATACACAATCTCCTTGGTTGCTAGGCATGTCATATGGACAACTATGATTTCTCTATTAATGGACTTTGATTCTTACTTGTTGATGTATCTTTTTCTCTTGGATTGAATCTTATATTTCTCATACACCAAAGTGAATTTGGTAGAGAAAATAGACATATTACACCATGACTACAACCAATAATAATAATTGATATACTGATTTCTTTGGGATATCTTTACATATTCAGGCTAAATTTTACATTTGCTTACTTAGACATTATTGCCTTTGCTTTCCCTTAAAGTAACCTAGAAATATTATGGGGATGTATTTGCATCTAACTACCACAACTTACAATTTAAAACTATTAACATTATTTATTTAATCATTATCACTAACATTAATTTTATTTATTACTAACCTAATAGGCTATAGATTTAATACAAAATATCCAATACAAACTTGATAGAAAACAAGCTTAGCCTTATTAGGTTATTTAACATATTGAAAGAAAATCTGAAGAATGAATGCTTGGCTCAAAACACAAGAATAAACTAAAACAAATCAAACAAATAATGAGAGGAAACTCTTTAGATGGATATAGTATTCACCAATTCAGCATAAACTCATTTATGATAGGTCAATCAAAAGACATAATGTGAAACAATAAGAAATTGACAAGCAAGAGTGACAAAAAATAAGTTGGGAATACTTTAATAAAATGTGGTGTTTGCCTAGTTAGAGAAGCAGACTAAGTAGAGCACAAATAGAGACTTCCAAAACATGAAAAAGATGATTAGATCCACTATAAATGCATTTAATCAGAGTTAAACATATGTGATAAAAGTATAAGTCACCTCAAATTTCACAACATGAAAAATGTTGAAGCAATAAATTGGAAAACTATTTAATAGAAGAAAATATCATGTGTATTAAAATTTGGAAAAAACACAATAATCTCAAGGAAAGCTAAAGATGATTAAAAGGGAGTGTAGAGAAGAAGTTAGATTTGGGTCTAAGAGAAGACCTATTGAACACTATGTGTGTAGTAAAAAATTTCAAAGTTTCTATCTCTCTCATAATAGGTGCCAACATTCTAAATTTCTGATGAACATTTATGACTCCCATGTTCCCAAATTTTGGTAATAAGTTCTCAAATGAGGGAAAAATAATTTTGGAATAAAATATTTCATGACACTTAGGATATTTTATAACTCAAATAAAGGTTAATTTCTAATAAAATTAAGGCCCTTACATAAATATCATGTAAGATAGACATAGGAGATGGTGGGAGACAAGGTTTTGGGGTCACTCCTACACTTGCCCTTTTTTTTATAATACTTGTGACGTTACTTTTTGAACTCATATTTGATGAACTACAACTGATTTGGAACCTGAATGAAGAATCGGTAATTCAAGATTACTAAGAAGTTGATGATTAGATAATGCAAGATGATTAAATCAGTTTTATGTTGTCATTGATGTCAACCAGTTTGACAGTACTTATCTTGTAAGTTACTATATCAACACATCTGAAGAAAGGTGGATAGAAAGGAAGAATAGAGAAATCTACATGAGGAAGATGTACATGTCAGATGAGGATGAAGAATACATTGAGTAACTTGTTGATGAGTCCATGACTTGATGGAATCAACTTCATTATGTTGCATTCATCTATGATGAAGAATAGAGATGAAAGACTCAAAGCAGTGTTGTTGGTAAATGAAAGCATTTCAGTATACACCGATAGAGTGTAGTGTATACCCAGCACAGTATTAACCAAGCTTGTGTTCACCAACACATTTCTTTGTTAACCGAGGAGAACAGAATGAATCAAATGATCAGTTTAGCCGATAAGATTGATGAGTTGGCAAGTGTATGATTTTGAGGTAACGAATAATGTTTGGTATGATGATCGACGGCTAACATAAATCAAAAGGATCTGACAGAGAAAATTGAAACAAGTTATTGACACATCAGCCGAGGAAGCTTGAAGCGGCAAAATCAATGAATGTGTTTAAATGGAAAAATCCAATGGACAGGAAGAAAATGTTTTACATGTCTATATAAGAGACTGGAGATTTCATTATGAAAGCCTGCCGGAAGAAGTAGATGTTGCAAAAATTTCATGTGAAGAAGTTTTCATGCATTCTGATCATACTGGTTAGTAATAACTAAGCTGCAAAATAGTTACCGAGCTACATAAAGCAATTATCGACGGATAGTAAGTTGATATAGTATTGAATCTGAAGTGAAATATTGGTCAGAAGGATTTATATGAGCAAAATATTGATCTGTAATCAGCAATTGAAGTTGTATTAAGGAAGATCATTTACTGTTACATATTTAACCATTGTACACAGTCAAATCTCTTAACCGAGTGGACTTAGAAAGTCTTATGATGTATCATTCATTAGAGTGAACATTGTTATCCTGTCAACCCCATAGTGAATGCTGGTTAGACGATAACTTCTAGTCTAAAATCCTCTAACAAGGTCACACCTGACAGTGTGTTTGTAACCTTTCATAGGGTTGGGTCTTCACCAACCTCACTTCAGAAGAGTGAACAATTTTTGGGTTGTCGGTTGCAGGTGGTTTTTCCCTTCACAGGGTTTCCACGTTAAATCTCTTGTGTTATGTGTTGATTACAATATTTTTTTTTGCATATTACATGTTAGATTTGATCAGTAATAGTTATAAGTATTAGTTTGACAATTGGTAAATGCACAGATAGTTAAAGTATTTATTGTTTACCAAGAAGCAGGAATTGAAGAAATTGTTTTGAAGTATACATTTTGATTTGGGACATTGGATAACTGATTCACCCGCCTCTTAGTTATTTTAACAATTGGTATTAGAGCTTCGGTTGCTTAGAATAGAGTTTTAAGGACTTCAACACAAAGGTCTCAAGATGTATAAGAGGGAAGTGCCAAGACTGAACAAAGAGAACTTCACAGTATGGCAAAGAAGAATGTTGTTGCACATATCTGGAATTGGAAACTCAACTGTAGATCTGATGAAGAATGGCTACATAGAACCGACACCAGGTCCCTTAACCCTTGATCAACTGAAAGATAAGCATGAACACAATATCACTATGATGGAACTTGCTGCTGCCTATACCGATGTTGAATTTGAAGACATTAAGGGATGCACTACTGCCAAACAGATGTGGGACAAATTAAATTTGATATATAGTGGAGACTTGAATGTTAAGAGAGCTAGAGCAGAAAGTCTAAGAGGTCATTTTGATGATATGAGAATGAAAGAACGTGAGAACATAGTGCAGTATTCAAATAGATTGAAAGAAGTAGTACATGCCATTAGAGCATCTGATGGAGTGATTGATGATGAAACAATCATAAGCAAGATTCTCAGAACTTTGTTACCAGTTTATGCGATCAGGATCTTTGTAATTCTTGAAACAAGGGCTACATCCAATCTTACCCTTGACACATTAATTGGTAAGCTCACAACCTTTGAATTAAATAACTTTGACAATAGTGTTGTTGCTCCTGTTGAATCAACTTTCATGTATTCTTTGAAGATTAGTAAGTCTAGCAAAAAAAATAGGAATGATGATAGTGACAGCAACACCGATGATGAACTTGATGAGCTTGAAGCTCTTATGGCCAGAAGATTGCCCAAAGGAAAAGGAAGATATAAAGTTAAGTTACCTTTGGCATGTTTTAATTGTAAAGAGGTTGGTCACATTGCTGCTAGATGTCCACAAAAGAAAGATGATGATAGATCCAAAGACCGATCGGAAGGAAGGTATGGGAGAAGAGTCAAGAAAAGCTACTGATACAACAAAAGGGATAACCGAGATAGTTATGACAAAGGAAAAAAGGTATGTTACATTTCCAAAGATATTGAATTTGAATTTGACACTGATGATGATATAGAAGTAGTATTTGTTTCTACGAAAGATGATTCAGAGGAAGAAAAGAAACATGAAGAAACAACACTGATCTCTAGAGTAGACAAAAATGATACATGGATCATAGACAGTGGTTGCACACATCATATGATCGATGATGTAGAAAATTTTAATCAACTTGTTGAATACAATGGAGGATCTGTGAGAATGGGAAATGATGTACCTTGTATGGTAAGAGGTAAAGGCACATTGATGATCAATGATAGAATTAAATGTGAAAATGCATACTGGGTAGATGGACTAGATTACAATTTGTTAAGTGTGGCTCAACTGAACAATTCAGGCCACCAACTTTCTTTTGAGAGCAAAAAGGTGAAAATCTATGATGATGGAGGAAGACTTGTCAGAACTAGTACACAATCCAGAGGTAATCTATTTTATCTTGATATAGATCAGTCTTCTTGTTTGTTAATGAAGGATGAAGATGCATGGTTGTGGCACAAAATATTATGTCATGTGAATTTTGATAACATGATCAAGATTAGTAAAAAGAAAAGAGTTAGAGGATTGCCTAACTTGTCAAAACCTGATCATGCCATGTGCCATGAATGTCAAAAAGGTAAAATGACTAAGTCTAGTTTCAAAAGTAAAGACTACTCAACAAAGAAGATACTTGAGTTGGTTCATATCGACCTATGTGGTCCTATGAGAACTCAAAGCTATTATGGTGATAGATACTTTATTCTTTTTGTTGATGACTATACTAGACTGATGACTGTCATGTTTTTGAGGGAGAAATCTAAAGCTTTCAAAATGTTTAAATGATATAAAGCTAAGGTAGAGAAGGAAACTAGAAAAGAAATAAAATTCTAAAGATCTGATAGAGGAGGTGAATTCATCTCCGATGAATTTACTAATTTCTGTAATGAGCATGGAATTAAAAGACAGGTTTCGGCACCGAGGATGCCTCAGCAAAATGACATTGTTGAAAGGAGGAACAGGTCTATAATTGACTGTGCCAGAACACTGATGATACAGAAAAATGTTGCTCAGACATATTAGACAGAAGCTATCAGTACAGCTGTATATGTTCTTAACCAAGTACAACTGAAGAAGGACACCAACCGAACACCTTATGAGCTATGGTTTGGACATAAACCTACTGTAAGTTATTTTAGAATTTTTGGAAGCAAATGCTTTATTTTTAAAGATGAAAGAAATGGAAAATTTGATTCTAAAGGAGATGAAGGGATATTTCTTGGATATTCCACTACAAGTAAAGCATACAAATGTCTGAATAAGGTTACAAATAAGATTATTGAAAGTACTAATGTTCGTGTTGATGAGTTTGATGATAAGAACATAGAGAAAAGTATGAAGGAACTGGAAGATTATGGTAGATTCACTTACATTGAATATCTAGAGTATCTACCAAAACAACAAGCCGTGACAACCAGTCAGTAGGGAAACAATACACAACGGCAGGGAAATAATGCACAACAATAGGAAGAGGAAACTGACGAACAAAATGGAGTTGTTGAGCAAGCTAACGAACTTGAACAGGATACACAAGAAAGAAGAGATAGAATACTGGCTAGATTTATCAGAAGACACCATCCTGAGACATAGATTATTGGAGACAGACAAGCTGGAATGCAAACTAGAAGCAAAACAAGAGAAGGTACATGCTTAGTTTGTGAATTTGAACCTAAAACTATGAAAGTTGCATTAGAGAATGAGGAATGGATTAATGCAATGAATGAGGAGATAGAGAAAATAGAGAAGAACAAAACCTAGTCCTTAGTACCCTGACCAAAAGACAAGAATGTTATCAGTACTAAGTGGATATTCAGGAATAAGCTGATTGAAAATGGTGAAGTTACAAGGAATAAGGCTAGATTGGTATGTAAGGGATATGCACAGGAAGAAGGTATTGACTATGGTGAAACATTTGCACTTGTTGCTAGATTAGAAGGATTTTGAATGTTCCTTGCATATGCTACACACAAGAAATTCAAATTTTATCAAATGGATGTGAAATCAGCATTTTGAATGGTATACTTGAAGAAGAAGTCTACATAGAACAACCAGAAGGATTTGTTGATCTAGACAATAGAGACATGGTATGTAGATTACACAAAGCTTTATATGGATTGAAGAAAGCACCAAGAGCATGGTATGAAAGATTGCATACTTACTTGCTAAGTATTGGATTTGTTAGAACAAGTGAAAACCACAATCTATATATGGAAGGTCACACTGATGACACTATTCTTATTGCTGAAATATTTGTAGATGATATTATTTTTAGAGGACAAGATCATATATGCAAAGCCTTTGCTAATGAAATGTAAAAATAATTTGAAATGTCTATGTTTGGAGAGATTAAATTCTTTCTTGGACTACAAGTGATTCAACAAAGTGATGGGATATTCATCGCACAGTCTAAGTACATAAAGGAAGTCTTAAAAAAATTTGGCATGGAAGATGCTAAACCTATGGGAACACCGATGGCTACTGGATGCAAATTGACAAAGGAGGATGAACCTATAGAGGTAAATCAGACACTTTACCGATCCATGATTGGTAAACTAATGTATGTAGTTCACAGTAGACCAGATATAGCACATGTTGTGGGGATTGTTGCTAGGTTTTTTGCTAACCCTAGAGAATCTCACATGATAGCTACTAAAAGAATCCTTAGATATCTGAAAAAGATAGAAGATTATGGAATTTGGTATCCTAAAGAAGGAAAGTTTGAACTGAAGGTTTATACCAATGCTGATTGGGCTGGAAATGTAGATGATAGGAAAAGCACCACCAGAGGAGCATTTTTCTTTGGTAAAAGACTTGTAACCTAGACAAGTAAAAAGAAAGCTTGCATTTCTCAGTCAACAATAGAAGCAGAGTATGTTGCTGCTGCTACAAATTGCTCAAACATTGCATACATCAAGTAAGTGTTGGAAGGAATGAATGAGGTAATCACTGACCCAGTGATTATATACTGTGACAACACCAGTGCTATTAACATTTCAAAGAATCCTATGATGCACTTGAAAACAAAGTATATATATATTAAGTATCATTACTTAAGAGAACAAGTACAGGAGAAGCAAGTGAAGTTAGAATTTGTTACATCTAAGGAACAACTTGCCGATATCTTTACAAAGCCCCTACTGAAGGACACATTTGAATACTTGAGGACTAGACTTGGGGTCCATCCCCTGTCTATCAGTCACTAAGGTGATATGTATGTTGCATCAACCAAAACATATCAAAAGATCATTCATGTTGATGCAACATAGTTCACACTTTGAATCATGTTCAAGGTTGTGATTAAGTTTGAAGAACTGACACAGATTGAGATACTAGTATATAGAGATATAGAGAATGTAATGGACAATAGAGAGTTACTTGGCTACTGAAAGAGCTATTTGTTTATTTGTTTCTTTGGCATTGTTGTCAAAGGGAGAGATAAATAATATGAAAAGGAGAAATAACTAAAGGGAGAGAAACAACACTATTTAAGAGAGAGACAATCTGAATGGAACAGAGTATTGGAGATCAGTTACTAAGAACAAAAGCAGAAATAGGAGAACTAAAAAGAGCACATCTGATGTCAAGCATTAAAGTTTTACAAATGTTGAGTAACATAGTAATTAAACATATTAAGTTTATTTGACTTACATCATTTGTTTACAGAGTTGTAGAATACATGTTTGGTATGTGTATGGTACATTTCATATTACTTGAGTTGCCATCAATGCCAAAGGGAGAGATTGTTGGACTACAGCTAATTTAGAATCTGATTGAAGAATCTATGATTAAAGATCACTAAGGAGTTGCTGATTAGATATGTGATATGATTAAATCAGTATTATATTGTCATTGATGTCAACTAGTTTGACAGTACTTATCTTGTAAGTTACTATACCAAGACATCTAAAGAAAGGTGAAAGAGATAAAGAATAGAGAAATCTACATGAAGAAGATGTACATGACAGATGAGGATAATGAACACATTGAGTAACTTGTTGATGAGTCTATGACTTGATGATATTGAATTTATTATGTTGCATTCATCTATGATGAAGTATAGAGCTGAAAGACACAAAGCAATGTTGTCCATAAATGAAGCATTTCTAGTATACACTAACGGAGTGTAGCGTATACCGATCGAAGTATTAACTGAGCAGTGTTCACTGACACATTTCTTTGTTAACCGAGTGGAACAAAATGAACAAAATGATTAGTTTAGCCGATAAGATTGATGAGCTGTAAAGTACCTCGATTTCAGTTACTTGGCTACTAACAGAGCTATTTGTTTATTTGTTTCTTTAGCATTGTTGTCAAAGGGAGAGATAAATAATATGAAAAGGAGAAATAAATAAAGGGAGAGAAACAACACTATCTGAGGGAGAGACAATCTGAATGGAACAGAGTATTGCAAATCAGTTACTAAGAACATAAGTAGAAATAAGAGAATTGAAAAGAGCACATCTGATGTCAAGCATTACAGTTTTACAAATGTTGAGTAACATAATAATTAAACATATTAAGTCTGTTCAACTTATAGAATTTATTTACAGAGTTGTAGAATACATTTTTGGTATGTGTATGGTACATTTCATATTACTTGAGTTGCCATCAATGCCAAAGGGAGAGATTGATGAACTACAACTGACTTGGAACCTAAATGAAGAATCGGTAATTCAAGATTACTAAGAAGTTGATGATTAGATAATGCAAGATGATTAACAGTTTTATGTTGTCATTGATGTCAACCAGTTTGACAGTACTTATCTTGTAAGTTACTATAATGACACATCTGAAGAAAGGTGGAAAGAAAGGAAGAATGGAGAAATCTACATGAGGAAGATGTACATGTCAGATGAGGATAAAGAATACATTGAGTAACTTGCTGATGAGTCCATGACTTGATGGAATCGACTTCATTATGTTGCATTCATCTATGCTAAAGAATAGAGCTGAAAGACTCAAAGCAGTGTTGTCGGTAAATGAAAGCATTTCAGTATACATTGACGGAGTGTAGTGTATACCGAGCATAGTATTAACCGAGCTTGTGTTCACCGACGCATTTCTTTGTTAACTGATGAGAATAGAATGAATCAAATGATCAGTTTAGCCGATAAGATTGATGAGCTGGCAAGTGTATGATTTCGAGGTAATGGATAATGTTTGGTATGATGATCGACGACTAACATAAATCAAAAGGATCTGACAGAGTAGATTGAAACAAGTTATTAACACATCAGCCGAGGAAGCTTGAAGCGGCAAAATCAATGACTGTGTTTAAACGGAAAAATCCAATGGACAGGAAGAAAATGTTTTACATGTCTATATAAGAGATTGGAGATTTCATTATGAAAGCCTACCGGAAGAAGTAGATGTTGCAAAAATTTCACGTGAAGAAGTTTTCATGCATTCTGATCATACTGGTTAGTAAGAACCGAGCTGTAGAACAGTTACTGAGCTACAAAGAGCAATTATCGAAGGACAATAAGTTGATACAGTATTGAATCTGAAGTGAAATATTGGTCAGAAGGATTTATATGAGCAAAATATTGATCTGTAATCTGCAATTGAAGTTGTATTAAGGAAGATCATTTATTGTTACATATTTAACCATTGTACATAGTCAAATCTTTTAACCGAGTGGACTTAGAAAGTCTTATGATGTATCATTCATTAGAGTGAAAATTGTTCCCAAATTTTGGTAATAAGTTCTCAAATGAGGGAAAAATAATTTTGGAATAAAATATTTCATGACACTTAGGATATTTTATAACTCAAATAAAGGTTAATTTCTAATAAAATTAAGGCCCTTACATAAATATCATGTAAGATAGACATAGGAGATGGTGGGAGACAAGGTTTTGGGGTCACTCCTATACTTGCCCTTTTTTTATAATACTTGTGACGTTACCTTTTGAACTCATATTTGATGAACTACAATTGATTTGGAACCTGAATGAAGAATTGGTAATTCAAGATTACTAAGAAGTTGATGATTAGATAATGCAAGATGATTAAATCAGTTTTATGTTGTCATTGATGTCAACCAGTTTGACAGTACTTATCTTGTAAGTTACTATACCGACACATCTAAAGAAAGGTGGAAAGAAAGAAAGAACAGAGAAATCTACATGAGGAAGATGTACATATCAGATGAGGATAAATAATACATTGAGTAACTTGTTGATGAGTCCATGACTTGATGGAATCGACTTCATTATGTTGCATTCATCTATGATGAAGAATAGAGCTGAAAGACTCAAATCAATGTTGTTGGTAAATGAAAGCATTTCAGTATACACCGACGGAGTGTAGTGTGTACCGAGCACAGTATTAACTGAGCTTGTGTTCACCAATGCATTTCTTTGTTAACCGATGAGAATAGAATGAATCAAATGATCAGTTTAGCTGATAAGATTGATGAGCTGGCAAGTGTATGATTTCGAGGTAATGGATAATGTTTGGTATGATGATCGATGACTAACATAAATCAAAAGGATCTGACGGAGCAGATTGAAACAAGTTATTAACACATCAACCAAGGAAGCTTGAAGTAGCAAAATCAATGAATGTGTTTAAACGGCAAAATCCAATGGATAGGAAGAAAATGTTTTACATGTCTATATAAGAGACTGGAGATTTCATTATGAAAGCCTGCCAGAAGAAGTAGATGTTGCAAAAATTTTGCGTGAAGAAGTTTTCATGCATTCTGATCATACTGGTTAATAAGAACCGAGCTGCAGAATAGTTACCGAGCTACAGAGAACAATTATCGATGGAGAGTAAGTTGATACAGTATTGAATCTAAAGTGAAATATTGGTCACAAGGATTTATATGAGCAAAATATTGATCTGTAATCTGCAATTGAAGTTGTATTAAGGTAGATCATTTACTGTTACATATTTAACCATTGTTCACAGTCAAATCTCTTAACCGAGTGGACTTAGAAAGTCTTATGATGTATCATTCATTAGAGTGAACAATGTTATCCTGTCAACCCCATAGTGAATGCTAGTTGGATGATAACTTCTAGTCTAAAATCCTCTAACAAGGTCACACCTGACAGTGTGTTTGTAACCTTTCACAGGGTTGGGTCTTCACTGACCTCACTTCAGAAGAGTGAACAATTTTTGGGTTGCTGGTCCCAGGTGGTTTTTCCCTTTACAGGGTTTCCACGTTAAATCTCTTGTGTTATGTGTTGATTACAATATTTTGTTTTTGCATATTACAAGTTAGATTTGATCAGTAACAGTTATAAGTATTAGTTTGACAATTGGTAAATGCACAGACAGTTAAAGTATTTATTGTTTACTGAGAAGCAGGAATTGAAGAAATTGTTTTGAAGTATACATTTTGATTTGGGAAACTAGATAATTGATTCACCCCCCTCTCAGTTATTCTAACAATATTAACTTTATGAAACCTAAAAGTTATGACTAGATATCAACATATATTGATGAATAATTAACATTATTGTTACATGGAAATGTGGAAAATTTTAATGTTAAAAAATATTAGATAAAATCTTTATGATATATTTATTTTTCCTTAGTTAATGGTCAACATTGTAGATTCTGTAAATCTTATATAGTTTCTCTTTCTATGATTGTATCATAATAGAAACATGGTCTCTTTGTAATTTATAAATGATTGCTTGATCATTCATTCAATACATTCATTTGTTTACCAATTAGATTCATAGTACAATATTAGAGTAGTGATAATATTTTTAAAAAAAAATTATAGTTTATAAAATTTTCAAAATTAATTTCTTGGCATCTAGGGTTTTTTCGCTACCACTTTTCAGGGATGAATGTTTTTTCTTTCAGTTCCAAATGATTCAAAATCTTGACCTTGAAAACAAAGCACAATTTTTTGTTTTCTTAAGTCTTAAGTTCATTTTCTTTGGTTAGTCGACCATTTATCTACAAATAAAAACATGTTTCTATATTTTTCTTGTCTTCTCATAGTCATTTTTTCCTATGCTTGAAATTTCTCTATGGCTCTAGCTCTTTTCCCATGCGTCGCCAGTCCTCTTTAGGTGTTCCTTTTTATCTGCATCATAATTTCCATATTTTTTTGTCATTCTTCTACAAATCGACTACCCTTCTTCTTCTCGATGACTCTTAACCTTCCATATGACCCTTTATGGGTTATTTATCTACAATAGTCAACCCTTTTTGTAAATCATATGATCTTAGTTTTGGTTATTTTTTGCAAATGGGGTTTCCTTAGTTTCTTAGCTCGCATTTATAGCATTTCACGATGTTTTTTTTCTACATTTTTTTGCATGCCACACTTCAGACATCTCAAACACGACCTAGGGTTTTAGCGACAAGACTTTATGCATTACGATCAAATTTTTTTAGATTCAACTTTGTCCTCGGGCTCATTGTTTTCAACCAAGTTTTTTTTTTAAATCTTCTAATTTCTTAGTTGCAAAATTTTTTTAAGCTACATATTCTTGTGGGCTTTTTGAGATTTCTAGGTCTTCGCCAAAATTTTCTAGGTTTGTAAAAAATATGTACCTCAAGAATTGTGCCAATTGTACTTCATTTTTTTGAAGTATGTACCTACATCTTCCTTTGGTCTTGCATTGGAATCTATGTCTTGGATAGAAGAATATATTTGTTTTCATTGTTTGAAAAATGAACGAAGAGGATATGGTAGTCATAACCCTGAAAAGTCTATCTAAATCCTATGAGAAATTCATAGAGACACTCAACATTACTTAAAGTTTTCAGAGTTATACACCAAACTTCTTTAGTAGGATCATAGGAAAGAACAATTTGGTAATAGTGCAACATTGTTTTTAGGACAAGACTTCACATCCCAATCCTTTCAAAAGGATTAAGGAAAAGCTTAATCCTCTAAGTAGAAAGGTTCCAATTAACCTTATGATAGCTCAAAGATGAAGAAAGTTCAAGCTAGGGTTCCCAAAACATCATGTGTTTCCTCCCTCCTATGATTAGAGCTCCTTAACATAATGGACAACCAAGGTAAGAGTTTGATGAAACTGTAATAGGGTGTCTGGAGCATCCTTCCTTTTTTATCCCAAGGGTAGGGAATCCTTGTGCCTCTTTAGCCTCATGGGACTATTCATCGCATCATGAGTTGGTGTGCTTAGAAGAAGACCTCACAACAAATTTTCCCTCCTTGTTTTCACTTATTTTCCCTACTATGATTGACTATGGTAAACATATAAGAGTTACACATTATTGCATGTATTCTCCAAATAAAAGGTGACATAAAAATATCATACTCATACACATTATTTATAAGAAAGAAATCATAAATAGGACCATTATTCATAAGCAAGAAATCATAAATAAGACCCATTCTGCTATTTATTTTAAGAACTAATGCATCATACCAATTTATAATAATATTCAAATTATCTATGCTATAAGAGAGATTGTTGTAAGATAGATTTGATTGGCTCGATGATTTGAGGTATTGGTGAGTTATGATTAAATAATTATCTATTAGATGATTGAGAAGTGATGATATAATAAATGTTAGTTTGACATGTTGATGGATGGTGATTGAATGCATGTTGATTTGATAGAGTATGTTACTATAGCTGGTAGTAATGTTGAAGATTGATTATGTGATGGAGCTGATGATGAAGACCTACCAAGTTAAGAGGACTGTGTGATGATAGTAGAAAGGTTATGTATATTATTGTCTTGTCATTGATGTCAAGTAATTGATTTCTAATTTATATTATATTGCCATATCATTCGGTAATGATATAAGTTGAATGAGTTAAGGAGGAGAAGAAATGAGAAGTCGTAGAACTTAAATGGGAAACTGATATAGATCAAATAATGATTAGATTATGATGATATAATATTTTTTCACCTGACATATGATTATGTCAACTTGTAAAAGCATAATAATGAAGATTTGACAACTCAGTAAGATAATTTATTTTTGCTACTGAGTAGGTAAAGTCACTCGGTAAGGTAAAGGAAAAAGGAAAGGTCACTCAATAAAGGGAAATGAATTCAAGACATGGAACAACAAAGAAAGGTTTAGGCATTGAGAAGTTAATCAAAATTCAAAGGAAGAACGCTGAGCACAGAAAAGTTATTAAATATGGATTAAATGGATATTTAATGATTAGCTATGATGATTTGGATGATCATGACGATGAAGAAAGTTAGTTTCAAAGATCCATGGTTATGAAAATTCAAGAAGAATATCTATTACAAGATCTAAGTGGAAAAAGGAAGGAACGAGTTTCAAGAAAAGTTCAAGCTCCCAGGTGAAAAGGAAATGTGTTATCAAGATCTGATTTCAAGGTATAATAAAATAAATGGTCAAGATTAACTAAAGGAAAATGTAATGGGTGACCCCACAATATTGGGTTACACTTTTTTAGACATGTTGATTTTTGCTGAAATGACACATTTTTAATGAAATATGATTATTTAAGCCTTGAGAGGTTCAATTTGAAGGAATTAATTAGAAATGGTTATCTCAAAGCCTCTTAGATAAAAAAATATTGATATAACATATATACTCATTCATACCTACAATGGAGTCTCCTTCGTACCTATTAAAATGCTGATAAAAAACCACTTCGACTTTAGCTTTCGGCAAATCAAATGAATCCATTCAAAAAACCTATCTATGTAGTAAGGTACTACTGAGAAAACTCTTTCCAATTATTATAATGTTAATATATATTAAGTTTACTATGACTTTGTATTTTTAGTTTTACTAAACATAGATATCTATTTTAGAAAAAAAATTATGCTTTACGAAAACAATGTAACTCTTTGAAAATGACATTTTTAGCAACATATCAATTTTTGTGGGAGAAAGAAAAAACCAATCAAATTTATTCAAAAATAAAAAATAAAAATATATTTATAATCTAGATAGAAATTCCTAAAAGACTCTAATTTACTTCATCTTCTGATTCTTAACGGTTTATGCATTTGAATCTAAAAGTTTTATTCAAAATTTAGAGTATAGTGTCTGTTTAGGCAAAAAAGTGTAACCCACTATTGTGGGTTCACCCTAATAGATGAGATTAATAGTAAAAAATTATCTATATATAAAGGATGATCTTGTATGGGTAATTAGCTAGCAAATCTAAATAGTTGAAGCATTATCGACTATTATAAAGAAGAAGGAATAGAGAGATTTTGAGTGGGAAAACCAAGATTTGTTGAAGTGTTGATGCCAATGGATGATGAAGAATTGAAGTGAAGATTGAAGAGATATGCAAAGATAGTTGCAAATCTTTAACCATATTGGCTCTTAATCGAACATACTTCAGAAAAGTATTTATCTTACTAGGTGACAATTCTCATAGTGGTTTTTCCCAAAGATGAGTTCTCATGTGAAATACTAGTGTTACATGTGAATAATTTACTGATTGCTATAGTTTATTTACTATTTTTGGTAAATAGTGAATTGTGTTATTACTGAGTCACTATCGAGTTAATCAGTACAAAAGTATTTTAGGTATTTGGGATCGAGAATTATTGATTCACCCCCTCTCTGTAATCCAATAATTAGTATTAGATCTAGGCACTCTGAAGAGATAAGTTTAAATAATTGAGTAAAATATCTGAAGCTGTATAGGAGAGAAGTATCTATGTTGAGTAAGGAAAGTTTCAAAACATGGAAAAGTAAAATGAAATTGTATCTATCTAGGATTGGAGAACATGCCTTGGACTTGCTGGAAAATGATTGCACTCCACCAACCACCAGACCCTTGACAGTTGATCAGATGAAAGAAAAGAAGGAACACAAATCAGTTATGATAGAGATTGCTTTTTCATGCTTTGATGCTAAATTCAATGATACCAAAGACTGTACAAATTCAAAAGAGATGTGAGAAAAATTTACACTTATCTATGGAGGAGATCAACATGTTAAAAAAGATAAGGTTGATAGTCTAAGAGGAAAATATGATAAAATGAGAATGAAAGATGATGAGAACATCACACAATATAGTAGCAGATTCAAAGAAGTTATTAGTAGCATCAGAGGTGTTGGAGGAACCTTGACAAATGAAGAAGTGGTAAGTGAAATTTTGAGAACCCTGTCTTCTAAATATTCTATTAGAGTATCTGCAATTCAAGAATAGAGATTTATACCAAACAATGTTGTTACCCTTGAAGCCCTAATCGGTAATATGACTACATTTGAGTTAACTGATTATGAAAATAGTCTACCAACCATTTAAACTACCTTCAAATCATCTTTTAGCATTAAAACATCAAGAAGAGAAAAATAGAATCACAACAATTCACATGGAAAAGAGTATGACATTATCTTGACTGAAGAAATAGAACAAGAAGAGTTGGAATCAATGCTGGCTAACTGACTACCTAGAGGAAAAGGAAACTACAAAGCTAAGTTGCCATTAAAATATTTTAATTGTAATAAGATCAGACATATTGCATCTAGATGTCCTGACAATGACATAGATGATAAGATTGATAAAAGAGACAACCAACATCGAAGCTTCAAATATTTTAAGGATAAAGGTAAAAAATCTTGTTACCTAGTTGAGGAAGGTGTAACTAACAATGAATCTAATGATACCAAAAAAGAATATGAAGTTGTTTTTTTTGTAGTAAAAGAAGACTCAAATGAAGAAAAGTTTGGAGATGAGAAGGCACTTGTGTCTCATGTAAGTAAATATAACCCTTGATTATTGATAGTGGTTGTTTACACCATATGACTAGTGACATTGAAAAATTTGAGAACCTAGAAGAATATGATGGATGATTTGTTAGATTTGACAATGATTCTCTATGTCTTGTGAAAGGTAAAGGATCTATTGTGTTGAATGATAAGATGAAATGCAATGATGTATATTGGGTGAGAGGATTCAACTATAATCTATTGAGTATTGCACAACTAAACAATACTAGCCACCAATTAGAATTTCAAAATAGAAAAGTGATGGTCTATGGTGTTGATGGATATCTAATTAGAACTAGAGGACAATCAAAAGGTAATTTATTTTATCTTGATACTGATGCAAAGAGTTGTTTGTTTGTCAAAAATAAAGATGTATAGTTATGGCATAAGAGACCATGTCATGTAAATTTTGATAACTTGATCAAAGTGAGTAAGAAAACTAGAGTAAGAGGTCTACCAAAATTTAACAAACCTGATAATGTGATGTGCAAAGAATGTCAAATTGGTAAGATGACCAAGTCAAGTTTTCTAAGAAAATCTTATTCTATGAATGGTATTTGAGAATTGATTCATATTGACCTTTGTGGACCTATGAAATTTTAAAGCTATTACTGAGATTGATCCTTTATTTTTTTTGCTAATGATTATTCAAGAATGATGATTGTTATGTTTCTCAAAAAAAATCTAATACATTTCAAATGTTGGTATAAAGAAAGAGTTGAAAAAGTGATGAAAGGTGCTCCCCTTAATACCACAAACACATAATAGAAATAGAGAAACAACAGCAATATGCAAGAACAAAAAATGGGCTTTTTATTATCTCTATAAATGTGAAATTACAAATTTTAAGAATTACAATGTGCACAGCCACATGGACATTTTTCTTACAATATTCTGAGGGACAAAGCCTTGAATTATTACCCAGAACTACTCTGAATTGCTCTGAACTACCTAAGACAGCACTACGGGCGTTCTTTATATAGGCAATTTCCACCGCCTGAGAAGGTTCTAGAAATTTAGCCTTTTAGGCTGACTAAACATAGAATTATTTTATTTTTACAATTATTACAATAGGGTTTGCTCAAAAGAAATACAAAATATGTTTTTAGGTAGCCCAACTTCCGGAGGCCATAACTTTTTAACCATAGCTCCATTTTTTCTATTGTAACCACTTTTCAAAAATGCCATGGCAAGATCTATAGTGCCTGACTCACGCAAGCTCTAGTCAGCTGGGGGTCGATTCTAATCTAGAGCCTCTAAGGCCTTCAAAACTAAGCTCAAAGATTTCATACACAAAAATCTCAATAACTTCACCAATATTGATGATGTGACAATGAAACTCAACTAGTATGCTGAAATGATTGAGATGAACCTCCACCTATGAAATCAGAACATTTCAAGATTGTATGACCAACTTACTAAAAATAGTAAGTTTCCATAAATAGTAGCTCTACACAAGATAGCCCTTATTGAAAACAAAATAAGAAATATTTTTTGGGTGATGCAAGATTGCTCTTACACCCAAGATGCTCCTCCATCAAACACCCAAGGTAATTTGAAAAGTGACCCTATCATGACTCAGGTGTGCAGAGGAAAACCAAGATGGTTAACCTCCTCCTTTGTCAGCCATGATGAATCTTCAATAGGTCATCCTTTCCATTTGACTAGATATTCTTCATATGACCCGTTCCTTGTGCTTTGTCCAACATGACTATCTAGTATATCCTCAATTTCTTTGGTATCTGAACTAGTTGCCGGAATACTCCACTGTGCTTCTGTGATCTCATCTTCAAGACCTCCTTCATGGTACTTTATCAAATCTGAAATGTAAAACACTGGTGAAATATTCAGCTCACTAGGCAATTCTACCTCATAGGCATTTCTTGAATCATGCATCTTCAGTATCTTAGATGGCCCAAACTTCTTCATTTTCAGCTTGTTATATGTACCAATTGGAAATCACTCCTTCCACAAATGAACCATGATTTCATCTCCAACCTAAAATTCCTTATGCCTTCTTTTCTCATTTGCTTTAGCCTTATACTATGCATTCATCTTAGTAATATGCTTCCTCACCTCCTCATGGATGTTCTTCAAGTGTTCTGCAAAATCCTCAACTTTAGCACTACTTATTTCTCCTTTGTCTATCTTCCTCAACTCAGATGCATTTCTGGGACTACTTCCATATACAATCTAGAATGGTGATTTACCAGTGCTCTTGTTGACAGAATTATTGTATGTAAATTCTACCTGTGGTAAAATAAAATCCCATCCTGTTGGCTTATCTCCAACCAAACATCTCAGCAAATTTTCCAAACTCCTATTCACCACCTTTGTCTATCCATCAGTCCATGGATGATGTGATGAACTGAACTTCAAATCTACCTTCAACTTCTTCCATAATGTATGCCAGAAATATCCAACAAGCTTAGTGTCCCAATCTAAAACTATACTCTTCGGTAAACCATGTAGTCTCACCACTTCTCTAAAAAATAATTCTGCTATATGAACTGCATCAGTAGTCTTCTTACAAGGAATGAACTTTGCCATTTTTGAAAATCTGTCAACTACCACAAAAATTAAGTCATGTCCCTACTATGTCCTTGGCAAACCAAGAACAAAGTCCATACTGATATCCTCCCAAGGTCTCTCTAGTACAGGTAATGGCTGATACAATCCTGTATTCTGCTTCACTCCTTTTTCCATCTAACATATTTTACAAATCTGTATAAATTTCTTGATATCTTGCTATGACTGTGGCCAATAATAGTTCTCACTAACAATAGCAATGGTTTTATCCTGACCAAAATGTCTAGCCAATCCTTGATGAGATTCTCCCTCATAGAACTTCGTGGAATGCACAATTGACTCCCTCTGAATAGCATACCATCTTGGATGATGAAATCCAACCACTTCATCTTATCTAGAGTAACAGGTTTTGTACAAGCTTTCCAAGCTTCACCAAAATTAGGATCCTCTGGATAAAAACTCTTGAGTTCCTTGAACCCAACCACCTCAATTTGCATCTCTGTCAACAAAATTTGCCTTCTGCTAAGTGCATCTGCAACCCTGTTAGACTTTTCACTCCTGTGTTTCAAAATAAATGTATAACTTTGCAAAAATTCAACCCATTTCCAATGCCTTTGATTCAAATTTCCTTGACTATTTAAATATTACAAAGTTTGATGATCAGTATACAAAACAAACTCCTTAGGAAGAAGATAGTGTCTCCACTTCTTTAATGCCTAAACTATAGCATAAAATTCTTGATCATAAACATAATATTTTCTCTTGGCATCATTTAACTTCTCACTAAAATAAGCAACAGGTTTACCTTCTTACCTCATAATAGCTCCTATTGCAGTACCACTAGCATCACAGTCTACTTGAAACACCTTATTAAATTTTTGAAGTGCTAAAATAGGTTGTTCTCTAACTTTCTGTTTCAAAAGTTGAAAACTCTTATTTGCCCCATTAGTCCACTTGAACTCTTTTCTATCCCCTCTCATTGTTTCAGTCAAGGGTCCACAAATACTGCTAAATTTTTTTATAAACTTTCTATAAAAACTAGCCAAACCATGAAAAAATCTTACCTCAGTAGCACTCCTTGGAGAAGGCCATTCAAGGATAGCCTACACTTTCTCTGGGTCTATTTTTAGACTTTCTTCTAAAACTACAAATCCCAAATACTCTAACTCCTTCACAAAACTACACTTCTTCAAATTAATCAATAATTTATCTTCCCTTAACTTCTCAAACATCATACAAATATGCATCATATGCTCCTCTAATGTCTTACTAAAGATCAAAATATCATCTAGATAAATAATGACAAACTTACCCTAAAATTATTTCAAAACCTCATTCACCAGCCTCATAAAAGTGCTCGGTGCATTAGTTAGCCTAAAAGGCATGACTAACCACTCATATAGTCCTTCCTTTGTCTTGAAAGTTGTCTTCCATTCATCTCCTTCTCTGATCTGGAATTGGTGATATCCATTCTTCAGATCTATCTTTGAGAAATACAGAGATCCACTTAAATAAACCATAATATCATCCATTCATGGAAATGGAAACCTATACTTGATTGTGATCTTGTTTATAGCCCTGAAATCTATACACATCTTCCATTCTCCATTCTTTTTTGGTGCTAATATTGCTGGTACTACACATGGACTCAGGCTCTCTCAAATCAATCCCTTGTGTAACAACTCATGTACTTGTCTATTCAACTCTTCCCTTTCTACTGGTGTCATTCGATGTGCTTCCTTATTTGGAAAACTAGCTCCTAGAATCAAATCCATCTGATGACTGAACTTCCTTACTAGTGGTAATCCATCAGGCACATTATCAGATACAATATCCTGAAACTCATTCAACAAATCTGCAACTTCTACAAGCACATCTTCTACTTTCTCTTTATCAACTTTTAGAATTAAAATAAAACACACATGCTCATGCCTCATACCATCTAAGAACTTTCTTCCATTGACAAAAATTATTTTTGCATTACCACATACCTTTTCTTCTATCTCCTTCAATGGCTTTAGCTTATGTCACACTCCATCCTTTGTCAGGGAATAGGTATTTGCATGACCATCATGTACAACATGTCTATCAAACTGTCATGGTCTATCCAACAACATATGACATACATCCATAGGAATGATATCACATAGTACCTCATCATGGTACCCACCAATCTTGAACTTTACTAGGCACTGTTCATTGACCATGATCTTGTGGTCATCCTACACCCAGGCAATTTGATATGGATGTGGGTGTTTCTCTCTCTCGAGCTTCAACTTTTTCACCATTTCTTCTAACACAAAATTGTTAATGCTTCTGCTATTGATAATCATATCACAACATTTACCTTCACACTTGCACCTGGTGCGAAACAAGCTTTTTCTTTGCTCAGGTTTATTTTCTCCACTCAACAGGACTCTTCTGTTAATTAGCGTTTCTCCTTTTTCAACATCTTCAAAATGTGATGATCTAGCATCTTCATCTACATGTGCAACTCTAGCCTAGCCTTCAATTCTCATATCTGTTCTTCCTTAGCGTTGAGGACATTCAAGGGCCCTATGACCTTCTTCTCCATAGTGAAAAGATGTTCCACAAAAGCCTCCTCTTCCGGATCCTTGTCCTCTTCCCCTTCCTTTTTGGTCTCTATTATTCTGATCCTAAAAATTATTAGAATTGTTCCCTCTCTGATTCTGACTACTACTGGCCTCATCCTTCTTTTTCAAATCTTCATTTCGGCCTTCATATGACCGTCCACCAGATCTTCCACCACGACCTCTTCTATTTTGTCTGCTCTCAAACTTCTTGTTCAACTTTTCCTCTACTTTTAGGGCAAATTGGTATGCTTCTTCAATACTGTTCATTCGAACTAGATTCAACTCCTCTTGAATACTCACCCTCAACCCATTAAGATAATGTGAAACTTTCTCCTTATCAACTTCTGCATGGCCTATTCTAATGAGGATTTGATAAAATTCCTTCCTATACTCCTAAACATATCTTTCTACTCACTTCAAACTTTACATTTTCTTTAGTAGGTCAAGCTCATAATCAACAGGAATGAACTATCGCTTCAATTTATCCACCATCCTATCCCATCTTGTGGTTTTATTCTTTCCTCTTCTATTGCACTCCAACCGAATCTCTTGCCACCAGATCTTCACATGATCCTTCAGTCTGGCCTTCGCAAATTTGACCCTATTAGGATCCTAAATATCTTCATACTCAAAATATTCTTCACATTCATTAATCTAGTTGATCAATTCCTCTAGGTTAAGATTCCTTGAAAATGTAGGAACCTCAATCTTAGGTCTTTTCCTGATCTTGGAAATGGCCCGAAAAAGTCTTTCTTCCTCTTGGTTCATAATTTCGCCTTCAGCTTCTTGATCATCATTTCCTTCTTCGACTTCATCATCACTTTCATCTCTGACATTAAGATTCATTCCTTTGTGAATCTCTTCTTATAATTCTTGTACTTGTCTCTAGAACTCTCTAACCTCAGGTGTCACAACACCAGCTCTTCCACCACATTCCCTTCGTGGAGGCATTTTCACATGTATTGTTTAAACCCTAACCATGGTTCTAGAGAAAACTGCCTCATAGTCAGTGATCTATTTACACAGAAACCCTAACCCACGATCTTGGTGCAAATTACTTCACAGTCGATGATCTTCTTACACACTCAGGAACTCCCGCTCTGATACCACTTTATGAAGGGTGCTCCCTTTAATACCACAAACACAACAAAAACAAAGAAACAACAACAATATGCAATAACAAAAAATGGGCTTCTTATTATTTCCACAAATGTGAAATTACAAATTTTCAGAATTACAATGTGTAAAGCCACATGGGCATTTTTCTTACAATAGTCTGAGGGACAAAGCCTCGAATTATTACCCAGAACTACTCTAAACTTCTCCAAACTACCTAAGATAGCACTACGGGCCTTCTTTATATAGGCAATTTCCATTGCCCGAGAAGGTTCCAGAAATTTAGCCTTTTAGGCTGACTAAACATAGAATTATTTTATTTTTACAATTATTACAATAGGGTCAACTCAAAAGAAATACAAAATATGTTTTTAGGTAGCCATAACTTTTTAACTATAGCTCTGTTTTTCTATTGTAACCACTTTTCAGAAATGTCATGATGAGATCTATAGTGCTTGACTCATGCAAGCTCCAATCAGCCGGGGGTTGATCGCGATCTGGAGCCTCTAAGGCCTTCAAAACTGAGCTTCACCAATACCAATGATGTGGTAATGAAACTCAACTGGTAGGCTGAAATGACTGAGATGAACCTCCACATGTGAAATCAAAACATTCTATGATTGTATGACCAACTTACTAAAAATAGTAAGTTTCCATAAATAGAAGCTCTACACAAGATAACCCTTATTGAAAATAAAACTAGAAATATTTTTGGGTGATGCAAGATTGCTCTTACACCCAGGATGCTCCTGCATCAAAAAGAAATAGGAAAACAACCGAAGTAAAAAAGAACTGATAGAGGTAAATTTATCTCCAATGAATTTACTATCTTCTGCAATGAGCATGGAATCAAGAGACAAGTGTTTGCACCAAGGAATCCACAATAGGATGAGATAGTTGAGAGAAGAAAGAGATATATTGTTGACTATGCTAGAACGTTGTTGATTGACAAGAAAGTTGCACAAACATTTTGGAGAGAAGCCATAAGTACCGCAGTCTATACTCTAAATTGAATACATTTGAAGAGAGGTACAAACAAGACACCCTATGAACTATGGTTTGAACACACACTAAATGTAAGCTAGTTTAAATTTTTGGAAGTGTTATATACTGAAAAATGCAAGAAATAGAAAGTTTGACTCTAAAGGAGATGAAGGGATATAAAAAAGTAAAGCATATAAATGTTTGATAAAATATACTAACAAAATTATTGAAAATGCAAATGTGAGGAGTGATGAATTTGTAGAAAGGAATGAAGAGGATAGAAAAAAGGAACCTGAGGATTACAATAGATTTTCTATATGAAAGATGATAATTTGGTTGATACAACCAAGCAACAACAAGAAGGAATAGATGAGCAAGATGAGCCTCCACCGAGAGATAAAAATACTGATGATCAATTTGCCAAACCTATATTAGAAAAATATGTGAGAAGACAACACTCACCAAGGAGTATAATTGGAGACAAGAATGCAGGATTCTTGACAATAATTAATTTAAAAGATAACACTTGTTTGATTTTTGAATTTGAGCCTAGACTTGATTAAGGGTGCTCCCCTTAATACCACAAACACATAACAGAAACAAAGAAACAACAACAATTTGCAAGAACAAAAAATGAGCATCTTATTATCTCTACAAGTGTAGAATTACAAATTTTTAGAATTACAATAAGCAAAGCCACATGAGAATTTTTCTTACAATATTCTGTAGAACAAAGCCTTGAATCATTACTGAGAATTGTCTTAAACAACACTATGGACTTTCCTTATATAGGCAATTTCCACTGCCCGAGAATGTTCTAGAGATCTTATCCCTTAAGGCCGACCAACCCTAGAATTATTTTTATTTTCATTTTATTACATCAGAGTTGGCTCAAAACAACTTTCAGAACTCAAAAAAATAAATTTTGAAGGAAATTCATTTTCTTCCATTTCAGGTGACCCAACATTTGGAAACCATAAGTCATCACCCATTGACCTGATTGGCTATTATGACCCCATTTTGGAAAGGGTGTGAAGTTCTCTACAATACTTGATTAGTGAAATCTTTGGTTAGCTAAAGTTTCAACCTCATTTGGGGCCTCTAAAGTCTTCAAAACTGAGTTCAAAGTTTCTGTACCCTGTTGCCAATACTAAATTTTTTTAATATATTCAAAACTAGACTTGATTTGGAAATGAAACTTTACTGGTAGGCTAATATGATCAAAGTGAACCTTTAGGGAATGAAATAGATCATTCTTAGCTCAAACAAAAAACTTACTAAAAATAGTAAATTTTTAAAAATAGAAGCTCTTCACAAGATAGCCCTTATTGAAAAGAAACTAGAAATATTTTTTGGTGATGCAAAATTTCTCTTACACCCATGATGCTCTTGCATCAAGACTAGTCAAAGATGCACTAGATAATGAATATTGGATTAATTCTATGAAAAATGAAATTGATCATATTGAAAAGAATAATACTTGGTCATTGGTACCGAGACCTAAGGAAAAGAATGTAATTGGAATAAAGTGGATTCTTAGAAACAAACTCAATAAGAAAAGATATATGATCACAAATAAAGAAAGATTGGTATGCAAAAGGTATGTACAAGAAGGTATTGACTATGGTGAAACATTTTCCCATGTTGCTAGATTAGAAGGCGTAAGAATATTACTTGCATATGCTAACTACAAGGGATTCAAAGTTTATCAAATAGATGTTAAATCTACATTTTGGAATGGAATTCTTGAAGAGGAAGACTACATTGAACAACCTGATAGATTTGTTGATAAAAAAATAAGAATATGGTCTAAGCTATGCCAGGCTAATATGATCAAAGTGAACCTCTAGGGAATAAAATAGATCATTCTCAACTCAAACAAAAAATATACTAAAAATAGTAAATTTCCAAAAATAGAAGCTCTTCACAAGATATCTCTTATTGAAAAGAAACTAGAAATATTTTTCGGTGATGCAAAATTGCTCTTACACCCAGGATGCTCTTGCATCAAGACTAGTCAAAGATGCACTAGATAATAAAGATTGAATTAATTTTATGAAAAAAGAAATTGATCATATTGAAAAGAATAATACTTGGTCACTGGTACCGAGACCTAAGGAAAAGAATGTAATTGGAATAAAGTGGTTGTTTAGAAACAAACTCAATAAGAAAATATATATGATCAGAAACAAAGCAAGATTGGTATGCTAAGGGTATGTACACGAAGATATTGACTATGGTGAAACATTTGCCCATGTTGCTAGATTAGAAGGCGTAAGAATATTACTTGCATATGCTAACTACAAGGGATTCAAAGTTTATCAAATAAATGTTAAATCTGCATTTTGGAATGAAATTCTTAAAGAGGAAGTCTACATTGAACAACTTGATGGATTTGTTGATAAGAAAAAATAAGAATATGGTTTGTTGGAGATTTCCCAGTAGGCTAGTACTGACTGTATATTTGACATTGATGACAACTTATGGAAAGTAGCATGCGTGGAAGTCTTATGCAGTAAGCTTTTAGTATATGTAGCATGGACATGATATCAACATGATATCATGGGCGCAGAGGTTAACTGCTAGTACAAATAGTTATATAGTAGCTTGTGTCAGTAGTGTTCCTGACAAAGTAATA
Source organism: Chamaecyparis obtusa (assembly GCA_027943335.1). Lineage (NCBI taxonomy): Eukaryota > Viridiplantae > Streptophyta > Pinopsida > Cupressales > Cupressaceae > Chamaecyparis > Chamaecyparis obtusa. The sequence goes on from BSBK01002949.1 coordinate 627,255, forward strand.
GACAGTGTTCTGTGTATGGTTGTCCCTATAGTTATTATGGAGCCTTGCGCACTTGGATATATGTTGAAGACATGTTAGTGATATTTTAGTTATGGAAGCATAGTCTGATATTCAGTAGAAGTGAAGTTATGCAGTTGCTATTTGCTAGTAGCAGTTTCCTGTGTTTATTTAAAAGAGCTGACAGAGATTTTATTAGTTCCAAAATTGTGCCTATCTTTGGAATATGCACCCTTGGAGTTAAACTTAGAAGAGAGTTATTAATGTTTGGTTAAGAGCACATGAAGTAATTCATCTTAAAGAGAAAGATTCAGTTATTTTGGTAGAGCCAACAGTGTGTAGCGTGCGTCTACAATTATCTTATTAGATAGGTCCCAAAATGTGTTGCGTGCATAGTAGAGCTGACAAAATATTTATATGAGTTTGTTATGGTTTTTCTAATATGATTTCAAGGTGGTTCTAACAGGATGACTTGATTCTATCATTTAGAGGAAATATATTTATAGGCAGTCATTTGTGATTGTTGAAGTGTGGTTCATGGTTGACAGTAAGAGCAGAGCAGAGTGTGTGAAGTGTGGAACAATTAGAAGAAGGTCTATGTGACCAAGAAGAGTACTTGTGCTATTCATTGGAAATGATCCAGAGAAGCAGGTCTAAGCGTAGTTCATCAAGATCCAGATATAGTGTGTATCTGTTAAATAGAAGGTTGTAGCTTTCACCTCTTTAAGTAGGGAGCTCTTGGATAGTGTGTCCTCTCCCCTAATAGGGACAATTGTAAAAGACTCCTAATAGGGTCCGATCCTTGACCGGGTCTATTGTACTTAATATATTGTAAATAAACTCCTAATAGGGTTAAGGATATTCTAACAAGGATCATAATACACTAGTACAAAATATTAGTGGGTGTCAATTCCCACTAGGGTTTTTACCTATTTGGGTTTCCCCGTAGCCAAAATATTGGTGTTGTGTTCATGTGTTCTTTCATTGTGTTTATGATTATGTTTAAGTATACTTAATTGGATAAAGAATTGAATCTTGTAGATAACTGATTTACCCCCCCTCTTAGTTATCTCTTGGGACTATTCCTAACAATTGGTATCAGAGCCAAGTGCCTTGGAGAGAAAGTTTAATAGCTTGAGGTTGATTAGATGGCATACTTTAGAAAAAGAAAGTCCTAAGTTCGATGGAGAGAATTATCTTGATTAGAAGAATAAGATAGTGACTCATTTGCAATGCATTGGTTTTGAAGTTTTTGATGTAACTATCAAAGCAGCCAAGATTCCTACCCTAGAAGATCTTGGAAAGGATGATGCTACTAAAAGGAAAAAGGAATTATTTCATTAGAATGCTATAGCAAAAGAAGCCTTTATCAGCGCCCTATCTTATAGTGAATTTTTAGAGATAAAGAAAGTAGACACCGCCCATAAGATATGGAAGCACCTAGAAGACATGTTTGAAGGTGACAAACAAGAAAAAGATGCGTGTAGAAAAACATGGAAGAAAAGATACAATGCATTAGAGATGCTGCCTAAAGAAAATATCAGATCTTATAATCAAAAGATCAATAAAGCAGTTGCTGGAATCAAGAACAATGGTGGAGAGATCTTAGAAGAAGATATTATGGACAAACTAATGACTACTCTCACTCCAGAATATGAAAACAAGATCAACATCCTTGATGAGACCATGCAAATTACATCTAATTTTAAGAGAGAGACCTTGATCAACAAAATCTCTACTTTTGAGATTTCAAGATTGAAGACAGAACTAAAGAGTGAGATAGCCTTCAAAGCAACAGTTCATGGTAAGAAATCTCCAAACACTTCTGATAATTTTGATGATGATGATGATGATGAAGAGAAAACTTTAGATGATTTTATTGCTATGATTTCCAAAAGAGAAAAGAAAGGAAAAGGAAAATATGAAGGTCAGTTACCATTTAAGTGATTTTCATGTAATAAGATCAGTCACTTTGCATCTAAGTGTCCTACTAGAGCTAGAAAGTTCAAAAAAGATTACAAGCCTAAGTACTCTAAGGAATTCTACTATGCTAGAGATGGAGTTCTAGATGAAGAATTAGGTGAAGAAGAAATTGGATTCATTGCTATGATAGACAAAATAAATGATAAGTCAAATCAAAAAGATGAGAAAGAGGAACAAGAGCTAGCATTAATTTCCCAAGAAGATATAAGGATAGACTAGATTATAGATAGTGGTTGTTCACATCACATGATAGGTGATAAGAACAGATTTGTTCATCTAGATAAATACAATGGTGGTATGGTTAGATTTGGGGACAACACTCCTAAACCTATAGTTGGTAGAGGAGCCATCACCTCAGATGGAAAGAACAATACTAATGATGTTCTTTATGTTGATGGTTTGAAACATAACCTTCTCAGTGTTCGATGGTTACTTGGAAAAGGCTATCAGTTGGAGTTCAAAGATGAAAAATGCATCATTAACAACAAGGATGGTGTTATGATTGCATCAGGTTCAAAGACAAGAGGTAATGTTTTCTAACTCAATTCAAAAGCAAGTTGTTTTGTTGCTAAAGTTGATGACAGTTGGCTGTGGCATAAAAGACTATCATATCAATTTTTATAGCATAGTAAAGATAAACAATGTAAAGGTAGTAAAAGATCTACCTAGCATAGCAAAGCCAGTTGATACTATATCCAGGGAATGTGTGATGGGAAAGCATGTGAGAAATATATTCAAGAGCAAGCACAATTTAGCAGAGAACAAGTTGGATCTGATTCATACTGACCTATGTGGTCCAACTCAAACAACATCATATTATGGAGATAGATATTTCATTTTGTTTGTTGATGATTATACTAGGATGATGTGGGTTGCATTCTTAAAGGATAAGTCAGAAGCATTTGAGAAGTTCAAAATATTCAAAGCTAAGGTTGAGAATGAATCTAGACTAAAGATAAAATGTTTAAGATCGAATAGAGGAGGAGAATTCACCTCTGACAGATTCTATGAGTACTACGAAGAACATGGCACAAAGAGACAGTTGAGTGCACCTAGAACCCCTCAGCAAAATGAAATTGCAGAGAGAAGGAATAGGCTCATTCTTGATATAGCGCACACCATCATGATTGAAGGAAAAGTTGCACACATCTATTGGAGAGATGTGGTCAATACAACAGTCTACACCATCAGTAGAATTCAATTGAGGCCTGGCATTGACAAAACACCATATGAGCTATGGTTTGGTAATGTTGCAACAGTAAAATACTTCAAAATATTTGTAAGCAAGTGCTACATCAAGAGGGATGAAGCAGTAGGCAAGTTTGATGCAAGAAGCGATGAAGGTATTTCCCTTGGTTATTCTACTAAAATTAAAGCTTATAGATTCTTCAATTTAAGATTGAAAAAGATAATTGAAAGTGCTCATGTCAAGATTGATGAAAAGTTCATGGTTCAAGAAAGATATCATGATTACTCACCCATGATTGAAGAAGAACCCAAACCCTCCACTAGTGAGACTGTTATTGAAGAAATGTTTCACAACATTGATGTGTTGTTCAATTACCCTGAGACAAGTAAAGAAGAAACTCCTAAAGCTAATGAGTCAGCATCAACTAAGGTTCCAAAGTTTACATCTAGAAACTATTCCAAGAAAGACATCATTGGAAATCAGAGTGGAAAAGTCTTAACAAGATCACAAGCAAAGAACTCAGCTAACAGTGAAGCGGTATGTTTACTATCTCAGATTGAAATTTTAAGTGTTGAAGATGCTTGTAATGATTCAAATTGGCATGATACTATGAAAGAAGAACTAGATCAGATTATTAAGAATGACATTTGAGAACTAGTTTCAAGAACTAGTGATAAGAATGTGATTGGAACAAAGTGGATATTTAGAAACAAGATGAATGAGGATGGTACAGTGGTAAGAAACAAAGCAAGATTAGTATGTAAAGGGTATGCACAAAGAGAAGGCATTGATTATTCAGACACCTTTGCACCTGTGAGTAGATTAGAAGCTATTAAATTATTTCTAGCTTACACTACAATCAAAAAACTTTAAATTTTATCAGATGGATGTCAAGTCAGCATTCCTAAATGGAGATTTGAAAGAAAAAGTATACATTGAGTAGCTAGAAGGATTCACCTTATCAAACAGACCTGATATGGCATGTAGGTTGAAGAAGGCCCTCTATGGACTTAAGCAAGCCCCTAGAGCATGGTATGAGAGACTAGATAGATATCTAACAAAGATTGGATTCAAGAAAGGAGTAGAAGATTGTAATCTATTCATAAGAGAGACATCTGAAGGTTTACTACTTGTAGCTATATTTGTTGATGACATTATCTTTGGAGATAATGAAAAACTTAGTGCAAAATTTGCTAAAGAGATGCAAAATGAATTTGAGATGAGTATGATTGGTCCTATAAAATACTTTTTGGGATTGAATGTGCAGTAGACAGAGAAAGGTATTTTCATTAATCAGTCCAAGTATGTGAAAGAAATATTAAAGAAATTCAAGATGGATGATTGCAAGCTAGTAGGGACTCCCATGATTACTAGATAAAAGCTTACAAAAGAAGATGAATCACCAACAATAGATATAACTTTGTATAATTCTATGATTGGAAAACTCATTTATCTTACTCAGACTAGACCTGATATTTCCAATGTAGTTGAAATAGTTGGAAGATTTGCAGTAGAGCCTAAACAAAGTCACCTCATGGTAGTAAAAAGGATATTCAGATACCTACAAGGCACTATAGACCATGGGTCTATGGTGTCCTAATTCAGATAATGTTGAGCTTCATGTGTACACAGATGTAGATTGGGTAGGATGCATTGATGACAGAAAGAGTACATCAAGTGGAGTAGTGTTTCCTGGTGATAGACTTGTCACTTGGACAAGCAAGAAACAAAATTGTATCTCTTAGTCAACAATAGAAGTGAAATATGTTGCAATAGCCTTGAATTGTTCTACAATTGTTTGGATCAAGTACATGATAAAGGATTTTGAAATTTAGATTGATTATCATATTGTTATTCACTATGATAACACTAGCACCATCAATATGTCAAAGAATCCTATAATGCATGCAAAGACAAAGCACATTGAAATCAAGTATCACTTTCTAAGAGAGAAAGTGGCAGAGAAAGAAGTCAAGCTGGACTATGTGAGTACTAAAGATTAGTTGGCAGACATATTCACAAAGCCCTTGACAAAGGATACTTTTGAGTATCTTAGGGAGAAGTTGGGAGTAATTCCCTTCCCTGATTCTACTTATAAGAAAGAAGGAAAGGCATCAGTCCTCAGGGACTAATGGAAGGTTGACTACTCTACCTCAGGAGTAGTATCGGTGCTTAAAATGAATGGTGCCTTTTACCATTGATGTCAAAGGGGGAGTAATATAGAGTCATGAAAATAGAAGTAAAAAGGAGGATTAATATACTAAGGGGGAGCAATATTTAGTTATGACAACAGTGCAGTTGAGGAAATGGAGAATGTTGGAAAATATTGTAGCAGATGGAGGATTCATCTTTGGGGGATTTTTTGTAGAGGAAATGGAGAATGTTATAAAAGAAATGTTCATTTCGGTTGGTGGTGGTTTTTCATTCCACATGTTGCCATCAATTCCAAAGGGGGATATTGTTAGAGATTTTCCAGTAGACCAGTACTGACTATATGTTTGTCATTGATGACAACATATGGAAAGTAGCATGTGTGAAAGTCTTATGTAGTAAGCTTTCAGTATATGTAGCATGAACATGATATCAACATGATATCATGGGCATAGAGGTTAATTGCTAGTACAGATAGTTATATAGCAGCTTGTGTCAGTAGTGTTCCTGATAGAGTAACAGGTAGTGTTCTATGTATGGTTGTCTGTATAGTTATCATGGAGCCTTGCACGCTTGGATATATGTTGAAGACATGTTAGTGATATTTTAGTTATGGAAGCATAATTTGATATTCAGTAGAAGTGAAGTTCTGTAGTCACTATTCGCTAGTAGCAGTTTCTTGTGTTTATTTAGAAGAGCCAACATAGATTTTATTAGTTCTAGAGTTGCACCTATCTTTGGAATATGTACCCTTGGAGTTAAGCTTAGAAGAGAGTTATTGATATTTGGTTAAGAGCGCATGAAATAATTCATCTTGAGGAGAAAGATTCAATTGTTTTGGTAGAGTCGACAGTGTGTAATGTGCATTTACAATTATCTTATTAGACAGGTCCCAAAATGTGTTGCGTGCATAGTAGAGCTAACAAAATATTTATATAAGTTTGTTATAGTTTCTCTAATATGATTTGAAGGTGGTTCTAATAGACTGACTTGATTCTATCATTTAGAGGAAAGATATTTATAGGCAGTCATTTGTGATTGTTGGAGTGTGGTTCATGGTTGATAGTAAGAGTAGAGCAGAGTGTGCAAAGTGTGGAACCATTAGAAGAAGGTCTATGTGACCAAGATGAGTACTTATGCTATTCATTGGAACTAATCCAAACAATCAAGTCTAAGCACAGGTCCCCAAGATCCAAATATAGTGTGTATCTATTAAATAGAAGGTTGTAGCCTTCACCACTTTGAGCAGTGAGCTCTTGGATAGTGCATCCTCTCCCCTAATAGGGACAATTGTAAAAGACTCCTAACAAGATCCAACCCTTGACCAGGTCTATTGTAATTAATATATTATAAAGTAACTCCTAATAGGGTTAAGGATCTTCTAATAAGGATCATAATACACTAGTACAGAATATTAGTGGGTGTCAATTCCCACTAGGGTTTTTACCTATTTGGGTTTCCCCATAACCAAAATATTGGTGTTGTGTTCATGTGTTCTTTCATTGTGTTTATGCTTATGTTGAAGTATACTTAATTGGATAAAGAATTGAATCTTGTAGATAACTAATTCATCCCCGCCCCCCTCTCAGTTATCTCTTGGGACTATTCCTAACACTAAGATATGCCCAAAGGGATGGTAATTAACTCTAAGATACACCCCAAGGTAACAAGTGGAAGGACAAGCGTTGCTACTCACATACTCACCATAAAGAATAAATAATGTAGGTAGTTGAAAGGATGCTTTGTGGAGATGGGAAAATTAATTTTTATAGGTGCTAAGGGGTCATAAGAGGTCTTAGGAAATATAAATGTGTCCTAGGACCCCTTATGACCCCTAAGGACCCCTTATGGTAAGGGGTTGTAAATGGTCCTAGAACCCCTTAATATACATATTCAACTTTATAAAGGTTGTTGAGAGGTCTTAGACAACATTAATGTTAGAATTATTTTAGAACAACATAGAGAGGGAGTGAATCAATTGTTCTGAAGTCCAAATGTACCAATTCAACTTTCTAGCTCTTCCACAGACTCAGATCTAATCAACTTTCAACTTAGTCTCTTTAGCTTATACCAATAACATAAAACTTGCAGTCCACTATCCTAAATTAAATAACATGTAGAATATAAAACTTTTAACATCATTCATATAAAAACCATTCACACAAGTATAACACTAGGAATTATAGTGCAAACCCAATTTGGAAAAAATTGCTTGTAACATGTTATTGATTTTCACTCTTTTGAAGTGAGCTCTGTGAAAAGCCAATCCTATTAAAGGTTTATAATACATACTATTAGGTGTGACTTGGTTAAAGGATTTAATCACCCTGTTAACAGTGGCCTTGTTAGAGGGCTTAAGAACATTCCATCAAAATATCACTTGATTAAAGGATTTATACAAAATAACTATTAGGTCAACCTTGATTAAAGGATTTAGACTGATACAATGGATAGAAAGTAACAGTAGGTTCTGATTTGAAAAATATACAATTCACTTTGCAAATACAGATCCACTTCGAACATATGCTAATTTACTAATTGGCATTCATTTCCATCTCCATCTCTGATTTTCTCAGAATTCACTTCAATCAATCACAACTCTGTTCAGCTCCTTCACAGCTTCACCTTTATCTTTCTGCTTAGACTTATCAGTCAATAACATCAACCTCTTCTCATACTATGTAACCTCATAGTTAGGTTAATCTCATACCTCCTTGATCAAGTAGATCAATATTTTATCACTTAATCTCCTCCGTAGATCTTAGGTTCAGGTCATATTCATCAAATCCTTCCATCATTATGTTCTCCTTCTTTTCCTTCTAGATACATCTTCAAACTTCACTTTATATCCATAAGAAAATGATTTACCATGCATTAATTGTTTTATACTGCTCATTAATAATGTCAACACATTTTACATATCTGAAGAATTTAACTATGTCAGCTGGGATTCTCAATTCTTTCTCCAAATGTAAATTACTGACACTCGGTCAATACTGTGTTCATCTCCTCAGTCATTACTGTGTATCTCAATTATCACTAACATTTTCTTTCTTAACAATTAGTGATGTTCGATCAACACTGGATTTTCTCATCATATATTAGGGCTTGGTCGACACTAACATCACTTGGCTTAAACTAGATTTATTCACTTTTTCTCAGTCAAACCTATGTTTCTAGTCTTTCTTCTTCACTATGTAAACAACACATTACTTTGTCAATGTGTGAACTAATCAAGTACCCATTGAAGTATCACATAACTCAACTTTTCCTTAGGTTCTCTTGTTATCTCCTCATCCTCTTCATCAATAGATATGATACTCTCCTAGATAGCAACTGTCTAACCAATAAAGGTTTGACATCAATGACAATTTAACAATTGTTCCAATTGTAGTTTCCAATAACCTCCCTCTTTTGCATTGATGGAAACACCACATGAATATCATATGATTCACCAAACAATCCAAAATCTATGTGCAACAGATATCCACTAATATCCTTAGCTTCATTCTGATTCTCATCCAACACATCTAAGTACCAACTCCCTCTTGGATAGATTTATCTTTGTTGTATATGAATCTCTTTGAATCTCTCCCTCTTTTCTTAGGGCCTCTTTTCCTTTTCTATATTTCTATATTTCTCCCTTAGTGTTGAATCACTCCATTTCTTTTCATTGAATCTTCTCCCTCTTTGACAACAATACCAAAGAAACTTGTGTCCCTTACATCTTTATCATGTATATGTCTTCATGTCAATTTTGTATGCTATATACTCCCTTTATCATCTTTTCTTATGACCTATCAACATCTTTTCTTTTCTTTTCACAACTCTAGGAAATTCTTAAAGTGTGACCCCTTCTGCATCAATTTGTCAGATAGTCTGATCAACACATTTGATGCAGTGCTCCTATATGCTTCTAGGATGTCTTCATGTTAGTTTTGTATGCTATATAATCCCTTTATCATCTTTTCTTATGACCGATCAACATCTTTTCTTTTGACCGGTCAACATCTTTTCTTTTCTTTTCACAACTCTAGGAAATTCTTAAAGTGTGACCCCTTCTACATCAATTTGTCAGATAGTCTGATCAACACATTTGATGCAGTGCTCCTATATGCTTCTAGGATGTCTTCATGTCAGTTTTGTATGCTATATACTCCCTTTATCATCTTTTCTTATGACCGATCAACATCTTTTCTTTTGACCGATCAACATCTTTTCTTTTCTTTTCACAACTCTAGGAAATTCTTAAAGTGTGACCCCTTCTACATCAATTTGTCAGATAGTCTGATCAACACATTTGATGCAGTGCTCCTATATGCTTCTAGGATGTCTTCATGTCAGTTTTGTATGCTATATACTCCCTTTATCATCTTTTCTTATGACTGATCAACATCTTTTCTTTTGACCGATCAACATCTTTTCTTTTCTTTTCACAACTCTAGGAAATTCTTAAAGTGTGACCCCTTCTACATCAATTTGTCAGATAGTTTGATCAACACATTTGATGCAGTGCTCCTATATGCTTCTAGGTAGGCTCAACTAGGGGAATCACCTCTAATTTACCTCTAAGGTATTCATAATCATCTTTAGGTAATGCTTTTGTGAATATATCTTCTAATTGTTCCTTTCTATTCACATATTCGCATCTCACTTCTTTGTCTTGAACTAGGTCTCTCAAGTAATGATACTTGATAGAAATATGCTTAGTCTTAGTGTGCATAACAAGATTATTTGATATGTTAATAGAACTTGTGTTATCATAGAAAATAACAACCAACTCAAAGATTTTCCCCTTCATACCTTTTAACAATTTCTTTATCCATGCTAAATTTGAACATTTCACTGCTGCTGCTACACATTCAGCTTCTGCTATAGATTGGGAAATGCAATTTCATTTATTACTTGTCCAAGAGACTAATCTCTTTCTTAGAAATAATGTGCCACCACTTGTATTCTTTTTGTCATCAACATTTCCACCCCAATATGCATTAGTGTAAAATTCTAATTCAAACTTGTCATTCTTCTTGGAATACAATCCATAGTCCTTTGTTTCTTTAAGATATCTCAATATCCTTTTCACTACCATCATGTGACTCTCTTTAGGATTTGTAGAAAATCTTGCAACAATCCCAACTACTAAGGAAATCTTTGGTCTACTATGGATAACATATTGTAGCTTTCCAATCATGGATCTATACAAGGTTTGGTTCACTTCAGCTGTATCATCAGTTTTAGATAACTTTTGTCCAGTAGCCATAGGTGTACTTACTAGTCTAGAATCTTCCATACTAAAAGTTTTCAGTGTCTCCTTGACATATTTAGATTGATTAATATAGATACCTTTCTTCATCTGATAGACTTGCAAATTAACAAAGAATTTGATCTCACCAAACATAGACATTTAAAATTCAGTTTGCATTTCATTTGAAATTTTTTGACATAGGGCATCTTGTCCTCCAAATATGATATCATCAAAAAATATTTCAGCTAAAAAAATCCCTTTACCTTTTTCATTCTTCATATAAAGATTGTTGTTGTCATTTGTCCTTACAAATATAATCTTTATCAGATAATTGTGCAGTCTTTCATACCATGCTCTGGGGGCTTTTTTCAATCCAAACAACACCTTGTGTAGCTTGCAAACCATATTCTTCTTGCTTGGATCAAAAAATCCTTCTGGTTGTTCAATGTATACTTCTTCTTCTAATGTCTCATTCAAAAATGAAGACTTGATATCCATTTGATATACTTTGAATCCTTTATAAGCTGCATAAGCAAGTAGAGTCCTCACTCCTTCCAATCTTGCAACAAGGTCAAATGTTTCCCCATAGCCAATTCCTTCTTCTTGTGCATACCCCTTACATACCAGTCTGGCTTTGTTTCTAGTAACTTCTCCATGTTCATTGAGCTTGTTTCTGAATATCCATTTTTTTCTAATAACATTCTTATCTCCTAATCTTAGCACTAGAGTCCAGGTTTTGTTCTTTTCTACTGTTCTATTTCTTCATTCATGGCTTATATCTTGTCTTCATTCTCTAAAGCTTCTTTTAATTTTTTAGGCTCAAACTCACATAGTAAGCATGCATGATTTTTCAACTTACTTCTTGTCATGACTCTAGATTCTTTATCTCCAATGATTTGTTCAGGCTTATGATGTCTTCTCACATACTGTGTCAAAGTAGGTTCAGATTTCCTTTCTCCTTGGTCTTGATCTTTAGGTTCATCTTGTAAATTCTCTACCTCTTGTTTTGATTTCTCGACAACATCCTCCCAATGCTCGACAGACTCATGCAGTTCCTTGGCATTTGGTTTAGGTACACTGCTAGCCTCTCCTTATTCCATGTATACAAAAGATCTATAATCTTCAAGCTCTTGCTTGCAATCAAATTCATTCTTATCTACATATTCATCAACTCTGACATTTTCGCTTTCCATAATTTTGTTAGTGTTAGAATTTAAACACTTGTAAGCCTTACTCTTAGTGGAGTATCCAAGGAATATTCCCTCATCACTTTTAGCATCCAATTTTCCATTTATATTATCTTTCAATATATAGAATTTACTCCCAAAGACTCTAAAATATTTCACATTAGGTGCATAACCATGCCATAAGGTGTAGCATTTTTACCTTTCTTGATTTGTTCTCAGTTCAAGGTATAAATAGTTGTACTTACAGCTTCTCTCCATAATTTTTGTGCAACATTCTTCTCAATCATCAGTGTTTTGGCACAATCCATAATTGATCTATTTTCCTTTCTATTATACCATTATGTGGTACTATCCTAGGTGCAAACATCTATCTCTTTATTCCTGTATCATTGCAGAAAATATTGAACTCATTTGATATAAATTCTCCCTGTCTGTCATATCTCAAATATTTCAAGCTTTTACTAGTTTCTTTTTCAAATTTTATCAAATACCACTTAAACAACTAAAATGCATCAAATTTTTCTTTCAAAAACATTACACTCATCCTAGATTAGTCATCAAAAAATAGAATGAAATACTTATCACCATAATAAATTTGTACACCCATATCTCCACAAAGGTCAGTATGAACCAATTCTAAAATATTATCAGAAGTATATGTCTTGTTCTTAAAGTTAGACTTTGTTATTTTCCCAATTGACACTATTTACATATCACATTATCAAGTTTCTTCAATCTTGGTAAACCTCTAACTTTCTTCAACTTACTGATACTTACCAAATTGTCAAAGTTTACATGACACAAACTCTTATGCCATAATCATACATCATCATATTGTGCAAACAAACATGTTTCTTCAGATAGGTCTAGATAGAACAAGTTACCTCTTGTCTATTCTCTAATTCCAATTAGTTCACCAGTAGCATCAAATATTTTAGCCTTTTTGTGATGAAATTCTGCTTGGTAACTAGTACAATTCAACTGTGCCACACTCAACAAATTATAATTAAAACCTTCAACCTAATAAGCATTATCACATATGATCTTATCAATCAATCTTATTGATCCTTTTTCCTTTCACAAGAGATGGTGCATCATTACTAAAATTAACACTTCTACCTTTGTAATGATTTAGGATTTCAAACTTACTTTTATCATGAGTCATGTGATGTGAGCAACTGCTATCAATAATCCATTTATCACCTTTACTAACATATGAAATAAGTGCAGTTTTCTCATCTTCATCAGAATCATCTTTCATAGAAACATAAACAACTTCTATATCACGTTCATCAAATTCACTAGTTTCACTATTAGTTTCCTCTTCAGCAATATAGTAAGATTTCTTACCTTTATCTATGTAGTCTCTATACCTTTAGTTATCTCTATCATTTCTCTTGTCTTTGTACTTGTTTTCCCTTTTCTCATCTTTTTTAGTCCTATCAGGGCATATTTCTATAATATGGCCAACTTTGTTACATGAAAAATAGATAATAGGAAGTTTACCTTTATATTTCCCTTTCCCTCTCTTTCACCTTCTAGCCATAAGTGCCTCAGGTCATCTAGATCTTCATCGGAAGTGTCACTATCACTATCACTGTCACTTTTCACACATTTTTCTTTTTCTCTCTGAGGCTTATGAAGAACCATTTGAGACTTGAATGCAAATTCAACATTATAAATAGTGAAGTTATCATAATTAGATAGCTCAAAAGAAGTAAGCTTGCCAACAAGACTTTCCAGAGTTAGAACATTACCAGGGTTCCATCTTGATTCTTGTATTGTAGAAATTCTAATAGCATAGATAGGAAGCAAGGCTCTCAATAATTTACTGATAATAGTCTCATCATCAATGATTCCATTAGGTCCTCTAATAGCATTCACTACTTCCTTAATTCTACCACAATACTGAGCAATATTCTCACCATCTTGCATTTTCATTTCATCAAACTTACCTCTTAGGCTTTCAAATTTGGCTCTCAGTACATTTGTGTCTCCATCATAGATATCTGCTAGAGTGTCCTACATTTTATTTACATTAGTACAGTCCTTGATGTCTTCAAATTTAGGATAGCTTAGGCTAGATGTGTGTGTGTGAATTTTGTACTTGATTTGTAGACACAACACTTCAGTAAAACATTAGAGGTTAGCTAAATCAAAATCTGCAATGAATCAAAAGCTAAACTAACCAAGTGATTTACTGCCTTCTAATAGGTGCGAGTATGATGTTCTCAGATTGGAATCGAGATCAGTGACCTTGACAACACCTAAATGAAGGATTTAAATGAAAAATATAGATATGGAATGGATGCAAATCAATCTATTTTTTTGTATTTTCTGTGCAATAAGATGAATGAAAAAATGATATGAATCTATGCTAGAATGTAAACTAATATGCTATGAATTGATCTAACAATGAATTTCTAAATGGTATGCAATGCTCAAAACAAGAAAGATCTCACAATAGCTTGGATTTGCAAAGATGATTCTTCAGTCTCCAATTCGATAGCGTGAGGAAGCAAATTCGTGGATCCCAAATGAAGAGATGAGGCCTTGATTTTATAGAAATCTAGGGCTTTGGAGGTGCATGAAAAAGCCATAAATCACTCTTGATGAACTAAGGTTGATTTTTGAGCTATCAGAAATAAAATGATAGTTAATTCATAAAATCATGCAAAAGCAACGCTTTTAACTCAAAATAGAGTTTAGATCAAATTCCAGCTCATCATCAAATGTTGAGTTTAAATTTAAAATTGATTGTTAATTTCTAGTTGCCTGCTTTTCTGTTTGTGCATGATTTAATTATAAATTAATTAAAAATAAAGTGATTTATTCTCAACTCAACTGATTTTAAAATTAAAACAATTGATTTATGGGTTAGTCAATTATTAAAATCAAACCTTTATTCAAAAATAATATCATTCAATATGACAACTTGCTTTAATTAATTAAATAAGAATTTAATCAATTAATGATAGGAATTTTGATTTATTGTCAAGTTTAAATAATAATACTTAGGAATAAATATAATTAAATTCAATTAAATAATTAAGTGGTAGAATTAAATCAATTAATTAAATATTCATCATATTCAATTAATCAACTTTAGGATAAATAGGATTTATCGCCAAATAATCATTAAATTAAAGATAATTAGGATAAATTAGGAATATTGCTAGGAATATTCCTTGATGTAGAATTTAAGATAATCAATTAGATTCGATGATGTGTAGATGTGCCTTAGGTTAGGACTTCGATGTCAATTTCGTTCGATTTGAGGATGTAGGAGATTAATGAACATATAGCCCATTTTTGGGGTATTACATTTTGCCCCTCTTTGAATTACTGTGCGAAGCGTAGTGGTTCAAAGAAAGTCTGTGTTTGATAAAGATATGAAATTGATTCGAAAGATATGATGATTGAAAGATTTGAAGATATTAGGTCCTGAATGACCAAAGATAATGTTCACTATAGCAATGATGAACCAATGAAACAAAAGCGTCAAAATGCTTAATCCTAAACCTTAGGATTGCGAAGAAGTGAGTGACTGATTCCAAACTTGATTGTCCTTATATTGAATCACATTGGTATCACATCTGAACCCTTCAGTTACCGAAGAATCAAGGAAAGAACATTGATGAACCGATGGTTGTGAAAAGCTGATACAGTTTACAAGATTAAGAGAATACTAGATTAATATGGATCTCGATGAATTTGATATGCCCCAAGCGATGATAGATTTCCCCCAAGCGACGAGGTCTTTTGATGAGTCAGCAACTAGACGTGGTTGTTGTCTTGATCACTGAAAGAAGGATTGATAGATTGATTTAGATTTACAGACTTGAATGATGTGCAATACCATGCCCCCTTTGGGATTAAAATTGAAATCTAACAAGAAAAGTCAGCATTATGGTTTAGAAGCATGTTAATTGATTTGAGAAGTGGTTATACACGTTCGAGAACATATTATGCATTGTTTGAAGGTCCTAGAGACCAAGTTTGACTAGGTTTGACCATGAGTTGACCATAGTTGACCAAGTTAAAATTTTGATAGTTTGATGTAAGATAATTAGTTAAGTTGAATACTGGATTTCTGTGATGATTGAAGGTCGATTGTGCAAGTAGTAGACCGTCCTGGGTCCAAAAATTTAAAATCATGAATTTGACATAGTGAACGATCTCGGATTTCAATTTTGATTCCAAAAATGGATTCAGAACGTCGAAATTAGCCAGGGGTGCAATTTTCATGAAAAATGGAGCACTTTTGAAAATTAGGTCAAAAGCTATATAAAGGCTAGAAGGGTCATTTTCATTTCATTATTCACCTTTTGACTTTTGAAAACTTGTGGAGCCCTCTGAGTGAGAAAATGGCAAAACCAAAGGTACCTATGAGTTTGCATCAATTTGAGCATAGCCGGAGACACCAGAGACCCTGACAATATGGACATCCGGTAGGTGGACCTTTGTGCCTCTCTGAAAATTCAAATTTTCCATGTTTTATAGCATTTTAGGATCTTTTTCGTATGCTTTCAATTTTTGAATTTTGTATACATGAAAACTCGTATGAGTCCTCCCCAGAACTCATACGACATTCCAATTTCTATTCCTCTATCATATGATGAACTACCCAGACTTGTATGAGAGGGACCCATAAGTCGTACGAGATTTCATCAGGTCCCTCAAAACTTGTACGAGAACCTGTCCAGAGTCGTATGACTATAGTTTTTCATATGGTGTGTTGTGAAAAGTCGTACGACTTTTCATGCCAGTCTGGACTGTCATATGAAAAATAGCAAGCTTAAAACTCTGTCTTAGGTCAAAAATTTTGTCTTTTTGATTTCTTAGGCTGATAGCTGACATTTCAAGCTACCTTCTGACATAGGAAACTGTTCCATTTCTGCACTTGTAACCCTTCTGTGACCAAATAACTGATAGGATTCCCTATTTCTATATTGTGTAGGTCATCTATCCAGATGTTCATGTACGTATCTCACATCGAGCTACCCAAAGACTATGCATATCACTTCCAGACCCCATGAGGGTTCACCTTACTACATGTTGTTTTGAGTTTCTTATTCATTTACTCGATATTAGGGTAAATCATGGATTATTGATAGCTTTGATTGAGAGATTCCACTCAGAGACCCAAACCTTCCACTTGCCGACTGGGGAGATCATTGTTATCCCTGAGGATGTATACCGTATACTATGCATCCCTTTCCATGCGGCCCAGCGACCAGAGTATGTGAGTTCAGGGAACTCAAGCCTTTTATCTTTTCATCGTGTATTTGGAGATGACACCCAGATGACTGGTTCTATTTCCTGGGAGACATTAGTGCAGAGATATGGACAGATGCACCGGCTAGAGTGCATCATTGCTAGTATGATTGGTGGCATTATCATGTTTGACCATTAGCAGAACGGTCTTTTGATGGGGTGGTCCCTGATGGTAGCACGTCTTATGGTGATGCCCTCTGAGTTAGCTTGGGATCAGTGCTTACTTGCACACATGTTCTCTAAGATGCACAAGGTAGTGTATCAGGAGAGCAAGTCATTTGCTGTAGGAGCTCTCGTTCTACAGATCTGGGCTTGGGAGCACATCCCAGTTTTGAGGCCAGTATGTCAGGCATAATGTCATCCATAGGAGCCTATGATCTATATTTATGCCGGTTATGTTACACAGGTGTGGATGGGACATATAGAGTACTAGAGGCACTGCCTTGATGATATGACATTTGTTCACTAGAGACCATATGTAGGGATTGAGCCATGGCCTATAGCTCGTGAGCAGTTCAGTTTCTTTTTCCAGAGTCGTGTACTGATTGGGAGATCTTCCACTATCATAGAGTGATTCATTATTACTAGGGTATAGTGATAGTATGGGTGTGTACAAGATGCCCCAGAGGATTATGCTACATATGCTTAGATTGCTTGGGAGCTTGGACTAGGATGGACTCAGAGGCTCTTGTATGCCATATGTTCATAGGAGTATAGTGCTATTGTAGGCAGAGACTGGGAGTATAGGCCATAGTTACTAGATGCCAGAGTGACAGATGGATTCATTGCATGGCTTGCTGATCATCTGATTCATAGGTTCTCAAACCCTATAGAGTTGATTCCCTCCATGGAGGAGGTGATGGATGTTACAGGTGCTCCAGCTATAGAAGGTCCCAGGCCACAGGTAGTGCATCCTACACTATTGAGACCTAGAGCTATGGCTCCACCCCAAAGACCAGTAGCAGCGCCGTTGAGACCCTCTCATCCTACTACTTCCATAGCAGCGAGGCCCACAGGGTCATAGAGATGGACAAGGGGAGAGAGTGGTACATTAGGTAGTGTTGGCATAGTTGAGGAGGTTCTCACAGTAGAGCAGTATGTAGGTGGTAGTATGGATACAGGTGCAGGTATAGGTGGTGATGCTCCATTTGATTTGGGTGTAGAGGTTAGATGCCATGAGGCATAGAGAGCAGGTACTACAGAGCAGTAGCCTGAGTAGCCTGCATAGGATATAAAGATGCCAATAGCTAAGGATGAGCCTAGTGTTCCACTGACATCACAGGAGATCATTAGATGACTCTGAGTTTAGGTCAGGGACCTGAAGGTTTGCAGTGCTAGGTGGGAGGAGAGGTATCTAGAGGTAGATAGACAATGTACAGAGCTTTGTGCAAAGCTTCGTACAGAGGTTCACAGATTAAAGATAGAGGTGACCCATCAGACCTCGTGAGCCTCGTATTATGTGTCTGCATATTATGCTGATGTCCCTGTTGCGCAGATAGTACCCACTTATTCAGAGTATATGGCAGCATCAGAGGGAGCCAGGGCACTTAGAGCAAAGGCCATACTAGATGCACTACCTCCTCCTCCACCAAATGCAAAGGATCAGGGTGAGAGTTGATCCATGTCCCAATGTGCTGATACATTTTTGATATTTTGTTCTTTTTGGTCATTGAGATACACTGTTCTGACTCTGATAGCTCTCTAGAGCTCATTCTTTTGTACATTGTGCTAATAGTGTACCCTTGACTGATTCGAGTTTATGATATATATGAGATCAAGATTTTTGGTTGTGACTTCATTTGTACTTGTCATATTTTTTATTTATGATGATATCATGTCATGTTTATGCTATGAGTAGTGTAGAATGTATGTATGGATAAATGCAATGAAATGATTTATTTCACATGTATGGATATTATGCATATGTATTTGATTATGAAAAGATGTATGTATGATTTATGCTTATGCACTAGATATAAATGATTATGATATGAAAAATGATTATGATATGAAATGTAAATGCAATGATACACATGATATGTTTTGTAGCTTGATGAAGACAAGTACTCAGTCTTATGTCAAAAAGGATGTCTAACCCAGGATAGTAACTGCTTGCGATTCTGTGAAGAGACCTTCGTGTTAGATTTCAGCTCTTGTTAGATTTGAATAGGTGATTGAAGAATCGTTTAAGTTTTCAAGCAATTTGTGAGATCATGCAAAGTGCAAAAATGCAAAGAAACATGCAAAATGAAATCCAACCTAAGATTTAGGACCTAGTCACTGATCATGTGTCGATTTGTTGTCATCATTGAACTTTTAGGTAACTGGATAAATCAATACAATGCCCACTAGCTAGGAACCATAGACATATGAATATCGATTTGTATGCTCAAGAATCAATACAACACCCACTGGCTAGACAACCATGGACATATGAATATTGATTTTATTGTCAGAATGTCGGATTAGATATAAGCACCAAGGCACAAATGCCAAGATGACCTAAATATCATGTCCATTTTGATATAGCAATTTGTATAAGCATCAAAACATAAATGTTGTGATGACCATAATACACCTTGTGTTACAAACACATCAAACAGTAAAGAGATCATTCCAAATCCAGTGTGAATTACCCATAGTGACCCTTTATCGTTCACATCCTTAGGCAAGATCACATTTCATAGTAGGAGAAAGAATTCACTCAAAAAGACAATAGTTAGATCAAACTTCCTTGAATTTTTTGGGTATCAATGGTTGAGGTATGCATGGCCATCCAATTTGAGATAGAGGCTCTTATAGTCGGACACCATTTCAGTCCAAAATTTCCAAAGTTGTTAGGTTTTCACATACAAGCAGAAAACAAAGAAAAGATTATGCCCCCAGTCATCACTCTCTAAATCCTATAAAGGACATCATCGAAGAGCTCGAAGGGACACAATATGCAAAAATCTCAATGCGAATCAGTAAGCATACAAGGAAATAAAAGCATGAAAAGCACAAATTGTTTTCAATTTGATGTTTGATTGTGTTGTTGTAGATGCAAAATCCTTTCTAGAGAGGAGACTGACTGACTAACTCAGATAAAGCTTCAAAGGACTCTGACTAGACATGAATCATCTGAGGTACATTGGAGACCATAGGATATAACATTGATTGCCCCCAAGTGTTTAAGCATTGATAGGATACAGACACTTGAGCTGATTGGTGTATGGACTGACTTATTGAAAATAGGAAATGCTAAAACAAATGAAGAGCTATGTACAAACTAAAGCAAGACTAAAAGCTGGGAAAGACTAAGATTGTGCTGATAGATGGAGCATTTTGAACAAGTGGCGCCCGTTTGCTAGGTTTTCACCATCTTGGCAGAGATTCTATTTTTGCTACCAAGGCACCTGTTTCCAAGTTTTCACCAAGGCACTTTTTCTTTTTTTCTTTTTTTTTTCTTTTTTTATTTTTTCAAATTTTTTTGTGAATCATCAAGGTGCCTATTGCTAGGTTTTCACCAAGATGTTCATTTTTTCAGGACTTTTTCAAATTTTTAGGATTTTTTCAAGACATTTTACCAAATACTGAATGCCTTAGGCATAGAATTTCTTCAGATGGAGAATGTTGATTGGTTCTCAGAGCTGTTCTCCTTCAGTTGTTAAGATTTGATAGGCACTAGAGCCAAAAGTAGTAGTGATAAAAAAGGGACCCAGCCAGTTGGGTTCAAACTTTCCCTTGCGCTCTCTATGTGATTGATTTTTAGGATTCTCTCTCAAGACTAGGTCACCAACCTGAAATTCTCTGTGTCTCACTTTCTTGTTGTAGCCTCTAGACATTCTTTTTTGATACACTCTGAGATGATTATACGCTACTTGTCTACGCTCATCTAGTAATTCAAGTTCTTGCAACCTAGACACTCTGTAGTCATCATCAGTTACTAGACCGTGCAATCTGATTCTTAGTGATGGGATTTCAACCTTAATAGGTAGTACCACTTCAGACCCATAAACTAAAGCAAATGGAGTAGCCCCTATGGGCATTCTAATACTTGTTTTATAGGCCCAAAGAGCTAGATTGATCATGAGATGCCAATATCTTCCTATCTTATTAACTGTGTGATGCAAGATTTTCAATAGATTCTTGTTGGAAGCCTCTGCTTGTCCATTCCCTTGAGGATAGTAAATAGATGACCAATGTTGTGTAATCTTGAATTTGGCACATAGATCATCTAAGTCTTTGTTCTTGAATTGTCCACCATTATCTGTGACTATGGAATGAGGGATCCCATATCCACATATGATATAGTTCAAGATGAACATAGATATTTGTTTCCCAGTTGCTTGTGTTAAGGGAACTACTTCTACCCATTTTGAAAAATAGTCTGTAGCTGTTATTATATGGGTATGTCCATTAGAAGAATGAGGATGTATGTATCCTATAAGATCAAATGCTCATTGGTGAAAAGACCATTGTGTAGTAAAAGGAATTAGATCTTTCCCTGGAGCATGAATTAAGTTACCATGTACTTGGCACTTTTGATAGTTCTTAGCAAATTTGATTGCATCTTTCTCTATTTCAGGCCAATAGTACCCAGCCCTAATAAGCTTTTGATCTAGTGTTAAACCATTCGAGTGTGACCCATAAATACCCTCATGGACTTCCTCAAGTGCATGTTGAGACTCTCCCCATTCTAAACATCTAAGTAGCATACCATCTAGACCTCGTTTGTACAAATCATTACTAATGATGACATATCAGGAGGCATTACGGATTAGGTATCTTTTCTCATGGTGTTGAAAGGTTTCAAGAATGATTCGGTCTTGGAGATAGGAGAAATTTTTTTTGTAATGGGATGAATCATGACCCACAATAGTGCAGATCATTCAGGTTTCAAGTGAGTCATATGCATGATAAGATAGTACTTCCACAATAGTTTAGATCATTCAGGTTTCAAGTGAGTCATATGCAGGATAAGATAGTGCTTCCACCAGGAACTTGTAGCGTAGCTCATGTTCAGGTTTCTGCAATAAAGTAGATAGCGTTGCCATTGCATTGACAGCCCTATTCTCTGTTCTAGGTATTTTCTCAAATGTGATAGATATGAATTATTTCTTTAGATCATCTACCATTCTCTTGTATGGAATGAGCTTTTCATCCTTAGTTTGGTACACATCATTGACTTGATGAATAACAAGTAGTGAGTCTCCATGAATGTGTATCTCTATCACCCTCTGCTCAATTGCCATCTTCATGCCATTAAGAAGGGCTTCATATTTGAAAATGTTATTTGTACAAGGAAAATTTAGTCTAAATGCTTTTGGGATTGAGTATCCTTGAGGAGTTATGAATAATATGTCTGCTCCAAATCCATTCTGTGTATAGGAGCCATCAAAGAACAACTACCATTCTCTAGAAGAAAGAGTCATGAGAGAGGAATCTAGGAATTCCATTTGCATTAGTGTATCATCAATCATAGGTGCATCTACCAATTGATCAGTAATAACTTGGCCTTTAATAGCTTTTATTTCAACATATTCAATGTCAAATTCACTTAAGAGCATAACCCATGAGAGTAGCTTTGCTTAGTAGGTACTTGAGTGGATCAATCTTAGCTACCAAATGAGTGGTATGGGCTAACATATAATGTCTCAATTTTTGTTATGCAAAGATCACAGCTAGACATGCTATTTCAATCATTGAATAGTTCTTTTCATATGCCACCAAAGTTCTACTAATATAATAGATAGCTCTTTCCTTTTTATTCTCATCATGTTGTGCTAACAATGCCCCCAATGATGTATCTATTGTGGAGACATATAGGATCAATAACTTCCCTTGAATAGGAGGCATCAAGATAGGAGGATTTGATAGATATTTCTTGATATGATTAAAGTTTTTCTCACATTCTTCATTCCATGCAAATGTGACACCTTTGTGCAATGTTTTTGTAAAAGGCTATGATATGTTAGCTAACTGTCATATGAATCTTCTGATAGATTGCACTCTTCCTTGTAAGGTTCTCATTTGACTGATATTTTTGGGAGGTTGCATTTCCATGATAGCTTTGACTTTAGCTGGATCAACTTCAATACCTTTCTTTGAAACTATGTATCCCAAGAGCTTTCCAAAAGTGACACCAAAAGCACACTTCTTAGGATTTAGTCTAAGACTAAATTTTTCCATTCTATCTAGTATCTTGCTCAAGTCATTTAGATGTTCAGCTCTAATCATAGATTTTGCTAAAGTATCATCAACATAATCCTCCATTGTTCTGTGCATCATATCATGAAAGATAGATGTCATCACTCTTTGATAGGTAGCACCAGCATTCTTAAGCCCAAATGGCATAACATTCTAGCAGAAAGTACCCCATGCACATGTGAAAGCAGTTTTCTCTTGATCCTTTGGAGCAATTTTTATTTGATTATAACCGAAGAAACCATCCATCAAGGAATACATCTCAAAACCCGCAGTCATGTCCACTATCATTTCAATGTTAGGTAGAGGAAAATCATCCTTAGGGCATGCTCTATTCACATCTCTAAAGTCTGTGCATACTCTAATTGATTTATCTAGTTTTGAAATAGGTACAATATTAGAGATCCACTCAGCATAATCAATTACTCAGATAAATCCAGCTTTTAGGAGCTTCTCTCGTTCTGCTTTTACCAAGAGTGCAACATGAGGATGCATCGTTCTCAACTTTTGTTTAACAGGTTTTACTCTAGGAGCAATAGATAGATGATGCATTATAAGATCTGTATCCAACCCTGGCATATCTGAGTATTTCCATGCAAAGTTGATCTTTTTCTCTATTAAAAATGTTGTAAAATTTTTCTTTTCTTCCTCTGATAAGGATTATGCAACATGTATCAACTGTGGTTCCTCTTCTGTTCCCAAGTTGACAAATTGAGTGGGCTCAACTAGAACTAGAGATCTGTCCTATAAATGACTCAGAAGGACATCAAATATCTCATCCTTAGGCACCTCAGAGAGGTTTTCACCTTTGGATACGTCATTTATTTTTACTTTTGTAGGTTCTGAGACTGCCACAAAGTGGTTTTCACCCTCAGAACTCCTTTTCTTTTTCTTTTTATTCTTATTTTCTGACTAAGATATTTGATGTCCGACTCCATCATGCTGACACTTAGTTCACTAATGGAAGTCCTCATAGGCTCAACTGCATTTAGATAGAAAGAAAGGGCATAGTCATTTGGGAAGGTATAAATACCCTAGCTTGGGTTGGTGGAGGTTTGATCAAGAAGGTCTAGATATTTGATAGTCAAGGTGGGGAAATATTCAGATATGGTGTTCATGGATATAGATCTATCATCATTGGTCCTAACCCAATGCTCAAGTTCAAAGATGATATTACAACTTAAGACGTTCAATTTGTGAGTAGGCTCAATGTCATTGTGGGAGTCCATTTCAGGCATCGGTGGATCAGACTCGTTAAGTTCATTATTTCTCTCTAGACTTACATTGGGTGTAGGTGTATATTGGTGAATAACATTGATATGTTTCTCTGTGATAAGCTCATCTTCTTCTGGAATTGCTCCCTATTCATAGTCATTTGATTCTTCGTCAATACCTCTAGGGAATCTAAGAACATGAGTAAAATTAGGACGTATACCCCAAGAAGGGTTACCCTCAAATTTTGATTTAAATTCATACTCATGGGAATCTATATCAGAATCACTAGAATGCTCCAAATGCTCAGCTATGGTGATAGGCTTTTCTTCTCTATTTTGATTACCTTCGAGATTAGCTAGTTCTTGTGTGGCAACTATCTCTAGTTTGATAGTAGGTTCTTGTGTTTCTACTACATTGATTCTCTTTATGGGATCATCTTCAGCATCAAGGAGATCTTTGATTTCTTTAGGTAAGCGCTCATAAGGGATGAGCTCTTTAGATTCATCACTATTACATTGTTCTGTTTCTCCATTCTCAAGGAGAGATTCTTCTGGTTTGACTTGTTTTATGACATGTGGGGAATTGCTGCTAAGATAGAAGGGTTTCTTCTTGTACCCTAGGCCTATTGTATTCTTGTTTGCTTGACCATGATGGTCAAGATGAGATATAAGACCCTTACCTCATAGTCCTAGAGGTCCTTTCCCTGAGTATCCCATCTTTGTAATCAATTTATCCCTTGGACCATATGACTTAGAAGGAATCTTAGGCATTGTAGAACCACATGATTGATCAACTTGAGATTTAGTTTCTTCTTTGTAAAGCCATCCAAGTACAGCTTCATCTTCTTCAAATTCTTGTTTTGGCACTTGCTCTGCAACAAATTTTCCTTTTTATGCCTCAAGAGGTTCTTTAGGTTCTGGTTTGGTCTGTTTGAGAGTCTGCCCATAAGATTTAGGTGAGATAGGGAGAGATGTCAAAGATAAGACTGGCTTGATAGTATATTCTCCCATACCTCTTTCTTTGATAGTGACCTCTTTATCAATGTCTTCCATCTTGGATGTTGAAGCAATATTTGATGGTTTAGTAGAAGACTCTCTATTATTAGGAATAAGTTTATCAACACTTTCCTTCAATGTATTGCAAATGGTGGATACATCAGCTGCGATAGTGACCTCTACTCCTTCATAAGGAAATTTCAAACACTAATGGTAGGTAGAAGGAATAGCTTTCATTTCATGTATCCATGGTCTCCCTAGAAGGATATTGTAAGCCAAAGGTATGTCAAGAACTTGACATGTAGTATCTCTGATAATAGGACCTGTTCTAATAGGCAAGATAGTTGTTCCCTTGGAAGATCTTTATTCTTCATCATATGCCTTGATAGTTATTTTATTTCTAGGATCAATAGCCATTTCTAAAAATCCCAATTATGTGATCAAGTTGTAAGAACAAGTATTTAGACCAGCGCCCCCATCTATCAACACATGTTTGACGCGACGATTTTGGATTAAGACTTCTATGTGCAAGGGTTGATTATGCAGATGACTCAAAGAGTTATCATCTTCCTCTAAAAAAGAGATATACTATGGAGACGTAAGATGACCAACCATAGTTTGGAACCTATCTAAATCAGGGTTATTAGGAACATTGGATCTGAGCAAAGCTTTGTCTAGAATGGCTCTATGAGCTAGAGATATCTGAAGCAACTCAAACATTGAGATTTTTGCATTAGTATGCTGGAGTTGTTGAACAATACTATATGATGTAGGCCTCGTGTCTTTAGGATTGGTAGATTTTGATGGAGCATTCTATTTAGAAGTGGAAGACAAATTGAAAGGAGCCTTAGGGACATTTGATTGATTGGGGATTTTTCCTTGCAGATGCGCCTGAGCTTGTGATCGAGTAACTGCATTAGCTGATTGATTGTTTCTATCCCTTCTTACAATTGTGATGACATTGTAATGCTCAGATAGACTTGGTTCAACCATATTGATAACAAAATTATTTCCAGAATAAGAATAATTAACCTTAGCACCCACATTAGGCCGAGAAGATGAATCTCCTTGGCTATGTTTTAGAAATGGCTCTGTGAATGCTATATGATCATTATTGCTCTTATGATTATCAATCGTGATTGTTTCATTATCAATCAGGTCTTGGATAGTATGCTTTAAGCGCAAATAGTTATTAGTTTTATGACCCTTACCATGATGAAAGTCACAAAATTCATTCTCCTTCCACCATTTCGATTTAGGATCAAGATCAGATTGTCAGATCTCAGGTAGAGAGATGATGTTATGAGCCAACAAGGTTTTCATAGCTGGTTCCAAAGATTCTCCAAGAGGAGTGAACTTGTGTTTATTATCAGCAAACTGAGATTTATAAGTTTTTGCTTTTGAGATGGTTCAGGCACCTTTTGTTCTGAAGCTTTGATTGCTTGGGTACCAACGGTTAGATTGAAAGTAGGTGCTTTAGATGGAGCATGGATATTATCAACAACACCATCTGTGATGATGCCTTTGTTCTTGTTCCAATTTTTGTTCTTATCTTTAGAACTAGATCCTGATTCATCCTTGTCCTTTTGAAGTGTGATGTCTCCTTTTTTCACAAGTACTTTTTCAATTTTGATCGCATTGTCTACCATCTTGTCAAAAGATGTATGGTTTTTCAATTGTAATGGGTAGTTGATCTCTAAAACAAGGTTATTGATGAAGATTTCTGGTTTCTTAGTTTCTAGAATAGGCCTAGCATATAGAGAGAATTTCTTCCTCCATCTTTTGAGAAACGTCAAGAATGGTTCTCCTAGATACTACTTGAGATTGCATATATCAATCATGGTGACTGGATGTTGAATGTTGTAGGAGTATTGCTGATAGCACAATTTGATTAACTCCTCAAAATTTTTGATAGTAAGAGGCATTCTAGAGAACCAATGAATGGCCGCTCCTCCCAAAGATCAAGGAAAGAGATGCATCAGATAGGTGGGTTCATGCATGAACTCCATAGATTGGGTACAAAATTCTCTGACATGATCTTGAGGGTTAGAGTTTCCATCATACTTATCATAATTTGGCATTTCCACTTTCTTAGGGAATGGTGGCATGTACAAGTCTTTGTCAAATGGAAAAGGACATAGAGCTTCCATGGAGAACTCTTTGGGTTCCTTTTCTTTCTCAAGTTTATTAAGTTTGACTTGCATGGCATGCATCTATTTCATCATAGCTGTGAGTGGAATTTCTTCCTCATGTGTAATGATATCTTCCACATTAAAGTTTGGAGGAAGTTTAGCTCCTTGATGAGCTAATTGTAGAAAGTATGTTTCTCTATCTTCCTTCAAGAAATGCCTCATCATTTTCTTGAAGTTATCATCATTTTGATAGTGAGAAATTTCAGAAGGTGTAGGTTCTTGATCCCCACCATGTTGAGAATGAGCTCCTTTAGAGCCATGGTTTGTCCCTGCTTGAGACATGGTAGGAGTTTTAGGACTCCCTGGAATAGATTGAGGTGGAGTTTGTTGATGACCTCCGTGAGATGATGGAGGGGGTATGTAACCAGATTTCA
Organism: Chamaecyparis obtusa; assembly: GCA_027943335.1. Classification (NCBI taxonomy): domain Eukaryota; kingdom Viridiplantae; phylum Streptophyta; class Pinopsida; order Cupressales; family Cupressaceae; genus Chamaecyparis; species Chamaecyparis obtusa. Next base: position 655,246 of record BSBK01002949.1, read on the forward strand.
ATCAAAAATTGCCAAGACCGTCATTTTCATAAAGACCAAAATTATAGAGCTACTCAAGAGTTGGACCCATGTGAGTTGACAAAGGTAAGGTATGAGACGCTTCTCCAAATTTCTTGTGTGAGGAAGCACTAGTTTCCACCATTAACCTTGGGTGAAGCAAGAGAATGAGATGAAGACAATTGAACAATGATTTGATTCAAGAAGATCAAATGATGCAACCTTGTCAAGGTTATGATTGATTGAAGATTTGATTGGATGTGGGTGAAGGATACTATGCCCTGGATGTATGGGTAGATACCCAAAAGATAGCTGACAGGAGTTCACAACACTTAGTCTGTTTGGAAGATTGATTGAAGATTGATAGTTATGACAAGGTTTTGACAAAAGATGAAAAGGACTCAAATCAATTAAATAGAAGGATGAATCAGATTCAAAAGGGCACTTTAGGAAAATGATTAGATTCTCAATAGCTACTGATCCATTCCTGACACAGTGATTTGTTTGACAGATTTTGGAAATAGGCTATAAAAGCTGAGTCTCTGACAGTTTTGACCACTTTCTGATGATTTTTCATTTTACCAAACTACTTTCTACAGACTCGTATGATAGTGGGTATGCTATGAAATGACAGTTGACAAAACTCGTACGACTGTTTCAAAACTCGCACGACAGTTGATAGCAGAATTGAACTTTTTTGACTTTTCTGGCAGCAAGACTCGTACGACACTGAGTCATATACCAAATGACAATCTGGAAACTCATACGACAGTGGGTATAGGATCATATGACAAATGCAAAAACTTGTATGACTCTCTGAATCTGTGGGATGACTTTTGACTCCAAAAAGGTATTTCACTTCAAATTTTACAAATTTTTTATTTTCAATTTCAGATTGTTTACAAAATTGTTTGTCCAGATTTGAAGATTGTATTGGATCGATTCGTTCTTAGTAACCAGATAGATAAACAAGCACGTAGAATAGAAAGCAAGTGATTTCAAGCACGTTTGAAAATAATGAACAAGGGAAAAAGCAACCTTGTGCATGAATAATCAAGTGACTTAATTGTGCTAATCCTTAAGAGTGCTAATTGTGTATGTTCCAAAAAGTTTTGCACTAATGCACATATTCCTAGAAAATGAAAATTTGGCCTCTCTAGGGTTTTTAGTAATGGTCTGACTCTGTAACTTTTATGATCCAAAGGGGTGAACTCCAATCCCAGTGCACCAGGGTTTTACCACAGTCTGAGAATTTAATCAATTAGGAGCTACTAGGGAGATCTAACAACCCAACAATGAACCACACCAGTAAAGATTTCTTCCACAAGGACATTTATATAGCGGCTATCACTACCATGATGAAAATGGCTATTACCCCTTGAGGTTCCACCAATGTGGTTGGCCCAATTAAGGGAATGTCCACTAGGGTTAACCCCCTCTAAAGGTGACTCACAAAAGATACCACATGGGGATTGGTTCCAGATTCAAGGATCTGAGTTTCTAATACTACCCAAAAAGGGAGTAGAGCATAGTCCTCTATCCTTTTCACTTTTAACCAAAACAAAGCAGATAGATTAATCCGACACGCTAAGACTAAGATTATCTCACAAAGATTTATGATGTCAACCACTCGTGATCTATCAACCTCTCCAGAGAGAGAATGTATCAATCAAAAGTTGAAGACATGAAAATCTAGTAGAATGTGAGACTCTCCCAGTATCCTCCCTACCTACAAGGATTCCTTCATTGAGAAGAGTTTTGCTGGAAACCCACTCTCTCAAGAACCACAAATAGTGTTCATAGGGCCTAATTACTATGTGTCACAAAGATGCTAAAAAGCAAATCTATGTTCATTTTTATAGCCCAAATGAAATATGTGATATGAAAGCAATAAAAGGTCACACAAGCCTAACAAGTGAGAGTTTTTTTTAATCCAAATCAAAACATTATCAGGTGAAAAGATTACCTGAATTCCTCGCAATGTGCTTAGTAGATTATTACCTATTTTTAGTAATTTTTGTGCTTTTTCCAATCCAAATCAGCAGGAATCAATCAGAAATAGGAGATCTCAATCGTTAATGTTAGCTGTTAGCCAAAATCTAGAAATCAAATCTAATAAATGACCAAAAATAGTGAAATGACAATTGAAACCTAGCACCGAAACTCGTACGACAGTGGGTCTCTTTCCAGACGACAGTCTAGAAACTCATACGACACTGGGTGTCTGATCATACGACAGTTGAGCTTCCAAATGATAGTCTGTATTGTCTGACATGATCCTTGATCAAATACACTATTGTATGATAGTGGGTACAGTCTGGTACAACTTTTTCTCAAAAACTTGTATGAAAATTATATGGACAAAAATTAAAAATCACAATTTTGGAATAGAAAACAATAAGAAGATGATAGAAATTTATAGAATGTGAAAGGAAACCTATTTTAGGGCCCCATGGTGGGTGCCAAAAATGTGTGTGAATTTTGCACCTGATCTGTAGACACAACACTTCAGTAAAACATTAGAGGTTAGCTAAATCAAAATTTGCAATGAATCAAAAGCTAAACTAACCAAGCGATTTACTGCCTTCTAATAGGTGTGAGTATGATGTTCTCAGATTGGAATTGAGATCAGTGACCTTGATGACACCTAAACAAATGATTTGAATGCAAAATCTAGATATGGAATGGATGCAAATCAATTTATTTTTTTGTATTTTCTGTGCAATAAGATGAATGAAAAACTGATATGAATCTATGCTTGAATGTAAACTGATATGCTATGAATTGATCTAACAATGAATTTTTAAATGGTATGCAATGCTCAAAACAAGAAAGATCTCACAACAGCTTGGATTCGCAAAGATAATTCTTCAGTTTCCAATTCGACAGCATGAGGATGCAAATTTGTGGATCCCAAATGAAGAGCTGAGGCCTTGATTTTATAGAAATCCAGGGCTTTGGAGGTGCGTGAAAAAGCCATAAATCACTCTTGATGAACTCAGGTTGATTTTTGAGTTATCAGAAATAAAAGGATAGTTAATTCATAAAATCATGCAAAAGCAAGGCTTTTAACTCAAAATAGAGTTTAGATCAAATTCCAACTCATCATCAGATGTTGAGTTTAAATTTAAAATTGATTGTTAATTTCTAGTTGCTTGCTTTTCTATTTGTGCATGATTTAATTATAAATTAATTAAAAATAAAGTGATTTATTCTCAACTCAAAATTGATTTTAAAATTAAAACAATTGATTTATGGGTTAATCAATTATTAAAATCAAACCTTTATTCAAAAATAATATCATTCAATATGACAACTTGTTTTAATTAATTAAATAAGAATTTAATCAATTAATGATAGGAATTTTGATTTATTGTCAAGTTTAAATAATAATACTTAGGAATAAATATAATTAAATTCAATTAAATAATTAAGTGGCATAATTAAATCAATTAATTAAATATTCATCATATTCAATTAATCAACTTTAGGATAAATAGGATTTATTGCCAAATAATCATTAAATTAAAGATAATTAGGATAAATTAGGAATATTGCTAGGAATATTCCTCAATGTAGAATTTAAGATAATCAATTAGATTCGATGATGTGTAGATGTGCCTTAGGTTAGGACTTTGATGTCGATTTCATTCGATTTGAGGATGTAGGAGATTAATGAACATATAGCCTATTTTTGGGGTATTGCAAGATGTATTCTCCAAAATTTCCCGATTGTGTTCTTGTTTTTCTTTCATCTCCTCGGCAGTCAAGGGTGCAACAGGAATTACATACGCATTTTCCACATAGTATTTTACCGAATCACCAATACTAGCTAGATGCAATTTCATCAAACTTTTCCATGCAGGGAAGTTCTCCTTGTTCAACTTCGGTACCTTCTTTCTATACATCTTGATATTTAGCTTCAAGTACCTTAAAAAAATTTCTCTACAAGAACCAACAACTTTGATAACAATTGTTAGAATGATTTTAGAACAATAGAGAGGGGGGTGAATAAGTTGTTCCCAGGTCCAAATGTACCAATTCAACTTTATAACTCTCAACAATCTCAGATCTAATCATCTTTCAACTCAATTTCTATAGCATATACCAATAATATAACACTTGCAGTCGACCATCCTAAAGTAAATAACTTATAGAATATAAAACTTTCAACATCATTCACATCAAAATCATTCACACAATTATAACACTAGGATTTATAGTGGAAACCCAATTTGAGAAAAACCACTTATAACATGTTACTGATTTTCACTCTTCTGAAGTGAGCTTTGTGAAAAGCCAACCTTGTTAAAGGTTTACAATACACATTGTTAGGCATGACCTAGTTAAAGGATTTAATCACCCTATTAAGAGTGGCTTTGTTAGACGGCTTAAGAACATTCCATCAGAATGTCACCTTGATTAAAGGATTTATACAAAATGACTGTTAGGTCAACCTTGATTAAAGGATTTAGACTGATACAATGTTTAGAAAGTAATAGTAGGTTCTAATCTAAAAAATATATAACTCACTTTACAAATACAGATCCAACTCACACATATGCTGATTTAATGACTGACATTCATTTCCATCTCCATCTCTAATTTTCTCATAATCATCTTTAAGAAATCGCAACTCTATTCAACTCCTTTGCAGGTTCACCTTTAGCTGCCTTCTTAGAATTTTCAGTCAATAACATCAACCTCTTCTCATACTATGTAATCTCATGATTAGGTTAGTCTTATACCTCCTTGATTAGGTAGATCAATCTTTTTCTGCTTAATCTCCTCCATAGATCTTAGGTTTAGGTCAGATTCATCGAATCCTTCCATCATTATGTTCTCCTTTTCCTTCTAGATACATCTTCAAACTTCTCTTTGAATACATAAGAAAATGATTTACCATGCATTAAATGTTTTATACCACTCATTGATAATGTCACCACATTTTACATATCCCAAGAATTCAACTATGTCGACTAGGATTCTCAATCCTTTCTCCAAATGTAAATTACTGACACTCGATCAATACTATGTTCATCTCCTCAGTCAAAACTATGTATCTTAGTCATCACTAACATTTTCTTTCTCAACAATTATCTATCACTTGGTAATTACTGATGTTCGGTCAACACTAGATTTTCTTGGCATATACTGGCACTTGGTCGACACTAACATCACTTGAATTAAACTATATTTCTTCACATTTTCTCGGTCAAGCCTATGTTTTCGGTCTTTCTTCTTCACTATGTAAATAACACATTACCTTGTCAATGTGCCAAGTAATCAAGTACTCATTGAAGTATTACATAACTCAACCTTTCTTTAGGTTCTCTTTTTATCTCCTCATCCTCTTCATCAATAGATATGGTAGTCTCCTAAATAGCAACTGTCTTACTAGTTAAGGTTTGACATCAAAGACAATATAAAAATTGTTCCAATTGTAGTTTCCAATAATTAATATGTCTAAGGACCCCTTAAGATCCCTTATGACCCGTTAGGACCCCTAATATATATTATTATGGATCCTAAATGGTTCTAAGGGATCATAAGGGGTATTAAGATACATTAATGTGTCATAGGACCCCTTACAATAAATAAGTGTATGGTAAGAGGTCTTAAGGGGTTGTAAGGGTTACTAAGGGGTCCTAAGACCCCTTACAATCCCTTACCATAGACTAATGTATGGTAAGGTTTCCTAAGGAGTAAGGGTTCTTAAAAGATCTTAGGACATGTTAGTGTGTCCTAGGACCCCTTAAGAGTCCTTATGATCCTTTATGACCCCTAAGATGTATTCTTAATGTACTAACAGGTCCTAAGAAGAAGGTAGAAAAACCACATCAAAAGGTTCAACTAATTGAGGTGGGGGATGTGAAGAATCAAATAGTAGAAAGAATTGATGAAATGAATAACTCAATTGGAGGTTTTGATCTTGTAATAGGTGGAAGACCCTGTAATAATTTGTCAGACAAAAATAAGTGCACTAGGCATGGACTAGATGGAAATAAATCTTCTATTTTCTATGATTTCCCAAGCATTTTGAATTATTTAAGGGGTGTGCAATGCATTCCAACCTAACTTGACACATTAATATTGTTATCAAAGGTGTAATGTTCAAATTCTTATAATTTTGTAATACAAACCCTCTATAGTCCATTATTACAAATGATCTCTCTCCCCCCTCCTCTCTCTCTACCCTTTTCATGGCCTCTCTCTCTCACACACACACACAAACATAGACACACACACACACACACACACACACACACACACACACACACACACAGGGCATGCACCCTATATAAAACACTTCAAGTGGCTAAGTCATGATCAATGCAACATTTAAAATATAATGTTTTACATAGGTCGTACACCCTATCAACTCCATTAGGATCTATTAAGCATAAGGCTTTGATTTTCCCTAGAGATCCAACCCAAAGGCTTGGAGAATTCAAACAGGTCTAAGATGTGATTTCCAACAAACATTCCAAAAAATCACATTTTTTGGTGTGTGCTCCCAATCGGATTTGTACATGGTTCAACAATGACAAAATTAGGAAACATGATATTCTAGTTCTCTCAGTTATTTATTTACCATATAATTTATTTTTAGTTTTGATTGTGTGAAGATTTTCATCTCTAATTTATTTTGTGAGTATGTCTGATTTTTGTCAAAAACCAATGTGTAGTATTTTGGGCCTAGATTTTGGCTCGTTAGTCGAATCTTGAAACAATTTAGTTCTCTAGAAACTTGACTCTATTTTACACACTTAAAAAAAAGTTTTGATTTTTTCTAGTTTTGAATGATTTCTAGGGGAGAACATACAAATTTATGTGTGATACATGCAAAACAAAAAAAAAATGTTATGAACGACATAATTTTGACTTCCCAAAGATTGTAAAATAACTCAAGAGAGTAAAATTGGGTAAAATAACTCATGCAATTTGACAACTCATGGAAAAGAAGAGAAAAGTTGGAAAATGTGACACAAAGGTAGATGGGGAGAGGGGCCAAAGGAACACCCTAACCAGATCCACCCTGTGAAACAACACATGAAAGCAACATCACACAAGAGTGAGAGAGAGAATGCCAATGTCTTTCATATATTTTCTTTAATTTGATTCATACATGTTAGGCTGTAAGGCCTTCCCGATTTAGGCTAGATATTACAATTAAGTACAAAAGTCCTCAAACATGCGAGGATCTACCAACCATCTCTAATTTTCTATCTTCTATCTCCTATTAAAAAAACTGTCTCCCCAAACTCACTCCTAAAACTTTAACCAAATAAATACATTTATACAAGAGCTACCAAATCAACTCAGCCTTCAGATCCACAATCAATGGAAGGAACAACTAGATCTAGCTCCACATGCTTCCAAAAGATGGATACCAACATTAAATCTGTGACCCAAATTAAATGCACAAGTCAACCTCAAAAGAACACCAAAACAAACAACTCGACAAGCAAGGAAACCAAGAGCTAGACAAGCATCACTGAGCACTAGGAAAATAACCAAGTGCCAGAGAGACAACCAACCAACTCAGTTAACGAAGGAAATCAAGCAACACTGAACCAACTCGGTCAAAGAAGGAACCAAGAAACACCGAACTAATTCGGTCATAGACAAACTTCAAATATATTTTTGGTGACACAGGATTTCCAAAGACCCAAGATGCTCCTACATCAGACACCTGGGGTTATTTGAAATGATTCTCTAAATCATGAATTAGGTATGGTCTGAGCTACATCCATCTTAAACTATGAAATCCATGAGCTTTCTTTGATCAATCTATTATTCCACTTTACCAGATATTCCATATACTATTTTCCTCTTATACTTCTTGCAACTCTTTGCTCCAAAATCTACTCAACTTCCTTGGTTTATTTCTTAGGATAATCCATCAGTATTGTCATGTCTTCATTAGGTTCATGACACTCATACAAATAAGCAATGTTGAATATAGGTGATATGTCCATATCATCAAGTAACTCAATCTCATATGCATTTCCATTGTCAAATTTTTTCAAAATCTTGCAAGGTCCAAACTTCTTCATTTTTATCTTCCCATATGTTCCAATAGGAAATCGACCTTTCTTTAAATGAACCATCACTTCATCACCAACATCAAAAGTCTTATGTCTCCTTGATCTATCAGCTCTATCTTTGTATTTTTTATTACTCTTTTCCAGCTTAAGCTTCACATATTCATGCAATGTCTTCATGTACTCAACAAATTTTACTCCTTCAACACTTCTTTTTCTTTCATCAATAATGTCCCTCAAATCAAATATACCTCTTGGTTATATTCCATTTACAATCTCAAAGGGTGTTTTTCTAGAAATCCTATTCACTAAATTATTATATGCAAACTCTACTTGTGCCAAAACAGAATCCCAATTACTTGGTGTGTCTCCAACTAGACATCTCAAAAGATTTCCCAAACTTCTATTCACAACTTCTGTCTGTCCATCAGTTTGTGGGGAAAATGTAGAACTATATTTCAGCTCGGTACCAAACTTTCTCCAAGGAGTCTTCCAAAAATATCCAACAAATTTACTGTCTCAATCAGAGATGATACTCCATGGTAATCCATGCAATCTGACAATTTCCTTAAAGAAAAGATCTGCTACATGTACTGCATCTGATGTCTTTCTACAAGGTATAAAATGTGTCATTTTTAAAAATCTATCCACAACAACAAATACATAATCATTACCTCGTACTCTCTTCGGTAAGCCAAGAATAAAATCCATACTAATGTCAATCCAAGGTTTCTCAAGAACAACAATTAGTGTATACAATCTAGTATTCTGACTTATTCCTTTTGCAACTTGAAAAATTACACAACTTTTCACAAATTTCTGAACATCTTTATGCAATTGTGGCCAAAAGTATTTCTCCTAAAGAAAATTAAATTTCTTATAAACACCAAAATGTCCAGCCAAACCACTACTATGTTTCTCCTTTATCAAATTAGTTCTCATTGGTCCTCTCGATATACACAACTGAATAGCTTTAAACAGCATAACTTCTTGAATAAAATATTCATCCCATTTAGTACTCAATTGATCTTGCATAGGTGCTCTGCACTTTCTCCATGGCTCAAAGAAATTAGGATCAAATTCATAAAAATCTCTCATGTCATCAAAGCCAAGAATTTTAATTTTCTTCTTGTTCATCAAGGATCTTCTTCTACTCAATGCATCAACAACTCGATTAGTGACTCCACTCTTATGCTTTATCACAAATGTATAACTTTACAAATACTTAACCCATTTCATATGTCTCTAATTAAACTTATTCTAACTATCAAAATACTGTAAATCCTTATGATCGGTATACAACAAAAATTCATTCGGTATCAAATAATGTCTCCATTTCTTCAGTGCTTGAACAATAGCATAGAATTCTTGATCATAGATAGAATATTTTCTTCTTGCATCATTCAACTTTTCACTAAAGAAAACAATAGGTTTACCTTCTTGACTCAACACAACTCCAATTGCACTACCACTTGCATCACATTCCACTTGAAATACCTTAGTGAACTCAGGAAATGCCAAAATAGGCAATTTAGTAACCTTCTGCTTCAAAGTCTCAAAACACTTATCAGCTCCATGTGTCCACTTGAATTCTCTTTTGTCTCCTCTCATAGTCTCAGTCATAGCATTACAAATCTAATTAAAATTCGTAATGAACTTTTGGTAAAAACTTGCTAAAACATGAAATGATCTTACCTCACTAGCATTCTTAGGTGTAGGCCAATTCAAAATAGCTTCAACCTTTTCAGGATACATTCTCAAACCATCAGCTGAAATAAAAAATCCCAAATATACAATCTCTTCTTTCATGAATGAACACTTTTCAGGTTTATCAACAAATTTTCTTCTTTCAATCTCTGCAAAACTTGTCTAACATGCAATAAACATTCTTCTCTGGTTTTACTGAATATCAGAATATCATCAAGATATACAATCACAAACTTACTCAAGAATTTTTTCAAAACTGCATTCATCAATCTCATAAAAGTACTCGGTGCATTAGTTAAAACAAAAGGCATAACCAACCACTCATACAAACCTTCCTTTGTCTTGAAAGAAGTCTTCCATTCATCACCTTCTCTGATTCTGATATAATGATACCCACTTTTCAAATCAATTCTGATAAAATACTTTTCTCTAGTCAAACTATCCTTTATGTCATCCATTCTTGGTATAGGGAACCTATACTTCACTGTTATCTTATTGATTGCTTTGGAATCAGTACACATTCGTCATTCTCCATTCTTCTTCGATGCTAATACAACAGGTACTACATAAGGATTCAAACTTTCTCTATCAAACCTTTCTCCAACAATTCTTGAATCTGTCGGTTCAATTCTTGATTCTCAGTAGGTGTTAACTGATGAGGTGCCTTATTCAGTAAACTAGCTCCAAGGATTAAATCCATGCAATGATCAATGCTTCTCTTTGGTGGAAAACCATTAGGTACATTATTAGATTTGATTCCACTATACTCGGTGATTAACTTATCAATCTCCTCATGAACACTATCCTCTATTTTCTTACTCAGTTTGTTATGAATCACAACAAATACTTTGCATTTTCCTAACTAGGTTAATCTGATAATCACAAGGTAAGAACTTTCCTTTTAAGTTATTCACCATTTTATTCCATACCTTGATTTTGTCTTTTCCTTTCCTCTTTCTGTCCAGCTACAGGTGTTCCCACCACAAGGATGCATGACTTTTCAACTTTGTGCTTACAATTTTCACCTTCTTTTCCTCAGGTATATTTTCATACTCAAAATATTTTTCCATCTTAGTAATCCAGTCCACCAATTCATCAGAATCCAATTTTCCACCATACTCAAGAGGATTAAAATGTGGTGTAGACTCCATAATTGTTGAAGCCTTCAAGAATCTTTCCTCACTCTAATCCATCATAGTTGCAGGTTCTTCATTGCCTTGTTCCACCTCAATTTCATCATCACTAACATCTTCAAGATGTCTTCCTCTTCTCTAGGTAGTCTCAACAACTTCTAATCTACTAGCAAGTTTTCTCAACATGTTTTCCAATCCTGGATCTACATCTTGCCTCCCACAAACCATCTTGAAAACCCTCTACAATTGCAGGTTAGATCACAATCTGCCACCCCACAAAAATTCAACTAGGGCTTCACAAGAAGGAACCTTCAAACCTAGATTCACAAATGTAGATCCAGATCTAACCTCACTCTGATACCACCTGACACAAAGGTAGATGGGGAGAGGGGCCAAAGGCACATCCTAACCAAATCCACCCTACAGAACAACATGCAGAAGAAACAACACACAAGAGTGAGAGAGAGAACGCATATGTATTTCATATATTGTCTTCAATTTGATTCATACATGTCAGGCTGTAAGGCCTTCTTAGTTTAGGCCAGATATTACAATTAAGTATAGAAGTCCTCAAACATGTGAGGATTTGCCAACCATCTCTAATTTTCTATCTTCTATCTCCTATCCAAAAAATTGACTCCCCAAACTCACTCCTAAAACTTTAACCAAACAACTACATTTATACAAGAGGCTACCGAATCAAGTTGGCCTTCAGATCCACAATCAATGGAAGGAATGACTAGATCTAGGACCACATGCTTCCCAATGATGGATACCAACATTAAATCTGTGACCAAAATTAAATGCACAAGTCAGCCTCAAAAGAAAACCAAAACAAACAACTCGGCAAGAAAGGAAACTGAGTGTCAGACAAGCATCGTTGAGTGCCAAGAAAATAACCGAGTGCCAGAGAGACAACCAACCAACTCGTTTAATGAAGGAAACTGAGCAACACCAAACCAATTCAGTCAAAGAAGGAACCAAGAAACACCGAACTAACTCGGTCATGGATAAACTTCAAATATATTTTTGGTGACTCGGGATTGCCAAGGACCTGAGATGCTCCTACATCAAAATAACAGAGTGCAGATCGAGGGTAAGTTGCAATAATAAAGATATTTCTACAGGAGATCATTATATCCTTTAAAGGTTACCCCACAAGGGAAATTGACCCAACAAAGTTAAACAACAGTTTAGGGAAAACTGTCAATGCACAAAATTAAAGCATACATTTTCACTAAAATGGTAAGTTCTTACTTGCATTAGCGTCAAGGTCATAAAATTCTCATGGGAGCCATGAAATTGCCAAAAAAATTCCATTTTCAATGATGTCATCTCCAAGAAAATGCTAAGAAAATTCAATGATGCCATGTCATCAAAGTGCTAAGAGCACATGGTGCTCCTAGATCCAATATGTCACAATGACACAGCCCCAAAGAATTCTTTAACTACCATTACAATCCATGCACAATGAGGATTTGAAATAACCAATAAAAAAAATCAAAACCAAAAGGCCCAAAATTGAACAAATTACTTATAACCCACATAAAATTGCAATACCTTGTCCATCTTTGTCAAAGAAATGGATGGGAGTCTTCTCTTCTACTCCCCGTTGATGTCTTCATCCTCCTCCATTTCTATTAATTTTGAATTATGCATGTGATTGGGTGGACATGGTCTTTTTGAATTGGCATGAAGAAAACAATTGAACAAACCATGAACGTTCATTTAAATATCAAAAACTATAGAGAAAGCTTGTTTAAACGCGTTAATGGTTATATAATTTTCAAATTTCAAATGATCATAATTTTAAATAGTCGGAGAACTTGATTTAGTTCTAAATTTGGACAACATATAAATGACAAACTATAACGGTTTATCTTGTTGGATTAATAGTTCAACTAATTATTCAGAAAAATATATGATTTAATAAAAATTGGATCAAATATTCCTTTCAATGAAACTAATTCAAAATTGTGAAATTGAATTGTAATAAACTATGTAAAATATTATTTTTATAATTAAAATTTAGACTGAGGAAGTCACAATAGAAAGGAAGATTGGCCCATTTATATTGGCCCATTTATTTATGTTAGTATAGTCAATGTGTATTGAAATTAAAGAAATAGGGTTTTCATAGTCTTGAAGACATGATCCATTTATTTTATTGGTGTCAATATATATAAATGTATAATGATTAATGTATGAGACATTCATTATAATAAAGTTGATTCAAAATTAAATTATTGAATTCATAAAGTATTTTATTATTTGATAAATCATGAAAAATATTATTTACGTAATAAATATTCAAATTGAGGTTGTAGCAATCAAAAAGGAAAATTGGTCCATTCACTTATGTTTCCATAACTATTGTCAATCCAAGGTCAACAAGAATTTTTTTGCTTGGATTGCATTATAGAATTAAATATTAATTTGGGATATATTATATAAATGGGATATTAATGACCCCTCAAGATGTGCTATATGCAAAGGAGAGGAAGAGTTGGTGGCTCACCTTCTTCTTAGATGTAGTTTTGTGAAGGGATGCTAGCAAAAGATTTTTAAAAAAATGAATTGGTATTGACCACACTCCCAAAATAGTGTTATCCTCTTTAATGCCTAGCCTACGAAACATAAATTTAAAAAATCACTATTCTCTGAAAGGTGGTCAAATAGGGAAAATCTTAAGGAATGGAAGATAACTTACAAGTATAAATGTTGGTAATCCTAAAACATACTACAAAAAGCTTCCCATGTAAGAAATAAATGTTTAATGACATAATGATTGTGTGCTAAATTAAATCCTTCAGTTAGATTCATCTTGAAAGGTGAAGATGGAATAATGCATTCTTTTCTCATTCAATAGTTGTGTATTGTCCTACTCTATGAATGACCTCAGCATAAGAATGGTCAAAAGATTAAATGCCCTTTCATGATAGAGGTTCTATCCCATACTAGGTAGTCACATGGGGGGCTTTGAGATCTATTTTTAAGGAGTAAGGAGTCCCATGAAGCAAACAAAAATCCTACAAAATTAAATTAAATTTTTTTGTCAACAATAACAACTCCTAGTTTTTAGTTTGGAAATTTCAGGAGGTGCAACTAGGGCGAGGCTAGAAATTGTCCAACCAAATAAAGTTCTACTCTACCACTTCTCAATTAGATGGGGTTTACAAATTCCCATGAATTTATTTTTTATAATTATATTTATTTATATTATTAAAATTCATGGGACCACCATCTTCCATAAATTTAGGAGCTTAAACTATTTTGCAAAATTTATTGGACCCCCAACTTTAGAATAATCCTCAAATTTCTCAACAACACCCAATAAAAAAATTTAGGAAGCCCCTATCTATGGGACCTTACCTATATAATACCCTTCTTCACTATTGCCAATAAAATTTGTACCCCTACAAATACTTTATGTAAACTTTGAGAAATTTCTTAAAATGGGGGATCTATTATTTGAAAAATTTGAGGAAAAATAGCCAAATAGTGGAAAATGGATTAGAAAACACCTTGCAACCTAAACCCCTTTTAACTAAAAAAAAACAAGTTAATAATATTTAGAGTTTAAAAATAAATTTCATGTCAACAAGAAGTTCTTGCATGAATTAACCCCGATGCTTCAAACAAAACTTCTAATTGGAGCAAGCATTTTGTCAACCCTATTTGAGTTTGTCATAACTTTAGGATATTTCTTTCTCGAGTAGGCATTTGGTGAAGATCTTCTACACAATTAACCACATTCTACCATACAATTAACTCAAATTAGAGAAGGATTAAGTTGAAAAGTTTTCATATCTTATGTAGACCTATACATTTGAATGCTATGATCCTCCTATGGTAACCACTAAACCCTTGAATCAAACCAAGTCTCTTCTATCCTACAAAGAATGTAAAAATGGTAGTTAACAAACATGAGAACATTAAAGTAACAAGCTTGTTCTCATACAAAGATTCAACATGATAAAATTTATATCCTAAGCATGATAAATAGGGACAAATGAGCATAAGATCAATAAAACCATGAGCATGAAATCATCAACCATGTAAACATCAATTAAAAAACTCCCCTAAAGATCTTCATATTCCTCAACCCTTCTTCAAACTTTGATAATGTGTCCCTCATAAATATGCAAGCATAAAAGTTCGCTAAGAGAAGAGCTCAACTAATAACTTGGTTAAAGAAGAGATAAATGAGAGGATTCAAATTTATAGATTTAGAGAGGATAAAATGGACATTTGAGATCGAATTCAATGCAGAAAGGATGAACAAATGGGATTGCATAGGAAAAATTTTCCAAAGATATGGGGATAGTGGAGTAAAGGTTAGAAGGAACCCAATGACAATTAGATACGACTATTAGAAAGTGGGAATGTGACTAGGAAAATGGGAATAAATAATTGAGATCATTTTTTTCATGATCAAGCATGAAGTAAATAACTATTTATTCATTATTTTGACTAGAGGAGGAATAATTAGAAGAATACAAAATAATAACATTATTTATTTTTCTTACAAAGGTACGAATAAGTAAAAATTTATTTATTTTACATGAATAGGGGAATAAATCAAAATGATTTATCTGACCATAGTAGGACCCTAATCTTTTTAGGACCCTCTCCATAAGATGTACCATTTTTCGTTCTTCAAAATTAGTGTCATTCATTTCATTTATTGTTTAATTTTCCATCTTCTACCATAAAGATTTCACTATTTAAGTTAGCTAGGGAATGAATTTTACATAAATCCTCAAATAGCTCTATTGATTTTTTGGCCCTCCATTCAGATTTCAAGGTTGAGTTATTTCATTTTGTTTGTTGAGTTTGAGGTAATCACCCTGTTCAAAGTGTGACACACTTCTATAAACCATTACACTTGAGGGAATCTGATGAAGGGTCATAGCACCCTTACCAACTCATAACAAAAAACATAACATAGAGATAAAGAGAAGACGAAATACTTTACAAAGCATACATTAATACTTGAAAATAATTACAACTTGAGAGATATTACAACATGAGAGATCTTACATCCTCAAAGCTTACAATCCAAGAGCTTACAACTTAAGAGCTTCAACTTGAGAGCTTCTTCCCCAATACAAGATCCTACAACTTGAGAGTTTGAACTCCAAGAGCTTACTTATGAATGCTCATATGCCTTCTTTATATAGGCATTTACCACTCAAGATATTACAACACCACTAGTGTGGGATAAAAGATAGATACAACTACCTTGATACAAATATTAAATACCCACCCAATTAATATTAAGCACCACCATGTGGGCCAATTAGAAAATTACATTGCCTTTGTGGGCCAATAAGAAAATAGAAATGTGTAACTACCTAGCTACAAATATTAAATACAAGAACTTTCTACAAATTTCTAAAATGCCACCTACATACCTCGATAAATGAAATGTTTTTTATTTATTTATTTATTTTTCTTTTATTCCACCTATGCACCTTGGAAAATGAAATAACTTTTTCTTCTTTCTTTTTTTTTCTTTTTCTTTTTCTTTTTTCTTTTCTTTTTTTTTCTTTCTCTTTTTTTTTTCTTTCTTTTTTTTTTCTTTCATTTTCATCACTTCCTCTCAACTCTAATTCTTTTTTATCATGCCCCCCTTTTACTTTTGTGATGCAAGATGCTCCTGCATCAGACACCCAAGGTAGGAAAAATTTTGTGAATATGGATTCATAAAATGAAGTAGTCGTTGCTGATTTTTTTTCTTCTCTTCCAACATCTTGCTGGAACAAGTATCTGTTGTTGATAATACTCCTCTATAATCAAATCCATCCATTTGTAACTCTCATTCTCCTCCAAACTTGTAGGATCTAATACACTTGTAATAAACTCTGTAATACCATACAAATCTTCTTTTACATACAAAACATCACTTACAAGGTCCTCATATAAACCATCATCATTATCTTTCAAATCCATCTCAAAGTTAGCATCCCATGACTCATAAAAATTTACCTCTTTCATATCTTCATTTTTGTTTTCTTCTTTCGTATCTTCAACAAGGCATATAATGACTTCTTTCCTTTGACTTCCAACTAAGACATTTCACTCTTCCTCAACTACTGTAATCTTCATTAATAAATCATCTTCATCAACTTCAGGTTCATGAATCTTTACATCTTCATGCTCTACCTCTTCTTTTGTATTGCATGCATGATAGTCCACTGTAACTTCCTTCTTTCCTGCATCCAAAGAATTGCCATCATCTCTTTGAATCACTCTTCTCTTTTTCATCTCTCTTTCTAATTCAGCCACTTGCTTCTTCAAATCTAGTATTGTAATTCTTGTCTCTTTTTGATATCTCTCTTTAATTTTCTCAAGTCTAAGAATTCTATGAATCCATCCAATCACAAAAGTCATCTTCTTCTTTCTCTTCTTCATACTCGCATCTTTTTAAGAAAACATTCACCCAATCCAAGGTCCTGGTGCAAACTACCTTACATTCGGTGATCTATCTACACACTCAGGAACTCCTGCTCTGATACCACTGATGAAGAGCCACACCACCCTTACCAACTCATAACAAAAAATATAACAACATGGAGACAAAGAGAAGACAAAATACTTTACAAAGCATACATTAATTTTTGAAAATAATTACAACTTGAGAGATATTACAACATAAGAAATCTTACATCCTCAAAGCTTACAATCCAAGAGCTTACAACTTAAGAGCTTCAACTTGAGAGCTTGAACTCCAAGAGCTTACTTATGAATGCTCATATGTCTTCTTTATATAGGCATTTACCACCTAAGATATTACAACACCACCAATGTGGGATAAAAGATAGATACAACTACCTTGATACAAATATTAAATACCCACTTAATTAATGTTAAGCACCATCATGTGGGCCAATTAAAAAATTGCATTGACTTTGTGGGTCAATAAGAAAATAGAAATGTGTAACTACCTAGCTACAAATATTAAATACAAGAACTTTCTACAAATTTTTAAAATGCCACCTACATACCTCGATAAATGAAATAATTTTTATTTATTTATTTTTAATTTTTTTTCTTTTATTCCACCTATGCACCTTGGAAAATAAAATAATTTTTTCTTTTTCTTTTTTTTCTTTTTTTCTTTTTTTCTCTTTTTTTTTTCTTTTTGTTTTCTTTTCTCTTTTTTTTTCTTCCATTTTCATCACTTCCTCTCTCCTCCAATTTTTTTTAATCATGCCCCCCTTTTATTTTTCTTGCATCATAATCCAAGAATAAAGAATTCTCAAGAGGCATCTTATAGCTTTCTAATTGAAGCGAGTTTAATCCTTGTTTGAATGCTCATCAGATTGGCATAAGGATTAGTGACATGACTACTCCAAAATAGAAGATTCAAGTGAAAATGCAAGCTAAAGATGAAACTAGAATGCAAGAAGCTAAGAATGAGAGATTAAGCTAGAATGGATGCAAGTAACTAGTATTCTAGAATGAGAATGCAAGAAAGAAACTAGATTAACCATGCAAGGTTAGTTCTAAAAAAATGATGCTAAGCTAAGAAATGAGAGAAAATAGAACCTAAGAATTCAAATTAGTAAGATTATACTAAGAATGAAAGAAAGTTAGAATACAAGAAGCTAAGATGCAAGATTAAGCTTAGGCCCTTGAATCTAGGAAGAGCTTCCTTTTAAAGGAATTGCACCAAGAATGGAGGGTAGAGATTAAGAGGCAAAAGGAGAGTGAAGGAGATGCAAGGTTAGGTAGAGATAAGTGGTGAAGATTAAGAGGCAAAAGAGATGTTAGGTAAGATAAGACAAAATAGTAATTCTAAAAGCACAAATATCTTTTTATTGCCAATTAATCAAGATTAAGTATGTGCACACATGTGAATGCATTTTTTTAATAAAAGTGTAAAAAATTTATATTAAAAATAATGTTATAGCAATTAAATAAATATGCATGCTCTAGAAATTAGACCATATTATAAGCTTGATATAAGTTTTTTAATTTAATTATGCAAAGGGGATTTTTAGGGTTACTTTTTTAAAATTATGTCTAGTAAATATTCCTTTGAGATTTATTTCATTGGTTTCATTGTATCTGTTTTGCTTTATTAGAATTTATGGGTGTTAGAGAACCCATAGATCCTTCTTTTCATATTTTTATATAGACTTGACATAGTAGGGTTATGCTACCAAATTTTTGAGAGAAAACTCATCTTAGATCACTTAGAAAATAAAAAATTAAACTAGCTATAGTTGAAACTATTGAGTAGACAAAATAAATTAATGGGTTGTTATTAGAAAATCAATTTGGGTGAAAATTCATTATTTTGTGTAAAATTCCCTCTCTGTCAAAAATGACAGTCAAAAGTCAAAATTATTACCACAGTAAGAATTATTTGTTTACATGACAAAATATATATATTGGTAAATGTGTTTGTGTTGCAAAATGTAGAGGAAAATACAAATTAAGGAATAGGACAAACTTTCATGTGTGTGTGTTTTAAAAAAAATAAAAAAATTTCTATTTCTGGTAAATTTTCTGTAGCTTTGTCATTTCCATTTTCAGAAATATCTTTCTTTTAAAAAATTCCTAAAAGTTTGTTAGTTATATTTTCATTTTTAGTAAAATAAATATGGCAATAAAAAATATATATAGCAAATTATATAAAAGTCAATGTTTTGATTTCATAGTAAACAAAGTTTTAAAAAAATATATATAAATTTTTTTTGAGTTGTTCGAGGGGCACGAGATTTCAACCCCGTACCCCCATGGCAGTCATGTCAGCTGACAGTACCGTCGATAGAGGCCACCACTATCTTGAGGTGCGGTGAACTTTAACCACTGTATTAAAAGCTTTTCAATTTTTGTTATTATTTTGTTTTATAATAAGATTTATGATACGTATTGAATTTTGATATTTGTTATAAACTTTGTTATTATATTAACTTTTGATAATTAATTAAGTTTTGTTTATTATAAATTTGTCATTAATAAATTTTGTTATAGTAAGAGTAGTTAATTTGATTATTTAGTTAATTTGTTTAGTAAAAAACATATATTAATATATTAGAATTTTGTTAATATACTTTTATTAGCTTTAATAAATTTTGTATTTGGAATCCAATTATCTAGTAGTTTTCTTTTCAGTAATTATTATTTAGCAAAAATAAATAGATTAATGGATTCTAATTATCTATGGTATTGTGTTAGTGGATTTTTATTTAAGAATAATTAAATCCAATTGGCAAATTAGATTAGGTTTTATTAACTAATTTGATTACAAGAGCATCATGTTATCAAGCCTAAGAATGGTTTATGTATAACATTTAATTTTGCCTTTGATGTGTATGCAATGATGTGTTCGAACTGAATCTTTTAAATTAGCATTGATTGTATAGTTTATCTGATAGTGGTACATGCATCATTTATACTAAAATTGGCTATTTTCTACAATATGGTTTTTAGCTTTCCTAGATGTTGGGTTGTCAGTGTTATGGGAACAAGATGACCTAGGAAAGACATAGGCTTGGGAATTGTCTATTGTTCATGCTATTTTTTTGTTTGGCGTGAATGTGTATTATACTTTTTCCAGTTGACCTTATAGGCTCTTGTTGTACTATATGATTTAGTGAATATGTTTATGTAGTCAATCCTAGTTTCTGTAATGAATCTGGATGTGTGACTAGCTGTTTTATTTGAGTTTTGATTTAGGAGAGATCTATGAGCCTAGGGTAGTTTACCTAGATATGTGTTAGGAGGTGGCTTGCAATAAGTGTCGGGGCCCACAAGTGGCTGCCAAGATCACTTATTGTGAGTTATTATAAACAAGTGATAACCTAATTAAATTAAGAAAAATAAATGAACCTAATAAGATAGTTTCCTCTCCCATACTTGAGTGCTAGTACAGACTGAGATGAGGATGAGATGATGCTTGCCACTTATTGAGGTGTGTGTTCTGGCATATTTAGTGGCTTCATCAGTACGAGAAGTCATTGATTCTATGTATGGTCACTTGAGTGCCGAGATCCAGAGTGATTACCAAGATGAGACTCAAGGGTTGGACGTACATGATGACACCTTCCTACACATAGTCTAGTTATCCTACATGGTCGGTTGCCTCTGGATTAGTGAGTCATACCTTTCACTACTTTTGTTGACCTTGAGTTAGTAAGCTTTCAGGATTCCTTTCCTAGTAGTGTTTCCTAATTTGACTTGATTATCCAATTGGGGTCTGATGTTATCTCCTCAGCACGGTGGGGTAGACCTTTGTGGTTCTACACGGATGGGTGGTAGTGATTCTTTACTATTTGAGATTCGACGTCCTAGTGGCGATGCTTGATGGTGTCTTGCACTTGGATTCCTTGTGTTACTTCTTCATTGATGTTTTTTATATATATTCTTTATTGTAAATCTTGTATTAGAGTATCGCATGTGATACCTAATCTGGATATTATAATTTAGTTGTTAGAGTGATTACTACATACCCTGCAACATGTGTAGTAGATGTATGTTTATTAGGATTCATGGTTATTCATGAGATGTAATTATTATGATGTAATTGTTGAATTTAATTTATAGAATCTTTTGTTATGTTACTTAATGAGTTATGTTAGAAAGTAATACTATGTCATGGGACCCATTAGATTTGTAACCTGTGTTTACGATGTGTGTTATGTGAGTTAATGGTTAATGCTTTCATGTGATTGTATATATTATTTGTAAACTTTAGAAAAAAAAATTGTTAACCAAACTTAGTATCATGTTCTAGGTTAGTTTCTTTTGGGTTCTCTGGCATGACATTACAAAAGGGGCTTAGATTTTACTAAACCAATTTTAGGTGATTACATTTTGCCCCTCTTTGAATAATGTGTGAGTCATCTGGGAACACATTGAGTCAAAGATTAGATTTCAAACAAAGCATCAACTCTGAATTGGATCATAGGAATATTGATAAGAGATCAAAGATATTAGTTTCGTACAAGATCAAGCGAAGGTTGATGAGCAAGACAAGAGTATCCAGCCTGATATGAAGCAATGCAACTAGATATATGTCCAAAGAGATTGAGATAACCAACTTTGACAAGAACTAAAGAAGATAATTACCAGATTTAGAGGAAATACAAGAACATTAAATTCCCTAGAGAGTTTGAGATAACTAACTTCAACAAGGACTGAAGGAGACAATCAACAGATTGAGAGACAATACTAGAATGATATGCCCCAAGAGATCATATAGATGTATGTCTGAGTGAACTGATATAAAGTGATGAGAATAATCTTTCAGAAAGAGATGCAGAGAATCTCAAGTTGAGATGCCCCAAGTGATGATGTTTAGTCACTGATTGACTTTTAATAGAAAATTTGGTTCAATTGCTAGATTTTTAGATTAAGAGATTTGATTTAGAAAAGTTTTCTATATTGTCCTGCCCCCTCAGGATCAAAATTGAAATGAGATAGGAAGAAGGTGAAATCAAGTAGGAAGTGATAGCATTAGTGACCAACTACATTTGATAATTTGAATTTTGATTTCGATCCTAAAAAGAAAATTAGGATCAAGGAAGATGATTCACAGTTGGTAACCTCAAATAAGAATACGACCTTATCGGATAAGATTTAGGAAACACACATAAGCATCAAGGCAGAAGAGATGAGATGACCTTAACATGGTTTCCAGTTAATGTTGTAAGATAATATCCGTATCAAGGCACAAGCTTCCAAGATAACCATGAGCGTCATCGTACATGCTACACATAAGAAACAAACAAGGAGATAATTACAACCTCACCTAAGAGTCCAAATAAAGAGGGTCAAGGTATGTGCAATGTTCCAATCATGATGGAGGCTCTTACCATAGATACCCAGTATATTATACCACTTGGGATCATTGAAATCAGACCACAATGAGAAATTAAAAAAAACATGTTATGCCCCACCCATGAATCTCTAGTCAAATAGACATCGTCAAGCAACCTTATAAGACATAGAAAGTAGAAATCAATGGTAACAGACAATACAAAAAAAAATAGTTCATCATATCTCAGACAGTTTCAATTTTCTAGGATATAAGGTGTGTTGGGTGTTAAGGAAACACCTTTGTGCTTGTGTCAAAGTGCAAGTGCTTTGAGTAGTGCAAGATTTGATAAATGTTCAGAAATACATTGATGTCTAGATTGGTAGTGTTAAGAAATGTTGGAGGTTGGGGTGTTGAGAAACACCATGCAGTGTCAATTGCAAGTGTCCATTGGGATGGACTGATAACTAACTCTAGAAAAGTTGAAGTTGGTAAAGTGGTAAAGTGTTGATAACTCAGATAGGCATATGATTTCCCTTGGTGACAGATAAGAATTGAGCACAAGACTAATACTAAATCCATCCCATGATGGCATAAGGATATGAAGGGTGAGATTAAAAAGTGATTAGGTCGATGAAAGCACAAGAGCTCAGCCATGCATTGATAGATGGAGCACTAGTTACAAGTGATGCCTGTTTGTTAGGTTTTCACCACTTGGGATTATTTTATTTTTTCTACCAAGGTACGTGTTTCTAAGTTTTCACCAAGGCATGATTTTTTTTTTGAATATTTGATTTTTTGAGATACATCAAGGTGCCAATTTACAAGTTTTTACCAGGATGAACATTTTTCAGGACTTTTATAATTTTTAGGATTTTTTTAGTATCATAAGTTGTTGTACAGGAAGCAGAATGCCTAGCTATAGAGTATCTTCAAGTGAAGAGCATTGAGAGGCTCTTTAAGAACATCACCTTTTTGGATTAAATAAATGATAAGCTCTAGAACCATATGATGCAGTGATGATAAATGGAACTAGCCAGTTGGGTTCAAAGTTTCCTTGTAGAGACACCCTAAGTGAAGGTATCTTAGCCAAAGGAAGGTCATTCTAGTAAGATCCACGAATACCCTCATGAACCTCTCATAACACTTTTTTATATTTCTCATATTCTAGACACCTAAAGAAGGTACCATTTAAACTTCTCTTCAATAAGTCATTCATGATAAGGAGATATTGAGATGCACTTTGGATTTTATGGTTAGAGAGGATTGAAGGGGTAGTTTGATTTTGATGGTAGTGGGGAGTGGAGGCAATAAGGATGCAAAGAATGTTAGGTGTGTCATAGGTAGGAGATGGAAATTCTTCCACCAAGATGTCATAGTGGCATTGATGCCCTTTAAGTTGTAGTATTGAGGCTAAGGGAGCCATGACATTTGGTGTTGTGCTCTTTGTGTGTGACAACTATTGGAAAGTGATAATGAATTTCTTTAGATCATCAACCAATTGTTTGTATGATAACATTTTTTTTATCTTTGGTTTGATATCCATTTCTAAATTTTTTGATCACCAGCTGAAAGTCACCATAAACATGAAGCTCTTTTATTTTCCATTTAATAGCTAGTTTAAGACTATTAGCTAGCCCCTCAAATTTAGTTGTATTGTTTATGTAGGAAAAGATCATTTTGTATGCATTATGAATATTATAGCTTTGTAAAGAGATGAGAAATATATCAACTTTAGCACCTTGTTGTGTGAAAGAGCCATCAAAATATATAGATTTGTCAAAAGACTTAGCAATGATAATAAACGCTAATAATCTTCCCTGAAAATGTATGAGGAGAATATCAAGAATCCCATCCTTAGGTGCTTTAGAAAGTTTTTAACCATTGGATATGCCATTTATTTTTACTCTTTTAGAATCTGACACTACCACAGAGTAGTTTTCACCATTAAACCATTTGTTCTTTTTATTTATTTTTATGTGACCGAGGTGCTTGATATCCTCCACCATCATTCTTCCACTCATTGCCTTGGTGGAAGAGGGAGAAGGTTCAATAGTATTTGGGTGATATACTAGTGAATGGGTAGGGTCAAATGATATGAGTTGGATGGATTCAAAAAGGTTCCAGTTAGGAGGGATGAAGGATAAAGGTTCAATAGGTTCAAGTGCAAAGACATCGACATCATCCTCATCATTCATGAATGTCTCAAATAGGTCCAGAAAGTTATCCTCCATAAAGCGTTATCGATCATGAGTAATCCTAAAAGAGTTAGAGGAGTTTATAGAAGTATTTTGTGAATCTAACCAAGATGACCTAGTCCTAGAACTAACTTCAACAAGGACTGAATGAGACAATCAACAGATTGAGAGACAATACTAGAATGATATGCCCCAAGAGATCAGATAGATGTATGTCTGAGTGAACTGATATAAAGTGATGAGAACAATCTTTCAGAAAGAGATGCAGAGAATCTCAAGTTGAGATGCCCCAAGTGATGATGTTTAGTCACTGATTGACTTTTAATAGAAAATTTGGTTCAATTGCTAGATTCTTAGATTAAGAAGTTTGATTTAGAAAAGTTTTCTATATTGTCATGCCCCCTCAGGATCAAAATTGAAATGAGATAGAAAGAAGGTGAAATCAAGTAGGAAGTGATAGCATTAGTGACCAACTACATTTGATAATTTGAATTTTGATTTTGATCCTAAAAAGAAAATTAGGATCAAGGAAGATGATTCACAGTTGGTAACCTCAAATAAGAATACGACCTTATCGGATAAGATTTAGGAAACACACATAAGCATCAACGTAGAAAAGATGAGATGACCTTAACATGGTTTCCAGTTAATGTTGTAAGATAATATCCGTATCAAGGCACAAGCTTCCAAGATAACCATGAGTGTCATCATACATGCTACACATAAGAAACAAACAAGGAGATAATTAAAACCTCACCTAAGAGTCCAAATAAAGAGGGTCAAGGTATGTACAATGTTCCAATCATGATGGAGGCTCTTACCATAGACACCCAGTATATTATACCACTTAGGATCATTGAAATCACACCACAATGAGAAATTAAATAAAACATGTTATGCCCCACCCATGAATCTCTAGTCAAATAGACATCATCAAGAAACCTTATAAGACATAGAAAGTAGAAATCAATGGTAACAGACAATACAAAAAAAAATAGTTCATCATATCTCAGACAGTTTCAATTTTCTAGGATATAAGGTGTGTTGGGTGTTAAGGAAACACCTTTGTGCTTGTGTCAAAGTGCAAGTGCTTTGAGTAGTGCAAGATTTGATAAATGTTCAGAAATACATTGATTTCTAGATTGGTAGTGTTAAGAAATGTTGGAGGTTGGGGTGTTGAGAAACACCATGTAGTGTCAATTGCAAGTGTCCATTGGGATGGACTGATAACTAACTCTAGAAAAGTTGAAGTCGGTAAAGTGGTAAAGCGTTGATAACTCAGATAGGCATACGATTTCCCTAGGTGACAGATAAGAATTGAGCACAAGACTAATACTAAATCCATCCCATGATGGCATAAGGATATGAAGAGTGAGATTAAAAAGTGATTAGGTCGATGAAAGCACGAGAGCTCAGCCATGCATTGATAGATGGAGCACTAGTTACAAGTGATGCCTGTTTGTTAGGTTTTCACCACTTGGGATTATTTTATTTTTTCTACCAAGGCACGTGTTTCTAGGTTTTCACCAAGGCATGATTTATTTTTTGAATATTTGATTTTTTGAGATACATCAAGGTGCCAATTTACAAGTTTTTACCAGGAGAACATTTTTCAGGACTTTTATAATTTTAAGGATTTTTTTAGTATCATAAGTTGTTGTACAGGAAGCAAAATGCCTAGCTATAGAGTATCTTCAAGTGAAGAGCATTGAGAGGCTCTTTAAGAACATCACCTTTTTGGATTAAATAAATGATAAGCTCCAGAACCATATGATGCAGTGATGATAAATGGAACCATCCAGTTGGGTTCAAAGTTTCCTTGTAGAGACACCCTAAGTGAAGGTATCTTAGCCAAAGGAAGGTCATTCTAGTAAGATCCACGAATACCCTCATGAACCTCTCATAACACTTTTTCATATTTCTCATATTCTAGACACCTAAAGAAGGTACCATTTAAACTTCTCTTCAATAAGTCATTCATGATAAGGAGATATTGAGATGCACTTTGGATTTTATGGTTAGAGAGGATTGAAGGGGTAGTTTGATTTTGACGGTAGTGGGGAGTGGAGGCATTAAGGATGCAAAGAATGTTAGGTGTGTCATAGGTAGGAGATGGGAATTCCTCCACTAGGATGTCATAGTGGCATTGATGCCCTTTAAGTTGTAGTATTGAGGCTAAGGGAGCCATGACATTCGATGTTGTGCTCTTTGTGTGTGACAACTATTGGAAAGTGATAATGCATTTCTTTAGATCATCAACCAATTGTTTGTATGATAACATTTTTTTTTTATCTTTGGTTTGATATCCATTTCTAATTTTTTTGATCACCAGCTGAAAGTCACCATAAACATGAAGCTCTTTTATTTTCCATTTAATAGCTAGTTTAAGACTATTAGCTAGCCCCTCAAATTTATTTGTATTTTTCATGTAGGAAAAGATCATTTTGTATGCTTTATGAATATTATAGCTTTGTAGAGAGATGAGAAATATATCAACTTTAGCACCTTGTTGTGTGAAAGAGCCATCAAAATATATATATTTGTCAAGAGACTTAGCAATGATAATAAACGCTAATAATCTTCCCTAAAAACGTATGAGGAGAATATCAAGAATCCCATCCTTAGGTTCTTTAGAGAGGTTTTAACCATTGGATATGCCATTTATTTTTACTCTTTTAGAATTTGACACTACCACAGAGTAGTTTTCACCATTAAACCATTTGTTCTTTTTATTTATTTTTATGTGACCGAGGTGCTTGATATCCTCCACCATCATTCTTCCACTCATTGCCTTGGTGGAAGAGGGAGAAGGTTCAATAGTATTTGGGTGATATACTAGTGAATGGGTAGGGTCAGATGATATGAGTTGGATGGATTCAAAAAGGTTCCAGTTAGGAGGGATGAAGGATAAAGGTTCAATAGGTTCAAGTGCAAAGACATCGACATCATCCTCATCATTCATGAATGTCTCAAACAGGTCTAGAAAGTTATCCTCCATAAAGCGTTATCGATCATGAGTCATCCTAAAAGAGTTAGAGGAGTTTATAGAAGTATTTTGTGAATCTAACCAAGATTACCTAGTCCTAGAACTATGTTCATTTCTTGTTCTTGAGTAGCCATTTGTTCAAGAAATGTACGGACATGAACTATCTCAATCTGAGACCTTCCTAAATTCCATGTAGTTTTCGTAGGATGAGGTTTGATGTACTTATGGTTTTCTTGATCATCTTTAGTAGAAGTAGATGGCCACCAGTTTTGATGTATGTGAGCAGAGTCAATAATGTGTTGAGAAGCAAGAGCGATAGAAGTACTAGTGGTAGAAGGAGTTTTCTCTTCTTATTTAAGATTCTTGCATGTGGAAACAGAGTCAACTGGAATAATGACCTCAATTCCATTGTGAGGAAACTTGATGTTAGAAAGTAAAGTCCACCAAGATAACTAAGAGGTGGGGGGGATTGAATCAATTATCAAATAAATTTAACTTTTATCACCTTTAATATATTTCAACCATGTAAGCAATGAAATCAACAACCATAGAAAGATATACATACACAATGACATAATAACACAAGATATGTTGACTAGGGAACCTCTTAATCAAAGAGTAAACCCTAGTGGGAATGATGCCCACAAAAGATGTAGTAATATGAAAGTTAATTGTGAGAGGATGGAATCTGTTAGGAGTCTTATGAAATATATTTAGTACATATGAATCTATGTTAGGAGACTTTGAATCCCAGTTACAAGATTCTAACCCTGTTAGGAACTATGGAAGATAGAAGGACCCACTGCCCAAACAGCTTGAAGGGAAAGATCACTAAACACATTGTCCAACTAATCTTTGTATTACTAAATAGAATAATACCAAAATATTACCAATCTCAAAAATTTATCACTTCTCCTCTGACTGTGCCGAACCGCACCAACTACTTCATTAGATCTCAATACCAGATCTCTATACTTCTCATATCCTCTTACAACAAGTATTGCACAATTCTGCAATTCACTTTACCATACTACTAAAAAATATTACATTACAATAAGGAAAATATTTCTTCCTTTATACCACACTCAAATAATTATAAATGAGTTGGCATACCAATTACAAAATAAAATCTTCCACACGTTACACAAAATTTCCAATTACATAAAACTGTCATCTTCCAATTAAGATAATTCTCCACTCGTGTGACCTATGACCTTTCTGTCATGTCTACATCACAATAATCATGTCTTCATCATTTGTACAACCTCACATGCTTAGATTCTATCTTGATTAGGATATATCATCTGATTTCCACAAACTGCTTCTTAGGAACACTGTCTAAATACTGCTGCTATTAAATTACACATAGCTATCATGAATAAATAAATTTTTATATGTGCTCTTAACCATGATCTTAGGAAACATCATAGATTAAGTCCTCAATTCCATATAACTTTATCTTCAATATCCCACATGTGCTAATGAAAACACTATCTATGTCTCTATAAATCTTTAGTAAACCATTGTGTTGACATGAACAACAATCACAATCATGAATATAACAACAACTGCTATAGAATGACTATGAATACTCCCCCATAGGATATATTCAACATTCATTCCTAACAATCTCCCCCATTGGCATTGATGGCAATGTAGATGAAAAAAATACAAGTTCCATGAATACCAACACTGCAACACTACTGCTCTGAAATGTTTTCAAGTCCTCATCATCAATCAAATCTTACTTCATTTTCCTACACATATCTCCTAGATTTCCATTTTATATTTCTTTTAACCTTCTACCTCAAGTTATCTTTAATTAGATTATTTTTCATGTATCCTTATGCCCTATTGACATCAATGAAAAATGCTACATCACTATGTCAACAACAACTTCAATGTCAAAAGACACTTTTTAGAAAATACATTCACTAGAGTCCTCATGACTCAGCTCAAAAACAAATACTTCCCCATAGAGGAAGTATTGGCATCCAGTCTAGACAAAGATAAGGCTCATATACCACTAGACTAATGCAACAATCTACATCACTTCTCAAAAGTAGGTTGGGGCATAACCCCAAGCATACCTCTTAGATACTCAAATGTATCTTTAGGAAAAGGATTTGTAAATATATTTACAATATTCTCTTTTTTACTTATATACTCAAGTATAACTTCTTTCTTTGCAACTTACTCTCTCACTACATGATACTTTATTTCTATATACTTTGTCTTAGAATGTAGTACAAGATTCTTAGACATACTAATTGTACTGGTGTTATCATAGTGTATAATAACATGTTGATCAAATTTTATTCCAATATCTTTCAACATTTGTTTCATGTATATTATCTGATTACAATTGTTTTCTACTACCACATATTCTACTTTGGTTATGCTCCGTGAAATATAATTTTGTTTCTTGCTTAGCCAAGAAACCAATCTTCCTCTAAGGAAAAATTCTCCACTACTTGTACTCTTTTTGTCATCAACACTACCTCCCCAATCTATGTCTATATATGCACATAGGGTAAAGTCATCAAATTTTTCATACCACAATCCGTATTCAATTGTGTCTCTTAGGTACCTCAATATCCTTTTTACTACTGCATAATGTGAGTCTCTAGGATTAGCTTGAAATCTTGCAACAATTCCAACTGCATGTGATATGTTTGGTCTTGTATGAGTTAAATATTGCAATCCTCCAATCATAGATCTGTACTTCTTTTGTTCAATTTTAGGGGTCTCATCTATGCTAGATAATTTGTGCCTAGTTACCACAAGTGTTCCAACTAGATTACAGTTCTCTATTCCAAATCTCTTCAATAAGTCATTCAAGTAATTTGTTTGACATAAGAAGATACCATCATTGTTCTATGTTATCTACAATCCTAAGAAATATTTCATCTCACCAATCATACTCATTTCAAATTTAGTCTTCATTTCATCTACAAATTTATCACTGGGTTCATCTTCTCCTCCAAAGATAATATCATCAACAAAAATAATTACAACCAATAAACCATTTTCAATTTCTTTCATAAATAGGTTACTATCTGTTGTGCCTTTAGTAAATCCTAATTTTTTCAAATACTTATCCAGTCTTGCATACCAAGTTTTAGGTGCTTGTTTAAGTCCATATAAAGCTTTTTTCAGTTTACATACCATGTCTCCTTCATGAGTCGAGGGAAAACCTTTAGGTTGCTTAGTGTAAAATTCTTCTTCTAATTCTCTATTTAGAAATGTTGACTTCACATCCATCTGATACACTTTAAATTTCTTATAGGCTGCATAAGTCAAAAATATTCTTACAACAGGTGCAAAAGTTTCTTCATAGTCAATTCCTTCTTGTTGTGAGTATCCTTTACATACCAATCTTGCTTTATTCCTTACAACTTCTCCTTGTTCATTCATCTTGTTCCTAAATACCCATTTAGTTCCTATAACATTATTATCTTTAGGTCTAGGGACCAACTCCCAAGTCTTGTTCTTTTAAATTTGATCTAGTTCTTCCTTCATAGCTTTAATCCAATTTTCATCTTCACAGGCTTCACTAGTAGATTTAGGTTCAATTTGAGAAATTAAACACAATTATTCTTGTACCTTATTTAGTGTTAGAACTCCTTTATCTATGCTTTCAATAATATTCTCAACATGATGATTTCTTGATAAATTCCTGTTAGGTGTCACTGTCTCAGTTCTTGCTTCAACTGTAGGTTCTTCTATAATTTCCTCAATGTAGCTTTCATTCTGTAAATCACTGTCATTTTTATAGAATAATTCAACATTCTCTAGATTAGTTCTAGGATGAGTTCCTTCATCTGATTCATAATAAATCATTCTTTGGGTATGTGCAAGATCATGGTATGCCAAACTAGGCCCTTAAGTGGCAATGAAAATTTAAAAAATCAGGGTTAGGAAAGTTGACATAAAAATTTGAACAAGATATGAATTTTATATATAAAATATGTAAGAAGATAATGTATGGAAAATTGAATGTAGTTTCTAAGATACTAGCCCTTTTTTGAAAATAAACAATTCTATACGGTGAAAATTTCAAATTTCAATGGAGTAGTATAAAAACATCAAGAAAAAAATAAGAAGAAGGTGTATGTCAGACCACCTTAAACATAATCAAAAGATAATATTTTTTTACATGATTATAGATATAAGATGTGACTCATGTTCAGATGTGACATATATTTTTTTGTAATTCTTTTTCAAGTAAATAAGTAATTATGATTTTTCTACTACAACTTTTGGAGAATATAAAAACTCACGTGTCTAACCACCTTAACTTGGTCCAAAATTCATCAAATTAAAATTTTTTAGTTTTTTTCTTGTATTAGAAAAAGCATAAAATGTGACACATATTTTAGATTTCAAAAATGTTATACAATTTGAATGTAATAGCTATTTTCCAATTAGTCTATCAATAGTATGAAAATTTCAGGTTAAACATAAGAAGTAGATGTATATCTGACCACCTTAAATACAATCAAATGATAATATTTTTTTACAATATTCTAGATTTAAGTAGTAGAATCATGTCTAGATGTGACACATATTTTTTTATAATTTTATTTCTAAATAAATAATTTATTATGATTTTTTTGCTACAAATTTTCTAGAATATAAAAGCTCACATATATGACCACCTTAACTTAGTCTAAACTTCACCAAATTGAAAAAAATAAAATTTATTCTTGTAGTAGGCAAAGAATAGAATGTGATGCATATTTCAAATTTAAAAAATGTTATACTATTTGAAAGTTATAGCTATTTTTCAATCAGGACTTCTTTTTCACATTGCCACTTTTTGGCATACCATGATCTTGCACCTACCCCTTTCCTAAATTTTGACCTTTTCATCAACTTTAACATTTGCACTCTCAACAATAGTTTTAGTTCTTTAAAACATCTATAAGCTTTGCTCTTCAATGAATAACTAAGAAATATACCTTCATCACTTCTAGGGTCAAACTTTCCAATGTCATCATCTCTCTTAATATAACACTTACTTCCAAAAATTTTGAAATACTTAACTGATGGTGCATGTCCAAACTATAGTTCATAAGGTGTCTTGTCTTATTTTTGTATGCTCTGATATACTCTATTCATTGTATATACTATTGTATTCACTGCTTCTCTCCAGAATATCCTCACCAAATCATTTTCAAATAACATGGCTCTTGTTGTTTTAGTCACTGACCTATTTCTTCTTTTTGCAACACCATTTTGTTTAGGTGTTCTAGGGGTTGAAAACTATCTCTTAATTCCATTCACTTCAAAAAAAGTGTCAAATTATTTTGAAGTAAATTCTCCACCTCTATCTGATCTCAAACATTTAATCTTCATTCCAGATTCATTCTCAACTTTGTTCTTAATTACTCTAAGTTTATCAAATGCCTCAGACTTTTCTTTAAGAAATGTAATCCACATCATTCTTGTAAAATCATCAACAAGAATTATAAAATACCTTTCACCATAGAATCCTCTAGTCCTTATGGGACCATTCAAATCTGTATGAACAATTTCTAACATCTCTGATGTTGTAAACTTCTTGCTAGGAAATGAGCTTCTCTTTTGTTTAGCCATAACACATCCCTTGCAAATTATGTTAGTAGGTTTCATAATTTTAGGCAAATCTCTTACTACAAGTGTAGTGCTCACTTTCACAATATTATCAAAGTTTATATGAAAAAATATTCAGTGCCATAACCAATTGTCATCAATCTTAGTAATCAAGCATGTCATCTCAATAAGATTCAAGTGAAATATATTACCTATGGTTCTTGATCTAGTTCCAATCAAATTAAAATCCTTGTCTTTGATTACATAATTTTTTGCAGTAAACCAAACTTGATATCCCTTATCAACTAGCTATCCAACACTCAAAAGATTATGTTTCAATCCATCCAAAAAGTAAACATCATCTGTATTAGGTTTTCCATCAAGAGTAATAGATCCTATTCTTTTTATCAAACAAGGTGCATTATTTCCAACTCTAACAATTCCTCCATCATAATTGTTAAACTTTATGAATTTCTTCATGTCTCTAGTCATATGATGTGAACAACCACTATCTATAATCCAATCAGATTTCTTTTCTATTTGAGAAACTAAGGCTTTTTTTTCCTTCACTTATGTTCCAGGGTTTTCTTATTTTATTGCTACAAATCTTATATCATCATTCTAATTATCACTTTCACTTAGAGATTTTTCCATACTAGCTTCAAATTATTCATCATTTTCATAATAAAATTATTTAGATCTTCTAGGTTTAAAGTTCTTTCTATACTTCTTTACTCTCTTAGGGCATTTAGATGCAAAATGACCATATTCTTGACAAGTCCAACATTTAAAAAATTTATTACCGTATGGTTCTCTTTTCACATGCAAGGCAATTCCTTCTTCAATCTTCCTGTCTTCTTCATTTCTAGATTTTATGCTACTAGTATAATATCCACTTACACTAATTCTTATTGATAAAGTAGGGTGAATACTCAGTGCACTAAATGCTATCTCCATTCTAGGTAGATCTCTTGATTGTCTCAAGTTTATCTCTGCTACTTCTAGTCTTCCAAGAAGGGTTTCTCTAGTGAAATTTTTAGTACATGGTATAATTTGTTCAATCATCTACATTGTTTGCTTAAATGAAGGAGTCAATGTCCTTAGAAGTTTCCATATTACTTCATTCTTTTTCTTGATTCCTTCATAGGATTTTATACCTGCAACAATTTCTGACATTCTACCAATATAGCTTCTAACATATTCATCTTCCATCATTCTTATATCCTCAAATGCACATATCCAATTATGTAATCTGACTTTCTTTGCATGTTCATCACCTTCAAAAGTAGATTGTAAAGATAACCAAATTTCATGAGATGTTTTTAGATATTTTACCTAACTGTACTCATTTTTTGGAAGGGATGACAAGAGTGCTTCTTTGGCAAGTATGTTACACATGAATAGATCTCTCTCCTAATTAGTACATTCTTTAATTTTTTCTTCATCAATGATAGTCTTATTTTTCTTTGTGATTAACCAATATCCTAGTCCTAAACAAAGAAAATGTGTCTTCATCTTTTCTTTCTAGCTGTCAAAATTTACTCTATCAAACTTATGGCTTTCTTTCTTGAAATGACTTACCATGGATCTCCTCAAGTTGTTAAACTTTTCCTTCAAGGACCTACTACTCTGATACCAATTGTTAGAAAGTAAAGTCCACCAAGATAACTAAGAGGGGGGTGAATCAATTATTAGATAAATACAACTTTTATCACCTTTAATAGATTTCAACCATGTAAGAAATGTAATAAAAAACCATAGAAATATATACATACACAATGACACAATGACACAATAACACAATATATGTTGACTAGGGAACCTCTTGATCAAAGAGTAAACCCCGGTGGGAATGATGCTCATAAAAGATGCACTAATATGAAAGTTCCTTATGAGAGGATGGACTCTGTTAGGAGTCTTATGAAATACATTTAGTACATATGAATCTTTGTTAGGAGACTTTGAATTCCAGTTACAAGATTCTAACCCAGTTAGGAGTTATGGAAGACAGAAGGACCCACTCTCCAAACAGCTTGAAGGGAAAGATCATTGAACACACTATCCAAGTAATCTTTGTATTACTCAATAGAATAATACCTAAAGATTATTGATCTCAACAATTTATCACTTCTCCTCTGACTGTGCCAAACTACACCAACTGCTTCATCAGATCTCAATACTAGATCTCTATACTTCGCATATCCTCTTACAACAAGTATTGCACAATTCCACAGTTCACTTTTCCATACTACTAAAAAATCTTACATTACAATACGGAAAATATTCCTTCCTTTATACCACATTCAAATAATTACAAATGAGTCAGCATACCAATTACAAAATAAAATCTTCCACAAGTTACACAAAATTCCCAATTACATAAAATTGTTAGCTTCCAATTAAGATAATTCTCCACTTGTGCAAATTTTGACCTTGTTATCACCTCTACATCATAATAATCATGTCTTTATCATCTATACAACCTTGCATGCTCATATTCTATCCCAATTAGGAGATAGCATCCGATTTCCATAAACTGCTTCTCAAGAACACTGCCTGAATACTGCTTCCACTAAATTACACATAACTGTCATGAATAAATGAATTTGCGTATGTTCTCTTAACCATGATCTTAGGAAATATCATAGATTAAGTCCTTAACTTTTCATATATTGATATTTAATATCCCACATGCACTAATGCAAACATTGTATGCTTCTCTATAAACCTTCAGTAAACCACTATATTGACATCAATGATAATCCCAGTCATGAATGAAACAACTGCTACAAAATGACTATGAATACTCCCCCATAGGATATATTCAAAATTTATTCCTAACACTTGATACATTGATGATATGTAGAGGGGACTGCTTACATTTCATGGATCTATAGGTGACCCAAAATTATGTTATATGCTAAAGGAAGATCTAAGTTTTTACAAATGACATCCTGCTAAATAAGATCTACTTGTATGGAAAAGACTGCCATGCCTTTAGAATAATGTTCCTCTTTATCATATGCCTTAATTGTTATGTTGCATCGAGGATCGATAGCATGCTCATAGAAACCAAGATATTTAACCAAATTATAACTGTTGATATTCAAACCCGTGCCTCCATCTATCAACACATGTTTTACTATATACTTTTGGATAGTGACTTTGATGTGGAGTGGTTGACTAATATATTTTTCATTATTTTCAAAAAAAATTAGGTAATGAGGGGAAGTAATGTGACCAATGATGGACTAGAACTTGCCTATGTCTAGGTCTTTAGGTACATTAGGCATGAGAAGGGCTTGATCAAGAATATCTCTATGAGCGGGAGAGATGTTCAACATTTCAAGAATTGAAATCTGAGCTGACATGTGTTGGAGTTGGTCAACTAGATTGTAATCATGCGTTGTAGATGAGGTAGAAGGTCTAGACACTTGAGTCATTATTTGGGTAGTAGAGGAGGAAGATGATCAATTCCTCTTATAGAGGGAATTTTCTTTGAGAACGGGTTATTATGTTAGATGACTCGGCTTGAGTCTCATCTTTGGCTTTGATGACATTAATAGGATGCTTAGAGGACTCAAGAATGTTGATCACATTGTCATTATTAGTGTACGTGTAACCAACCTTGTAATATTTTTCCTTAGAAGATTCCCCTTTCTCATACTTAAGGTAAAGGCTCCTTGTAAGCCTTATGATCATTTTTTGTTTGGGGAGAATCAACTGTAATTATCCTATTATCAATAAGATCTTGGATGAGATTCTTAAGCTTCAGACAGTTGGTAGTCATGTGACCTTTTTTCTGATGATAATCATAGTAGTGGTTTTCATTCCACCATTTACATTTTACATCAAGATCATATGTCTTAGAGTTATCAGGTGTAATAGATAAAAGAGTGTAAAATATGTGATGGAAAATGTTATGGACATAAAAATAGGAATACTTATCTTGAAAAGAGATGTATCTAGGTCGACCTTCACCTAGAAATTTTTTTTCTTTCTGGAGCCAAGTCAACCTTGACCTCGAGATCAGGGTACAATCTTACCTCAGGGCACAATCTTACCCTCCATTGAAGGTTGACTTTGACCCGAAATAGCTCTTATGGAAATTTTGTTTGAGGTTTTTGGAAGTTTGCCAAAAAGGGTATCCAGATCTGAATTGCAATTCATTGTCCTATACCTATACCTATAAGAAAAATGGTTTTTTTTTTTGGATGAGGGGTTTGCCTTAGTCAAACCCCAGTTTGGAGTCAACCTTAATAATGGAATTGAAATAGAGAATGCTAGCAAGTAGAAGTAGATCTAACAATGAAGCTATGATATTCAATAGATATGAAATTGTATTTCAAATGTAAACAAGTATGTTGATATGAAAGCTTGAATACAATATTAACAAATATAAATCAAAACCTACATGATTGTATGCTTGGAATCCACCTTGAGAGAAGAATGAATGGATCTTGAAGATGAACAAAGGATCTTGAAGGAAGATCACACCACCATGATGAATAGATCTAGGGTTTGAATAATGAATCTTGAATGCTTGAACCAAATCCCTTCAAAGGCTTGAATGCTTGAATCCTTACTCTTCAATGGAGAATTTGAATGGAGAAGATTTCTTGAATGCTTCCTTGAAAATTCTTGATGAAATGATTGATTGATCTTCTTGATTGAGAATGCTTGCGAGATTATGAGATGAGATCATGAAATTGCTTGATTGTGGATGGATTAAAATGAGGAAGGCTTCCTTTTATAGTGATCTAGGGAAAAAACTTCTAGAGAGGTAGACATTGGAGAATTAAATCCCAATTAACCTCAACCCCTAGAAATAGACCTAGATTAAATGGAATTTAAGAGTTTACCATTTTGAAATCCAAAATAGTTGACCCAGAAGCGGTAAAATAAAACTTTCTGAAGCCCAATATCCCAAAACCTCCAGAACTTGAAAATTTGACCCAGGCTCATGATGCTACCCTAGGTTAGAGTCGAGGTTGACTCTACCCTAGGTCAGGGTCAAGGTCGACCTTGACCTTGAGGTCATAGATCTCAGGTTCTCAAGAACAGGTGCTAGAAACAAGTTGGAAATAGGTGGAGAGAGAAGCAGAACATGGGGGAAAAGCTAGTCCATGAAAATAGCTATTCAAGGTTCTTGACATGACCCAAAACCACTTTCTTAGTGAAATAAACATTCTTAACATGGAAGTGCTTCTATTTTAAGATGATACATTAAGCCCCCACTTTAGCAAGAGTATGGATTCAATGCAAACTCTTGGTAAAGGAAAAGAAAGAAGAGATCCAAGTGGATTTGTAATGAGATAAAATAACACTTAGCTCCAGACACAAGCCCCCAAGCTAAGGATTATAACTCAACATACACACAAGAGGGTGTGAAAACAAAGAAAAATAAAGACAAAGCTAAAAGACACAAAAACATGGGTTAAAACAAACCCAAATCAACTAGTAAAGGAAACCTTGCTAAGAACTATTTCCTAAAATAATATCATATTTGGAAAGCTATCATAAAAGCATAAATGATTACATAAGAAAGACAAGAGAAACACTATAAATAACATAACTTCATGATCTAGTACTATTAGCATGAAAGCGAAAAGAGAGAAAAGAGAAAGTTATTACCTCACCTAGTAAGATGCCCACCTTACCGTGAATCACCAAGGAGGGAGATCCAAACAAGTGGCAAAACCTAATAGTTCACCCATAAATTGTGCTTGCAATTGTAATGCGTCTTCTGATGGCTTTTGGAATACCCATAGATCCACCTTCTTGTATCACTATGAATATGCAATGTGTGTCTCCTCAGGATTTAGCAACTTATGTGCATTACCTTCGGAAGATTTAGCATATTGAAAATTGAAAAATGCGTGTCTCTTCAGGATTTAGCAACTTATGTGCATTACCTTCAGAGGATTTAGCATATTGAAAATTTGAAAAATGTGTATCTCTTCAGGATTTATCAACTTATGTGCATTACCTTCAGAGGAATTAGCATATAAATGAAAAACTATAGTACAAGGGAGACCCTATATATGCCCCCTCCATATCATGGTTCTCTACTAGACATGATAAGGAAGATGAAGAGGATACCTACTTCACAATATAAGGAGATATCCTACTTAACAACAATGTACACCCTAGTCTTAGTGAGGGATATTGACCCTTACATCCAAGAGTATAGATAATTGTGAAAAGGATGTCACTCATGGAAAAGTATCCTCAAAGAAAGAGATTTTATCAACAAGACCCCCACCATAGAGGAGTTCTTTTAGATAAAATATCATCTTTCAAAGATAAACCAAATAGGAACAAAGATTCAATCATCAAGCCCCCTGCAATAAGGAGGAAGAGGAATCTTTGGAATGAGGGAAGAAAATCTAACCACCAAAGCAAGGGAAAGAGTTTATAAATAATATTATTTGCAAAATAAAGAAGAGGTGATGACCTAGGTAAAACAACCTCTCATATAATAAGGTTATCCATAGTCAAAACATCGGTCAGTATAATGAAATAGTATTGCAATATAAACAAATGCCACTAATCTAAGGAAAGAAATTTCATAGACAAAGAGAATGAAGAAAGAACCTTTCCCCCCAGGGATGAAAGCAAGGGATACCTTTGCAAAAAAAATTTCTTAGAAAAGATATCTTGAATATTGAAAGACAATCTATGGATGATTATGAAAATAATACCAAACCATAAAAAGAGAAGATAGAAAGAATACCAATTAAGCTCAATAAAAAGCCTAATGGATCCAAGGAGATTGGATGGAAATACACCTCTTGCCCCCCAATCCAAAGAAAAGAGGAGAAGAAATATATATTATATTAGAATGAGGGGTATCCCCTATATCAAAATTATGAAGGAATTATAAAACTGCATGAGAGTGAGATATAATTCCTAAAGAAGCTCTTTCCCTAAAATATAACTTGAAATACTTAAAATCAATAAGTAAATGTGTATTACTATAATGAAAAGGACATTTGTACTTGGATAAAGCATCTTTTGACATAGGTTTAAAGATTTATTTCTTGGAATTTGTTAACTGAACATGCACCTTCTTAGCTACATCTTAACAAATATTAGGGTTATCTAAGCTAGCTGTAGGAAGAAGAACATGAAGAGGAGGATGATGATCAACATCACTCACCTTGAATTGAGATTGTGAACAACCAACACCATGCATATCTTGTTTAGGTGGTATATGAACTAGATATTTGTGTTGGAAAGTTGACTATACTACTGTATATGACTTAATATAGTGTTGTCATTATGGAAAAAAAGTCATATAGTATTTTTGAGTCAGGACACATCATCAAAAGATTAGAAATTGGCTAAGTATAGAAGACTGGATAGTTAGTAGAGCACTAGTAGTTCAGA
Organism: Chamaecyparis obtusa; assembly: GCA_027943335.1. Taxonomy (NCBI): domain Eukaryota; kingdom Viridiplantae; phylum Streptophyta; class Pinopsida; order Cupressales; family Cupressaceae; genus Chamaecyparis; species Chamaecyparis obtusa. The sequence goes on from BSBK01002949.1 coordinate 696,057, forward strand.
GCATCAGTGCACACACATATTATTGAGTTATGGTATCCACCCTTGAAGTTAAGATTTTATGTATGTATTAATGCTAATTCTAAGAGGGCATGATTAGATGAAACCGTATGACAAAGATATAGATAGTTGAAGAGGTATAGACAATGAATGCCAAAATAGAACAGTGTATGCAACCGACTATTGGTAATTTGATTAGGGACTATAATATTATTTTGAAAAGGCTATGCACCTATTGCAATTAGGTTGTAGACATGTAATTAAATTTGTTTGTAAACACACTTGAGCCAATTCACTTGGAAGCACTATATGTAATCGGTTATAGGCTGACCTAGTTAATTATTTTGGTAGCGCATATAAATATGAGATGTGCCCTTTTTAATAGGCATGGATATTGAAATAGAGTTGAGATAAATAGAGAAGAAGTGTGCAAAGATTTGATAACATGTATTAGATCTTTTCAAGAGGTCAAAGCATCATTGCATCATAGGAACTGATCTGACAAGCAGTGTCATAGCACCAGTTCATCTAGCAGATATAGTATGTATCTGAGATCTGAAGGTTGTAGCTTTAACCACTTGAGTAGTGAGCTCTAAGATAGTGTTTCCACACCCCTAATAGGGTTATTGTAAAAGACTCCTAACAAGGTCTGACCCTTGACAAGGTCACTATACTAAAAGTAATGTAAAGATAACTCCTAACAAGGTTAAGGATCTTCTAACAAGGATCACAATACACTAGTGCAGAATATTAGTGGGTGTCAATTCCCACCAGGGTTTTTACCTATTTGAGTTTTCACATAACCATATTGGTGTTATGTGTTGATTTCATGTTTCCTGTTTATGTTAATGTTCATTTGAATACTTAAGCATTAAAGATAAGTTTAAAGAGTAAAGAGAAAAGATTGAATATAGTGAACACTGATTTAGCCCCCCCTCTTAGTGTTCCCATTCCTAACAATTGGTATTAGAGTTTTGGTCCTTAGCAAAGAAGTTTAACCACTTGAGGAGATCATGGCAAGACAAAAATGAAACATCTGAAAAGAAATCTTGAAGCTACTCTTGAAAGAAGAAAAATTTAGTGATGCTCAAGTAGTCATCAAAAGACTAAGAAAATATTTAAAAGAATGTTCTACCAATGATTTAGGGATAATGGTCAGAAAGCTAATTGAAGAAAACACATCTCTAAAAGATTAGATTGAAGAGTTGGATGACAATCTAACTAACAATCAGCAAGTCTATAATGAACATATCAAAGAGAACCTTCAATTGAATGAGGAATTGAGACAAGAAAACATAGAAATATTAGAACTAAGAAACAACAATGAAAGCTTAGATCTGAATTGAAAGAAGAAAAGAATCACATTGACAAATTATACACCAGTTTTGATTTAATAGAGTCACAGTTATATGCAAGAAAGCTTAAAGGAGATACCAGTGGTATTGGATTCAATGAAGCACAAAATCAGATTGATAACATGAAAGCAAGGATGAAAGCACCAAAAGACTCTTCAAATGCTAAGAAGATAAAAAGTCAGACTAAAGATCATATTGAACCATCCAAAGATGTGCACAAGCTAGTAGAACTTACTTGTTATGCATGTAACAAGCATGGACACATAGTAAGGAATTGTAAAGAGGTAAGACCCTTTAATGGTTACTGTTATTCATGCAATAAATTTGATCATAGAGCTATGAATTGTAAAACAAGTCAAAATAACAAGACTCTGAATAATCAGAGAAATCAGAATCAAACAAATGCAATAAGTTCCCATAATATTACATGTCAGATATGTAACTATAATGGTCACTCGGCTAGACAATGTAAAATGGTAACCCATATCAATGCAGCAAGGAATATAAGGCCTCCAGTCATTTTTTCATTCTTGTAATAAGGTTGGACACATCTCTAAGTTTTGTAGATCAAGAATGCAAAGTTAGGAAAGTCCTAAAAAGCTAGAAGAATCAATATTGAATATCGAAGGAGAAATCAAGTTTGTGAAAGCTTCAGAAGATGTGAGCATGATTTGGTCAAAGGAAAATAAGGATAAGGATGATGAGTATGTAGTGGATGCATCTATAGTGGATGCACTCTCTACATCTGGATAAATGGCCCCAAGGGTCATAGGGGGAGCTAATTTAGCTCTACACCCCTATGTGGCCAGTATACTCACCCTCAGAGTATGCGCCTTTAGATTTAACCTTTTGAAGACTAGCAGAACCTATGTGAAAAAGTGCACTAGCTAACTGATAGCATAATGAAAGTTGGAGATTTTCAATGAAAGTCTGGTTTATGCGGCAAGCTTTAATGGCAAAATTTTTACTTTAAAAGTACACAAAAGCTTGTAGATCACTCATTGCATTCAATTTCAAAGCGATTGAAGAGCATAGAAGCCCTAACATTTGATTGTGAAGGATTGTAGATTGATTCACCAGCAAAATAGTGTGTTTGATCGATTGTAGAAGCCCTAATCCATCACATCAATCCTATTGTATTTGATGTTGCAAAGAAGAAAATGTATGTATTTAAGAGGCACCCCTTCAAATCTACATTGGATGACCTAGAAGGGGCATTCTCTCACACTCCTATGGGTGTTATGCATGTAGAAGACATCCGAGCATATATTTATTGCAAGAAAAAACCAGTAGGACTTGACAGGATAAGAGCACACTTAGAAACCATTATGAAACTAGATAAAACCTTCCTCGATGAGTATGCGCAGTTTGGAAACCATCCTATAATTGAATATGATACAACATATGAGTTCTATGAGTCTGAATGGATAAAAATTCTACTTAGCAGGATTCATGATGACCTATTTTAGATAGGTGAAGTGTCGGTCAAAATAACAGGAGACCTAATACATGAAATGACAAGCCTCTCAAGGTCATGCATCATTCTTCCAGTGGGTAAGGATGTTAGAAAACTTGTAGAATAGTCATGAAATTCAAGAAGTGATAGGTGTGGAATGACCATTGAGCCTATAGAGGAGAAATACATCAAATTGATGTCTATGATACTAGGGTATAGGTTTCAACACACCAGTAGGGTGAACAGTGTGTCAGCAACCACAATTCTTGTAGCAATAAGACATGTGAGAGAAAATGGTGAGTTTAATTTGTGCGAGATTTTGCATGCATAACTGATAGACAATATCAAAGCCATTAAACATGACAAGACCAAAGTATTCAGGTTTGGGTCTTTGGTTATATACATGTACTTCCACATTCTTGGAAAGGTGTCAAATTTGTATTTAGACAAGAGTATGCTTACAATACCATAGATATCCTTTAAGGAAACTATTGAAAGTACACTAAAGGATTACATGAAAATGAAATTAAAGACATTCAGAATCAGAATGTAGATGAGATATAGGATTCTAGAAAGTGTAGTTAAAAAATACAAGGACAGCATTTTCTTTATGGTGGAGATTGATACAACATGTATGGAAGTGGTTGAACCAAGGACAAAGTGGATTCATCCACTTGGATAGGAGGTTGAGGAGCCAATCCTAGAGGCATATGATCAAGTACTAGTATCAGCACCTAAGGACCCTAATGAGCCAAGATGGGGGACTTATGAAGAGAAAATAAGAGAATTTGATGCAATTTTAAACAACTCAGCAACTAAAAGAAAAGTAGCCAAGGTTACTTCTGAGATATTGAAAATTCATGGAGTAACTCAAGTAGACCTAGACAAAGAAAGATAAGAAAAGATTTCTTTGGGAATTGAGAGTGCTTCTGCAATAGAGACAGAGTGTAATGATCCAAAATTGAAGAAGGTTAAAGTGGATAAGACTGATAATCCAAAGGGTAAAATAGATGATACCCCTCCTATGACCAAGGAAAAAATTGATCTTACTACTCCTCCAGAGTATAAGACAATGGCAAAGAGGAAGAAAGAGATAGGAGCTAGTCATCCATCCTTGCGCACTACAAGGAGCCAAAGAAAGAGTACTCAAGCACCTCCACAAGTAAGTTTTAGACCTAGTCTAAAAGTGCTAAGTTCAAGGATAATTGAGGAAGGAAGGATTGATCAAATAGGAAAATTTTATGATAAGTATAGTGAAATAGATAAGTTAGAGATTCATAGCATGATTATCAAGCATATGTTTAAGTTTAAGAAGACAGTGCTAGAATTAAAGACTATGATTCTAGACAATGTTTGGAACATTTTAGATTTCTTGAAGAGATAAGCAATGGAGGAAGATTTGAGAATAAGAGAGAAGATCTTAGATGATATTCTACCAGTATATTCTCTAGAGGAGAAGACCTTATTGTTAGATCTGGTGAAGCCACATCTTAGAACCAAGTCAAGACCTTTGCATATAATGGACAAGAATAATGAACTAGTTGCCAAAGGAAACAAAAAGAGCCTTTGAGACGGTTTTCTTGAATAGGCACATGTTCCCACCTACTACACCCACTAATCAAGTTCCCACAAAGGTAGAAAAGGAGTAAGAGACCATCAATGTATAGAATATAGCTCCTCAAGATTCAGCACCTACAGTTGTAGCACCCACAGAGGTAGAGAAGCCTATGCTTATGGTAGAAGCACATAAGGATGATACAATTTTTATTGATAATGTTGAGATTGCAATGGCAGCCTTGAATATTGATTTGGATAAGTTTGACACCAGACACCACCACTTTAGACTCTTGGGGAGAAGAAGGCATGATCAAGATCAATGTCTTAGCTATGGAGAAGGCCAAAGAGAAACAAGTGATGAGGAATCCCTTATTTGTTGAGTCAATGAACATCTTGAACAACCTACTACCTTTAGACAAGAAAGTGTCTAAGTTTCATTCAATGGATGATGTGAGCATAATTCTTTCAAATTTTAAGAAAAACTTTTCTAGCTTGGAAAAATCTGCATCCCTAGTTGCAGAAGAAAAGTATACGAAGAAGAGGCTTAGTTAATTGGTCAGTAACTTTGCACTTGACCTAAGTTCACTCAAGGTTGGTCAAGCATCCTTAAAAGATTTTGCAGCAAAGGGTGAAGATTATTGCTAACTGCATGAACCAGGACAAGTTAATAGTTGATCTATACCAGAAGATCCAAGAGGCAAAGGATATGATAGAAAATGTGAGGAAATCTATGGAAGATCCCTCCACTAATGTAAATATTTGTAATAATGTCTATCAAGGGTAGATTGACAAGATTGAAAGCATAGAAAAGGAGATGTCTAAGATAAGGGCAAGGCAAACACAGCTAAGGAATGCTCTTGTGCCCTCTTTGGATGTACTAAATCAAAACATCAAGGAGATTGATGCCACCATGGTGACATATGATCAAGTTCCTAGCTCATATTTTGAGAAGATGGAGAAGCTAAATTATGGATTATGCGTACATCTCCAAATAGTCAATGCATTGATTGCATTCCAAAGGCAAGAGATCCATAATTTGTAGATAGCATATCCAGATGTACTTTCCCTATAAATAATTGTAGAGATTAAGCTTTTTAACACATTTTTCATTAATTCCAAAGGGGGAGTATGTATAGAATATGGAGTTATAGATATGTAAAGAAGATGTATAGTAATAAGACTAAGAGAGATATAAGTTAGACTTTTTGTATAAGAGGATAAATAGTAACTTTTCCATATTTCTTTGTTGCCATCAATGACAAAGGGGGAGATTGTTGGAAAGTTGACTATACTATTGTATATGACTTAATATAGTGTTGTCATTATGGTAAAAAAGTGATATAGTGTTTTGGAGTCAGTGCACATCATCAACAGATCAAAAATTGGCTAAGTATAGAAGACTGGACAGTTAGCAGAGCACCAGTAGTTCAGAGCATCAACGCACGTGTGTATGACTGAGTTATGGTATACACCCTTTAATTTAAGCTTTTATGTATGTATTAATGGTAAGTCTAAGAGTGCATGATCAGATAAGACCATATGACAAAGATACAGACAGTTGAAGAGGTATAGCCAGTGAATGCCAAAACAGAACAGTGTATGAAGCTGACTGTTGGTAATTTGATTAGTGACTATAATATTTTTTTGTAAAGGCTATGCACCTGTTTAAATTAGGTTGTAGACATTTAATTAAATTTTTTTGTAAACACGCTTGATCCAATTCACTTGGAAGCATTGTATGTAATCGGTTATAGGCTAGCCTAGTTAATTGTTTTGGTAGCGTATATAAATATGAGATGTGCCCTTTATAATAGGCATGGATGTTGAAATAGAGTTGAGATAAGTAGATAAAAAGTGTGTGAAGATTTGATAAGATGTATTAGAGCTTTGCAAGAGGTCAAAGCATCAATGCATCATAGGAACTGATCTAACAAGCAGTGTCACAACACCAGTTCATCCAACAGATATAGTATGTATCTAAGATCTAAAGGTTGTAGCTTTCACCAATTGAGAAATGAGCTCTAGGATAGTGTATCCACACCCCTAACATGGTTATTGTAAAAGACTCCTAACAGGGTCTGACCCTTAACAAGGTCACTACACTAAAAGTAATGTAAAGACAACTCCTAATAAGATTAAGGATCTTCTAACAAGGATCACAATACACTAGTGCAAAATATTAGTGGGTGTCAATTCCCATCAGGGTTTTTACCTATTTGGGTTTCCTCGTAACCATATTAGTGTTATGTGTTGAGTTCATGTTTCTTGTTTATGTTAATGCTCATTTTAGTACTTAATCATTAAAGATAAGTTTAAAGAGTAAAGAGAAAAGATTGAATATAGTGAAAACTACTTCATCCTCCCCCCCTCTTAGTGTTCCCATTCCTAACAATTTGATACCATGCTCATTAAATCCAAGCTCTAAACCTCTATAACCTTGTTTAGTCATCATATTATATCCTGTAGTGTATACATTATGTAAAGCTTCTATAGGAGGTGATTGTTTATCATTATCATAATAAAAGTTGTATAAGGTGGAATAATAGGTTTTGAAGAAGTTTCCTTAACCTTTCCTTTAATATCATCATGAACCAGAGGAGAAGGTAAATCAAAGAAGTCTTCCACATCTGTATCTTGAACTATAGCTTGAATCCCATCATAAGTATGGGAAGAACTAGGATTAATAGATGGAGAATTAGTCATCAGATTAGGAATAGGAAGGTTAGGAATCAAATTAGGAATTATAGGATTAGGATTAAGAAGATTAGGAGATGATGTATCATCTACCAAATTCTTCACATAATGCCCATTATTGTAGGAAAAATCAACCAAATGAAGGTACTCCTCTCGCCTAGTCTAATGATACATGACATACATGTGGAGCATATCCTCCAACACCTAATTTACCCTCTCTATCTAACCATCAGTCTCTGGGTGATAAGCGGTGATAAAATTGAGCTTAGTGCCCAAAGCTATCTGTAATCCTCTCCAGAAGGATGATGTGAAGAGAGAATCTTGATCAGATATAATCTTACGAGGTATTCCATGAAGTCTGACAATATCCCGCAAGAATACCTATGCTACTGCTGGGGCTATAAAAGTGGTCTAAATAGGTGAGAGAGAAGTGGGCTACTTTGGTTAGCTTGTCAACTGTCACCATAATGGCATCATGGTGTCGAGATGACATAGGGAGACCAATGATAAAGTCCATGGAAATAACATCCCACTTCCACTTTGGTATCTCATGAGGTTGAAGAAAACCACCAGGGTGAGGATGCTCTGCCTTGACCCTCTGACACTCAAGACATCGTACCACTATCTCAGCTATGTTCTATCTCATCCTTGGCCAATGATATAACTACCTAAAATCAGCATGCATCTTCTTAACTCTAGGATGCACTGCATAAGGGGCTCCATGAGCCTCTAACATGATGAAAACTCATAAATATTTGGAGGATGGGACATAGATGTATCCTCTATGGTGTAAAATCCCATTGGAATCTAGGGAATATCTTGAATATTTACCCTCAAGGGTACTCTAAGACCAAATAATCTCACTAACCTCTACATACCAAACATCCTCATGCAAGTGATGTAATATTTGATCTCTCAATTTTGAACCTATAGTCATAGAGTAGGCCCCATGGTATCTCCTACGCAAAGCATTGGCAATCACATTCTCTTTCCCCTTGATGTAGTGAACATCACAATCATACTTATATAGGAATTCCATCCACCTACGCTGATGTGCATTTAGGTACAGCTGAGTGAAAATGTACTATAAGCTCTAATGATCTGAATGAAGCTTAAACTGATGACCCAAAAGGAAATCCTACCATCTCACTAATGCATGAACCACTATAGCTAACTCGAGGTCATGAGTGGGGTAATTAAGTTCATGATTCTTAAGTTTCCTGTACTCATATGCAACAGCTCATCTGTTCTACATAAGAACTGCTCCCAAACCATCTAAGGAAGCATCTGTGCATACAAGAAAATCTGTTGAAGGATCAGGTACTGCTAGAATAGGAGGATTGGTAAGTGCCTTCTTGAGTTCTTGAAAGGCCCTCTAGCAATTCTCAGTCCACTCAAACTTCTTTCCCTTACACTGAAGAGAAGTGATGGGATGTGCCACTCTAAAAAAATCCTCTACAAAACACATGTAGTAACCTACTAATCCCATAAAACTCCTGACCTTAATCATAGAAGTAGGTGCAGGCCAATCCATGATGGCTCTAATCTTAGATGGTGTTGGTTCTTCAAAAGATTTTACACTCCATGAGACACCAATATAATTATGACTGATATTAAGGAGGGGTTAGTTCCAAATGTGCGAAATCAATAAGTAACTCGACCAACTATAGGGACAAGAATACCCTCTTCACTTCTGGCTCTACAAAACCAAGGTGGGTAAACCTGATCCAATGGATGCAATCTTGCTCTTTAACTTAAAATTGGATCTTACAATAGATATCATTTAGAAAGTACTAAATAACAACCTACTATTCATTGACTCTCCATCACTGGGTAAAACAACTACTTTAATGTATATATAAAATGAAATTATTGGTAATGAGTATGTTTATGACTATAATGATTCTAATCATTTCCCATAAAATAATGATAAATCCATATAGGCCAGTGCCTTATCCATTAGGCATACAACACCAAAAAATAGAATGAATACAAAAATGCTTAAGAAGAACCGGTCTCTGATCATAAATACAAAAACCCCAAATCTTTCCTACTTATGAGAATCCTTCATACAAATCCAATGAACACATATTCCACTTTGAGAAAAATTTAATCCAACCCTAGATCAAAACTCTAAGAAAAAATACATACATACAAGTCTCAGAAAGACTTGAGAGATTCAAAAATTTGAAATACAAAGGAGAGACAAAGACTTGAAATTTTGTATTAAGTATAACCTTTGATCATTTGTATACAATATGTCCTAAATGGCTAGCTTGCAAGATAATAGTAGTAACCTGAACATCCTCTCTATTTCTTTGATAAGAAATGATACAAAATATTATAATCCTCAACTGAGGGTTAGGATTTCAAAATTTATGTATTCTCAACACCTAAAAATCTCAATGCCTAAAATGATCATGGAAAATCCTTTATATACAAGGAAATGCAACAAGATACTCATCATTCTAGGGTTTACAAAATTCTAACCTAAAAACTTTATAAAAACCCTACTGGGTTTACAATAAATGCTTTGACTAGATCTAGAGAGATATTTGTAGATGAGCTGCCCTACTTTATGTCTTCAATTCTTTCCTCGGTTTCCTCAAGAAAATCTGATCACTGTCTCTTCATTGTCATCCCTACAATAAATACCTCTTTATATCTCAACAACTCTTAGGACTCAAAAAGTTGTAGCCTTTGTTTGGCTCAAGAAGTTGGTGGAGTGTCTATTTTTTCTGCTTGTGGAATGTACTGATAACTCCACCTGTTGTACACCTCTTCACTTGGGAAATCAAAACTTGCAAACTCAATCTTCCTACTGGCTAACTATTCCCATTTTCTTTCCATTTAAATGACCTCCTGCTGAATAAAATCAAACATTGATTTTGCAGTCATTAGTAACTTAATAGTACTGATAAAAGAATAAGTGTCATTTAAAACACCAGTTACTCTCTCTAACAAGACTGCATCCATCTCCTCTCTCCACTTATATAATTCTTTTAACTCTCCTTGTGATGCAAGAACACTTGGTAACAATTCACAACTTGGAAACATTAATTCCCTCTTCAACACATTTGATTTTCTCATGAAATTATCCAAAAGTATATCATACTCAACAATTTTCTTCACAGATTGGTGTACTAGCTTGATCAATGGATCAAGATTAGTTTGGGCCTTTGACAACCAACAAAATAACTAGATACTTGGAGATCTCTCAATCCATTTACTCAAAATTGGCACCATCTTAGTCTTGTCTTTATTCAAAGCTGTAAACAAGATATGTAACCTACTGACCTGATTGAACAAAATTGAAGGCTTCAAATCATGTGAAAATTGCATTATTGCCTCAGTCATCCTTTCTTCATATTTTTTATTTACTAGAGATGTAGCCCTTACATGTTCATCCTTTTCCTTCTCTAGCTGCACTCTTACTTCCCTTAATTTGTTGGTCTCCTCAGTCAATTGTTGCTTTTCCCAACTAATTCTTGCATCTATATTTATTTCCAGAAGTGGTGATGGTGGAAACACAATAATAGGACTTGATGAAGAGGCAACTGTAGGTCTATCAGAAATCATCAATGGGGATGATTTGTGATCCTGGGGTTCAGACAACTTTGTAATCAACTTCTCCTTCTGGATCAAGTCCATCTTAAGCTCATTGTAAGACTTAAGGATAGTCTCAAAGTTAATCCTCAATTCTTCCTTTTCTTGTGCATCTTTCTTTGCTACCTTAACATTAAATTTGGTAGTTTCCAAAATGAGGTTTGAAGCTTCAACACTAGAAGTCTCACCTACTCTTTACACTAATAAATTTCTAGTATATTCTAAAGAGAGAACATCTCTTTTTCCTTTAATTTCCTCCCTCTTGAGGGACCACATAACCAGGGCAGCATGATCATCAGAAAAAATAATACCCCTAGCAGCCTGTTGTGCTTGTTCTATAGTGGTGAGGGTCTTTACCTTACTTCTTATAACCTAGTCAAAAACTATGGCATCTGCAATATCCCACTTAGAAAGAATCAACACTCCTACAGTATGGGCCGTAGCCCTTCCTTCCTCTGGAGTAATCTTTTCAAATTGTTTCATCATTTCCCCCTTGGTTTCATTTTCAATTTCAGTTACATCCCTATTAGGGAATTCCTCTTTCTTCTTCTCACAAATCTCTCTAAATTGGTTTATTTTCATCCTTTATAAAAACTAAAAAAATGCCCTAGTCTTTACAAATTTATCATTAGCAATAAAAGAATCACTAGCCTGCTTCAAAATTGGGTCAATTTTCTTACCCTCAAACTCTGAAACAGTAAGATCCATTTCTATTTCTTTAGGTGCCTCTGGCATTCCCTCCTACAATTCATCAATGGAAACAAAAATATTTCCATCATTCCTCATGTACACTAATTGATCAGCTACCCCATGTTCATCTAATTGTAAGGGAGACTGAGAAGGAGAATATACTTGTTGCTATGGCCTTGATTCTTCTTACCTCTGCCTCTTTGGAGAGGGCTCTTGCATTAATGGGTCATCCTTAGGCCTCTTTCCTCTTAAAGTAGAAGGAAGACTCTAATCTCTTTGCTATGTTGGTCATAATTCTTATCAAAATTGCTAACAAAATCCATAGTCTTCTTGTAAATCACCCATTTTTCTCTCTTAATCTCTTGAGTTTGGAGATCAAACTCATTCCTTATTATATCATCAGAGAAATTAAATTTGTGCTCAAAAGGAGCACACCTTATCTTTTCTCTAAACATCCCTAACAAGAAACCTTCATTATCTCCACACCTAGCCATAGTTGTAGCCATCCTGTAGAGCTGTAAGACTTGATTCAAATGCACCCATCCTTTCTTAACAATAACATATTGGTGTGTAATTGTGACATCTAGGAACAAAGTTCCGCTTCCTTTACTAGTAAGTGTTGATTCTTGCAAATCACCAATCTACCTTAGAATTTCTACATATCCTATCTTCAATGGGACTTGGTAGGGCAAAACGTATGGTGCCTTCTTGCAACCATATACTCTAAAAACTATAGAAACCGCATACAATATTATGTCACCCAAATTGTGCACTATGGTGATATCTTAACAATACTCCTTAGGCCTGATCAATCTTAACAATTCCCTTGGGATCCTTGGATTCTCAAGATATAATAGTGTCCTAAGCCTTGAAGCAAAATTCTTATCAAATACAAGGAAGCTAGCCTCAGTCCTGTCCCAAGACAAATCTATTGTCCATGACTGAGCTGTAAGGGTTTCTCCATTCTTCTCCTTGACAATATTAATCATTGAACTAAAAAATTATTCACCTTTATATAAGAACATATCCATCAGCATAGAATACCACCCAAAAGGCCTTCTTACTTTCATATTCTTTATCCCTATTAATCCATCATGGATCAAATCAGCAAGGTGAGAGGCAAACTAAAAAATGAGCACCAACTATGAGTGTAAAGATTGTACCATCATAAACATATATGGAATTGGCATATGGGTGGCCTCATCTTGTCCAAGAATCAAAGTTAGAGATTTGTACACTGCATGTGCCCGCAAACTGAACAAATCCAACCTAAAAGGTTTAGGTGTACTTGGACTATTCACACACATTGATCCAATTTAATCAAGGAAATCCCTTAAAGGCCCTATCCTTAAATAATCTCTCTAAGCCTCATATATCTTAGTGAATTCCTTAAAATCAATCTTTTCTAGCCCAACAAAGGGGTCATTCAATGAGAATACCTCCCTAATCTCATCTTCTATAACACTGATTAAATTATTTCCATTTATATCCTTGACATACCTTGTCATAGGATCATAACATCTAGCAACTTGAATCAAGAGGTCTATATCCATAAACACACTGGGGACAACTAATTTCCCTATATCAAACTACCATATGTTGCTGAGGGGGGTACAAGAATTTCTTTGAGAGTACGCTGCCCTAAACAATATCAAACCATTATGATCCTTGCCTACCCTTACATCTCTCATCCAAAGTCCTTTATCATAGAGTCCTTCACTTACAGAGTCCCTATGGTTTCTCAGGACTAATTCCTTCATTTTTTATGCTCCATTGTCTAAATGCAGGAGCAACTACATCAAGTCCTCAAAAGCACCACTATCTTTATACTATGTCTTCCCTGACAACTCCCTCTTAGGTGGCATCTTAACTAGGGTTTTCAAAATAATATGCAAATACCAGAGAAAACCCTATATATTCCCAGATAATCAATAATCAAGAACAAAAAGCTCTTCACACTCCTTTTCTTAAAATTTTAAGCAATTCCAAGTTAAAAATTTGGCCTACCAGATGTTTTGAAAGACTCTGTTTGATATCACTCTAGAGAGAAAAAACTAGTCTTGCTCGCCAAGATACTTTGAAAGAGGTAAAAAATTCAATGATCAAATTAGGGTATATAATGTCTTTGCCAACCATTTACAATTCATCCACATGAAACTCATTAAGTTCACCATTACTAAAAACTAGCAGCTTCAATGTTCACAAGATGTGAACAAAATCACAGAGCAAAAATTCAAATTTGAACCGTCGATCCTCTCTTCTTTTCGATGCATCAAATGGTTAACAAAAATAGTAGCATAAACCTTTAATTCTTTTCCCAAAACTAGTTCTTGACCAATAAGAACACACTAAAATAGCATGTGTAGAAAATTATATATTTAACTTTGGCTTTGATTAGGGCGGACAAGTGTCACACTGTTGCTAAAGCGCAAGCATAAGATTCAAACATCTTTCCCTGGTGGTATAATGACCACCGTAGATCTTTTCCCAATTTATCATGCCTTTATCATTTCCCAAAATGATGACCCCACTACTATAGAGTCCATGTGGAGACATTTGAATGCTTTAGAATGCTTACAACTAACAAAGCAAGAGACATGTGTCACCTAGTCACTAAAGCATATGTCAAAAAATGTTAGGATTGTCTAGTTGAGATATAATGATAACTGTCAATGCAACGTAATCAAATGATCATCACAAATTTGTAAACTTTGGCCCCACTTACTATTTTGCAAACCTTTTATCAAATAAAAAACTACCACGTTGCACAAACTAGCAGGTGGACACCACGCTTTTCTTCCTTTGTGTCAAACATACTGACAACTGCCAGATCACTATTTACTTTGACCAATGAAAATCAAACAAGTCAGCATGACCTAGTGATTAGGGGCCCAATCTACAACCTGCATCCTACATGTGAAATTGGATGACCGTCGCTATTTCGCAAGATTAAAAGGCATGCAACTTGGCCCAATGGTATAATGACAGTCATCGATGGATTTCGATGCTTAACTGACAGTTGAGAATAAAGAATGGGCCCGCTTGAATAGGTGTCATTCTCTCACTATTTTGCATGTCAGAAACTCTAACAACTGAAAGCCTTGAGATTTAATGACAACCATAAAATTTCAAGGAAGTTATTTTAAAGAAATAAATAGGGAAAACCAATGGTTTTTAAAAGAATTTATTAAAAGGGACCCCGCCAAGTGACCTAGTAACACAACATGAAGTGGTCACTTTAAAAGGTTTTAATATAGCACATGTCTTATTTGGAAAGTTAGTGAACAAAAAGTAATGCTCGAATATAACAAATCTCATTTCAGCTTAAAGTTTTCACCATAATGCTCATAACTAGGTCTTTTGAAACACACTTCACAAACCCTTAAGTATGAAGATCAAAAAATTTTGAATAGTACTAACAATGGCTCATACTCAGGGATGTGTATCTCCTGTAGATACAATGAGAAACTAGAAACTCCTAGAAGAGAAAACCAAAACAAAACTCTGAGTGAAAACAAGGAACTATACAAAAAACCCTAAACTAAAAACCCTCACAGAAACCTGGAGAATTTTAGTTGAAATAAGGCTTTAAAAATTGCCCATGAATTGGCAATTCCATGAGTTCTCCTATCAGATTTTTCAACAAATATGAACCTGTTCCCCACTTTTCTCCAATAATGTAAGGACCTAACCAGATGGGTTCAAATTTTCCATGTTTTCCCTTGTTTTCTAATCTTGCATTCCACATCAAGACCATCTCACCATTTTCAAAACTCCTTGGAGTAGTTCTTCTATCATATAAAACTTTACACTGGGCCTGAATCCTTTCATTTATGTCATGTGCATCATTTCTTACCTCATTTAACTGGATCAAATCATTAATTCTAATAGTCATTTCATCTGTTAGATCATCATCATATGTCTATATGAATTGATACATCTATAATAAATTATTTTGGGGCAACCTTGCATTAATTCCATAGACTAAGTCAAAAGGGGCACACCTTATTGCTTTCTTTATTGTAACCCTGTCAACCCATAAGGCCTATAACAACTTAGAATCCCAAGCTCTTTTATTTTTATCCAATATTCTTTTCAATATTTTAATCAAACTCTTGTTACTAGATTCAGCTTGACCATTGCCTTGTGGATGGTAGGGAGATGAGTACGAAATATTAATACCATTATTTTGACAAAAGTCAACAAACTCTTCTGACCTAAAGCACATTGCATTATCAACCACCATGGTCTCCGAACAACCAAACCTAGTAAGGATATTTTGCATCACAAAATCTATTACCACCTTACTAGTTGCTTTCTTTGAAGGGATTGCTTCAACCCACTTGGTGAAGTAATCAGTTGCTACCAAGATATAAGAATGTCCACCACTAGACTTATTAGGAATTTCTCTAATAAAATCCATACCCCACTTTTGGAAAGGAGCCTGAACTATAACAGGCTTGAGAGGTAAATTTTCACTAAATTTCAGCTTCCCAGCAAACCTTTGACAAGGGTCACACTTCTTTACAAGGTGATGAGTATCTTTGAAAAATGTTGGCCACCAAAAGCCTAATTTGATGATCTTGTGAATTGTGGTCTTAGCCATATAGTGTCCTCCACAAACTCCATTGTGCATTTCACTCATTAAGATTTTGGCCTTGTCTTCATCCACACATATGAGTAAGACACCCTCATTACTTCTCCACCACAAATCACCACTTATGATTGCATATCTTATGGAATGGAGCCTAATATTTCTTTTTTTGTTATCATCCAACTCACTTAACAATATCCTTGTACCAATCACAACAATCCATATTGCAAACAAAAGGTTTTTGATCTTCCTCCAACATATTTATTTGATTTGCAGCCAAGTTGCTTTGAGCCATCCATTTTGCAAGGCCTAATCCTCTAACCAACTTTGTAATATGAATGTCAACATTGAACTCCTGAATTCTATTGATCCATCTACATCTTCTTCCTAAAACATCTTGCTGGACCAATATGTCTTTGACTGCAGCACTTCAGACATAAGCAACCACTATAGCTCCAACCAAGTAACACCTAAATGCTTTGATAGCCCTGACCAAAGCATAAGCTTGTTTTTCAACAATGTCATAGTTTAGTTCTGCTACTTGTAAGGTCTTACTGAAAAAAGAAATACGATGTTCAAATCCATTTGCATTCTTTTGTAATAATACTACAAAAATAGTGTGGGCAGATGCAAAGGAGAAAATTTGCAAAGGTTTATTATAATCTAGTGTTTTCAAAACTGGAGCTTGCTTAATAGCCCTTTTAATGTCATTAAAAGCCTACATTGCCTCAGCATTCCATTCAACCTTTTCTCCTTTCTTTAACATCCTTGATATAGGGATACTGATTTATGAAAAATTTGTAATAAATCTCCTTAGAAAATTCACTTGCCCTAAAAAGGATTGAACTCCTTTGATATTTTTTGGTTGAGACAATTTATCAATAGCTTCCACTCTCTCAGGGTCTATTCTTACACCATCCTTTGAAACAATATTCCCTAGAAGCTTTCCTTCCACCACACCAAAAACACATTTCTTTGGATTTAAAGAAACTCAATACTTGAATGCTCTAATGAAAATCCTTTCTCGATGCTTGCAATGTTGTTCCTCTTTGGATGAGAATGTTGTTAGATCATCTTGATATAGCACCATGAACTTGTCAATAAAGCCTACAAAAGCTAAATCCATGGCCCTTTGGAAAGTGGCACCAACATTAGTCAATCCAAAAGGCATTCTCACATAAACATATGTCCCCCATGGGGTTGTGAATGCATTTTTGAACTGCTTTGACTCTTTAACCATAACTTGATTATATCCAAAGAAACCATCCATCATGGACATCAATTCTGAATCAATCACCTTTCGCAACATGTTCTCCATGTTTGGTAATCCATAATTGTCTTTTAGAGAATTTATGTTGAGGTTCCTAAAATCAACACAAAGTCTGATGTCACCATTCTTCTTTCTGACAGGAACCAGATTTGAGACCCAAGTGGAATGTCTAATAGGCTTAATTATCCTAAAATCTATCATCTTCTTGAGCTCTCCTTGCATTTTAGGTGCCAAGGTAGGGTTAATAGGTCTCAATTTTTGTCTGAAAGGTTTTGTACCCTCTTTTAATGGAATTTCATGTTGAAATAGGTCCTCTCTATAAGCTTTGAGATCCTCATAGGACCAAGAAAAAACAAGGCTAAACTTTCTAATAAGATCAATCAAATTCTTTCTTGTTCTAGGGGATAAACATTTACCTATGTAAACTCTTTTGGGTACCATTCTTGTGCCCAAATTTATTTCTTCAAGATCATTTGTTTTGTCAGTGCTGGCAAAGAAGGCTTTGTCTTTATTTTCAAACACTCTTTCAAGAGCAACCAATCCTTTGGGAACTCTATTTGATTTCAACTTCAAAACTTCTTTCCCAAAAACAACATCTTTACCATTTACTGTATCAACATAAGTACTGAAGTCCATCTCTCTATCACAAAAATGAGACTCACATTGGAGAAATCTCAATATGTCTTGATCATCAGAGAAAACTTGCCAATTTTATATATTATCAGGGATGGAAGGTCTAGCCTGATCCTCTATATTTGATATATCTGCAAATGTAATATCCTCTAGTCTAAGAGCCACATTGGCTAACAAGTTTGCCATTCTATTTTTACTTCTTTCCATCCAACATATATTAAAAGCACTAAAGCTTTCAATTTCATCCCATACTGCATTCCTATATTGCTTTAATTTTTGATTCTTTGAAGCATATTTTGATCTAACTTGGGAGACAACTAGCTCAAAATCACCCACTACTTTCAAACACTTTATACCATGCCTTGAAGCTAACTTTAGACCTATCAATAAAGATTCATATTCTACAACATTATTTGTGCATGAGAATAGAAAAGTGAATGAAAACTTGAAAGTTTTACCATTTGGAGATATGAGCAATATTCCGGCTCCAGATCCCTCTTTTGAATTGGTACCATCAAAATAAATGGTCCACAAACTATCAAGGTCAATCCATCCCTCCTAGCTATCTAATTTATGTGTATTTTCAACATCTTCCTCCACCTCTTTATCTTGGACTCTAAAAGCATTTATGTCGGTATCAAGAAAACAATTCATGGTTTCTTCTTTTTCTTCAATCATATGTGGAGTTCTAAGTTCCCTAGATACCTTAATATTCTATCCTTTAAAATTAAAAGTAGCAAATGACAAGTCACACTGTATGCTACCTCCCATAGAAGCACTCCACTTCCTTGATAGTAACATCCCATATTGGGGAGGAATATCCACTACTAAGACACTCATGGTTAATTGTTTGCCATGGTAGGCTACCAGTCTATAAGGTAAAGATTTAATAGTACCCACAACTAGTGCCTCTCTTGAATCCATTGCTTGACATCTCCCATGGGGAGTATCCACTTTTAGCCCTAATGACTTCATAACCTCAATGGGCATAACAATGTTTGATGCTCCTAAATCAATCATACATTTTTTTAGCAATTTTCCATTTATCAGCAAGGTCAAAAAAAAAGGATCAATTATTCCTAATGTAGTACTAACAACATTTGTATCCAAATAGATTTGGGGTATTTTAGAAACAATCTCCTCATTATGAGTATTACTATCATCATTTAAAGTTGCTACTTGTTTCTCAATCCTTTCTATTTGTTGAGAATCTGTGGACACTACACTGTTCACCCAATTCAAGGCCTTTTTCTTATGCTTCTCTATCCTCATCATTTCCAACAAAGGGACTTTGATAGTGATTTGTGACAATAACTTGCTCATGTCAATTGGAACATATTTTGAATTTGAGACATCCTGCTTCATATTTGCAACTTCTTTATCAACATTGTGAATGGATGTATTTGTGGACTCTTCAACATGAATTTTAACTTCCTTCTGCAAAGTTGGAATAACCTCACCTGAAGATTTAGTCTTTACTTTATAAACAATGTTAGGCTTAGTATTTTTCTTTATTTTGACCTTACTAGTAACATCAGCATCCTTTGGCTTGTTTTGGGATATCTTTACATCCTTTTCTATCTTTTTGATGAAAATACTAGCAGGTTTCTAATTTGGATCACCAACCATTCTATTTCTCAAATTGTAACTTGTTTTGGCTTGAGTAACCATATCTTCTATTATCAATGCAATCTTCTCATCAGATGGCCTTCTCAAAATAACTATTTCCTTACCTTTCAGAACATTACATCGAACATTCTCTGGCTCACCATCTTCATCTAAAAAAACCTTTTGATGGTATGATTCAGTTTTAGTTTGGGAATTTAGGACATCCTAATTTTCAACCTCTTCAGTAGAATCAACTTCATCCCAAAGATGGGAGAAAGTCATGCCACATCCTTGGTCATCATAAGGTTGTTCCTCATTACACTCTTGTTCTTTTTGTGAAGAGACACTCTGGGATATGACACAATAATTAGGATCATGTGGTGATTGACAAACAATACATGATGGTACTTCTTCAACTACATTCATTGAATTTCTCTATAATGGATCAGGAGTCTTATCAGTTGGCCTATCTTTCCTTTCTGGGAGAATAGGCTTCCCATCCTTCCATTGAGTATTATATGGATAGTTTTGCATTCTTGGTAATTTATTGAAAATGTCAAAGGCAGGCTTATCATTTCCTACAACTTTAGTATTTCTATTTTCACCAGGCTTCAAATCCTTTATTTCTTTCAAGATTTTCTTTAAATTATCATCATCCTTTGGTTTTTCATTCATAGGTTTCCCTAGATATTTTCTGTTCAACATTTGGGACTTGTTATCTTTCCTTATTCCTAATTTACCTGAAATCCTTCCTTTACTTTCTATGTTTACAACTAACTTATAAGCATCTACAAGATTCCTTGGATTCTTGTCCCTCAAAAGGTAACCCATTTTTTAATCAAAGGCATTTAAATAGGGGACAAGACAAACCCTATCATCCAATCTAATGACCTAAAAGATTTTATGCATAGCCTTTTGAAATCTAACATTAAATTCAATAACATCCTCATTGAAGTGCTTCTTGATGTTATTAAATTCATTTAACATAAAACCTTCATTTTTCTTATCACCATACTGTTCTTTGAAACAATGTCTAAGTTGATCCCATGAACCAATGTTACCATGTGGTAGATCTCTAAACCAATCCCTTGAGTCTTCAGTTAGGGATTGTACAAACATTTTTGTTATAACATCATCTGGGACAATGTTATAATCATCTATTACATCAATGAATTTTTTTAGGTGTTCTTCACAGGTAACAACATTATTTCCAGTAAACTTAGGAAGCTTTTTCCTAATCTCCTCAAGGATGGGGTTAGGATATCCAAGAATGCTTGTAAAAATCAACTATTTGCATCTCTCATGGATAGGTCCTGCACGAGAGAAGCCAAAACCCTATGATGTTGATGCATTATTATTTGTCATGGTAGGAAACTTAAGTCCAGGTGGTGGAGGAATACCTATTATTTGTTTAGCATTATTTGCAACATTTTCTCCTTGTGTGAAGGTTGAAGTAGAAACATTAGTACATCCTGCAGACTGTTTGAGAAAATTTATATTTCTCCTTATTTCTAATGCTAAAGCTTCCAATTCTTCCTTTTCTAACTCCTTGGCCAACAATTCACGCTCCCTTTTAGCCTTCTCCAAGTCTGCCTCCAACCTTTAAGCTTGGTCTATGGGAATCTTAGGGCTTATAGGCTCATTAATTGAAATCCCTATAACCATTTTCTTTCCCCTATCCCTAGGATTTCTATCCTCAAACATATGCTAGATAATAGGTTGACCCTCTACTTGTTCAGGCATAGGGACATGGTTTATGGCTTCTAGGTTTAACAGCTATTTTCTTAATTGATCTTCTCTTATCATGGCATTTCTAATTTTTTCTTCCCTTTCCTTTTCTCTTTTTTTCCTAATGCCTACTTGCTGATGAATTTTTATTTCTAATTCATACACTTCTTCAAAAATCTCCTCAGAATTAGGCAAGGTTGTTTTAGATTCAACCTGATGTGTTGGGGGCTCTTCATGCTAGTCTTGAGATTCATGGAGACCTTGGGGTAATGAAGAACCAAGGGTGAAAGGAGGGAAAAAATCTTGTCTATTTCTACTCTTACTTCTAGACCTCCTCTCTACTCCATACTGCTTATTTGGGATTACCTTTCTATTATGGGGGAACTTTTCACCCTCTCTTTCTATAGGAGAATAATAATCCTCATATTGGTTCAAACCCAAATCAATAGCTTCTTCATATTCTACGGCATTTCCTTCATGGCTAGGATGAGCAAGGCTTTCCTACCTTGAGTGTCCCTTCTACTTCCATGTGAAGGACATATCATTGGTACTTTTTTCTCTTCTTATTTGACCATGCCTAGAAGTGGCTGGAAGTTCACCTTCCAAAATTTCCTCTGGATGTTCCTTTCTCCAGGATCTTGTATTTTTGAAGCTCATTGTAGCAAAGTAAAACTTTATCTAGCACTAGTAAAAAGATATTTTAGAGTTGCCACCCAAAGAGAATGGGATTTTCTTTTGATTTTAAGTAATGGGAAAGATAGGCAAATTCAAGAAAGGAAATAACTCTGTGTGTTCAACGGTAACCGACTGGGTTGAAAATAAGTAGGCCAGGAGTCCAACTCAACTTGTACCTACCTTATTTATAATAAACTTACTCAACAATTCCCCAACAGAGTCACCATTTTGTTGGTTCTTCAAAATATTTTACACTCCATGAGACACCGATATACTTATGACTGATATTAAGGAGGGGTTAGTTCCAAATGTGAGAAATCTATAAGTAACTGGACCAACTATAGGGACAAGACTGCCCTCTTCACTTCTGGCTCTGCAAAACCAAGGTGGGTATACTTGATCCAATGGATAAAATCTTTCTCTTTAACTTAATATTGGATCTTACAATAGATACCAGTGAGAAAGTACTAAATAACAACCTAATATTCATTGACTCTCCATCACTAGGTAAAACAACTGCTTTAATGTAGATAATAAAATGAAATTACTGGTAATGACTATGTTTATGACTATAATGATTCCAATCATTTCCCATAAAACAATGATAAATCCATACAGGCCAGTGCCTTATCCATTGGGCATACAACACCAGAAAATAGAATGAAAACAAAAATGCTTAAGAAGAACTAGTCTCTGACCATAAATACAAAACCCCAAATCTTTCCTACTTATGAGAATCCTTCATACAAATCCAATGAACGCATATTCCACTTTGAGAAAAATTTAATCCAACCCTAGATCAGAACTCTAAGAAAAAATACATACATACAAGTCTCAGAAAGGCTTGAGAAATTCACAGATTTGAAATACAAAAGAGAGACAAAGACTTGAAATTTTGTATTAAGTATAACCTTTGATCATTTGTATACAATATGTCCTAAATGGCTAGCTTACAAGATAATAGTAGCAACCTATAAATCCTCTCTATTTCTCTGATAAGAAATGATACAAAATATTATAATCCTTGACTGAGGATTAGGGTTTCAAAATTTCTATATTCTCAACACCTAAAACTCTCAATGCCTAAAATGATCATGGAAAATCCTTTATATACAAGGAAATGCAACAAGCTACCAATCATTCTAGGGTTTACAAAATTCTAACCTAAAAACTTTATAACAACCCTGCTAGGTTTACAATAAATGCTTTGACTAGATCTAGAGAGATATTTGTAGATGAGCCGCCCTATTTTATGTCTTCAATTCTTTCCTCAATTTCCTCAAGCAAATCTGATCACTATCTCTTCATTGTCATCCCTACAATAAATACCTCTTTATATCTCAACAACTCTTAGGACTCAAAAATTTGCAGCCTTTTTTTGGCTCAAGAAGTTGGGGGAGTGTCTATTTTTTCTACGTGTGGAATATAATGATACCTCCACTTGTTGTAAACCTCTTCACTTGGGAAATCAAAACTTGCAAACTCAGTCTTCTTGATGGCTAACTATTCCCATTTTCTTTCCATTTGAATGAACTCCTACTGAATAAAAGCAAACTTTGATTTTGCAATCATTAGTAACTTAATAGTACTGATAAAAGAATAAGTGTCATTTAAAACACCAGTTACTCTCTTTGACAAGAGTGCATCCATCTCCTCTCTCCACTTATATAATTCTTTTAACTCTCCTTGTGATGTAAGAACACTTGGTACTAATTCACAACTTGGAAACATTAATTCCCTCTTCAACACATTTGATTTTCTCATGAAATTATCCAAAAGTATATCATACTCAACAATTTTCTTCACAAATTGGTGTACTGGCTTGATTAGTGGATCAGGATTAGTTTGGGCCTTTGACAACCAATGAAATAACTAGATACTTGGAGATATCTCAATCCATTTACTCAAAATTGGTGCCATCTTAGTCTTGTCTTTATTCAAAGTTGTAAACAAGATATGTAACCTATTGAAATGATTGAACAAAATTGAAGGCTTCAAATCATGTGCAAATTGCATTACTACCTCAGTCATCCTTTCTTCATATTTTTGATTTACTAGAGATGTAGCCTTTACATGTTCATCCTTTTCCTTCTCTAGCTGCACTCTTACTTCCCTTAATTTGTTGGTCTCCTCGGTCAATTGTTGCTTTTCCCAACTGATTCCTGCATTTATATTTATTTCTAGGAGTGGTGATGGTGCAAACTCAATAATAGGACTTGATGAAGAGGCAACTGCAAGTCTATAAAAAATCATCAATGGGGGTGATCTGTGATCCTAGGGTCTAGACAACTTTGTAATCAATTTCTCCTTCTGGATCAAGTCCATCTTAAGCTCATCGTAAGACTTAAGGATAATCTCAAACTTAATCCTCAATTCTTATTTTTCTTGTGCATCTTTCTTTGCTACCTTAAAATTAAATTTGGAAATTTCCAAAATGAGGTTTGAAGATTCAACACCAGAAGTCTCACCTACTCTTTCCACTAATAAATTTCTAGTATATTTTGAAGATAGAACATCTCTTTTTCCTTTACTTTCCTCCCTCTTGAGGGACCACATAACCAGGACAACATGATCATCAAAAAAAGTAATACCTATAGTAGCCTATTGTGCTTGTTCTATAGTGGTTAGGGTCTTTACCTTACTTCTTATAACCTAGTCAAAAACTATGGCATCTACAATATCCCTGATGCAGGAGCATCTCAGGCTTAGAGCAATCTTGCATCAACCAAAAACATTTCCTGATTTCTATACCTATTTTCTGTTGTTTGCATTATAATCTTTGCATTTTATGGTTTCATGTTGTGTGAAGCTTACATGATTTTGAGGACCTATTTGGGAACCTTATCCTATGGATGCATAAAGATTGTATGGACTATTTCAAAGTTACAGATGTTTTCCTTGCCATCGGAACTATATTTTCCTACAATTTTGGTGCTGATTGCGAGTCTTGGAGCCCATGATCCTTAATGATTCAGCCTATGCGCCCTAGGGGCCTTCAAGAGGACCTAAATTATTATCTTTTTACAAAGGTGCATGTCTTAATTCACTGTGAGTCAAAAGTTATGACCATTTTTCTCAGGGACCTATTTTCTGCCAGTTTTCGGGTGAAACATGTAGTGTTTCTTCTTGCGCCATGCAGTGTGATCAAATGGAGCCTTGTGCCCTTAAAGGAATTTTCTTGGATCAT
The DNA here is from genome assembly GCA_027943335.1 of Chamaecyparis obtusa. Lineage (NCBI taxonomy): Eukaryota > Viridiplantae > Streptophyta > Pinopsida > Cupressales > Cupressaceae > Chamaecyparis > Chamaecyparis obtusa. Next base: position 721,107 of record BSBK01002949.1, read on the forward strand.
GTGAGGACCTAAATCCTTAGGCACATTAAGTTTTGATCATTCTTGCATTATTTTTAGTTTCTCTTATTGGTCTGGACCTATATTGTAATTAAATGCCTCACTAGCTGACTTGTGGCTCAACTAGCTATATATTGAGAGCTTGGATAGATGTTTGGTAGTCAGTTGGAGGGTAGATTGGTCATAGTATGAGAGTAGAAGCATAATTGGATCCTTGAGATCTTGTAGATCAGATATTTTATCTAATATTGTAATAGCAGAGCTAGTGGTTTGCATACTTGGAGACAAGGAGATTGCTTGGAGGCTTGCGAGCTCAAGTTTAGATATTCCTTAGTGTTTCCATTAGTTGTTGATGTGTTTCAGAGCTAGACTAGCTAGAAGATTTCTAAGATACTTTTTTATTTCATTGTACTAGGCCAAAACCTAAAAGGCCTTACAGCTGGGCATGTTGAATAGTCTATTTTGAATCATTATCTTGTTGTATTCCGATGTGCTTGGTGTTGTTATAATTGGTAGTTGTAGGTTTGGACCATCCATTATTGGATACTCCATCCCTACCCTGCATCAAGTGGTATCAAAGCTTGAAGATCTTGAGTGTGTGGAAAGAGCATTGAGGTTGAGTCAGTCTACACTAGGACCTTGTATTGAAGATGCCTTTGAGGAGAGCTCATGAGATCTCAGAGGAAGAACCTACTGGAGAATTCAGTCCTAATGATTTTAGGGCTTTGTAAAAACAAGTACAAGATCTACAAGAGGAATTGACAAAGAATACTACCTTGAAGGATGAAAGTGATGAGTCTGAAGAAGATCAATTTGAAGAAGCTATAGAAGAAGTTAGAGATCCAGAAGAAAGTAGAATCCTAAAAGCTATGTCTAAAATTGGAAAGAGACCTAAGATTGAAGTTTCTACATTTGCTGGAAGCCTTAGGCTAGAGGAGTTGATTGATTGGATTAATGAGATAGATGAATACTTTGAGTATGAGGAAATAGAAGATCCTAATAGAGTTCAATTTTCAAAGACTAAGTTGAAAGGTCATGCAAATATTTGGTGGAGGAAAGTTCAATTGGAAAGAAGTAGAAGAGGAAAAGAAAAGATCACTAGATGAAACCGAATGGTTGACAAGTTGAAGAAGCAATTCATTTTGGTGGATTATGAATTGGAGATGTTTAAAAAGATGCAAGCTTTAAAGAAAAAAAACAAATCAGTGCAAGAGTATACTGAAGAGTTTTATAGACTCTTCATTAAGACTGGTCATTTTGAAGCTAATAAAGAGAAGGTTGCTAGGTATGTTTATGGCTTGAGACCTAGTATTCAAGAAGAGTTACTTACTGTTCAGATGACAACTATAGGAGATGCTTATCAGATGGCATTGAAGATTGAGGAGAAGTTGAACAAGAGGTTTGAAGGAAGACAAAATAATAGGAACAAAGGTGGAAACACTAATGAAATAATTATTGGAGGAAATCTTAAGAAGACTGATGAAGGATCTGGCAGTGGTCAAGTTGCTAATAACTACAATGTTGGACAAAGAGGGAGAAGGAGAAATGAGTTCACTTTTACTTGTTATAACTATGGTGAACAAGGTCATAGAAGTTTTTAATGTCCTAAGAAAAGAGTTGCATTAATTGCTGAAGAAAACATTGAGAATGTTGTAGAACAAGGTGAATTTCTTCTCACTACGAGGTTGGCTACATGTGTCTAGGAACTAGTGCAAAGAAGGAATTTGTTTAGAACCAGATGTAAGTGCAAGGATAAGGTATGTAATGTTATAGTTGATGGTGGTAGTTCTGAAAATTTTGTTTTAGAAGAGATGGTTAGTAAGTTGAATTTGGAAAGAAGGAAACATCCTAATCCTTATCAGATTAGTTGGATACAAGATGTGTGTAAGGTTAGGATTGAAGAACAATGCTTGGTTAATTTTTAGATTGGATCTTATCATGATGAAATATTGTGTGATATATTTCCTATGGATGCTTTTCATCTATTACTTGGGAGACCTTGGAAATTTGATAGACATGTTATGTTTGATGGTCATGCAAATACATATGTGGTAATGCATGGTGGATCTAGGCATAAGTTATTACCTTTGGAGGAAGTTGGAGCTAAGGGATGTGGAGTTATCAGGTGTTTTCCTTAAGACAAACATTAGGAGTAGAGAGTTGAGAAACCTATGAATGAAAGGAAGCTAAATTTGAAAGGAAAAGAGAATGATATAGTTGAGGAATTTATAGAGATTAAGAGGCAGATGGACTTTTTGAAAAAGATAGTGCAGCAAATGATGGTACTAGTGACAGAGAGGACTATAGATGATGTCGAGCTGATTAGTAAGTCTAAAGAAGATGAGATTCATTGAAGTGTTGGTGTAATCAAAAGTGGAAAAGGTAATCAGAATCAGAATTTGTCAATAGCAGAAAGGAAAGCTGAGAAATGTGCAGGACAAGCTGATTTGCTGAGTGTGATAGTGGATAAAGTAAAGACAACATGGAATGAAGGACAAGAGGAGGTATGGCTTAAGAATAGATATGGAATACCTATTTTTATTCCCTTAAAAATTTCATGAGAACTTTCTTTTATTTACCTCGGGTGTCTGATGTAGGAGCATCTCGGGCTTAGAGCAATCTTGCATCAACCAAAAACATTTCCTGATTTATGTACCTATTTTATATTGTTTGCATTATAATCTTTTCATTTGATGATTTCATGTTGTTTGAAGCTTACATGATGTTGAGGACCTATTTGGGTACCTTCTCCTATGGGTGCATAAAGATTGGATAGACTATTTCAAAGTTACAATTGTTTTCCTTGCTGTCGGAATTGTATTTTCCTATAGTTTTGGTGCTGATTGCGAGTCTTGGTACCCATGTTCCTTAATGATTCAGCCTATGCTCCCTAGGGCCCTTAAAGAGGACCTAAAGTACTATATTTTCCCAAAGGTTCATGTCCTAATTCATTGTGAGTCAAAAGTTATGACCATTTTTCTCGGGGACCTATTTTCTACTAGTTTTCGAGTGAAACATGTAGTGTTTCTTCTTGCGCTGTGCCGTGTGAGAAAATGGATCCTTGTGCCATTAAAGGAATTTTATTGGATCATATGAGGACATAAATCCTTAGGTGCATTAATTTTTTATCATTCTTGCATTAGTTTTGGTTTCTCTTATTGGTCTGGACCTATATTGTAATTAAATGCCTGACTAGCCGACTTGTGCCTTAGTTGGCTATATATTGAGAGCTTGGATAGATGTTTGGTAGTCATTTGGAGGGTAGATTGGTCTTAGTATGAGAGTAGAAGCATAATTGGATCTTTGAGATCTTGTAGATCAAATATTTTCTTTGATATTGTAACAACAGAGCTAGTGGTTTGCATACTTGGAGACAAGGAGATTGCTTGGAGGCTTGCGAGCTCAAGTTTAGATCTTCCTTAGTGTTTCCATCAGTTTTTGATGTGTTTTAGAGCTGGACTAGATAGAATATTTCTAAGATACTTTTTTATTTCATTATAATAGGCTGAAACCCAGAAGGCCTTACAACCAAGCATGTTGAATGAAATTTTGTTTTGAATCATTATCTTGTTGTATTTCACTGTGCTTGGTATTGTTATAATTGGTAGTTGTAGGTTTGGACCATCCATTATTGGATCCTCCATCTCTGCCCTACATCAATCCCACTTAGGAAGAATCAACACTCCTGCAGTATGGACCCTAGCCCTTCCTTCCTCTGGGGTAATCTTTTCAAATTGTTTCATCATTGCCCACTTGGTTTCATTTTCAATTTTAGTTACATCCCTATTAGGGAATTCCTCTTTCTTTTTCTCACAAATATCTCTAAATTGGTTTATTTTCATCCTCCATAAAAATTTAAAAAATGCCCTAGTCTTTACAAATTTATCATTAGCAATAAAAGAATCACTAACCTACTTCAAAATTGGGTCAATTTGCTTACCCTCAAACTTTGCAACAATAAGATCCATTTCTATTTCTTTGTGTGCCTCTAGCATTCCCTCCTGTAATTCATCACTAGAAACAAAAATATTTTTGACATTCCTTATCTGCTCTAATTGATCAGCTACCCCATGTTCATTTAATTGTAAGGGAGACTAAGAAGGAGAATATACTTCTTTCTCTAGCCTTGATTCTTATTGCCTCTGCCTCTTTGGAGAGGGCTTCCGCATTAATGGGTCATCCATAGGCCTCTTTCTTCTTGAAGTAGAAGGAAGAATCTCAACTCTTTGCTATGTTGGTAGAAGAACACTATAACTGCTCCTCTTCTAAATAGAATAAACTCCCATCGGAGTCAACTTTGTATACCCACGCTAGCTCAAAATTTGCCTGGCTCTTTTTGGATCTATCTTGCTTACCACAACCCTCTTCTCATTTGTTGCCTACATAATTCCTTCAAAATTCTCTATGAGAGCATCTACTTTCTTAGCCCATGGCTCAAAAATTTTCAATGGGTCATAATTCTTATCAAAATTCCTAACAAAATCCACAGTCTTCTTGTAAATCATCCATTTTTCTTTCTTAATCTCTTGAGTTTGGATATCAAACTCATTCCTTATTATATCTTTATGGAAATTAAATTTTTGCTCAAAAGGAGAACACCTTATCTTTTCTCTAAACATCTCTGACAAGAAACCTTCATTATTTGCACACCTGGCCATAACTGTAGCCATGTTGTAGGGCTGCAAGACTTGATTCAAATGCACCCATCCTTTCTTGACAATAACATATTGGTGTGCAATTGTGACTATTGATGTTTGTAGCATCAGTCAAATAAATAATAATGACTACATGATTATTATGAGAAATGATATAAGATCATAATTATTCTCATAATAACTAAATAGTTAATTTGATAAAATAAATTAAATAATAATGAATAGACATGTCCCATGAAGGGACATGTCTCTCAATGTGTTTTCCCAATATAAAAGAGAGATCACTACTCTTAGAAAACATATATCGAAGAGGCAATGTTAATATATTTGCAGCGATCCTGATAACTCAACATGGTATCAGAGCCAGACTGCAAATACGTCATTGGCTGAACGTAGCCATCCAAAATGATGTAAGCCAACGTCCAGGGATACAATACAAGATGAGCATAACTCAACACCAGATTTCATTTCTTATAAAATAGAAATAGTATATCTGGTGAGGGCCGTACATTACCCTGACAGGCTGTGCAAGCATTAAACAGATATGTACCAGTCATTATTTATCCCCAGCAGACTATAAACATTTGGGACTGAGCTATATAGTGTTGGAAGTGCTGCAGAAGGGGCTATACAGGTTTTATGATAGCAGCTAGGTGCGGTACTTACTATCAATACACCTGGGCGTCATATTATGCTGGTAAACTGTGCTATTGCTGAAGCTGATTTCTATGTCAGATGTATTGAAAGATGAATAAACTCGCAAGGATGGTAACATTGATAGTCACAACACATGATGATATATGTTGACCTGAATAAGAAGCCACATCATTTATTAATAAAGGACATGGTGGAAATTTGATTTAAAAGGCTATGTTTGATAATTATATGCAACGGTTTCTGCTATTGGTTGACACGACTCATTATGTAAGTCAGGAATTTTTATTTGGTATAATTCTTGACACATCTAATTGCAGTACCAGAACTTGATTCTTAGATGATTGTTCCCCACAAATTGTTGTGTCCAATGTCGTGGAATTTAGGAAGTGATAACAAGCAATAATGTTGAAAGGAGGTTTATAAAATAATGAGATAAGTATTTTTTATTATTATACCTTGAGAACTACCTTTATTTACTTCTTGTAGTTAATCTCTTATTTGTATTTCTATACATACTATAAGAGCTATTTGCCTTGATCTTTTTTGAGGATGCCCTTGCAGGAAAAAGAGAATTGACATTAGATTCAGAAGGAGTCTGATGCTCCATTAGAAGCATCATTAATGAGGAGATTAGATGATTGATATTCAGAGGGAGCGGATGGTTCAGTCAACTTGTGACAATCTTGATCATACTGATTGAGAGGGAGTTCACTACTGAAGGTGAAACACTTTTGAGGTAATCTTGATATAATTGATTATTATACTAATGAATCATGAATGTTTTTAATGGGCCTGCCCCCTGTGTAAATCATGAGGAAGTGACGACTTCCAAATGATTATCACTTGTATTTGTAAAAGTTATTGGAAGGTGACGATCTTACAATAACTTGATCTTCTGTCATGATAGACATCTTATGATGGCTGAAACAGATCATGATAAATGATATGAATGTTCATATGGTAAGTGCACATTACCTATGAACATCTATTGAGTACTTGGTGGACATCATGTGACTTGATGTCGGTAGGCCATTACTCTGAGCACTTGGTGAATATCATGTGACTTGATATTCTGTAGGCCAATGCTCCTGATATCATGAGATGATATCATTATAATTTTGTTGAGTACTAGGTGGACATCATGTGACTTGATGTTGGTAGGCCATTACTCTGAGCACTTGGTGAATATCATGTGACTTGATATTCTGCAGGCCAATGCTCACGATATCATGAGATGATATCTTTGTAAACTTTTGAGTACTTGGTGGACATCATGTGACTTGATGTTGGTAGGCCATTACTCTGAGTATTTGGAGAATATCATGTGACTTGATATTCTGTGACAAATACTCCCAATATCACAAGATGATATTTTTTTTATGAGTTATGGTGAATATCATGAGACTTGATATTCTTGATCAAACCATATCTCTAATATCATATTGAGGTGATATCTAAAATGAACTTTCACAATTAACCTTGTGTTTCTCTCTTGGATTGACCTATTTATCCTCCCTAGCTAAGAGGGAGTGTTGATGTTTGTAGCATCGGTCAAATAAATAATAATGACTACATGATTATTATGAGAAATGATATATATATATATATATATATATATATATATATATATATATATATATATATATATATATATATATATATATATATATATATATATATATATATATATATATATATATATATATATATATATATATATATATATATATATATATATATATAAGTTAGATCATAATTATTCTCATAATAACTAAATAGTTAATTTGATAAAATAAATTAAATAATAATGAATAGACATGTCCCATGAAGGGACATGTCTCTCAATGTGTTTTCCCAATATAAAAGAGAGATCACTGCTCTTAGAAAACATATATCGAAGAGGCAATGTTAATATATTTGTAGTGGTCCTGATAACTCAACAGTGACATCTGGGAACAAAGTTCCCCTTCCTTTATCAGTAAGTGTTGATTCTTGCAGATCACCAACCTGCCTTAGAATTTCTGCATATCCTATCTTCAATGGGACTTGGTAGGGAAAAATGTACCGTGCCTTCTTGCAACCATATACTCTAGAAGCTGTAGAAACTGGATACAATATTATGTCACCAAAATTGTGCACTATGGTGATATCTTAGCAATACTCCTTCGGCTTGATCAATCTTAACTATTCCCTTGGGATCCTGGGATTCTCAAGATATAAGTGTCCTAAGCCTTGAAGCAAAATTCCTATCAAGTACAAGGAAGCTAGCCTCAGTCCTATCCCAACACTAATCTGTTGTCCATAACTAAACTGGAAGGGTTTCTCCATTCTTCTCCTTGACAATATTAATCATTGAACTGAAAAATTATTCACCTTTGTATAAGAACATATGCATCAATATAGAATACTACCCAAAAGGCCTGCTTACTTTCATATTCTTTATCCCTATTAATCCACCATGGATGAAATCAGCAAGGTGAGAGGCAAAATAAAAAATGAGTGCCAATTGTGGGTGTAAGAATTGTACCATCATAAACATATATGGAATTGGCATATGGGTGGCCTCATCATGTCCAAGAATCAAAGTTAGAGATTTGTACACTGCATGTGCCCCAAACTCAACAAATCCAACCTAAAAGGTTGAGGTCTACTCGAACTAATCACTACACATTGATCCAATTTGATCAAGGAAATCCCTTAAAGGGCCCTGTCCTTAAATAATCTTTCTAAGCATTATATATCTCAGTGAATTCCTTAAAATCAATCTTTTCTAGCCCAACAGAGGGGTGATTCAATGAGAATACCTTCCTAATCTCATCTTTTATAACACTGATTAAATTATTTCCATTTATATCCTTGACATACCTTGTCACAGGATCATAACATCTAGCAACCTGAATGAGGAGGTCTACATCCATAAACAGACTGGGGACAACTAATTTCCCTATATCAAACTACCATATGTTGCTAAGGGTGACACAAGAATTTCTTTGAGAGTACGCTGCCCTAAACAATATCAAACCATTATGATCCTTGCCTACCCTAGTGTCTCTCATCCAAAGTCCTCTATCATAGAGTCCTTCACTTACAGAGTCCCTAGGGTTTCTCATGACTAATTCCTTCATTTTTTATGCTCCATTGTCTAAATGTGGGAGCAACTACATCAAGTCCTCAAAAGCACCCCTATCTTTATACTGTCTTCCCAGACAACTCCCTCTTAGGCGACATCTTAACTAGGGTTTTGAAAATAATACGCAAATACCAGATAAAACCCTATATATTACCAGATAATCAATAATCAAGAAAAACAAGCTCTTCAAACTCCTTTTCTTAAAATTTCAAGCAATTTCCAAGTTAAAAATTTGGCCTACCAAACGTTTTGGAAGACTCTGTTTGATATCGCTCCGGAGAGAAAAAACCAGTCTCGCTCACCAAGATACTTTGAAAGAGGTAAAAAATTCAATGATCAATTTGGGGTATATAATGTCTTTTCCAAATGTTTACAATTCATCTACACAAAACTCATTAAGTTCACCATTACTAAAAACTAGTGGCTTCAATGTTCACAAGACGTGAGCAACGTCATAGAGCAAAAATTCAAATTTGAACCATCGATCCTCTCTTCTTTTCAGCGCATCGAATAGTTAACAAAAACACCAGTGTAACCCTTTAATTCCTTTCCCCGGACTAGTTCTCGACCAATAAGAACACTCTAAAATAGCATGTGTAGAAAATTATAACTTTAACTTTGGCTTTGATCAGGGCGGATAGGTGTCACACTATTGCTAAAGCATAAGCATAAGATTCGTACATCTTTCCCCGATGGTATAAAGACTACCGTAGATCTTTTCCCAATATATCATGCCTTTATCATTTTCGGAAACAAGACCCCACTGCTATAGAGTCCATGTAGAGACATTTGAATGCTTATGAATGCTGACAACTGGCAAAGCAAGAGACATGTGTCACCCAGTCGCTAAAGCATATGTCAGAAAATGTCAAGATTGTCTGGTTGAGATATAACGATAACCGTCTATGCAACTTAATCAAATGATCATCACAAATTATAAACTTCAGCCCCACTTACTATTTTGTAAACCTTTTATCAAATCAAAAACTCCCATGTTGCACAAAGCAACAGGTGGACCCCGTGCTTTTCTTCCTTAGTGTCAAACATACTGACAACTACCAGATCACTGTTTACTTTGACCAATGAAAATCAAACAAGTTAGCATGACCTGGAAATTAGGGGCCCAATCTACAACCTGCATCCTAAATGTGAAATTAGATGACCCTCGCTATTTCACAAGATTAAAAGGCATGCAACTCGGCCCAATGGTATATACGACAATCATTGATTGATTTTGATGCTTAATTGATAGTTGAGAATAAAGAACATGCCCTCCTGAACAGGTGTCATCCTCTCGCTATTTTGCATGTTAGAAACTCTGACAACTGAAAGCCTTGAGATTTAATGACAGCTAAAAAACTGAAGGAAGTTATTTAAAAGAAATAAACGGGGAAAACCTAAGGTTTTTAAAAGAATTTATTAAAATGAGACCCCACCAAGTGACCTAGTAACACAACATGAAGTGGTCACTTTAAAAAGGTTTTAATATAGCACATGCCTTATTTGGAAAGTTAGTGAACAATAAAGTAATGCTCGAATATAACAAATCTCAATTTGCCTTAGGGTTTTTTCCATAATGCTCATAACTAGGTCTTTAGAAACACACTTCACAAAACCTTAAGTATGAAGATCAAAAAAATTTGAATAGTACTAACAGATGGATCTACTAAGATTCCATCTCCTAAAATAACATGCCCAAGGTAATGAATCTCTATCCTATAAAAAGCACATTTGGACAAACTACCATACAACTGATTGTCTCTAAGACACTGCAATACCTGTCTCAAGTGCTTTTTGTGTTCCTCTTCATCCCAAGAATATATCAATATATCATCAAGGAACACTACTATAAAATTATCAAGGAAGGTGTAGAAAACCCCATTCATAGGGCTCATGAAAACTACTAGAGCATTGGTGAGTCCAAAAGGTACAACTATGAACTCACAATGCCCATATCTGGTATGGAATGTAGTCTTAGGGATATCACTATCAACAATTTGTAACTGGTGGTAACCTGACTTAAGGTCAATCTTGGAAAAAACTTTAGCACCCTTAAGCTAATCAAATAAACCATCAATCCTGGGGAGTGCATACCGATTCTTGATGGTAAGCTTATTGAGCTCTCAGTAATCCATACATGACCGCAAGGATTCATCCTTCTTCTTAATGAAGATAACAAGTGCACCCCAAGGTGAAATACTAGGACAAATGTGACCCTTCTCTAAAATTTCCTCTAACTAGATCTTGAGCTCATTAAGCTCATTAGTGGTCATCCTGTAAGGTGTCCTCAAAACTGGAGCAGCTCCTGGCACAAGATCTATATGGAAATCTACTGCTCTACGAGGAGGCATGCCAGGAAGGTTAGTAGGAAACACATCTACAAATTCCTAAAGTATAGGATAATCATCAAGAGATGGTTCCCTTTCCTCCTCATCCTCTCTATCATTGATAGTAATAGTAAAAAGCTAACATCCCTTCCACATGCTCTACTTAAGCTGCATGGCTAAGATCATATGAAGGGAAATGTCTCTCTGAATTTTGCAAATCACAATAGGTGTACCATGATCATTAAGGAACTCAATCCTCTTATGTTGACAATATAACTTAGCTCTATGGGCATAAAGCCAATCCATGCCAAGTACCATGTCATAAGAACTAAGAGGTTTGATACAAAGATCCAAAGTAGTGATGAAATCACCAATCTACACTTGGCTATCCTTCACTAAAGAGTTGACTAACAATCTAGACCCTAATGCTAACTCCACTTCCCAACTAACTTCTTGTCTAGCTGCCACAAGCCTGCAATGCTCCATAAAAAATGGAGATATAAAAGAATTAGTAGCACCATAATCAAACAAGATGGTAACACTAATACCGCTAATCATACCTGCAGCCTCTATCACTATGGCCTGGTGCTCAGCCTAGCAGTTATCAACCGCTACAAATACCCTATGAGACTTTCCAAAGTCTTTAACTATAGGCTCTAATTCTTCCATACACTAACTACCTGCCATCTGATCCTAAGGACAATCATGAGCTAAGTACCCCATGGCACCACATGAATAGCAAGGACCATGTGTGTGAGTCTAAACTCCCCACGGCCTACAGAACTACTATCCACCGGTCCTACTAGAACCACTGAAACCACCCTGAGAGGACTATTGAGTCTATGTTGGGGGTGCATCTGTATACTACTATCACTACTCCTTCCTCAATCCCTGTGCCTACCATTTTTGGGCTTAGAGCCCTGCTAACCCTATGGTGGTTTCTATTTCTGATTCTGCCAGGTCTGCTATTGTGGGTTCTTATTAAAAGACCCCAAAGAATCCCTATTATTACCCTTCTAGTGACTCTTCTGGTGCCCCTGAGATTGAGATGTGAAGTTATAGTTTTGAGACATATCATGAGCATCTTGAGACTTACCCCAAATATCCTCTACAACGAAAGCCATCTCTACTACCTCACAAAGGGTCCCTGGAGAGGTCATGTGAACCTATCCTAATATCCAATCATTGGGTCCCTTAACAAAATGGTTGACTCACAACTTTTCATCCTTCATATAGTCAACATACGGTAACAACTCAAGGAAACAAGTCTCATACTGAAGTATTGTGAGTCCCCTCTGTTGGAGCTCATGGAAATTATCTATGCATTGTTGCCTATAATGCTCTAACAAATACCTATCTCTGAACCTCTCTAAGAAGATCTCCCAACTCATAGTGTCCATAGTAGTGTTGTTCTTAAATTCTTCATGTTTCCACCATGTGGAAGAACCTCCTCTCAAAAGGTGTACTACAAAATGAGCCTTAACATTGCTATCATACTACCACAACCCAAAGCACCTATCCAAACTCAAAGGCCATGCCTCGGCATCTGTGCCCTCTATAGAACTATAATACAAAGGTGGTTGTAACCATAAGAGATCTCTAATATGGTCCCCAACATCACTGGGTGCCCTCTGAACAAATCCAAGTGGTGGTTCTGGCATGTGAACCGATTCTACCTCATATGCCCCTTGTCCTTCCTCATGATCATGTGGAGGGCTCCTAGTCCTCTCTTTGGCCTCTGATCTATGTCCTCCTGACAACTGATGCTTTGACTAAGGAATAATTGGAGGCAACCTATCTTGTATAACCCTAATGAGGTTCTGTAAGGCTACCAAGACCTCCTAATTAGGATTTGGTGGTCGTGGTCATGGTCATGGTTGATTTACAGCCGATATCTCAGCCCTTTCTTCATCTTACATGTGAATCGAGGGGGCTCACCTAGATCCTCATCCTCTATTACATCTTCAAGCTTGACACGTAAGGGGAAGCATCCTAAAAATTTCAAAAGGGTTAAAGTTAGATAAGAAACGTAATGGGTTTAGGTTCCAATGTTGAAACCTAGGCTCTAATACCAAGTGTCGTGCCCATAAATTTACACGCAAAAACACACCAATTTTTTTTTGTAAAAAAAAGAAGTAATAAGTTTATGTTTAAGGTTAACATTTGACTTAAGCTGGACGGTTGAAACTGTGAGGGTGTTGGCTAACTTTTATTGAGGGGTAATCATTAACGGTCACCCCTTGCATATTAAAATGCCCAACAAGTTCTAGGGTTACCTAGCAAGTCTTAGTTTATTAGATAGATAATTCACTAATTGCTAGTAAATCAACTAATAATGGTTTTCAAAATCTTTCCATTAACTTTTAGGTCTATCTTAGGATTAAACCAAAGATTAACATATTAAGTTAACTATAGTTAAGTAAGTGATTATTATGGTATTAAATATTACTGAATTAAATATAATCTAATTTTAAACCAAATCCCTATGACCTATAACTTCCAATAGAATTCAAATAGTACAAATTAATTTTTATTTTAAAAAAACAAACAATTTCCTTCTTAATAAATTAGCTAACGTACTCCATATAAAGAAAATAATATTCTAAATAAAAATGTAATCTATTAATTAAATATATTATTTAATTAATGATTTGGAACATTAATCAATAAATATATTGATTAATATAAAGTATTGATTAATAAAAAGAAAAATTAATTAATATATATTAACTAATAATATATATTAATTAATAATATATTTATTAATAAAAATAAATAATAAATATATTAATTATTAATATATTTATTAATAAAAAATAATAATAAAATAATAATTTAATAAATATATTAATTATTTAATATATATTAATTAATAATATACATTAATTAAGTATATATTAAGTATTAATATATTTATTAAATAAATAATTTAAAAAACATGTTTAAAAAATGAAAGAGCCCCACCGCAATTCTTATTTAAGTTCCATAGGGGACTCGGCGGGTCCCACCATCTGGTAGGGTACCTTGTCGTGGTAGTACCGCCTGTCACAGCAGGCCCGCCTGCCATGGCAAGTCGGCCCACCTATCACGGTAGGTCACGTGCAAGGCCGTGGGCTGAGGGGAGTGGG